>CM060913.1:679597048-680847048 GCA_030737875.1 Allium sativum
ACGGCAAAGTTCTCCAAACGCCATTTTTGGAGAAAAGATGTAAGATTCCTAGGGCATGTAGTCTCCAAAGAAGGGATAGCTGTGGATGCCATGAAGGTAGTTGCAGTGCAGGATTGGCAAATTTCGAAAAATGCAAAAGAGGTGAGAAGCTTTCTGGGATTGGCAGGTTATTATAGGAAGTTCATTAAGGACTTCGCAAAGATATCAGCCCCTCTCACCAAGCTGATAAAGAAGAACTTGGCATTTTCATGGGATATAGATTGTGATGTTGCTTTCCAACATTTGAAGTGGGCTCTGACAATAGCCCCAGTCTTGACTTTTCCCGATAGGAACAAAATGTTTACAGTTTACACCGATGCATGTGGAATAAGGCTTGGTGCAGTTCTGATGCATACAAGGTTTGGTGCAGTTCTGATGCAAGAAGGAAAGGTAGCACGTTATGGGAGTAGACAGTTGAGAGTTCATGAGAAGAACTACCCCACCCATGATCTAGAGCTGGCTGCCATAGTATTCGTGCTTAAGATGTGGCATCATTATTTACTTGGAGAGAAGTTCGAATTATACACCAATCATAAATCTTTTAAGTACCTGTTCTCGTAAAAGGATCTTAATTTAAGGCAATAAAGGTGGATGGAGTTTCTAGCTTCTTATGATTTTGATATCGCTTATACCCCGGGCAAGGGTAATGTGGTGTACGATGCACTAAGTAGGCAGAGGATGGCCTTAAGTCCTCTGTTTGTGGGAGGATGAGCTTGGAGTTCATATCATCTTTTGACTTTAGACCCTCCATCGAGATTTTTCCTGATTTATTTGCATCACTAGAAATATGACCAACTCTTATGGATCAGATAGGAGCTTCGCAGCAAGGTGACCCACAGATTTTAGACATCATGGATAAGCTAAGAAAAGGGGAGAGCGTCTCCATGGATTTCATAGATGGTTTGCCTAGTTAAAAGAAAGCCAACACCAGTATTTGGGTTGTGGTAGACAGACTGACTAAGAGCGTTCATTTCATTCTAGTTAAGAGTAAGAGAACGGCATCATGGTTGGCAACAATATATGTTCGTGAGATAGTCTATAACACCCGTATTTTCTATGAATATTAAAATTAACATATTTAAGAACACTTAATTTTTAGAAGAAGAATTAGGTGAAACGAGTTACGCCATTGCGTTTATCTCGGATTTCTGCTTGAGATAGAGTCCGAGTTTGCGTGAATCGGATTCCGTATGAAGAAGTTATGAAGGTTAGAAGATTTCAAGTGTAAGTAGAAATTAAATTAAAATAATAATTAAATAATCAATACAGATTCAAAATTCAAAATTCAGGAAACCGACTGAGCGGGAAATCTCCCTCTCAGGTGTGTCGACCCCCTAGGGGGTGTCTACATGGGAGTCAACACCCCTATAGGGGTGTCGACATGGGTGTCGACCCCCTCCCTGTACGGGTCGACCCCTGCTGATTGTTCTGGACAGTGACGATTTTCTGAGTCGTAGGGCTACGTGGCGACTTCTGATTGGCCTGATTTCGCATTTTCTTCGACTGGACGGCTCTGATGACTCCTAGGTTGATCTAAAGGCTCATATTAATCCTATATTCCTATATAAACACATCAAACCTTAACCCTACACCTCACAATCCTATTCTATGAAGTCGTCATGCTGTTCATCTCTAAGCTAGCCTAGCCTCCATCTTCTCCAAACTAGAAATCAAATTAGAAGAGCATCAAATCAAAGTAGAGGTTTTCTTCTTCAATCAACAAAGAAATATTAGAATCACTACAACGTCAACTAATTCACTTTTCTAATCCTTTCACTGTAAGATCAGTTATTATTCAGATTTGAACACCTAATAGAAATCATGACTGTAATAATCGGATCTAGAACTATGCCTAATTGTGAGATAATCAATTCTGATTCATGCTTACCTATGCTTATGAGACTATTGTGATTGGAACAATGGAACCTATCATGTTGTACACCACTATGCCTAATTGTGAGATAATCAATTCTGATTCATGCTTACATATGCTTATAAGACTATTGTGATTGGAATAATGGAACCTATCATGTTGTACACCACTATGCCTAATTGTGAGATAATCATTTCTGATTCATGATTATCCTTTTGTCAAGTCTGAATTACCAATGCTTATGAGACTGTTGTGATTGAAACAATGGAACCTATCATGTTGTACACCAAATTGGTGATTCTCTTATATTCAATTCTATCGAATCTTTATGCCTAGGATGTAACTTGCTCAGTTTGGCCATACTTATTGTTAATGTACAACATGCCTATTGGAAACATGATTCTTGGATTTAGGTACATCTTTACATGCCTATTTTGTTTCTTATGCCAATTTTTGTGTTCCTTCTCTATTCCCCTTTTTGTTTTATTTTATGAATACTAGGTTCATTCAGAACTTAGATTTAATCTTGTTGTACGTACGATTGAAACGCGGGGAATTGGGTATAACTTAATTGACTAAATTTGGGCATAACAAGTAAATGTGGCATAACTTGAATTGACTACAATTGTGGGTAATTTGCATATAAAAATCTATATTTGGGCATGTATGGTAAATATGTAATTTGGCTAAAAGATGAACATGCCTAACACGAGGTTAGATTGAGTTGCGGTGTAAGACTGCCTGGAACCGCCCGGCACATCCAGCAACCGCAACAACAGATCTAATGTGAGAGGTTAGCGCATTAAGCCAAAACCCCGAGGTTAGAATGAGTTTGCGGTAGAAGTTTGTCAGAACCTCCCGGCACATCCGGCAACCGTAAATAACAGTTCTAATGTGAGAGTTGAGGCATTAATGAATGAATTAATGCTAATGAACAGACATGCTAAGAATGGTAGGGTTAACTTAACTTAGGCAACACTTAACCAATACAACATGTTAATTAAACAGATGGGTGGGGTTAGGTTGAATGGAGAACACTTAACCATTATAACATGTTGATTAGGAAACCCTAGTAACGGGGACCCATTTCAGCAGTAACTTACATAGATGTATCATGGTACCCTGAACTAGGCAGGATGGGGCACGATTACTAGGATGATTATAAGCGGTTAAAATAGCGGTGGGTGGTGCGTCAGTGTAGGTTCCGCTGGAGGACGGGCATGCACGTACTCCGAAGTGGAAAAATCAGGTACTGGGCATCAGTAGTTATACGTTGTGCATCTTAAATTGTGTCGGGATGCCACCATAGGGATTGATACACCCCATGGTGGGACCAGCACAGGCATCTGCAATCAAGCGGGGTCGAATGACACAAGTAATAAATGCATGCGAGTAGGAGCCGATTGAATAAGGGATCATTTTATTATGAACACATGATGCTAATTGAAACATTTATTAGTAGGTGCAGAGAAATGGAAATGAGTGCGATAACATATTCAGTTTATCTTGCCTTATCTTACCTTATGTTATCTTGTCACTATGGTATTGTCCTATATTCAGTTTATTCATGTCATGATCCTTTTTCTTGTTTACATGCTAAAAAATCACTGGACTTACCAGACTTACGTCTGACCCATTTTCTTTCGTCTTCTTTTCTTCCGTTCCCCCCTCCCCAGGTCCAAAGGGAGGGAATACTTTAGCTTAGTTCAGACCTTTTCCAGCTTGAAGAGAGTAGATGTATTGCTTGGATTCTCTTTTCTTGGGCAATGGCTGTGGTTACACTTTTATTTGGGATTTATGTCGCTTTACTACTGCTTTATGCTTCTTTATATATTTTGAGTTTTTAATCAAGACAGAAGTTTTACTGTAATAACTTGGAAGTTGGGTTTTGAGACAATGGTTGTAATGTTTTGACTAGACCACGTTGTTTACGAAATAATTCCAGTTTTTCTGTTGTTTATATGTCTGGCTTGTAAATTATCTGTATCTTTTACCTATAATGCTTCACCGTAGTTAATGCATTCCCTTTGTGAGTGACCTTAACGGAGGTGGGGTTTTTCACTTGGTATCAGAGCTGATGGTTACCAGATAAGATTAAAATTCTTGAAAACTATTTTTCAAAAAGAAGTTTTGAAGAAGCATTTTCAAGAAAGGTGTTGTTTTATTTTAAAGGCATATTCCCCAAAGCCATATGCACTATCTTTCTATCCTTTGTTTTGAAACTTTTCTTTTCATTTTAGCATGTTTGGGGATCTTAATCTTCCTGAGGGCGTACAGATACCCGGCTGGTTCAGAAGGTATCTGGAGATTGGGGTTGATGCCGCAGGCCCGGGAGACGTTCCTCCTCCCCCAGTTGCAGCAGTTCCTCCTCCTCCTCCGCATGTGAATGCTTCCCCGAAGATATGTAGAGACTTTCGAGCTATGGGCAGAAAAAAACTTTAATGGGACTGAATCGTTCGTAGAAGCAAGAAACTGGCTAAAGGAAATAGTAGTTTTGTTTGTTATCTTTGAAGTGGACAACAGACAGAAGATACAATTGGCTGTATGGTTACATAAGGACGAAGCCTCTTTCTGGTGGAAAGTTACTAATGCTAAAAGACCAGTTGAGACTTGGGAGGATTTCAGAACGAGGTTTGAAATGAAGTTCCTATCGCAAGCTGAACGAAGCCTACAGATGGAGAAGTTCTTAGCACTCAAACAGGGAAGCCTATCGGTTAAGAAATATGTCAACCAATTCGACCAGCTGGCTAGATTCAGACTGGAGTTGGTAAACACTCCATATAAAAAGGCTCTCCGTTTCGTTAAAGGGTTGAATGAGCCATTGCACAGCCTAGCTATGTCCCATATACCTATGGGTGTGACTTATGAGAGACTGGTGGATATGGCACTGTTACAGGAGGAAGACAAGGATGGGAAGAAGGAGACAAAGGTGGAAGGACCTCTAGACAAGAAAGTGGAGGGATCGCAGAATAAGAATACAGATTCCAAGAAGAGAAGGAAGAATAACAAACCCATGACAAGAGGAAGTGTAATTTTTGTGGCATACCTGGACATCTGATTAAGGACTGCAGAAAGAAGAAGAGGAAGATGGGTGGTTGTTTTCAATGCGGCGAGACAGGACATATGGCTAAGGATTGCCCAAAAAGGCAAGGGCAAGGGCAAGGGCAAGGTTAGAGGACTGTATCTACTTCTGGAGGGCAGGTTCACGCTATCATTGCACCTTCGTAAGAAAGAGGTAGAAATATTTCTATTGAGGGTTTAGTTTATCTTTCTGATCATCCAGTTCATACTCTTTTTGATTCTGGCGCATCGCACTCTTTTATATCTACTGCTTTAGTTAAATCTCTGCACTTAGATACCAGTATAATAGAGGATCCCATGGTTGTTTCAAATCCAATTGGGGGTTTGCCTTATTTGTCAATGCTTTGTTTGGAATTGGAAATTTCTATACTAAGCGTTGGGTTTAGATGTAATGCTTATGGTTTGGGTTTCACGGGCTATGGGTTGATCTAGGCATGGATTGTTATCCAGTAATGGTGCCATCCTCGATTGTGAAAAGAGAGTGGTTAGACTTATGAATCGCCTCGGTTATACTCTCGAAATCTCTTGTAATCCCATGAGTTCTGTTATGATTAGCTACCTAGAATCTCTTGATGCGTCTGTTGAAAACTTACAATCTGTTAGAGTAGTCCATGAATACTCGGATGTCTTTGAAGAGGTGAAGGGTTTGCCTCCAAAACGAGAGAAAGACTTCTGCATATATCTGGTTGATAATGCAAAACCCGTTGCTTTACCTGTTAGACACATGGCTCCAAGGGAAAGGAAGGAGCTCAGCAAGCAAGTTAAAGAGTTGCTCGAAAAGGGGTTCATAAGGCGGAGTATTTCTGAATGGGATGCTTTAGTAGTGTTCGCAACCAAAGCCGATGGTTCACTTCGCCTATGCATGGATTATAGGGAGCTAAACAAGCTGACCAAGAAGAATAGGCACCCACTTCCAAGAATAGACGACTTGTTTGACCAGCTTGTAGCTGCATCAGTTTTCTCCCAACTAGATCTGGCCATGGGATTCCATCAGCTAAGAGTGGCAGAAGACAGCATAGATAAGACCGCGTTCAGGAACCTGGATGGTTTCTTCGAATGGCTTGTCATGCCTTTCGGCTTGACAAACGCACCGCCTATTTCGTAGATTTGATGAGTAGGGTGTTCAGGGAGTTCCTTAATAAATTCGTAGTGGTCTTCGTGGACGACATTTTGATTTTCTCAAAAAGTGAGGAAGAACATGCTTTGCATTTAAGGGAAGTTATGGATACTCTTCGAGCACATCGGCTGAAAGAAAAATTCTCCAAATGCCATTTTTAGAGAGAAGAAGTAAGATTTCTTGGACATGTGGTGTCCAAAGAGGGGATAGCTGTGGATCCCGCAAAAGTAGTTACGGTGCAAGATTGAAAGATTCCAAGTAATGCAACCGAAGTACGATGTTTTCTCGGACTAGCGGGCTATTACAGAAAGTTCATTAAAGACTTTGCGAAGATCTCAGCCCCACTTACAAGATAGACGAAGAAGAACCTAACTTTTGCATGGGATTTGGATTATGATGTCGCTTTCCAATGATTAAAAAGGGCTCTGACAACAGCCCCAGTTCTGACATTGCCTGATGGGAGTAAGATGTTTACAGTATACAAAGACGCATGTGGTACAGGATTAGGCATTGTCTTGATGCAAGAAGGCAAGGTAGTTTGTTATGGGGGATGGCAGTTGAAGTTACATGAGAAGAACTACCCAACTCATGATTTAGAGTTAGCTGCCATTGTTTTCGCTCTTAAGTCATGGCGTCATTACCTACTAGGAGAAAGGTTTGAATTGTTTACTGACCATAAATCATTAAAGTACCTTTTCTCACAAAAAGATCTTAACTTAAGACAACAAAGGTGGATGGAGTTTCTTGCCTCGTACGATTTTGAGATTGCTTATACACCTGGCAAGGGCAATGTGGTAGCAGACGCCTTGAGTAGGAAAAAGCTAACCTTAAGTCCTCTCTTTGTGGAAAGGAAAAACTTGGAGTACATAGCAACCTTTGAATTTAGACCCTCTTTTGAGTTTGTAACTGGCTTGTTAGAAACACTAGAGGTGCGGCCTACGCTTTTGGACTCAATAGGAACCGCGCAACGTGAAGACCCTCAGGTTGTTGAAATGATGGATAAGTTAATTAGAGGTGAGACTTCTAGTCACCTCAATAGATACTCCATAGATGCTAAGGGTTGGCTGAGACGGGATGCAAGACTATGTGTCCCACAAACAAGGGATTTGGTGAAGATAGTTCTAGAAGAAGCACACCATTCTAAGTTGACTATACACCCAGGTGGAGACAAGATGTAAAAAGACATAAAAAGGGTTTTCTTTTGGAATGGCATGAAAAAGGATGTAGCTGAATTTGTCTCTAAATGCTTGATATGCCAGCAAGTCAAGGCAGAGCAGAAGAAGCCTGGTTGTCTACTTCATCCTCTGTAGGTCCCACAGTGGAAATGGGATAGCATTTCGATGGACTTTATAGATGGATTGCCTAGGTCAAGAAGGGGCAATACCAATATTTGGGTAATAGTTGACATGCTCACTAAAAGTGCTCACTTTACACCTATTAAGAGTAGGAGGATTGCCTCATCATTAGCATCCATTTATCTTAAAGAGGTAGTTCGACTGCATGGGATACCATCTAGCATAGTAAGTGATCGAGATCCTATCTTTACGAGTGAGTTTTGGAAGAGTTTGCAAGAGGCTGTAGGCACACAGCTATGCTTAAGCACTGCCTATCACCCTCAAACCGATGGTCAGACGGAAAGGGTGAACAGAGTGTTAGAAGATCTCTTGAGATTGTGCATTCTTGATTTTGGAGGAACATGGGAGGATCATCTTCCTTTGGTGGAGTTCGCCTACAACAATAGCTACCAAGCCACCATAGGTATGGCACCCTTCGAGGCTTTATATGGAAGACCATACCGATCACCAACTTGTTGGTGGGAGTCTACAGACAATCTTATACTTGGGCCCGACATGATTAGAGAAACTTCAAAGAAGGTGGACTTGATACGAAGACGAATGAAGACCGCACAAGATAGATAAAAGTCCTACGCGGATAAAAGAAGGACTGACCTTAAGTTTGAGGTTGGAGACAGGGTTTTCCTTAAAGTATCTCCTTTGAGGAATGTCATTCGCTTTGGATCCGTAGTGAAATTGGCACCAGGGTTTGTAAGGCCATTTCCTATCGTTGAGAGGATTGGGACGATGGCTTATAGAGTAGAGCTGCCCGAAAGACTAACTGGAGTTCACAATGTTTTCATGTTTCTCATCTACGAAAGTGCTTACACGAGTCTGCGGAAGTTGTGGAGCCGAGCATGCTAGAGGAAATAGAAGTGGAACGAGAAGCGACGATGAGAAGAGTTCCAACTCGTATCATGGGAATAGAAGTTAAAAAGCTACGCAATCGTGAGGTCAAGCTAGTAAAAGTACAATGAAGTGACGCTGAAGAAGATGCGAGTTGGGAGACCGAAGACAAGATACGCGCGGCCTACCCTTATCTTTTTGAGGGTACATCCTTGATCTCTTTTTCCATAAGTTCATGCATGCTTGTATCTATCTTTTAAGTATATCTCCTTGGTCCTATTCTTAATCCTTAGGTAGAAACCAATGGATGTAAACATGTATTTGAAACATGTTATGATTGATGGTTGCAAGTGGTTGCTCGTGGATGCATAGACACACATATTAGGTACTAGATCGGCTCAGTCACTTTCATATTGCATATGCATATATGTATTTGTATATGGATTGAAACTTGATGTATTATCATATGGATGTTGCATTTGTATGAATGATTGAGCACTCATGTAGAAGTTATAAGGTACGACTAGGAATAATTGCATATATAATGGACTCATGGCACTGACATAATTCGCATTAAGGAGGTCAACTAAATCAGTAGACCGCTTGATTTTGCATTAGATAAGGACATATACACACACTGTGCATATGATCATGAAAGCATTAGAAATCCTTTTTAAGGACAGTGGATGCCCGTGATTGATGGTTGAGTAGATGGATGTTGGATGTTAGGATACATTCTTCTTAACTTAGAGATTTCGGGGACGAAATCCTTTAAGGAGGGGAGAATGTAACCCCCCGTATTTTCTATGAATATTAAAATTAACTTATTTAAGAACACTTAATTTTTATAAGCAGAATTAGGTGAAACGGGTTACGCCATTGCGTTCATCTCGGAATTCTGCTTGAGATAGAGTCCAAGTTTGCATGAATCAGATTCTGTATGAAGAAGTTATGGAGGTTAGAAGATTTCAAGTGTAAGTAGAAATTAAATTAAAATAATAATTAAATAATCAAAACATATTCGAAATTCAAAATTCAGGAAATCGGCTGAGCAGGAAATCTCCTGCTCAGGGGTGTGGACCCCCCCAGGGGGTGTCGACAAGGGAGTCGACCCCCATATAGGGGTGTCGACATGGGTGTCGACCCCCCTGTAGGGGTCGACCCCTGCTGACAGTTCTGGACAGTGACGATTTTCTGAGTCGTAGGGCTACGTGGCGACTTCTGATTGGCTTGATGATGCATTTTCTTGAACTGGATGGCTCTGACGACTCCTAGGTTGATCTAAAGGTTCATATTAATCATATACTCCTATATAAACACATCAAACCACAACCCTAAACCTCACAATCCTATTTTATGAAGCCGTCATGCTGTCCATCTCCAAGCTAGCCTAACCTCCATCTTCTCCAAACTAGAAATCAAATTAGAAGAGCATCAAATCAAAGTAGAGGTTTTCTTCTTCAATCAACAAAGAAAGATTAGAATCACTACAACGTCAACTAATTCACTTTTCTAATCCTTTCACTGTAAGTTCAGTTATTATTCAGATTTGAACACCTAATAGAAATAATGACTGTAATAATCGGATCTAGGACTATGCCTAATTGTGAGATAATCAATTCTGATTCATGCTTACCTATGCTTATGAGACTATTGTGATTGGAACAATGGAACCTATCATGTTATACACCACTATGCCTAATTGTGATATAATCAATTCTGATTCATGCTTACCTATGCTTATGAGACTATTGTGATTGGAACAATGGAACCTATCATGTTGTACACCACTATGCCTAATTGCAAGATAATCAATTCTGATTCATGTTTATCCTTTTGTCAAGTCTGAATTACCTACGCTTATGAGACCATTGTGATTGAAACATTGGAACCTATCATGTTGTACACCAAATTGGTGATTCTCTTATATTCAATTCTATCGAATCTTTATGTCTATGATGTAACTTGCTCAGTTTGGTCATACTTATTGTTAATGTACAACATGCCTATTGGAAACATGATTCTTGGATTTGGGTACATCTTTACATGCCTATTTTGTTTCTTATGCCAATTCTTGTGTTCCTTCTCTATTCCCCTTTTTGTTTTGTTTTATGAATACTAGGTTCATTCGGAACCTAGATTTAATCTTGTAGTATGTACGATTGAAACGCGGGGAATTGGGTATAACTTAATTAAGTAATTTTGGGCATAACAAGTAAATGTGGCATAACTTGAATTGACTACAATTGTGGGTAATTTGCATAAACAAACCTAAATTTGGGCATGTATGGTAAATATGTAATTAAGCTAAAAGTTGAACATGCCTAACACAAGGTTAGATTGAGTTGCGGTGTAAGACTGCCCGGAACCGCCCGGCACATCCACCGACTGCAACAACAAATCTAATGTGAGAGGTTAGCGCATTAAGACAAAAACCCGAGGTTAGAATGAGTTTGCGGTAGAAGTCTGCCGGAACCGCCCGGCACATCCAGCAACCACAAATAACAGTTCTAATGTGAGTGGTTGAGGCATTAATGAATGAATTAATGCTAATGAACGGGCATGCTAAGAATGGTAGGGTTAAGTTAACTTAGGCAACACTTAACCAATATAACATGTTAATTAAACAGATGGGTGGGGTTAGGTTAAATGGAGAGCACTTAACCATTATAACATGTTGATTAGGAAACCCTAGTAACGGGGACCCATTTCAGCAGTAACCCACATAGATGTATCATGGTACCCTAAATTAGGCAGGGTGGGGCACGATTACTGGGCTGATTATAAGCAGTCAAAATAGCGGCGGGTGGTACGTCAGTGTAGGTTTCGACAGAGTACAGGCGTGCACGTACTCCGCAGTGAAAAAATCAGGCACTGGGCATCAATAGTTATACACTATGCATCTTTAATTGTGTCGGGTTGCCACCATAGGGATTGATACACCCCATGGTGGGACCAAAATAGGTATCTACAATCAAGCGGGGCCGAATGACACAAGTAATAAATGCATGCGAGTTGGAGCCGATTGAATAAGGGATCATTTTATTATGAACCCATGATGCTAGTTGAAACATTTGTTAATAGGTGCAGAGAAATGGAAATGAGTGCGATAGCATATTCAGTTTATCTTGCCTTATCTTACTTTATGTTATCTTGTCACTATGGTATTGTCCTATATTCAGTTTATTCATGTCATGATCCTTTTTCTTGTTTACATGTTGAAAAATCACTGGACTTACCAGACTTATGTCTTACCCATTTTCTTTCGTCTTCTTTTCTTCCGTTTCCCTCCCCTCCACCCCAGGTCCGCAGGGATGGAATACTTCAGCTTAATTCAGACCTTTTCCATCTTGAAGAGAGTAGATGTATTGCTTGGATTCTCGTTTCTTGGGCTATGGATGTGGTTACACTTTTACTGGGGATTTATCTTGCTTTACTACTGCTTTATGCTTCTTTATGTATTTTGAGTTTTTAATCAAGACAGAAGTTTTGTTGTAATAACTTGGAAGTTGGGTTTTGAGACAATGGTTGTAATGTTTTGACTACACCACGTTTCTTATGAAATAATTCCAGTTTTCCCGCTGTTTATATGTCTATCTTGTAAATTATCTATATCTTTTACCTATAATGCTTCACCGAAGTTAATGCATTCCCTTTGTGAGTGACCTTAACGGAGGTGGGGTGTTTCATAGTCTGTCTTCGTGGAGTACCTTCCAGCATCGTAAGCGATCGTGACCCCATATTTACCAGCGAATTCTGGAGGAGCTTGCAAGAAGCATTAGGCACGCAGTTGTGTTTGAGCACCGCTTATCATCCTCAGGCTGATGGACAGATGGAGAGGGTGAACAGAATTCTAGAGGATCTTTTAAGGCTGTGTATCCTAGACTTCGAAGGGACTTGGGAAGAGCACCTTCCTTTAGTAGAATTTGCCTATAACAACAGTTATCAAGGTAGCATCGGCATGGAACCCTTCAAAGCATTGTACGGACAACCTTGTAGATCACTAACTTGCTAGGGGGGATCTACAGAAAGTTCGTTACTTGGACCTGATATGGTTAGGGAAACGTTCGAGAAAATTGATCATATTTGACGACGAATGAAGACAGCTCAAGATAGGCAGAAATCCTATATAGACAAGAGAAGGACTGACATTGAATTTGAAGTGGAAGACTTAGTTTTTATTAAAGTATCGTCTCTGAGGAATGTGATTCGCTTCGGATCTATAGGGAAGTTGGCACCGAGATTTGTGGGACCATTTCCCATAACCGAAAGGATTGGCCAAATGGCCTATAGAGTAAAGCTCCCAGAAAATCTATCTGGCATTCATGATGTTTTCCACGTTTCTCATATGCGAAAGTGCTTGCATGACACTGCGGAAGTTGTTGACCCAAGTATATTAGAGGAAGTAGAAGTAGAATGGGAGGCAGCAGTCAGACGAGTTCCTACCCGCATTCTTGGATCAGAAGTTAAGAAGCTACGCAATAAAGAAATCAAGCTGATAAAGGTTAAGTGGGGAGATAACCAAGAGGATGCCACTTGGGAGACCGAAGACAAGATTCGTGTTTCGACTCTTTCCTTTTTGAGGGTATGTTCTTAACTCTTCCAAAGTTTTATCTATGCTTGTTTCTATCATTTGAGTATGTCCTACCAATAGTATCTTCGACCTTTAGATAGGAATCCTATGGATGTAAACATGTGTTTGAAACATGTTATGTTTTATGGATTCAAGTGGATGCAAGTGTTTGCTAGTGGTTTCCTGTGGATGCATATACACACACATTAGGCACTAGATCGGCTCAATCACTCTCATACTACATATGAATGTGTGTGCATTTTTCTTTTCTTTTAGTGGGTGAAAATGGATTTATTATCAAATGGATGTTGCATTTGGACGAATGAGTGTGCATACATATAAAACATACATGTTATAATAGGATTATTTGCATACATATTGGATTCATGGCACAAGCAAACATTGCATTGAGGAGGTCGACTGAATCAGTAGACCGCCTAATCTTCGCATTAGTATTGGGACATATACACACACCTTTGCATATGTTCATATAAGCATTAGAAGTCTTTAAGGACAATGGATGTCTGTGATTGATGTATGAGTAGATGGGTGATGGATGGGATATACATTCTTCTCAACTTAGAGATTTCGGGGACGAAATCCTTTAAGTAGGGGGGAATGTAACACCCCGTAATTTTAACAACACCAAAAGAGGACAAATTAAATAATAATTAATCTAATATTCGGAATTAAGGGAAACGGACTGCGCCATTGCGTCCGTCTTGAAATTCTGGTCAAGATAGACATTTGGTTTGCGTAAAAACGGACACCGTATGAAGTTATGAAGGTTTGAAGTTTGTATACGCGTAGTAGAATTATATATATAGTCTAGGAATTCAAAAATCAACGGACTGCGCCATTGTGACCGTCTCGAAATTCTGGTCAAGATAGACATTTGGTCTGCGTAAAAGGACACAGTATGAAGAAGTTATGAAGGTTTGAAGTTTGTATACGCGTAGAAGAATTATATATATATATATATATAAGGTATAGGAATTCAAAAATCTCAGTTCAAAATTCGAAATTACATAAATTCGGGGAAGTAGGAAAAATCCCGCCTAGGGGAGTCGACCCCTCAAGGGGGTGTCGACCTATGGGTCGACCCCCCTAGGGCTGAGGTGGCAGTCAGTTTCTGGAGGCTGGCAGCTATATATAGAGGTCCATTTCTCTTGTTTTCTTCACTGGAATTCAATGTAGGCCAAACGCTGTCGGTGTTTCAACTGAAGTGGATCCTTTATCTTCTACAACAATCAAATAAGGCTAATCAGTTAAAGATTCAAGTGTAGATCCGCATCTCAACAAGCTTCTTTTCTAGTTCTATTTTCTAATCCAAGCACTGTGAGTCCTTAGTTGCTTTTATATTTAAATATTTAAAAGTAAACCTGATATGACTATAGTTTGGATTTGTTCCTGTGAATAATTATACTGGATCCATTGTAAATTGTAAACATATGACATTCCTAAATTGGTTATTACTTGGATCTAAATCTATATCTAGTCGGATCTATTGTAACTTCTGTGGCATTCTATGATGTGGATCTTAAACCTTATTTGTATCAGATCTACTCTTAACTACTGGATTTGAATTATATAGACATTTAAATTATTAATCAGATTTACTTTATTATTTAGATCTCCTTGTGCTTATCATATTAGATATGAACCTGTTGGACATCTAAATTAATATTTAGATCTTGTCATGCTCATCTTAACATCTTTGCTATGTTAAAACTAGTTAACCGTCACCATTTCATTGGATCTATGCTTATATGTTCACCTTAACACTATGTTAGTATATGATTATGCGATTTATGTTAGAACAATTACTTTTGTCATATTCCCATCACCTTTCCCTTTTATTGTTTATGACTAGGCTATTATCTAACCTAGGTATGCCCCGAATTATACGTGAATGCGTTAGTTAGGTAACGAGGGAAAACATTAGAATTGGCATAACTTGAATGATGAACATGAATTTCGACATACTTTCCATTATGAATATAATTGGGTAAATGGGGATGAACACCTATAAAGGCATAGGTATAATTAATTGGTTAATAATTAAAATGCCTAGAATTATAGTAATTAGAAAATTGTAACAACACTTATAACATGAGGTTAGATTGCATTTGTGGTGGAAGTTTGCCCGGACCTGACCGGCATATCCAGCAACCGCAAACGTTGAATCTAATATGATGGGTCTAAGTGCACAAATACAAGACGGGCTATGACACGAGGTTAGGCCCAACTTGTGGAAGAAGTCTGCCCAGACCCGACTGGTGTATCCAACTTCCACAAGCTGTAGGACTAATGTGGGAGGTCTAGCCCATTATAACCATAAATGGACATGGTAACAAATTGTAATACTTAACCTAGTTGAATCCATAGGGATTGTATGAATATGAACTAAAATTTGGGGTTAAGTAAATTTGGTTGAATAGGGGTTGGGTTAAGTAAATCTAGGGAGGGGGGCTGGGTAATATTTACATATAGGCCCACAAACTTAACCCAATAAGGTTGTGTAATTAAAGACACCTAGTGGTACACATAACTGGAGGAAATAATAAAGTTATGTAATTAAAGACAACTTTTAGGGTAAGCATAACTTGTAGAAATAATAAGGTTATGTAATTAAAGACACCTAGTGGTATACATAGCCAGTGTAAACTTAGTGGGGGATACAAGATAAAGGGGAGAGCTTGTATCATATTGTATGGGACACGTTTCATCCAGTAACCCGGGGTTGGTATCAAACATGTACTCCGAACTAGGTCAGAGAAGGGGCACGTTTACTGGACTGATTGTAAGAGAATCCTAATGTGTATGATGGCGTGGGCAGCACAAACCGACCGGGCCATGTGCAGGCATGAGCCAGGCAGAAGGGGATAAGACGAACATGACACCTGTAGATATGGTTGTGCACATGATTATGACGAGGGGTTGCCACTTTAGGAAGTGATACCTCCTACTGTGGGGCCAGCACAAGGTATCTATGCGGATTAGGGGGCTGATCGATTAGGGTAGCAGTTAGGGTACATCTGGACGTATGCCTAAGTCTACCACTTTAGAGTGGAAGGGATCATCTCATTCTGGTTATACTGGTAATAGTGCAGAGTAATCATTAGTGAAGCGTATATACTCCATCATGTTACCTTGCCAAGCTCACCTTTTATGATGTTATCTTCCTTATCCATCTTATATGCTTGTCATGCTACTCTTGCTTATTTACTTACTAAAAGTAATTGGACTCGCCAGACTTTATGTCTGACCCTTTTTGTTTCCACTTCTTTCTTCCGTTCCCCCCTCCCCCCCCCCCCCCTTAGGGAGGGAGTCCTCAGGCTTAGTCAAGACTCGGTTATCATCTTGTTGGAGCTGCTTTTGAAGTATAGCTCAAGTTCTCATCTTTACTATGGCTTAGCTCTTTTTTGAGGAATTATGCTTTTTATATATTTATGTACTCTGATGGTACAAGACAGAAGTTGTATTATTGTAATGGTTTTTATGACTTATCGTATTTTAGACCATGATGTTATAATTTATGTTTGAAATAAAATTTTGAATTTTCGCTGCTATCTTATTTGTATTTGTCTTGTAATATTCTGTGTCTGTTTACCTATAATGCTTCATGAAACTTAATGCATTCCCTTAGTGAGTGACATTAACGGACGTGGGGTGTCACACTAACTTCATAAATTTTGGTTATGTTTCAACAATTGAAAATGTTATTTATAAAACTTGATTATAAAACAAAAATTCGTTCTAAAATCATTTACGAAATCCTTTTATAAAACCTAATTATAAATCTCTATTTATTTATAAACCTTCATTTTATATGATTTATATAGAATCACTCAAAATCTAGCTACTATTATATAACAAGTTTATAACTTCAAATCTTGGTAAGTTTTCCTTATGGCAAATCATCACATTCAAAATACTGAATTTAGGTCATCTGCCACCAAACACTTGACCAATGCTGCCTATTGATTAATAACATAGCAATATTGAATTTAATTCAGCAAACATCATCCAAATCAGGTTTAGTGACACTTAGGCTAGATAGTTTATGGGTGTATAAAATGAAAACGAATAACATCCAAAATATTGAAGAAACCTCTTGGATCCCTCTAACTTATCCCCCTGCATCATAGTCTATATATCAGCACATATATGCATATTAATCAGATAATATTATCTAACTCATATAAGATGAATCTTCCACTCAAAGCAAGTAGTGTCAAAGTTTTCCTCATTGCAGGCGAGAATATAAAACCACAATGTACTAAATATATAGTAAATCATTCAAACAACCAATCACACAGTTAATATATAATCTGTAGTAAATAGCATTTATGGTACAATAGTATTTCAGAATGCGTGAGAGTTAACTCACGAATATCAACAGAGTGTGTGAGAGCTAACTCACCATCCACCAATCAATGTTTTCACGTTATTTTATATAATTTCAGATAGGCGTTTGAAATTATATAAAATTCCAAATAGCTCCAAATCAAACCAATCTAACTCCTACACATAGATTCCGCGAATACGAACCCAATATAACTTATCATGCCTAAATCTCACCTCGTATGAGTAAGACATGAATGTTACAATTTATATATGAATTAAAGTAATTCAATTAAATAAATAACGTCATTATGCTAGTTAGTGTCGTTAGCCGCCTAACCACGTGATTAAATCATGTAAACATCCATACCCAGGTTCGAACAAATCCAACCATACTCTTGCTCTTCAATCATCAACCACTACACTGCCTTAAACCACCAAACACCGACCTGACCCGACCCGACCCTACTTCTCTGACCCATGCTCCATGGCGACCCCAAGCCAAACGCGTCAAAACCCCATGTTGCACCCATCGCCAACAAAATCGATATGAACGAAATCGGTTCATCTCTCGATTTGATGTGCATAGGTCACCGCCACCTCCAATTACTGTGGTTCGAAAGTGTAACAACCCGAAATCTGGGCCAGTTTAAAATTTTTATTTTGGCAATTTTAGCGAATTTTGATTATTTAAAATGAATTATTTTAAATAATATCGACGAGAAAAATGTTTAGAATTGAATTCGACGTATATAATTATATACGTCGTCGTTAGAATATAAATAATTATATATATAATTATAAATAGAATTGAAAATGGCGCAGTAGTTCGATAATTCGATTTCAAACTTCAATTGAATGTACCGGGTGCAAAACAATCCGGATTTTAGTGAAACCAAAAACATTAGGGTCTATTTGAGGATATCTTTCCAACAAATCCGAGTAATCGAAATTTCATAGCGGGAATCAAAAGATATGTCCAGTTGAAAATTCTGAATAGTCGCTATGGAATTCAGGCCCTTAAAAATGGAAATTTTGAAAACGATCTCGGATTTCGACGAAACCACTTTTGTTGGATCCGCAGTGTCAAATTATTGCTAGGTTTCAAATTTCATAATTTTCTGAATCAATATGTGAGCGTGGCATAGGAAAACGCATTTGACCAGTTTCAGTTGATTTTAATCAACTGTAAAATGGCCATTTTTCCAACGGTCTCAGAATTCGGCGAAACTAGTTTTGTTAGGACCGTGTCGTCAATACGAAGCTAGAAAATATTTTTCGAGAATTTTTAGAGTTAGCATGTGACCCCGGTAATTTGAAATGTACGTTTAAAATTCAATATAGCGATTTAAATGTAAATTTAACGGAAACTGATCGAAGCGATCGAATCAGCCTACGATATATATCCCATTGTGTTCGGAATGGGGGTAATACGCTATGGGCAACAGGCGGTGGGTCTCGTTTAGAGGTCGTATGGAAAAAGTCAACATTTTAGAAAAAATAATAATTAAATAAAATTTTAAAACCCTCTTCCCCTTTTATTACCTCTGGCTCCCCTGTTTTCCACGTTCGAATCAATTCAGTTTTCAAAAAAAAAAAAAAATAAGAGAAAAGGAAAATCGCGCCTACCATAACCGGAGCCGCCACCGTCGAGGTTCGCCGCCCCCCCCCCCCCTTGAAGCCGCCGCCACCCTCCACTGGTCAACCCTCCCCCTCGCGTGAACCCAGGAACCCCAAACCGCCTCCATCGATTGCCACTACCGTGCCTTCGCCACCGCCTTCCCCTCCGACAGCCGCACCTCCACCGTCGCTCCTCTCTCCTCTTCTGCAGACCGCCGCGACCCCCTGCCTCCCCTCCTCCGAGCTCGCAACCGTAAACCCCCCCCCCCTCTCGCTGGAAAACCTATAAGCTTCTCTGATTTAGTTATTTTAATTTATTTAGTGTAAATAGATTTTATAATGAAAAAAATAGTTTTACTTAATTTAGTTTTTAATTTAAATCAGTTTTGTTTTATAAAAATTACATTAGAAAAGCAAAGAATCCAATATTCTTAAACATGACAAGTTTATATTTTTATCTATGAAAAAGTTTAGATTTTTATGCTAATCAAGTTGAGATTTTTGTTATCATGAAGGGGGAAAATAAAAATATAATCTTCATATAGAAGTAGCGATAAAAATTAAATTTTTAACATATAGAAGATATGATTTTTATATTTTTAAAGTAGTAAAAATATGATTTTTATATTTTTAAAGTAGTAAAAATATGATTTTTATATTTTTAAAGTAATAAAAATATGATTTTTATATTTTTAAAGTATTAAAAATATAATCTTTACTATATAGAAGATGTAAAAATATGATTTTTGGTTAGGTAGAGAATTAAAAATATAATTTTTACATGATAGGAATATTAAAAATATCATCTTTATATGTGTAGAAGAATAAAAATGAGATTTTTATAAAGATGAAATCTTTAAATTTGAAAAGGCGAAGTCTATGTTTTTATAAAGGCGAAATCTTTCTTTTAGAAAAGGCGAAATCTTTATATGGAAGATAGCGTGATAAAAATATAATTTTTATCTATATAACATAGTAGTAAGAATGTGATTTTTTATATTGAACATCGAAGTAAAAATATGATTTTTATATATTGAACATCGAAGTAAAAATATGATTTTTTATATGTTGAACATCGAAGTAAAAATTCGATTTTTACATATGTAGTGAATACGGGCAACGAAAGCGACAAAAGGCGAGATCGATGAAGATTTCTATAAATGAAGAGTCGTGGTATTGGATAGCTATTGGTGAGAATTTCTCACTCTTTAATTTATTTCTAATTGAAATATATACTAGGATGCAGACGGTGTTTAGTAGCACCCGACACCCGTCATCCACAGACCATGGATGGCTTGTTTGTTTAATTGTTTGGTTGTGTAGTTGGTTAGATTATTTGGTTTGAATTGAATTGTTTGGTAAAAAGAAATTGATTTGATTGATGTGTGAATGGCGTGGGCCTTCACTAGACCGGGGATTAGGCTAGGCCTTGTCCCGTTTCTAGTATCGTGCCGTTATGCCGCCGAAATTTTCTAAAATAAATTAGAAAAATAAAAATATCATTTTATTTAAAGAATGAACTGAATAGAAATTCATAAGTTAAAATAAAATGTTTTGTCGTCAAAAATATAATTTTTAACGTGAAGTGAATAAAATAAAATATTCATTTACAAACCGGACGGTTTGTTTATGTACACCTATTTGAAGGGCATCGATTGGGACGATAAATTTTACACATCGCCCAACTGCACAAATAAAAATAAATGTTTGTTGATTTGAAACCCCACACGGGTGTTGGGATGAAATTTGAAGTTCACTCATCCTGATTGATTAAATATGTCGATCGATTGATTGACAGGCTGTTATGAGCGTTAGATATCTATATTTGATGCTTATACAGTGTAGTGCACTTTGGTTGATGGTTGATTATTTTTCAATGCTATTATATACATGTGTTGTATGAAAATCCATATAATTAACTTTATATGGTAATTGATTGGGCCTCATTCCAATTTGAAAAATAAAGAATATTATAAAATAAAGGTTCATGTGTTGACTGTACTCATCCGTTGAGATTAGTCATGTGTTGAACGAAATATTTTAATAATAAAATTTACATCTTTATCAATATAAAATAAAGGTTCATGTGTTGACTGTACTCATCCGTTGAGATTAGTCAAGTGTTGAACGAAATAATTTAACAAAAATAGTCACACGTGGACAGTACTCATTCGTTGAGATTAGTCGTGTGTTGACAAAAATAAATATTCATTTGTTGAATAGAATATTTGAAAACAGAAATATATGAAGCCGTGTTGGTTAGATTGACGCCATTTTGACGTGAACGATATCTATATCGATTTTATTCATTTTAAAACGAATATTGAAAAGTGATTTCGAAAACGCATATTTTGAAATGAAATTTGAATCAAATTGAATAGAAAACGAATTCGAATTTGAATTGAATATATAACGAATTGAATTCGAATTGATTATAAAACGAATTTGATTTCCATTGAATATATAATTAATTTGATTCAAATAGAAAACGGAAATGAATGGAATATAAAACGATTTCGAAATGAATTGAATTGAAAACGAATTCAAATTGAATTGAAATTTGAATTGAATAGAAATGAATTTTAAAACGAATTTATAAAGAAGAATTCAATTTTGATTTGAAATTCAAAGGAAGTTGAAATTGCTTTTGAAACGAATTTAAAACTATTTATATAATTCGTTTTAAATAGAAATCGACGAAATATATATTATATATATTATATATATTATATATATAATATAATGGCCTGAATAGAACGCGCCGTGCCGCGGTAGTTCGTGAATTTCGACCATTTATTTCAAACGGACATTACGGGAGACCCGACCGTCGGATTCTCCTAAAACCGGAACCGTTGGGTTTGTATCGAAAAGAGCTTTCTAACGAATATTAGAAATTAGAAATCTAACGGTTGGATTTGGAGTTACGTCCAAATCAAATTTGAAAAAGGTCGTTGTAAGTGCAATTCGATGGCCATTGATGGAAATCGACTGTACGGGCCTTGATAAAATTATTAAAAATAGTAATAATTTGTGTAAAATCATAAGAAATGATTTGGGAAAAATTGGGATGAAAAACTCCATATTTGAAAAGATAAAAATAGATTTTTATCGAAATGAACTAGTTTTGAACTAGAATTATAATTCTATTTATTTTTAAGTAAATAGATTGAATTTGAAAAGGGTTTTAAAAATAACCAGAATTTCCAATGATTGCATTGGAGTGGATCTGAATCGAAATTGTCTTCGGAATATTTCGATGTTGGAATTCGTGATTATACAGATGTTGTTATGGAAATTTGAAAGATGTATATTTATATCGTTATTTCCAATACGACATTTGTTAGTCGTAGAATTTGATATTGAATATAAGCCGATATATTTTCTATTCAGAGCCTTGTATTGAATATCAAATGTGATTTGGGTTTGTCGTGAATGGTGTCTTCATTAACACTGTTCTTAAGCCCAGTTGAGAAAGATTAAATCTTTTTATTTAGATTTAATGAAGTGTACCAATTAAATAATATTTAATTGGAATTGAAGTGATATTGATTTTAGGGTTTATCGTGGACAGTGTTTTCAATAACACTCGTTCTTTAACCCGATAATTAATGGAATGTGATTTTGGGTTTATCGTGAACTGTGTTTTAAATGACACTGATTCTTTAACCCAGTCAAAGATTAAAACTAAGTAGAGTTTTAATGAATCTTTAATTAGATTAAAATAATCGAAATGGAGTATCACCAGTTTTGCTCCAGGCGATAGTTAAATCTTTAACTAGATTTGAACGTGAAATGGTAATTGAATTTACCGATAACACCGTGGTGTTAGATATGAAGTATTACCAGTTTTACTTCATGGGATGAATAGGTTGGGATTGGGAAATTAAAACCAATGATTACTACGGTAAGGTTCGCTAATTCCGACTAGTTGAATCGAAATTCAAAGGAAGATTAGAGAATAAATTCAAGAAATTATCTTGGATAAAATTAATGGGAACCTTTCCCTATGAATGTGAAATCAGAAACTAACTGTCGATTAGCTAAGTAGAATGGTTTTCTGGATATTGATCTGATGTTGGTTTCGGCCTTCGGGGTTAATATTTGGGGAATTATTCTCTTGATTAATTTACGGTTAGTGACTGATGAATTGGAATGAGGCGTATGTTGTGTTTGTGTAACACTTATTTAAAATATACGCGAGTTATTCGGAAAGACCGGGTTTATCCCATTCTGAATAACTGATACGACGATAAGTCGAAGATGAAGACGATGGTCGAAGACCGGAAGTCTTCACGTCGTTTGGGTGATTACTGATGATCTTGATTGGGCTGTACACCCAAGAAGATGGAAACCGTTAGTGATCGTCCAGACGTACTTGGAGATCGATGGATATGCGGGGTACTAGGTGCCTCCGGTTTCGTTCAGCCCCAGAACGGACTTGTAAATGGACTGTGTGTCTGACATTGGATTTTAGTCTGTGTGATTGATCTCTATTAAATATATATCTGTTTGGCGGCGGAGAATTTATTCTCTTGCTTAACGCCCTTCTCTGAGACGTACGAGCTCAGGGGTTATATATTGATGGATATCAATCGCATGGAGTGAATTGCCTATGTGGCATGCCTAAGTGGCAAATGATCAAGACTTCTGTTGAAAAGCAAAGTCTTGTGGTTGATGATCGAAGCACGGCCTTTGTGGCGTAGCTTTGTGTAACGTTCACTTCGCGAGTTTCACACCCGGTATGAACCAAAAACGGGAGACGGACCTCAGGGAGGGCATGCGTTTCTTTCTAGTTAGGAGTGGCGTCAGTGCTTGAACTGGCTGACGAGTTTGACTCATGTGGATGTTGCTTATTATTACTTGCTGAAAAGCGAGGCGCCTCGTGGTATCGGTTTCGGCCGATGCTTCTGGTCGGCTGACGGGCCAGGCTTACGCCCCAAAGGGCGGGGAAACGTAGTGTTCAGGCATAATAATCCACATCGGTGGACCGGCCCTGACGATCTAAAGGGTCGATGCGCTCTGACCCTGTGGCTCGGGCTAGAGAGTCACAAATCGGTAGAGGATCTTGCCCCTAGCCTCGGTTCATACCATAAATGATAACCCAACTTCCAATACGACATTTGCGGTTTTAATTGTAGAACTAGTATGGCGACATGATATATGGTACCCATGCCGCCTATGATTGATACTTATGATTTGAAGTTGTTTTATACACTATGCACTTATTATAGTATCAAATAATCTGTTTTAAATGTATCAAGCATTCTTTGGCTGTTATAAGGGAAAACCCTATCCCCCGGCTTGCGTTGCATTGTGTGATAGGACCTGGGTCTTATAACAGCTTCATTTTTCTTTATTTAGCATTGCGCTGTTGTTTTATGCACTGGTATTCTTGGGAGGAAACCCGTTCCGTGTTATACGGCGTGGTCCCTTGATTTACCTAACTTTAAAAATAAAGATTAACTGTTTTAGTTCTCACACCAGTCACATGACTGACCTGGAGTTTATTGTTTTAACCTAAACTCTGGGTGCCCCTATTTTTGACACGGGCAGCTAGTAGTTTTGGTTTTGCAGATTTACATTCACAGGATCCTGGTTTACAGCTGGAATGATATCCGGAAAGCTTTGTATTCGTATATCTCTTCTAGTGGTGTATTGTATTATTTTCCGCTGCGATGTATTTAAATGTAATTTAAATCTCTGATATTTCTGTGTAATATTCATTTATACTCTGTATATTCTTGTATTCTGATGCATTGTTGTAAAATACAATGAAATGTTCTTTTATATGCGTTCTGTTGTGGATTGTTCACGAACTATCCGACACTTTCCTTTACAGGGAAGTTACGGGTTTTCACAGTTGGTATCAGAACTTTGGTTTACAAAGCTTAGAGAACAAGGCACATTAGAACCATATGAAAGAATTCATCAGATATTGGATTAGTAATATTGTAGCGACCCGCAAATCCGTGCTATCTGAGTTGACTAAATACAACACACGTCTAACCCAAATAACACAGAAATACGACTCATTATTAGAAAGAAGATAGAGGGTGAGAATAGATAAGATAGAAAACTTAGAATAGGAGAAAAACGAAGATCACAACTCACAGCGGAATGAATAAAATATATTATATAACATAACCTTTGAAATACAAATCTGTTCTGTACATATATACATACCATCATCAGAGTACACATAACATTTGATTCAGCGGAAGTAACTCTAAATAACTAACGTTGAAGTCTCCAGCTTCAAGCTCCTCCAAGTGTATCTGTAAAAGCCTGAAACACTTGACTGCCCGTACAAATTTGGGCACCCAAGAGTTTAGGAAAAACAAAACAAAATAAACTCTGGGTCAGTCATGGGACTGGTGTGAGTAAACTCCAACCACTTGTTTAACCTTTAAAATCCTTTCAAAAGAAAAGATAATAGTAAGACCAGCCCACACATAAACATGGACGGTTTTTATCTTACTATAACCCAAAACACTTTGATACGAAAATCCAGTGATATTATAATAATGTCTACATCAAGTAAATAACCAAATAGCAGAACGCTTGCATCTCACGCTCCGCATATATAGTATAAAATCAAAAACCGCATGGCGCTTATTGGAGATTGGATTTCCAACACGACAAGGTATGGAACCACCTTCCGATGATGTATCTCTAGAGTCGAATACACCTGGGTTCAACAAGAACATCTTGCAACCCGGCCCACACATGACCGACCACTCATTTCGCTTGAGAGTATCGAATGTATATCACCAACGGTTGGACTCAAACCACCGTTTCCCGAATGGGCAGAATCGATAGATTTAGAAACAAAAGGAATTTCTCTAGATAGGTGATTATACACCCTAATGGGTGCGACCCACATAGTCATGCTGCCTGCCCGATTTTTGTCCTTTCCCGGTTGTTGAGGCCTGAGGCTACGAATACTTACCATACATTGATAGCACAATCACTTTGAATGCCACATTGTCAGATCCGTTAATCACTAGTTGAGTTTGCACAAATATTCTGGATATTATGCTAAGGGATAAATCCGTTGCAACCATATACATTCATACAGACCAACCCATTTGATCATTGGAAATACTCTGTCAGACATTCGTCCATTTACGTTCGTTCTGGGATTGAACGACACCGAAGGCACTATTTCTATTACTAGAAAAGTCCTTGCACTTCACTCCGTCTTCAATATATTCAGCATACTTGGTTCGCAACGCTTATGCCGATACGGAGTGGTTCACGGATAATAATCCAACCGGTCTCTCCATATTGACAACGATGGTCAAAACTTCGATAGTCTGTGATTTAACTATCGAATAAAAACAAGTGTTCATCCAACATATCAAACAAATCACTGGGCTCTTTAATTAATATTCATTAATTAAACCATTTCTCTATTTTCTCAATCAATATTTGTTAATCAAATATTTTAATAATCATCTCGGCCTCTTATGTCATTTGGAAAACGTTTCCAAATATCAACTCCTTTTATTTTCTATATATTAGAAAAATCTCTATTTGCAATTGGAAAACAGTTCCAATCACTTATCTCTATCCCTTTTTGTTTACAACATTCGATTTTTATATTCACTTTACTATCGAATTCAATACGTCGATACAATGATTTCAAATTATCAAAATATCTTAAAAATATTCTAACTCCTTAAATTTCCGGAAATTTTCGCCATAACCTCCCCTGTATCGGGAGCATCGGGAAATTTCAAATAACATCCCGGTATCTTCTAATCTCAAAAAGAAAAAGAAGAAGCCAAGCGGCTAGTCGATACGGCGCATAAAACCTCATATATGAATTAAACATGTACCTTTTTGTCGAGCACATAAATAAAAATCTTCATATACTCCATCCCATATCTGTTTAACACCTGTTCACCTGTTTCTAATTCAATTCAACTCAATCCATTCGTTTGAATTCAATTTTGAATTGTTTGAATTCAGTTTCGCTTAATTGTTCTTTAATTAGCCCTTTTTGTCTATTTCACTTCTTTGTTGAACATAACATGTTCAAATAAAATATTTAACTCGTTCATAACCAAATTGAATTTCAATTTCAAATTCTAGTTCTCTTTTCTATTTCGAATATAAATTCTCAAATCGAATTCACTTATTTGAAGCTCAATATTCATTCGAAATCTCATTAACTAATTTCTATTCAAATTAGTTAACTCTATTCAATAAATCAAAAATCTGATTTCTATTTCAAAAATCAACTCATTACTCCACTGGAGTTCACATATATTTTATAACCCAAATCTGGATTTTTCTAAATAGGAATTTCGATTTTTATTTGCTTAAAATCCTTTAATTTAACTAAATAAACCGTTATGGTTTTATAATGGTTTTGGCGCTGTTTTTCTGAAAATTTGATTTTGACATAACTCAAAATCTATACGACGAAATCTAGATTTTTTTTCCTTCATTAGAAAACTATTATCAAATCGGTCCTGACGTTTCTTGTTTCAAGGAATTCCGACTTCAATTGGGTTCTATATATTCAATTGAAGTTCGAATCGCTATTTTACGAACTGCAGCGCTGCGGCGAGTTCGTTTTAATTATATTTATATATATAAACTTTTTTAAAACTTCGTTTATAGAAATTCAACTCTATTCTGATATAAAATATATATCAAACCATCTTTCCCAACTCAACACATATTTCTGTTCTTCTATTTCATTTATACTTGAAATCTATATTCAAATCCCAATTCAATTATAATTCAAATTCTATATTCAAATTCTATTTCAACTATTTGAATCCAAATTCCATTTTTTATCTATTTGAACTTCAAATATTTAAACTCATTTTTACTTTGAACTTCAAGTATCACATTTTACTTTCTTTGAATCCAAATACCATGTTTCAAATCTCTTTGAATTCCTCTTATTCAAATTCTTCCTATTAAACTCTATTTGAGTTTTGTTTGAATTCTTATATTTAATACCATTTGAATTCTATTTAAATTCTTATACTTAAACTCTCTATTTAAATCCCATTTGAATATTTTCTTTATTCAAATCCATTGAATTTCTTTTGCATTCAAATTTTATTATGTGAATTCCTATTATTCAAATTCTATATTCGAATTTCCATTATTTAAATACTATTTAAATTTCTTGTATTCAAACTCTATTTGAATTTCCTTTTAAATTACTATATTCAAATGCCATTTGAATTTCCATATTGAATTTTCTATTTTAAAATTTCCTTATTCAAACATTATATTCAAATGCTATACTCACATTTTATTTGAAATATATATATATAATTAAAATTCCATTTCAAATCCTTTTTGGAATTTTCTTTAGAATCCCAAATATTCAAACTTCATTCTAACATTCAAATTCTATTTGAATTTCCACTCAAAATTTCTATTTCAAGTTCTCTTCTGAGATTTCATTCCAAAATTCCATTTTTGAAATTATATTTAAAAGTTCCATTTTAAAAACTCTGTATTTTAAATTCTACTTGAAATTTCAAATTTCTATTTTAGAAAAATATAATTTCCCTTTTAAATTTCAAATATCCCTTCCGGATAATTTAAATAAATTTACACTTAGCCCAGTGATATTTAAACACCAAACAACCAATCAGTTATTTCAGGTTTTCTAACACATCATATATCACAGTATATATATGTAATCAAACAACCAAACAGATAATATATTTTTGAGGAATCCAGTTGGATTCCTCCAACCTGTTTTCCTGCATCCACAGATGTTAGCACATAAATAATACCCATTCTGCTTCGTGGCAGAATATCGCGGTATAGAAGGTCATCCACTAATCATAGCGTGGGGCGTATAGGGTAATCATCCGCTATGAAACTGCGGGCATCCGCTAATGAGACTGCGGGAATCCAACCAATCAATCAACCCAATATATATATATATAGCCTAAATAACTAATATATATAAAATAAGCAGAAAGCATTCACACAAGCAACAAACAATTATTTTTAACGAAATAAAAATAATTAAAAATAAAAGGTGAGTGAGATTTACTCACCAGGATTTTATTAATTTGTCGAATATCCTGTAACTTTTTATATTGTTGCCCACGAATCATCTAGAATGAAATTCGCACCTTTTATTTGTTTGATTTCCAAATCATAACCTGCTCGCAACTCCAGCCTCACTTCCCATAGCTCGACACCATTTCTCTTCGGCATTTCACCAACCGAACTCACCACTGCAAAGCCTCAAACCCCCTTGAACCACCACTGATGAAATCGCAACCTCTTCTAGTTAGATCACGAACCCCATCACCATCATACGAGACTACAGGAAATCGCACAACTCCAAGGTAGAGCTCCCCTTCCTGTCATGCCCCTGAAATCGCGTCTTCCTCCACTTCGAAGACCAATACCCACTACTCGTTGGCCTCCTGATGTTGCGGTGACTCAAACCTCCCTGCGCACTCATCGACAATGTCAGAAACCCCCTTCTTCGATCCCGTCGCCGTACCCAAAGTCACACCCCACGCTACTGCTTCTGGTGATGTTGAGGCTTCCGGCAATTGGTGGCTTCAAAGCGCGATTTCCATTTTGATTCGGAGGATTTAGGTTTTCGATTTACTGGGAAAAAGAAAGAGGCCATGAGGTTCATTCGGGTTTGGGAGCGAATGAATTAACGGAGCGTAGGTCAATATATAGAAGCGAAAGGGAGCAAGAAGTACATGGCCATTAATTTCTGGTTTCCAAGATTTAGAAGACAGGAGACAAATTTTTGAGCTCGAGGCAAATATAGGTCGGCCTAGAAGTATGTTAATTAAATTTTATTTGATTTTTATAATCAAATAATTTCGTTGCCTTAATTCGAAACCCCAAACCGTTATTCAACGTAACGACCGTTGTTCTCAGACTATAATGATATTCCTGAACTCAACCAAACAGATTCTAAAATTTATTTGAACCTATATATAAAATAACCATTTTAAGACAATATAATTTAAATTCAACAAATGAATTCTTCGATAATAAATTATTATTTTGTTATCGTTTAAATTCAAATAAAACTTCATGTAGATCAATTTGATTCCATTTCAAATTTAATTACTCAAGATCCTCGTATTACGATAGTTATATCGATAATTCAATATAAAAATTGATTATATTATCAGCTCAATAAATATTAAATATTCAAAATAAATCGACTAGAAAAATCCGGGTCGTTACATTCTTCCCCCCTTAAAATAATTTCGTCCTCGAAATTGCTAAGGTAGGAAAAATACTATAAACTCACTAACTTTTCAAAACTCCTTTATGTTGAACTCACCTCTTCATATTTCTATGACTTTAATTTCAACCAAAACTTTTGGTTTCCATTCATATGCATCCTAATCCATATTCATTTCAATTTATTTCAATAAATCTATTTAAATTGATTCTAATCAATTCATTCACTTCGACCCATTTAACTTGTTTAAGTTAAATTTAAATTCCAGAATTTAAATCCCTGGGCTTTCATTTCAAATCCTTTTTGAAATCACATATATTTATAACTAATTCAAATTCAAAACATTTGAATATTCAAACCAATTTGTATTCTTTCAAACAAATTTCCATCAAAACTTTTTCTAAGGCAGCAATTCATCACTTAGAAACTCGGAAATGAACACTGATGATGTTGCAATCATTATCAGAATTATTTCCCAGCCACTGAAGTGAGTTCAGTGCTTTATTATTTCAAAATCCATCTAAAATGATTTTCTTTCAAATCCTTTTAAAACAAATCTATATTACTTTAATATACTTTGAAAAATATTTTTCAACTTCCCAGGATTTTGAATTCTTAATTCTGGTTTGAATTTAATTCTAATTTATCTCATTTGTATATTTAATTCCTATACAAATTCCATTTTGGTTATAAATAACCATTCCAAGTTTATAATCTCATTTGATTATAAAATCAACATCCAACACATCCATATAATAATAATTCTAGAAAATTATTCTTTCTATATCAAAATAGAAATTTTGGGTAAAATTATTTCATTCACCCACTTTAAAACAATATTATGTCGATTCTTCTGTCCAAGTGTTTTCAAACTCCTATCGACGTCGTGGCGTCCCACGATTCGACCAGAATTCATAAACCACTCAACAGACTAGTCAACACAATATAAAATAGCTTTTATATCAAATAACAAATACGCTCTCTCGTATCTATACACTCAACTCATTCTAGGGTACTACTGACCCTATCTCTAATGAGCACATGTCACACAAGCCTAGGTATTCTCTCAACCTAAGCTCTGATACCACCTGTAGCGACCCGCAAATCCGTGCTATCTGAGTTGACTAAATACAACACACGTCTAACCCAAATAACACAGAAATACGACTCATTATTAGAAAGAAGATAGAGGGTGAGAATAGATAAGATAGAAAACTTAGAATAGGAGAAAAACGAAGATCACAACTCACAGCGGAACGAATAAAATATATTATATAACATAACCTTTGAAATACAAATCTGTTCTGTACATATATACATACCATCATCAGAGTACACATAACATTTGATTCAGCAGAAGTAACTCTAAATAACTAACGTTGAAGTCTCCAGCTTCAAGCTCCTCCAAGTGTATCTGTAAAAGCCTGAAACACTTGACTGCCCGTACAAATTTGGGCACCCAAGAGTTTAGGAAAAACAAAACAAAATAAACTCTGGGTCAGTCATGGGACTGGTGTGAGTAAACTCCAACCACTTGTTTAACCTTTAAAATCCTTTCAAAAGAAAAGATAATAGTAAGACCAGCCCACACATAAACATGGACGGTTTTTATCTTACTATAACCCAAAACACTTTGATACGAAAATCCAGTGATATTATAATAATGTCTACATCAAGTAAATAACCAAATAGCAGAACGCTTGCATCTCACGCTCCGCATATATAGTATAAAATCAAAAACCGCATGGCGCTTATTGGAGATTGGATTTCCAACACGACAAGGTATGGAACCACCTTCCGATGATGTATCTCTAGAGTCGAATACACCTGGGTTCAACAAGAACATCTTGCAACCCGGCCCACACATGACCGACCACTCATTTCGCTTGAGAGTATCGAATGTATATCACCAACGGTTGGACTCAAACCACCGTTTCCCGAATGGGCAGAATCGATAGATTTAGAAACAAAAGGAATTTCTCTAGATAGGTGATTATACACCCTAATGGGTGCGACCCACATAGTCATGCTGCCTGCCCGATTTTTGTCCTTTCCCGGTTGTTGAGGCCTGAGGCTACGAATACTTACCATACATTGATAGCACAATCACTTTGAATGCCACATTGTCAGATCCGTTAATCACTAGTTGAGTTTGCACAAATATTCTGGATATTATGCTAAGGGATAAATCCGTTGCAACCATATACATTCATACAGACCAACCCATTTGATCATTGGAAATACTCTGTCAGACATTCGTCCATTTACGTTCGTTCTGGGATTGAACGACACCGAAGGCACTATTTCTATTACTAGAAAAGTCCTTGCACTTCACTCCGTCTTCAATATATTCAGCATACTTGGTTCGCAACGCTTATGCCGATACGGAGTGGTTCACGGATAATAATCCAACCGGTCTCTCCATATTGACAACGATGGTCAAAACTTCGATAGTCTGTGATTTAACTATCGAATAAAAACAAGTGTTCATCCAACATATCAAACAAATCACTGGGCTCTTTAATTAATATTCATTAATTAAACCATTTCTCTATTTACTCAATCAATATTTGTTAATCAAATATTTTAATAATCATCTCGGCCTCTTATGTCATTTGGAAAACGTTTCCAAATATCAACTCCTTTTATTTTCTATATATTAGAAAAATCTCTATTTGCAATTGGAAAACAGTTCCAATCACTTATCTCTATCCCTTTTTGTTTACAACATTCGATTTTTATATTCACTTTACTATCGAATTCAATACGTCGATACAATGATTTCAAATTATCAAAATATCTTAAAAATATTCTAACTCCTTAAATTTCCGGAAATTTTCGCCATAACCTCCCCTGTATCGGGAGCATCGGGAAATTTCAAATAACATCCCGGTATCTTCTAATCTCAAAAAGAAAAAGAAGAAGCCAAGCGGCTAGCCGATACGGCGCATAAAACCTCATATATGAATTAAACATGTACCTTTTTGTCGAGCACATAAATAAAAATCTTCATATACTCCATCCCATATCTGTTTAACACCTGTTCACCTGTTTCTAATTCAATTCAACTCAATCCATTCGTTTGAATTCAATTTTGAATTGTTTGAATTCAGTTTCGCTTAATTGTTCTTTAATTAGCCCTTTTTGTCTATTTCACTTCTTTGTTGAACATAACATGTTCAAATAAAATATTTAACTCGTTCATAACCAAATTGAATTTCAATTTCAAATTCTAGTTCTCTTTTCTATTTCGAATATAAATTCTCAAATCGAATTCACTTATTTGAAGCTCAATATTCATTCGAAATCTCATTAACTAATTTCTATTCAAATTAGTTAACTCTATTCAATAAATCAAAAATCTGATTTCTATTTCAAAAATCAACTCATTACTCCACTGGAGTTCACATATATTTTATAACCCAAATCTGGATTTTTCTAAATAGGAATTTCGATTTTTATTTGCTTAAAATCCTTTAATTTAACTAAATAAACCGTTATGGTTTTATAATGGTTTTGGCGCTGTTTTTCTGAAAATTTGATTTTGACATAACTCAAAATCTATACGACGAAATCTAGATTTTTTTTCCTTCATTAGAAAACTATTATCAAATCGGTCCTGACGTTTCTTGTTTCAAGGAATTCCGACTTCAATTGGGTTCTATATATTCAATTGAAGTTCGAATCGCTATTTTACGAACTGCAGCGCTGCGGCGAGTTCGTTTTAATTATATTTATATATATAAACTTTTTTAAAACTTCGTTTATAGAAATTCAACTCTATTCTGATATAAAATATATATCAAACCATCTTTCCCAACTCAACACATATTTCTGTTCTTCTATTTCATTTATACTTGAAATCTATATTCAAATCCCAATTCAATTATAATTCAAATTCTATATTCAAATTCTATTTCAACTATTTGAATCCAAATTCCATTTTTTATCTATTTGAACTTCAAATATTTAAACTCATTTTTACTTTGAACTTCAAGTATCACATTTTACTTTCTTTGAATCCAAATACCATGTTTCAAATCTCTTTGAATTCCTCTTATTCAAATTCTTCCTATTAAACTCTATTTGAGTTTTGTTTGAATTCTTATATTTAATACCATTTGAATTCTATTTAAATTCTTATACTTAAACTCTCTATTTAAATCCCATTTGAATATTTTCTTTATTCAAATCCATTGAATTTCTTTTGCATTCAAATTTTATTATGTGAATTCCTATTATTCAAATTCTATATTCGAATTTCCATTATTTAAATACTATTTAAATTTCTTGTATTCAAACTCTATTTGAATTTCCTTTTAAATTACTATATTCAAATGCCATTTGAATTTCCATATTGAATTTTCTATTTTAAAATTTCCTTATTCAAACATTATATTCAAATGCTATACTCACATTTTATTTGAAATATATATATATAATTAAAATTCCATTTCAAATCCTTTTTGGAATTTTCTTTAGAATCCCAAATATTCAAACTTCATTCTAACATTCAAATTCTATTTGAATTTCCACTCAAAATTTCTATTTCAAGTTCTCTTCTGAGATTTCATTCCAAAATTCCATTTTTGAAATTATATTTAAAAGTTCCATTTTAAAAACTCTGTATTTTAAATTCTACTTGAAATTTCAAATTTCTATTTTAGAAAAATATAATTTCCCTTTTAAATTTCAAATATCCCTTCCGGATAATTTAAATAAATTTACACTTAGCCCAGTGATATTTAAACACCAAACAACCAATCAGTTATTTCATGTTTTCTAACACATCATATATCACAGTATATATATGTAATCAAACAACCAAACAGATAATATATTTTTGAGGAATCCAGTTGGATTCCTCCAACCTGTTTTCCTGCATCCACAGATGTTAGCACATAAATAATACCCATTCTGCTTCGTGGCAGAATATCGCGGTATAGAAGGTCATCCACTAATCATAGCGTGGGGCGTATAGGGTAATCATCCGCTATGAAACTGCGGGCATCCGCTAATGAGACTGCGGGAATCCAACCAATCAATCAACCCAATATATATATATATAGCCTAAATAACTAATATATATAAAATAAGCAGAAAGCATTCACACAAGCAACAAACAATTATTTTTAACGAAATAAAAATAATTAAAAATAAAAGGTGAGTGAGATTTACTCACCAGGATTTTATTAATTTGTCGAATATCCTGTAACTTTTTATATTGTTGCCCACGAATCATCTAGAATGAAATTCGCACCTTTTATTTGTTTGATTTCCAAATCATAACCTGCTCGCAACTCCAGCCTCACTTCCCATAGCTCGACACCATTTCTCTTCGGCATTTCACCAACCGAACTCACCACTGCAAAGCCTCAAACCCCCTTGAACCACCACTGATGAAATCGCAACCTCTTCTAGTTAGATCACGAACCCCATCACCATCATACGAGACTACAGGAAATCGCACAACTCCAAGGTAGAGCTCCCCTTCCTGTCATGCCCCTGAAATCGCGTCTTCCTCCACTTCGAAGACCAATACCCACTACTCGTTGGCCTCCTGATGTTGCGGTGACTCAAACCTCCCTGCGCACTCATCGACAATGTCAGAAACCCCCTTCTTCGATCCCGTCGCCGTACCCAAAGTCACACCCCACGCTACTGCTTCTGGTGATGTTGAGGCTTCCGGCAATTGGTGGCTTCAAAGCGCGATTTCCATTTTGATTCGGAGGATTTAGGTTTTCGATTTACTGGGAAAAAGAAAGAGGCCATGAGGTTCATTCGGGTTTGGGAGCGAATGAATTAACGGAGCGTAGGTCAATATATAGAAGCGAAAGGGAGCAAGAAGTACATGGCCATTAATTTCTGGTTTCCAAGATTTAGAAGACAGGAGACAAATTTTTGAGCTCGAGGCAAATATAGGTCGGCCTAGAAGTATGTTAATTAAATTTTATTTGATTTTTATAATCAAATAATTTCGTTGCCTTAATTCGAAACCCCAAACCGTTATTCAACGTAACGACCGTTGTTCTCAGACTATAATGATATTCCTGAACTCAACCAAACAGATTCTAAAATTTATTTGAACCTATATATAAAATAACCATTTTAAGACAATATAATTTAAATTCAACAAATGAATTCTTCGATAATAAATTATTATTTTGTTATCGTTTAAATTCAAATAAAACTTCATGTAGATCAATTTGATTCCATTTCAAATTTAATTACTCAAGATCCTCGTATTACGATAGTTATATCGATAATTCAATATAAAAATTGATTATATTATCAGCTCAATAAATATTAAATATTCAAAATAAATCGACTAGAAAAATCCGGGTCGTTACAAATATCCAATGAGAATGACTCGTTAGAGATGGGATCAGTAGTATCCTAGAACGAGTGTGAAGAGTATATTTTTAAAGTGAAAACAAATTTTGTTTTGAAAATCTGAATTAACTATTCGTATATGATTATTTATTCTATATTGATCGGGACAGTCCAGTATATAAAGATTTTGCATATACGCCTTGCAAACGTGTATTTGAAGTTTTAATATACTGGATAGATATAGAATCACATTCTAGACACCCGGAGATGGTTCTGATGGTTGATCGATCATCATCAGAGAATATGTTCGTGTTTCGAAGGTGTGATATCTATATATTTCCTATTGACTGGTGTGAGAACCAAAAATTAGATAGGGCCTATTGTTGTGATTTGGCATCAAAAACATGATTTTAGTATATGTAACAAAATTATGAATTTGAAACTCTAATCAACTAATAGATTGATGGTTTGTGTTGTTGGTTTACTTGTTTGATAATTTTTAACCATTTAGCCAACTGAACCAAATAGTAAACTGTATTGAAAATTGGTTGCGTTTGCTTGCATATACTAGTACTTACATTGAACAGGTCATAGCAAGGAGGCTAGAGCAGAGAATAAAATTTGTTTGCCCGACAAATAGGTACATCTTTACTACATAATTTACTGTTTTGTTTGGGTGATGATGATTTTATGAGCCTATTGGCTAGCCGCTTGGCTTTTTCTTTTTGAGATTAGAAGGACCGGGGAAGCTATTTGAAATTCCCCGATGCTCCCGGTGCAGGGGAGGTTATGGCGAAATTTTTCGAAAATTTAGGGTGTTAGCCAAATTTTTGAAAATTTGAAAATTCTCAGAAATTGAAAAGTTGGAGAATGGAAGCCAGATCGAACGTAGAGTTGATTAATCAAACCACTTTCGACTTTGTTCCTTTTCGGGGATGAAAAGTTTTAAGTGGGGGAGATTGTAACAACCCAAAAATCTGGGCCAGTTTAAAATTTTTATTTTGGCAATTTTAATGAATTTTGATTATTTAAAATGAATTATTTTAAATAATATCGACGAGAAAAATGTTTAGAATTGAATTCGACGTATATATTTATATACGTCGTCGTTAGAATATAAATAATTATATATATAATTATAAATAGAATTGAAAATGGCGCGGTAGTTCGATAATTCGATTTCAAACTTCAATTGAATGTACCGGGTGCAAAACAATCCGGATTTTAGTGAAACCAAAAATATTAGGATCTATTTGAGGATATCTTTCCAACGAATCCGAGTAATCAAAATTTCATAGCGGGAATCAAAAGATATGTCCAGTTGAAAATTCTGAATAGTCGCTATGGAATTCAGGCCCTTAAAAATGGAAATTTTGCAAACGATCTCGGATTTCGACGAAACCACTTTTGTTGGATCCGCAGTGTCAAATTATTGCTAGGTTTCAAATTTCATAATTTTCTGAATCAATATGTGAGCGTGGCATAGGAAAACGCGTTTGACCAGTTTTAGTTGATTTTAATCAACTGTAAAATGGCCATTTTTCCAACGGTCTCAGAATTCGGCGAAACTAGTTTTGTTAGGACCGTGTCGTCAATACGAAGCTAGAAAATATTTTTCGAGAATTTTTAGAGTTAGCATGTGACCCCGGTAATTTGAAATGTACATTTAAAATTCAATATAGCGATTTAAATGTAAATTTAACGGAAACTGATCGAAGCGATCGAATCAGCCTACGATATATATCCCATTGTGTTCGGAATGGGGGTAATACGCTATGGGCAACAAGCGGTGGGCCTCGTTTAGAGGTCGTATGGAAAAAGTCAACATTTTAGAAAAAATAATAATTAAATAAAATTTTAAAACCCTCTTCCCCTTTTATTACCTCTGGCCCCCCCTGTTTTCCACGTTCGAATCAATTCAGTTTTCAAAAAAAAAATAAGAGAAAAGGAAAATCGCGCCTACCCTAACCGGAGCCGCCACCGTCGAGGTTCGCCGCGCCCCCCCCCCCCTTGAAGCCGCCGCCACCCTCCACTCGTCAACCCTCCCCCTCGCGTGAACCCAGGAACCCCAAACCGCCTCCATCGATTGCCACTGTCGTGCCTTCACCACCGCCTTCCCCTCCGACAGCCGCACCTCCACCGTCGCTCCTCTCTCCTCTTCTGCAGACCGCCGCGACCCCCTGCCTCCCCTCCTCCGAGCTCGCAACCGTAAACCCCCCCCCCTCTCGCTGGAAAACCTGTAAGCTTCCCTGATTTAGTTATTTTAATTTATTTAGTGTAAATAGATTTTATAATGAAAAAAAATAGTTTTACTTAATTTAGTTTTTAATTTAAATCGGTTTTGTTTTATAAAAATTACATTAGAAAAGCAAAGAATCCAATATTCTTAAACATGACAAGTTTATATTTTTATCTATGAAAAAGTTTAGATTTTTATGCTAATCAAGTTGAGATTTTTGTTATCATGAAGGGGGAAAATAAAAATATAATCTTCATATAGAAGTAGCGATAAAAATTAAATTTTTAACATATAGAAGATATGATTTTTATATTTTTAAAGTAGTAAAAATATGATTTTTATATTTTTAAAGTAGTAAAAATATGATTTTTATATTTTTAAAGTAATAAAAATATGATTTTTATATTTTTAAAGTATTAAAAATATAATCTTTACTATATAGAAGATGTAAAAATATGATTTTTGGTTAGGTAGAGAATTAAAAATATAATTTTTACATGATAGGAATATTAAAAATATCATCTTTATATGTGTAGAAGAATAAAAATGAGATTTTTATAAAGATGAAATCTTTAAATTTGAAAAGGCGAAGTCTATGTTTTTATAAAGGCGAAATCTTTCTTTTAGAAAAGGCGAAATCTTTATATGGAAGATAGCGTGATAAAAATATAATTTTTATCTATATAACATAGTAGTAAGAATGTGATTTTTTATATTGAACATCGAAGTAAAAATATGATTTTTATATATTGAACATCGAAGTAAAAATATGATTTTTTATATGTTGAACATCGAAGTAAAAATTCGATTTTTACATATGTAGTGAATACGGGCAACGAAAGCGACAAAAGGCGAGATCGATGAAGATTTCTATAAATGAAGAGTCGTGGTATTGGATAGCTATTGGTGAGAATTTCTCACTCTTTAATTTATTTCTAATTGAAATATATACTAGGATGCAGACGGTGTTTAGTAGCACCCGACACCCGTCATCCACAGACCATGGATGGCTTGTTTGTTTAATTGTTTGGTTGTGTAGTTGGTTAGATTATTTGGTTTGAATTGAATTGTTTGGTAAAAAGAAATTGATTTGATTGATGTGTGAATGGCGTGGGCCTTCACTAGACCGGGGATTAGGCTAGGCCTTGTCCCGTTTCTAGTATCGTGCCGTTATGCCGCCGAAATTTTCTAAAATAAATTAGAAAAATAAAAATATCATTTTATTTAAAGAATGAACTGAATAGAAATTCATAAGTTAAAATAAAATGTTTTGTCGTTAAAAATATAATTTTTAACATGAAGTGAATAAAATAAAATATTCATTTACAAACCGGACGGTTTGTTTATGTACACCTATTTGAAGGACATCGATTGGGACGATAAATTTTACACATCGCCCAACTGCACAAATAAAAATAAATGTTTGTTGATTTGAAACCCCACACGGGTGTTGGGATGAAATTTGAAGTTCACTCATCCTGATTGATTAAATATGTCGATCGATTGATTGACAGGCTGTTATGAGCGTTAGATATCTATATTTGATGCTTATACAGTGTAGTGCACTTTGGTTGATGGTTGATTATTTTTCAATGCTATTATATACATGTGTTGTATGAAAATCCATATAATTAACTTTATATGGTAATTGATTGGGCCTCATTCCAATTTGAAAAATAAAGAATATTATAAAATAAAGGTTCATGTGTTGACTGTACTCATCCGTTGAGATTAGTCATGTGTTGAACGAAATATTTTAATAATAAAATTTACATCTTTATCAATATAAAATAAAGGTTCATGTGTTGACTGTACTCATCCGTTGAGATTAGTCAAGTGTTGAACGAAATAATTTAACAAAAATAGTCACACGTGGACAGTACTCATTCGTTGAGATTAGTCGTGTGTTGACAAAAATAAATATTCATTTGTTGAATAGAATATTTGAAAATAGAAATATATGAAGCCGTGTTGGTTAGATTGACGCCATTTTGACGTGAACGATATCTATATCGATTTTATTCATTTTAAAACGAATATTGAAAAGTGATTTCGAAAACGCATATTTTGAAATGAAATTTGAATCAAATTGAATAGAAAACGAATTCGAATTGAATATATAACGAATTGAATTCGAATTGATTATAAAACGAATTTGATTTCCATTGAATATATAATTAATTTGATTCAAATAGAAAACGGAAATGAATGGAATATAAAACGATTTCGAAATGAATTGAATTGAAAACGAATTCAAATTGAATTGAAATTTGAATTGAATAGAAATGAATTTTAAAACGAATTTATAAAGAAGAATTCAATTTTGATTTGAAATTCAAAGGAAGTTGAAATTGCTTTTGAAACGAATTTAAAACTATTTATATAATTCGTTTTAAATAGAAATTGACGAAATATATATTATATATATTATATATATAATATAATGGCCTGAATAGAACGCGTCGTGCCGCGGCAGTTCGTGAATTTCGACCATTTATTTCAAACGGACATTACGGGAGACCCGACCGTCGGATTCTCCTAAAACCGGAACCGTTGGGTTTGTATCGAAAAGAGCTTTCTAACGAATATTAGAAATTAGAAATCTAACGGTTGGATTTGGAGTTACGTCCAAATCAAATTTGAAAAAGGTCGTTGTAAGTGCAATTCGATGGCCATTGATGGAAATCGACTGTACGGGCCTTGATAAAATTATTAAAAATAGTAATAATTTGTGTAAAATCATAAGAAATGATTTGGGAAAAATTGGGATGAAAAACTCCATATTTGAAAAGATAAAAATAGATTTTTATCGAAATGAACTAGTTTTGAACTAGAATTATAATTCTATTTATTTTTAAGTAAATAGATTGAATTTGAAAAGGGTTTTAAAAATAACCAGAATTTCCAATGATTGCATTGGAGTGGATCTGAATCGAAATTGTCTTCGGAATATTTCGATGTTGGAATTCGTGATTATACAGATGTTGTTATGGAAATTTGAAAGATATATATTTATATCGTTATTTCCAATACGACATTTGTTAGTCGTAGAATTTGATATTGAATATAAGCCGATATATTTTCTATTCAGAGCCTTGTATTGAATATCAAATGTGATTTGGGTTTGTCGTGAATGGTGTCTTCATTAACACTGTTCTTAAGCCCAGTTGAGAAAGATTAAATCTTTTTATTTAGATTTAATGAAGTGTACCAATTAAATAATATTTAATTGGAATTGAAGTGATATTGATTTTTGGGTTTATCGTGGACAGTGTTTTCAATAACACTCGTTCTTTAACCCGATAATTAATGGAATGTGATTTTGGGTTTATCGTGAACTGTGTTTTAAATGACACTGATTCTTTAACCCAGTCAAAGATTAAAACTAAGTAGAGTTTTAATGAATCTTTAATTAGATTAAAATAATCGAAATGGAGTATCACCAGTTTTGCTCCAGGCGATAGTTAAATCTTTAACTAGATTTGAACGTGAAATGGTAATTGAATTTACCGATAACACCGTGGTGTTAGATATGAAGTATTACCAGTTTTACTTCATGGGATGAATAGGTTGGGATTGGGAAATTAAAACCAATGATTACTGCGGTAAGGTTCGCTAATTCCGACTAGTTGAATCGAAATTCAAAGGAAGATTAGAGAATAAATTCAAGAAATTATCTTGGATAAAATTAATGGGAACCTTTCCCTATGAATGTGAAATCAGAAACTAACTGTCGGTTAGCTAAGTAGAATGATTTTCTGGATATTGATCTGATGTTGGTTTCGGCCTTCGGGGTTAATATTTGGGGAATTATTCTCTTGATTAATTTACGGTTAGTGACTGATGAATTGGAATGAGGCGTATGTTGTGTTTGTGTAACACTTATTTAAAATATACGCGAGTTATTCAGGAAGACCGGGTTTATCCCATTCTGAATAACTGATACGACGATAAGTCGAAGATGAAGACGATGGTCGAAGACCGGAAGTCTTCACGTCGTTTAGGTGATTACTGATGATCTTGATTGGGCTGTACACCCAAGAAGATGGAAACCGTTAGTGATCGTCCAGACGTACTTGGAGATCGATGGATATGCGGGGTACTAGGTGCCTCCGGTTTCGTTCAGCCCCAGAACGGACTTGTAAATGGACTGTGTGTCTGACATTGGATTTTAGTCCGTGTGATTGATCTCTATTAAATATATATCTGTTTGGCGGCGGAGAATTTATTCTCTTGCTTAACGCCCTTCTCTAAGACGTACGAGCTCAGGGGTTATATATTGATGGATATCAATCGCATGGAGTGAATTGCCTGTGTGGCATGCCTAAGTGGCAAATGATCAAGGCTTCTGTTGAAAAGCAAAGTCTTGTGGTTGATGATCGAAGCACGGCCTTTGTGGCGTAGCTTTGTGTAACGTTCACTTCGCGAGTTTCACACCCGGTATGAACCAAAAACGGGAGACGAACCTCAGGGAGGGCATGCGTTTCTTTCTAGTTAGGAGTGGCGTCAGTGCTTGAACTGGCTGACGAGTTTGACTCATGTGGATGTTGCTTATTATTACTTGCTGAAAAGCGAGGCGCCTCGTGATATCGGTTTCGTCCGATGCTTCTGGTCGGCTGACGGGCCAGGCTTACGCCCCAAAGGGCGGGGAAACGTAGTGTTCAGGCATAATAATCCACATCGGTGGACCGGCCCTGACGATCTAAAGGGTCGATGCGCTCTGACCCTGTGGCTCGAGCTAGAGAGTCACAAATCGGTAGAGGATCTTGCCCCTAGCCTCGGTTCATACCATAAATGATAACCCAACTTCCAATACGACATTTGCGGTTTTAATTGTAGAACTAGTATGGCGACATGATATATGGTACCCATGCCGCCTATGATTGATACTTATGATTTGAAGTTGTTTTATACACTATGCACTTATTATAGTATCAAATAATCTGTTTTAAACGTATCAAGCATTCTTTGGCTGTTATAAGGGAAAACCCTATCCCCCGGCTTGCATTGCATTGTGTGATAGGACCTGGGTCTTATAACAGCTTCATTTTTCTTTATTTAGCATTGCGCTGTTGTTTTATGCACTGGTATTCTTGGGAGGAAACCCGTTCCGTGTTATACGGCGTGGTCCCTTGATTTACCTAACTTTAAAAATAAAGATTAACTGTTTTAGTTCTCACACCAGTCACATGACTGACCTGGAGTTTATTGTTTTAACCTAAACCCTGGGTGCCCCTATTTTTGACACGGGCAGCTAGTAGTTTTTGTTTTGCAGATTTACATTCACAGGATCCTGGTTTACAGCTGGAATGATATCCGGAAAGCTTTGTATCCGTATATCTCTTCTAGTGGTGTATTGCATTATTTTCCGCTACGATGTATTTAAATGTAATTTAAATCTCTGATATTTCTGTGTAATATTCATTTATACTCTGTATATTCTTGTATTCTGATGCATTGTTGTAATATACAATGAAATGTTCTTTTATATGCGTTCTGTTGTGGATTGTTCTCGAACTATCCGACACTTTCCTTTACGGGGAAGTTACGGGTTTTCACAGAAAGATCTTGCCTCCTCCCTCATTTTTCTCTTTAGTGACCATCGCCTAAAAGTTCACCATTGGTGAACTATGGCCAACAAACCGAAAGTAATCCATCTCGGATTCTCGAGAGATTATAGCAAATCCGATCACCCCATCAACGAATAGGCAACGTCGACGGGCTTGCATCGTCGATACAGACAACTTTCATGTTGAGTGTTTTAGATCATTATGGATGGACTGAAATTGGATTTATTGCCATTGATTTCATTATGATGTTTAGGTTTAGATTATGAAGAGAGTTGAGGTTCTTATATAGCCTCCACCAAATCACTCTTCATTGAGTCTGAAAAGTTAACAACTTGAAAAGAGACGTGCTCACTATCGTCCATAGCTAATAACCCACATTTTGAACACAATGGAACTAGTTTCGAGAGCTAATTTGATCGTATGAAAAATCTATCTTTTGAAATTATATTATAGTTTTATATCATTTATCGATACGTGTTTATAACGTGCACGATTATATAACAAGTCCGATCGACATGAAATTTGTAATCTTACAATAATTAACCATTATGGATCCGAAAAAATTATTTCATTGAATTCCAAGATCGTTTGCAAAATGGATATTTTCACGTATTAACAAAATCGAGTAAATATAAATCGATTTCCAAACACTTAAATTCATCTATAATATTTCTTATTATCATTCTAATTCAATAGAATTATAATTATAATTATAATTAAACTTCAAATCAATTTAATTTCATATCAAGACTCAAGACTTGGAATTTCAGGTTAATTCCATTTCAATTTCTAATATAAATTTGACCCAAGTCATTAAATTTGAAATTCGTTCATTTTAATATTTAAATATTCAAGCATCAAAATTTTGGGTTGTTACATTCCCCCTATTAAAAGGATTTCGTCTCAGAAATCACAGCCTAAAAGAATGCCCAAAACCACAAAATCTTACTTCAAAAATATTTCGAAATTATGTTAAAATTTTCTCACACTTGAAATTGCAAAAAAAATCGGCAACACCTCTTTTGTGCAGCTAAGCCCGAAATAATCACAATACCAATACAAGCTCATTTCTGAGACCTCATATATCAGGGGAAATAACAAAAAGTATATATTACATATTTATACTTGTAGAGTGTGTACGTTACATAACATATACACCCATTAAGCGTAAATACGTACCATTTGTCGAACAAACAATTCTTTACCAATGAAACTGAAAGTCGTAAGCAAGCCGGCAAGCTTTTGCTTCCATATACCTATATATACTTACATAACCCAAAAGAGAGTTAAGAAAATAGACAAGCAATAACCAATATGATGCAGCTGGTAATAATGATGCAAATATACAACCAACATAAATGTGACATATATCACATACAATCATAAACAACCAACACGTGTCAACACCATAAAGTGTCTTCACTATTAATGATCATAACTCATAATTTATTCAAGTTCCTAAATCTCATCATTGCACAAGGACGACAAACAATCCATTAAGAGTTACCATTTGCTTAACAGCCTCAGATTATTACTTAATTGATCATTCATGCTACCTCAAACAGTTAAAAGATCAAATCTAAAATTCACCCCAAGTTAATATCTCTGACATGTATATTTATTCATGAAAATGCACAATTCTATATTCTGAAAACTCCTCCATTTGATTTCATTACAGTTTTGATTAATTATCTATCAAACAACGATTTAAAAAAATAACTAATTTTGACATAACTCAAAATCTAAAAATTGGAATCTAAAATTTCTATATCATTAGAAAACTATGGTTCAATTGATCTGAATGGTTCTTATTTCAAAGAATTACAACTTATATCGGATCTTATATATTCATTTAAACTTTAAATCAGAAATTACGAACTATCGGTACGTGATGAGTTTGTTTTAATTAAATTTAATTAATTTGTTCCAACTTTGTTAAAGTTATAAATTATAAACTTATTCTCTTATGTTTTCACTAAACATACTTAGTACTTCTAATTCAATTTGGAAATTATCGACTATCAAAAATCATCCAAAATATTCCACTTCATTTTCATTTTTGTTTAAATTCATTATTAAACAAAATCGTTTAGTTCAATTCTTACCCAACATATGTAGGGAAATGATGAGATCATTGTTATCCAAACAAAACAACCTATACCCACAAGTGGTCGTGAACAACTACACATCAATCAATAATTGTCAATGCTCCAAGGTAGAGGAGCATGACCAATCAATCAGCAAATGATATTTATTACATATTATCATTTCCTATTAAACAAATCATCCATTAAAACTATATAGTTTGAAAAAAATTCCATAACATATAAAACATATAAAAATTTGGTAAAATTATTTCATCTACCACAATTTGGAAAACAGTATATCGTCAAATGACTTTTTTAAAGCATTTTGGAACTTAACAAATCACCATGTAACAACATAAATTCTGACAGACCGAATTTTGTCAAAAATCTCAATCTATCAAAACTCGAGTTGGCTTGTCTGGAATTCTGCAGAAAAGACAAATGTATAAAATATATCAGAGCTCAGAAAACGTCTCACAACGGAATGGAATAAAATATAATATAATCAAATATAGCCTTACCGAAGTAATAATACTGTCTAATCAGTATCCAAAGCAATCTTATCTCTGCCACAAACCTAACCTGCAAGTGTGTTATGAGGAGGGGGTAAAAACACAAAAGTTCTGGTGACTGGACAAATCATACATTCTGAAAATAATCCTACTTATATCTTTCAGTTATTTTTTTTATTTATTAGGTTGTTTGGGTTAACAACACTTAAGGCTCAATACTCATGTCGTACCCATCTACATCCTAGTTGATTAACCTAACGTAGTATATATCTAGCAACCCAAACATCTCAAGGCACTCCCCATAGTACCCTCCTCGCATGGTCTCCATCGCCATACCACAGAAGCGTATCCTACGCCGAACGACATACGAAAATCCAAATCATAACGCCACGTTACCACACAGAACCCTCCTCGCTATGCCATGCAAGCATACGGAGTAATGCCCTAATGTCTACGATATACCACCGGTGCATGTACGAAGACCTTCACGCTTATGTACTGCCTGCTGTATCCCGAGTCCCGTAATAGGGTTGCATCCAATGCACATAATTCAATCGGAAGCCTTTCCATATTTGTACAGACCCGCCTTTAAGGGCCTACAATACAGATATCCAAGTATGGTCTACTTTTTCACGGTGGCTATGGCCCCACCCAGGCCCCTCCCTCAACTAGTGAAATACTACATCAAGAGCTAAGTGACATGCCCCCAATAACCTATCTAGCATCCAATTTGGCATGTCCTTCAACCATGCCTCGATAGTGAAAGGACAATGGTATCTTGTTTTAGCTCTAGACTTTCCGCATCCCACTAACTGCCAATGATAGGTATTCGACGATTACAATCCTTATTTTGGTCCTGCCAACCTCCCCACAGCCTTCTGAATGCCAAGCTACTATTGTAGTCAAGGTATACCACCTTGGGTGGTATCGCGCAGACCTCCACCTTTGCGAGTACATTCTAAGCTTGTACCGCACAGAGGACCACCACGGAGTACCCTAACACGTCCCTCAGAAGGCGCGTGCTTCCCTCCAATCCCACCAAGTTCTGGAAAACTTCAAATCTTCATTTTTTATCTCTTATGAAATCTTATTTGACTAAGTCAAATCATTTAGAACTTAGCTTACAAGTAAAAATTCAAATCATATATAAATTGTCGTTCATTACCAAACTCAATAAACCTCCATTTCTAATTTCTAACATCATTTATGAGTTTCTTATAGGTTCTTACATCATTTTATAAAACCTAGTTCAAACACTTGGAAAACGAATTATAAAATTTATTTATAAAACTTTGTTTCATATAACTTCGTAAACTTCCTTTTGTAAACTTTGGTTTAGTTTTAACACTTGAAAATGATATTTATAAAACTTAATTATAAAATAGGAATTCGTTATAAAATCATTTATAAAATCCGATTTTAAATCCTCGTTTATTTATAAAACTTCATTTTATATAATTCATATAAAATCACTCAAAATATTGCTTTTATTATAAAACAAGTTTATAACTTCAAAACTTGGTAAATATTGCTTTACAACAAATCACCATATTCAAAATGTTGAATTTAGGCCATCTGTCACCAATCACTTAACCAATATTTTCTATTAATTAATATCATAGCAATGTTGAATTTAATTCACTAAACATCATCCAAGTCAGTTTTTAGTGATACCCAGTTTAGAAAAATTATTGGTGTATAAAATGAAAGCGAATAACATCAAAAACATTGTGGAATCCTTTTGGATCCCTCCAACCTGTCCCCTTGCATAACATCTCATACATCAGCAAATATATGCAAAATAATATATAATGAATTCTAATTCATATAAGATGAATCTTCCACATAAAGTAGATTGTGTCAAAAGTATCTGCTCTACAAACGAGAATATATAACCATAACCAACTAAATAAATATTATATCATCCAAATAACCAATCATGAAATTAATACGTAATTAATAGTAAATATTATCATATGGTACAATATTCAGAGTGTGTGAGGGTTGACTCATGAATATCAACAGAGTGTGTGAGAGCTAACTCACCATCCATTAATCAACGCTTTCATGTTATTATACAATTTCAAGTATGCATTTGAAATTATCTAAAGTTCCAAATAGCTCCAAATCAAAATAATTCAAATCGAACATGAGGATTCATGAATACAAACTCAACATAACTTGTAGCGCCAAAATCCGACCTCGTATGAACAAGATATGAATGTTACAAGTTGCACATGAATTAAAATAATTAAATTAAATAAATAATGTCATTAGCTTACACTAATCAGTGTTATTAGCCACTAAACCACGTGATTAAAGCACGTAGCCACCCACACCCAGACTCAAACGAACCCGACCACGCTCCCCCTCTTTAATTGACCACCGCGCTACCCTGGGACCACTAGACACTAACCAAACCCTACTGCTGTGACCCCACTTGTGACACCCCCACGTCCCTTAATGTCCTCCATATAAGGATGCATTAAGTTCTGTGAAGCGCAATGATAATACATAGACTACTTTTAACAAGATAGAAATATAATATGCAGTGGAAAATAATTTTTCAAACTTTTATTTCAAACCAAATTCAACATTACATTTTTTGAATGTTATAAGTCATAATCATTATCATCTATCTCATAAACCATCAGAGTACAAAACCCTAAAATAATATCCCTTATATGCCATAACAATAAACATAGAAAAGAAACTGAAGTAATACACAAAAAGAGAAGTAATCCAAGTCCAAGATGAACATAATCACAGTTACACTACTACTGTCCACCACCCTAAGAACTTGGGGGAAAGGAAGGGAGAGAAGGAAAAACAAAATATTTTAGACATAAAGTCTGGCGATTTCCAATGATTTCTATCATAATCATGAAAGAAGTATGAAGACAGATTAATAATGCTGGATAAGAAAATAAGTAAAGCATGCAAGTACGAAGTAAACGAGAGAAGGTAAGATCAAGTAAGCTTCTCATTCATATCCCAAGAACAAGTTTTTGCACAGACTATCAGAATAATAGGATTAGGTTTCACCCTAATTACTACCCAGCGATTGGCTCCTACAGACACGAATGACATGTTCCAACCACGATAGTAGGGGACATCAGTCCCTAACCCGTCAACTTTAAAGACTTAGACTTATTCGCTGTTGTTACAATGTCTTAGTTTCCCCTATTGGACCTATGCACGGTTATGACTCCGCCAGAACGCGCCCGTACCAGCCTCCAATATTTTGAACCTCTTACAATCCATATTAGTAAAGCGTGCCCTAGCCCCTATCTAGTGCAAGTTCCCGATATGATACCAACAGGTATACTAACTGATACAGACTCCAAGTAATAGTTGAATTGACACAAGCCACCCCTAGGCTTGGTCCCCAAAGTAAACTAGGATTTTAAGAGTCCCCCCAGATATAAACATTAGACAAGGAACCTTTTAGCTTATTAATTAACAGGTTTAACTTCATTAATAAGCATGGTTGTAAATAACATTTCCTGTTAAATGTAATTCTATGTACAACCCTTCCCCAAAACAAATAGGCACCTGCTAAGATGTATATAGATTACAGTGACATGTTTTACTAAATTTACATCTAATTCACATATCTTTACATAACATGTTCTATTCAATATCAAATAATTTTCAACTTATCCAGATTGACATATTTACATATAATCCCAACTATACAGTTAATGATTCTCATGTTCCAGTATGCCCAAATCTCCTTTTACTGTTATTACAAGTTATTCAATTTATCCCAATTTCACGCAACTCCAACGGAAATATCCTAGGCACTCGATGGCCTAGGCTTAACGCAAAATAAAAAGGAAAAGGAGAAAAATAGATCCAATTTAGAAATAAATAGACTAAATAAATAGACACAAGACTATAAATAAAACTAGGATAGAAAAGGGAATAATAAGGATGTACATGTAACAGGTAATAGCTGAAAATTGAATAGGTAATTAACAGTAAAAGAACAATAAAATATAAACTTATAAGTATTGTTACTTTTCAGATCCAAATTATTTACTGTCAAGATAATTTTTAAATATCAGAACTAAAATAACTAGAAATCATAGTGATTTGAATTGGTTCTAGAAAAGCCTTTAAAATAGTTGTTGTAGAAGAAAAGCAAGAGTTACCCCTTCAATCTAAGCTCTGGAAACACCTCGACATTTTCTTAATTTTATTCAAACATAGCTTAGAGGAGGAAGAAGATGAAGAATGTTTGTCTGTAAGAAAATGATGAGGCTGCTAGCCTATTTATAGATAAGTTAGAATAAATCTGAGCTATAGGATATTAGGTTATTAAATCAAATCATACACCTCATGCTGAGTTAGCAAAGAATATAGCATATAAAACAGTCTAGGTTCAGGCGTAGGAATCTGCCCTGCTCTAAGGTGGTCGACCTACCTTCAGCATGGGTCGACACATAGGTCGACCCATGTGTTGTTGGAACACATGGGTCGCCCAGTGACCGTTATTTTCTACGTTAAATTAAATTAATTATATTTTAGTTCAATCTTCTTTAGTTCATGACTTCTTCATACTTAATCCGATTTATGAAAACCAAGAGCCTATCTGCACCAAAATTTCGTAATGAACGCAACAGTAAAGTTTGTTTTAACTAATTCTAAATATTTTATTAATTAATATTCATTTTATTGTCTTCTTTATGTAATTATGGTGTATTGAATTATGGGGTGTTACATTCTCCCCTTCTTAAAGGATTTCGTCCCCGAATTCTCCAAGTTAAGAAGAATGTTACTAATTAAAATCCTACACCCATCTACTCATCCATCAACCATCGGCATTCATTGTCCTTAAAATTTCTAATGCTTGATACGAACGTATGCAAAGTTGTTGTGTATATGTTCCTACACTAATACAAAAATCAGGTGTTCTAGTGATTCAGTTGACCTCCTTAATGCAATATATGTATGTGCCATGTATCCAATATGTATGCAAAAGAGTCCTAATAGTACATATGAATTCTACATGTGTGCATAACCATTCTCCAAAATGCAACATCCATGTGATGATTCAACCATTTTCATCTATTGAAAATTTACAATGCACACACATCCATTTGCAATATGTAAGTGCTTGAGTCGATCTAGTGCCTAAAGTGTGTGTATGCATTCACTTGCATCCACTAGCAAACACTTGCATCCACTTGCAACTATCAAATATAAAATGTCTTAAACGCATGTTTTCAACCATATGCTTCTACCTAGAGATCAAGATTCGAATGATAGGATAAACAAACTCAAATTCAAAAGCTTAGAAAGGAAAATAAAATTGTACTCTCAAAGAGAAAAAGGTAAGAAACGTGAATCTTGTCTTCCGGTTCCCATGTTGCATCGTCACGATTTTTCCCCCATTGCACCTTCACTAGCTTGATCTCCTTGTTGCATAGCTTTTCCAATCCAAGTATACGGGTAAGAACTTTTTGAATTGATGCCTCCTTCTCTATGTCTACATCCTTGAGTATACTTGGCTCTACAAATCTACTGAATCATGTAGACATTTCCTCAAGTAGGAGACATGGAACATGTCATGAACTGCCGTCAGCCTCTCTGGTAGTCTAACTCTGTAGGCCATCTGTCCTATCATCTCAACTATGGGAATGACCCTATAAATCCCGGTGCCAACTTTCCCACCAAGCTAAAGCGAACAATATTTCTCAAAGGTGACACATTGACGAAGACCGTATATCCTACATCAAACTCTAAGTCAGTCCTCCTCCGATCAGCATATGACTTTTATCTGTCCTGAGCTGCTTTCATCCATCTACAAATAAGGTCTATCTTCTCAGAAGTCTCTCCAATCATCTTAAGCCCAAGTAGAATTTTGTCCGCAAACTCCCACCAAACTTGTCGGCGATTTGCATGGTCGTCCATAAAGTGCCTCGAAGGGTGCCATACCAATGCTCGACTGAGAACTATTGTTGTAGGTGAACTTAACCAATGGGAGATGCTCCTCCCAAGTCCCTCTGAAGTCTAGGATACACAGTATCAATAAATCTTCAAGAACCCTATTGACCCTCTTAGTCTGTCCATCGGTCTGAAGGTGATAAGATGTGCTAAGTCGTAACTGTGTACCTAGTGCCTCTTGCAAGCTTCTCCAAAACCCACTCGTGAAGATGGGTCACGATCACTAACGATATTGGAAAGTACCCCATGAAGTTGGGCGATCTCTTTAAGGTATACTGATGCCAGCCAAGCTGCCATCCTCTTGCTCTTGACTGGAATAAAGTGAGCTCTCTTAGTTAATCTGTCTAGTATAACCCATATACTCGTGTTGCCCTTCATCAATTTGGGTTGTCCATCAATAAAGTCCACAGAGACGCTCTCTTATTTTGAATGTGGGATATCTAAGGGCTGAGGAAATCAGCCAGGTTTCCTTTGTTCAGCCTTAGCTTGCTAGCAAGTCAAATATCGGGCTACAAACTCTACAATGTCCTTCTACATGCTAGTCCAATGAAAAACTCTTTTATATCTTAGTACATCTTGCCACCGATTGGATGGATAGTCATTTGAAAGTGATGAGCTTCAAGAACTGATCTCAGCAAGTCTTTAACTCTGGGAACAAACAACCTTCCATCTCGACGTAGCCACCCACTCTCGTCCACAGAATATCTAGCTAGGTGACTAGAGGTCTCTCCTCTACCTAGTCTATCCAAGATGTTTACTAATTGTTGATCCTCTTGCTAAATGGATCCAATGTGCTCCATAAGAGTAGGTCGTATCACCAACGATGCTAGCAACCTAAACGTATCCGTAGATGGTCTAAAATCAAAGGTCGAGATAAATTCTAAGCTTTGCCTCTCTACAAATAAAGGACTCAAGGTCTTCCTTTGCCTACTAAATGCGTCTGCAACCACATTTCCCTTACCTGGGGTATAAGCTATCTCAAAATCATAGGATGGAAGGAGATCCATTAATTGTTGTTGCTTTAAATTGAGATCCTTCTACGAGAACAAATATTTGAGGTAGTTATGATCCGTGTAGAGCTCAAATATTTCTCCAAGTAGATAGCTTTGCCAAGACATAACTGTGAACATATTACAGCCAACTCCAAGTCGTGGGTAGGGTAGTTCTTCTCATGAACTCTCAATTGCCTACTCCCATAGCAGACCACCCTACCTTCTTGCATCAAAAATACACCTAATCTCATGCCACAAGCCTCCGTGTAGACCGTAAACACGTTGCAACAACCGGGAAGAGTCAGAACATGTACTAATACGAGAGCCCTCTTTAACCTCTGGAATGCATCCTTGCAATCAATGCTCCGAGTGAAAACCAAATTCTTCTTTGTCAAACGGGTGAGCAGAGATGATATCCGTGCAAAGTCTTTAATGAACTTTCTGTAATAACCCGCCAATCCCAAGAAACTCCTAACCTCTGTCGCATTCTTAGAGGCTTTCCAATCTTGAACTACAACAACTTTAGCAGGGTCCACTGCTATCTCATCCTTGGAGACTACAGTCCCTAGGAACCTTACTTCCTTTCTCTAGAAATGACACTTAGGGAACTTAGACTTAAGCTGATGTGATATGAGAGTGAGGAGAACCTCTTCTAAGTATTTGGCATGCTCTTCCTAGCTCCTCGAGAAAACCAGAATATCATCCGTGAAAACTACCATGAACTTGTTCAGGCACTCCCTAAACATCCAACTCGTTAAATCCACGAAGTATGCATGTGCATTAGTCAACCCAAAAGGCATGACTAACCACTCAAAGAAACCATCCGGAGTCCTGAAAGCCGTTTTGTCAATACTATCATCTGCTACCCTAAGCTGATGAAATCATGTGGATAGATCCAACTGTGAGAAAATCGCCTATTAGCTGGTCAAACAAGTCATCAATCCTCGGAAGTGGGAACCTATTCTTCTCGGTGAGTTTATTTAACTCCATATAGTCCACGTAAAGACGGGGAGAGTCATCTGCCTTGGTTGCAAAGACGACTGGAGCTCCCTACCCAAAAATTCTCCATCTAATGAATCCCTTCTCAAATAACTCACCTACTTATTTGTTGAGCTCCCTTCTCTCCCTAGGAGCCATGTGGCGCACTGGAAAAGCGACCGGTTTCGCATTCTCTAGCAAGTAAATCCAAAAATCTATCTCTCTTCTATGAGGTAATCCTCTAACCTCATCCAACAAGTCCGTAAAATCTATGACTATAGGTATTAATCTAAGATCTTCAACAGAGGCATCAAGGGAATCTAGGAAACTGAGCATATTTGAATCCATAGGTCACAAGAAGTCTCGAGAGGTTTACCGTGTCACGTTAGAAGCCTAACAACTCTCCTCTCACAAACTAGAATGACACTATACATGGCTAGCCAATCCATTCCTAGAATAAGTCAGTAACCCATAAAGCCAAGAACATATGCGTCACATTCAAATTTGATGCCCATAACAAAAATTCTCAATCCCCTACACATCATAGACAAATGAGTCGTTCCTCCTATGGGATTTGAGACTATAACAGGATCAGAAACCATACAAGTATCTAGGTGCAGATTATCTACCACAGAATTGGAAATGGATGAATGAGAAGCACCAGAATCAAACATAGTCCTAATAGAAGAGTCAAAAAGAGAAATCAATCCTTCTATGATGACTTTCCTACCACGATCTGATCTTCCAGCCTCAAGCGCATGCACTTGCCCTCCAAATGATCCAGCCTTCTATCCTTGCTTGTTTGGGCACTATTTGGTAAAATGTCCAACTTGACCGAAACTGAAACAAACATTCTTCGTCTTCCTATAGTCTCTAACAAAGTTCCCCAAATTTCCACAGCCATGGCACTTGAGCTCTGTTTTGATTTGTGCCTTATCAGATTTTTCCTCCTTTCTTTGGTATGCCCTTCTTGGGCCGCAACTTCTTCTTATCAGTCTTGGGCTTGTCATTTTCATCCTTAACTTCTTTCTTTGCCTCTTTTCTGTCCTCATGCATCAAATCCATATCCACTAGTCTTTCAAAAGTCTTCCCCATCGAGATACGTGTCAATGCTAGTCCTTGCAGCGGATGATTCAAACCTTTCACGAACCTCAAAGCCTTCTTATCAGGAGTGTTTACCAAATCCAAACCAAATCTTGCCAATTGATTAAAGCTATTGACATATTCCTTCACCTTCATGCCCCTTTATTTCAAATTTAATAACTTCTCCTTTTGCATTCCTTCCTCAGCTTGCGATAAGAATCTCATCTCGAATCTATTCTTAAATTCAACCCAAGTGGCCACTATTTTCCCTACCCAAATCACCTCCCAACAATACAATGCTTCGTCCTTTAGTGAGCCTCCACGGAACTCTCCGTAACACAAAACGGCTTGCCTTCAATCGCACAGAAATCCTTACAAAGCTTAGAGAAGTTGACTACAAGATTGAGATGAGTTACTGCGATAGCAGCTGGAGGAGGGACATTTTCTTGCACTTCGGCATGTGTAGTAGCCTCTACGTATCTACGGAACCATGTCGGAATGGGAATGCCCTCGGGGAAATTAGGAGCTCTAGACATGCTAAAAAAAGAAGAAACAAGGATTCAAAAAGAGATCGAAGGAATATTGTAAATGACTTGAGGGGATATATTTTTCAAAGTAGGTCTTACTTGAAAACACTTTTTAAACAAATATATCTAATCTTGTAACTTTAGGCTCTGATGCCAAATGTGACACCCCACGTCCCTTAATGTCACCCATATGAGGATGCATTAAGTTCTGTGAAGCACAATAATAATATAGAGACTAATTTTAATAAGACAGAAATATAAAATGCAGCGAAAAATTATTTTTCAAACCGAATTCAACATTACATTTTCAAATGCTATAAGTCATAATCATAATCATTTGTCTCATAAACCATCAAAGTACAAAACCCTAAAATAATATCCCCCATATGCCATAATGATAAACATAGAAATGAAACTGAAGTGATACATAGAAAGAGAAGTAATCCAAGTCCAAGTTGAATAGAATCACGGTCACTGCTACTATCCACCACCTTGAGAACCTGGGGGGAAAGGAAGAGAGAGAAAGAAAAACAAAATAGGTCAGATATAAAGTCTGGGGAGTACCAGCGATTTCTAGCATAAGCACGAAATAAGTGTCAAGACATATCAATAATACTGGATGCGAAAATACAGTAAAGCATGCAAGTACAAAGTAAACAAGAGAAGGTAAGATCAACTAAGCTTCTCATTCATATCCCAAGAACAAGTTTCTGCACCAATTATAGGAATAATAGGATTAGGTTTTACCTTAATTACTACCTAGCGATCGGCTCCATAAAAACACGAATAATATGTGCCAACCACGATAGTAAGGGATATAAGTCCCAACCCATCAACTTTAAAGGCATATCCTTATTTGCTGGTGTTATAGAGTCTTAGTTTCCTACATCGGACCCATGCACGCTCAGGACTCTACCGGAACGTGCCTGTACCCACCTCCAATATTTTGAACCTCTTACAATCCAGATTAGTAAAGCGTGCCCTATCCCCTATGAAGTGTGAGGCCCCAATTTGATACCAACAGGGATACTGACTGATACGGGCTCCAAACAACAGTAGAATTGACACAAGTCACTCCTAGGCTTGGTCCCCCAAGTAAACTAGGATTTTAAGAGTCCCCTCCCCCCAGATATAAACAATAGATGTGGAACCTCTTAGCTTATTAATTAATAGGTTTAACTTAGAAGGTTTAAGTTTATTAATAAGCATAGTTGTAAATGACATTTCCTATTAAATGTAACTCTACGTACAACCCTTCCCCTAAAACAGACAGGCACCTGCTTAGATGTGTATAAATTACAGTGACATGTCTTACTAAATTTACATATGATTCACATATCTTTGCTTAATATGTTCTACTTAATATCAAATTAAGTTTAACTTATTCAGATTGAAATGTTTACATATTATCCCAATTATACAGTCAATGGTTCTCCTGTTCCAATATACCCAAATCTCCTTTTTACTATTATTACAAGTTATTCAATTTATCCTAATTTTACGTAATTCTAAAGGGAATAGCCTAGGCTTAGCGCAAAATAAAAAGGAAAAGGAGAAAAATGGATCCAACTCAAAAATAAATAGACTGAATAAATATGCATAAGACTGTAAATAAAATTAAGATAGAAAAGGGAATAATAAGGATGTACATAACAGGTAATTGATGAAAACTGAATAGGTAATTGACAGTTAAAGAACAATAACATATAAACTTATAAACACTGTTACATTTCAGATCCAAACTATTTACTATCAAAATAATTTTTAAATACTAAATCTAAAAATAACTTGAACTCACAGTGATTTGAATTAGTTCCAAAAAAGCCTTTAAAATAGTTATTGTAGAAGAAAAGCAAGAATTATCCCTTCAATCTAAGCTCTGGCAGCACCTTGGCATTTTCTTAATTTTATTCAGAATAGCTTAGAGGAGGATGAAGAATGTTTGTATGTAAGAAAACGGTGAGGCTGCTAGCCTATTTATATATAAGTTAGGATAAATCTAAACCGTAGGATATTAGGTTATTAAATCAAACCATACACCTCATGCTGAGCCTGCAAAGAATATAGCATATAAAACAGTCCAGGTTCATGTAGGAATCCACCCTGCTCTACGGTGGGTCGATCCACCTTCAGCATGGGTTGACACCAGTGTCGACCCATGTGCTGTTGGGTCGCCTAGTGACCGTTGTTTTCTACGTTAATTTAAATTATTTATATTTTAGTTCATAACTTCTTCATACTTAATTCGATTTGTGAAAACCAAGAGTCTATCTAAACCAAAATTTCGTAACAAACGCAACGGTAAAGTCTATTTTAACTAATTTTGAATATTTTATTAATTAATATTCATTTTATTATCTTCTTCATGTAATTATGGTATATTAAATTATGGGGTGTTACACCACTCCACGTCGACTCCACGTAGAGTGCACTGACCCTTCATGCTACACACATCGCCAGCAAAACGGAGATGAACGGAATCGGTTCATCTCCCTATTTCACATGCCATGGGCCATCGCATCATCTTGGACCACCATGGTTTGAAAGATCTCGCCTTCTTCCTTATTTTCTCTTCAGTGACGATTGCCTAAAAGTTCACCGCTGGTGAACTATGGCCAAAAAATCGAAAGTAACCTACCTCAGGTTTTGGTCAAATTATGGTCACTTGATGGGCAAACGGCTAACACCGATGAGGTCGCACATCGATAATACAACTTTCATGTTGAGTGTTTTAGCTGATTGTGGACTGATTAAAATGTGAATTTATGGTCATTGATTTCATTGTGATAGCTAGGTTTAGGTTTAGCCTCCACCAATTCACTGTTCATCGTGTCCAAAAAGTTCTGAACTTGAAACAAGGCGTGCTCACTGTCATCCATAGCTAATAATTACATTTCGAACACAACGGAAGTAGTTTCAAGAGCTAATTTGATCATATGCAAAATCTAGCTTTTGAAATCATATTAAAATATTATAATTTTATATTGTTTATCGATATACGTTTATGTCGCGCACAATCACACAAGTATAATCGACGTGAAATATGGAATTTCAAGGTAATTAACTATTACAGATCCAATAAAACTGGTTTCATTGAATTCTGAGATCATTTGCAAAATGGATATTTTTACGTGTTAATGAAATCGAGTAAACATATATCAACTTCCAAACACTCAAATTCATCGATAATAGTTTCTTATTACCATTCTAATTCAAACATAATTGTAATTAAACTAAATCAATTAAATTTCATATTGAATTACAAGATACTTAATTTCAATTTAATTCCATATTCAAATTTTCATATAAACTTGATCCAAACCATTAAATTTCAAAATCATCCACTTTGATATTTAAGTTTTTTAAATATTTGAGTCCAAAATTCCCAGTTACATAGGTTTTACTAGTTTTCCATACCTTGGGATCATGGGTAATTAGTTAGTCGTACCTATAATACTAGGTTAAATTGATTAATCTGGAAATAACAACTAAACGAAAACCAATCAGTATAAAATTGTGTTATGGAAAATACATAGTTTTCAGTCATTGAAACATTGTTCTGATCCCCTCATCATTATAACCCACATGATAGATTTGGAGGGACAGTTCAATAAAGCTTTTACGATTGATTGTTGGAAAAGTATTCATTCTCTCATGGTCGATATCGATGTAGCGATTGTTATCCAAGGAATTTCACTCATCTCAAGGTTGTAGCCGCGGTCATATTCTTATCCTATTTTGTTTTAATTTTGATTTTAAATTTATAAATCTCTGATATGCTCATGCTTTCATGTGGGTACAAAACATAATGATCTACGCTTTGATAGATTTGGGTTATGATTTTTTATCGAAATTTGGATTTGTTGAGGTGTGGGTTATTACTATTCAAAATATGTGATTAACATAGAAATGTGTTTATTTTATGCTCTTATATTTTATCTTTTGTAAATAAATAAATGATACTTTGGGTACTTTTGTTTGTTTTTACAGGTTGTCAAGAAATGCCTCCTTCATTTCAAATTAAAGGCCAACTACAGATAAAAAGCTACTTCCCCGTATTAAAGCCATCTCAATTACAAAAGACGTTGTAGCTCACTGGTAATTGCATAGAAATTTGTACTAAGAGACCCGAGTTCGATCCCCGTCGAGCTCACTTTTTGCCAAAGAAACGGAACGCGTTCACACTGGCCCTTTGCCATGAAGAATATTAATTAGTGTTATATTATATATATACATATTCATGTGTATGTATGATATTCACTAATAGACATTTCAGGAGTAGTCATGGAAATCACTTCAGAACATTCATTTTTCAATTTCCAATTAGAAGAATTTCTGATTGATTTACTGCCAAGAAAGATCAATTTTGAAGATTTCATCCTTTGTTGCCTTGGGAGTTTGATGAGCATCCTTGTTTGGAGTAATTAATCGCATGCAATCTAATTACCAATCAACTAGCCATACGGAGGATTTGGAAGATATTCACCAAGATATGCATCAGATATTCTTAAAAGAATTATTTCCAAACAAGCCTAGTCAAGGAAGGCAAGAGATATGATATTACTTCTTGAGAAAAGAGGGCCATTTAGTCATTGATTTGATTAGGATTTGGTCTACATCTCTATAAATATACATGATGTCCCATTGTAAATGCATTCATTTTTCTATTCTGTGTTCTCTTTTGTTCTAATAAAAGTCTTTTCTTTTCTAGTTTTATTGTTATTTTAATTTCATAACAATTTGTGTTATCTACCTAATTAGGGTTGGGTAAAATGCATATTGTTATTGTCTTTTATTACTGCTTGTTAGCGATTCACTGTTGATTAGTTTCAACAGGAATCCTACTTTTAATTTCTGTTATTGTTCTAGTTGTTATTCTCTTTTTCTAGTAATTGTTCCTTTTCTTTTCAATTGTTGAATTTGATTCTGATTAGATTCAGAGTAATTTCAACAACATAAAAAACAACAACTCCAAACTTCGTCTAACTCGCCCAAGAGTAAATAGATAGTAATTTTTAATTACACCTCCCTGTGTTCGACCTATATGCTACACGCCTGTACGCTTGCAGAATTTATTACAAATATCACGCTTTTCTAGCGTCGATCAAGTTTTTGGCGCCGTTGCCGGGGAGGCAACATTTAAATTCTATTATTTATTTAATTTCTGATTCGTGTTAGTTTTCATTTTTATTTTATTTTTCTTGTTTTTGTTTTTTTATATATAGCAAAAATTCTTGATTGAATAGATTTGGTGTCGCTCAATGATGCCGTAATCTCTCAAATAAGAAAAAAAAAGACCTTCCATCTTTCATTTATTTCTTCCCACCTTCTCTACATTTTCCTTTTTTATTTTTATTTTTACATATTTCAATAAAAAATAAAAAAAATCTGTGCATTTTTTTCTTTGATTTCTTTCCCTTTATTTCTCAATCTATTCCTTTTCTTTACAAATTCTTTCCTCTTCCCAACATAACTTTAAAAAAAAAAAACTTGTGCATTTTTTTCTTTCTTTCCTACTTCACCCTACCCGAAGCATCCTTTTCCACATCTCTGCCAATAACGGCAGTACAAAAATCAAATCACAGCAAGCATTGATCCTCCTCAACATCGAAATTCCCAAACACGTTCACCCTCCTGCCTCCCACCTTACCAAACCGCAAGTCATCATCATCCCTTTTCAAACAAATTTCCACCATACACCTTGATTTCAGTTCTTAAGCTTCCAGGAACCCGCAACATACATCAACCCCTTATTCTCATCCCACCTTCACGCTGTCCAAATCACGTAAGTCAGTAAGCCATTTTCTACCATCAAAAATCTTCAAAAACAACTCCTACAATCCAGCTAACCACGTTGCAAACCCCCCTTCAAACCATATTCACCACTTCATTCCATTAGAAAAGCAAATACCCCCCACAACATCAAAACCCATATTTCACGTCGCCACCATCATAGCCTCAACAACTCAAATCCGAACTTTCTGTTGCCCAACACCAGTCCGCACTCCACGAAACCCATAAAACCGATTCGCTGATTGCAGAACCCCGAACCCACCATTCTCCAACTCCCCCATAATAACCAATCATTAATCACTTCACAGAACGCTCCCCTCATTCATAAACAAATCAACCATCTGCCTGCCAATCACACAACCCCTCAACAAAATAGCAAGTACACCTCATCCAAAATTCACGCACCACCATCAAAGACAAACTCACGTCATTAGACTCATACCGTTCATCGATCGTTCTGTCTCCAACCACAAATACTCTTGCATACAATCTCGCATTCAGATCCACATATCCCAGTGCTGACCGCAACCACTACCCAATTCAATCACCACGCTTCAGGCAACATCTTCAACCGAAATCTCCAACGTCAACTCCAGATCTGAAGCATTTCGCGAACCCCAATATCGAATTGAAAAACCGAAAACTCGATTAGGAAATCCCAAACACGATTTGGAAACTATCCGATTTGGATCCAAAAAAAACGAGAAGAAAGAAGAAAAGAAAAAAAATCGTGAATTTTGTTTTCTTTTCCTGAAAGAAAAGCGGCGTGATTTGTTTTCTGGTGTAAGGGAGTGATTTTTGCTTTGGGTCCGAACAACATACGAGGGCGCTCGCTAGTTGTCCTTGTTTTGGTTTTGAGTGCGTGGCCACCTGGCCTGATTTTGGAGTGCATTTGTCTGAGTAGCAATATTGGGTCGAGCTTTGTTTTAGTTTATTTTTTTTTGTTTAGCTTAGTTTTTTTTTAGCTGAGTCAATTTATTTAATTTAATTTAGTTTAGTTTTTTTTCCTCTTCTTCTTTCTTCTTGTTTAGTCCTAGTTAATTTTATTTATTTTCCCATTCTATTTTCTTTTCTAAAAAAAAAGGGAAAAAGTATAGAGAAAAACAATTCAAAGGGGCGTTGGTTGATTTTGATTAAGGAAGCCAGCATTTCATTTTGCTTGAGGGTATTCTGTTTTTGATCTTTAGGAAGTGGGAGCGTAGTTTCGTTGAGTCTGATTTTATTATTCTGAGTCTACTTTTGTGTGAGTTTGTTAAGTTCGGTGAGATTTGTTTTTGACGTGTTATTTTTATCTTATTATTTCCTATTGGCAATCTCTTTGATTCAAGAAAAAAAAAGGTGAAATCTTAAAAACAAAAAAATCAAAAGCGAGAAGAGTTCAAGCAACAAATAAAGAAGTTCGAAGGTCAAGCAATTTGCAAACATTTGATTTGAATTGTCAGTGCTACTCGATTACACTGGACGGACCGCCATACCCCACTGTAATATTTTCTAAACTCTACAGGTGCTCTGCCGCAAAGACAAAAATATATATAGGCAATTGTTGTAAAAAAATTCTGCAGGGGCAGCGGCTTGAATGTAATTTTTTTTAATTTCTGCAATAATTTTGTGTGATTGTTGTTATTTCTGCACTTTTTATTCATTCTGTTAAGGGCAACACCCCAATTCACATAAGGTGAGGGATTTCATCACCCTTTCCTTAGCCCACAAATTGCATTTCATCGTAGAATCTGACTAATAATAACGGTTAGACGTTGGACTTAAGGGAGTCACGGGCTCATCTAGGGCTTAATTGTATTATGATAGTTGATTCATTTGGAACGAATTATTTCTTGGTGTCTAGACTACGGCAGAGAAATAACCGTTTATAAATATTACGGTGATTAGTAAATATTATATCGGTTGTTACTCTGAAGGTACTTAAACCTTCGGCTGCATTGCTAGGGTGATTCCTGGTGCACCGATAACTTCTGTTCGTTAACTGGCTGAGAAATCTTTAGATCTAAGTAATCAAACGCATCACTTTATAATTTTGGGTTTGGAGCCTATAAGGACAGAAAATTTCATTGTAGCTAATTTCTGTGCTTGCATTTAACAACAATGAGTGAAAAAAGTGTTAGCCAACAAAATTCTCCTAGGGGTTCTCGAATCAACCAAAATTTTCCAATCGAATTGGATCAAAATCAAGTGAATCACAACTTTCCAAACTTTGGGGGTCAAAATCAAATAAATCAAAATTTTCAAAATCTCAATATCCAAATGGATAGACCCTTGTCTCTTCGTGATCGATGTTATCCTACTAGGACCGTTCAACCATCTGTCATTGTGTTCCCACCAGCTGAAGGAAACAATTTTGAGCTAAAACATTCTTTTATCCAAGGGGTACCAAAGTTTACTGGGTCTGAAAATGCTTATGAATTTCTAAGTGAATTTGAATTGTATGCGTCCACAACAAAAATGCAACAATTGTCTAACGAATCGATCAAGCTGAGGCTAATTCCATTTGCACTACTTGAAAGCGCTAAAAGATGGCTAAATTCTCTTCCAAAACATTCCATAAGAAGTTGGGATGAATTTGTCACTGCATTCTTGAAAAAGTTTTTCCCTTTCCATAAAACTCTAAAAATTCAAACTGAGATAAACCAATTCTGTCAAAATGAGGGGGAAACTTTTTCAAAATACTTTGAGAGATTCAACCAGCTGTTATATAGTTGCCCCCATCATGGAATTCTAAAAGATCACTTATGTCAAATTGCATATGAAGGGCTAAACTATCAGACTAGAACTCAACTAGAATCAATGTGTGGAGGAGATTTTATGTCTAAAACAGCCGATGAAGCTTGGCAATTCTTAGAAGATTATGCTGAAAAGGACATGCAATGGGAATCGATTCGTGTTCCCATTCGTACTTCTACTAGAGGAGTGCATGTCGTGGACCCAAATCAAATTTCCTTAGAAAATCAAACTCCTCAAGCCGGAGAAGGGTTACCCCACTATTACTCTCAGGACCAAGCTAATGTCATAGCTCAAAATAACTCTTACTCAGCCACGTACAATCCTGGTAGGAGGAACCACCCAAACTTTTCTTGGTCAAACTCCAATAATTCGGCCAACCCAGCTCATATGCAACCCTTTATTCCCAATCCGAATTACCAAGCTCCTTCTTCCAATTCTCAAACCTCTCAAGCCGCACCTCAATCCAAACAACCTTATAGGCACCCCAATTTTCAATCATCGAACCAATCTTCTCAATCTTCTCAACCGTCACAAGAAATTGTGCGTTTAGAAAAACAATTGAGCTCTTACGAAGCTAAAATAAACTCGCAAGACGCTAAAATGGACCAAATGATGAATATGATAAAGGAAATGGCGAAAAATAATGAGAGGGGAAAATTGCCGAGTCAACCTGAGGTGAATCCAAAATATAACTCTCGTGCTGCAAATTCTTGTGAGGACGAAAACCATAATCCAGTCAATGCTATTACAACCCTTCGATTTGGAAAGAGGATTGATAATAATGTAGGCAACCCTGATGAACCTTCTAACTCGACCCCAATCCCTAGTCTTGATGATCACCCATTGGCTTCGAATGCCAATTCCTCTAAACCTCAAGTTTCCTTAAATGTTGGCAATCCCAACATTTCTTCTTCCAGTGTCGGCAAACCCGACCCACCTTCGAAAATTAATGTTGGCAATACCAACATTCCATCTTCGACGACCTTACCACCTTCTGTTTCCTTGGATAAACCTTCTTCTTCGAATGATGAAACTGATCACAGAGTCGAAAAACCAATAGCTCCTTTTCCCCATAGACTCAATAATAAGAAGAAAGCGGCAAATTTCGATAAAATCTTGGAAATTTTCAAACAAGTCCGTGTGAACATTCCCCTTTTAGACACAATTGAACAAATTCCTCAATATGCCAAATGTCTTAAGGAATTGTGCACACAAAAACGTGCAACTAATGTTCCAAAAACCGCCTTTCTAACTGCGAATACAAGCTCTGCTCTTTCGAATCTTACCCCAGTCAAGTACAAAGACCCTGGCCGCCCTACGATTGATTGCAAAATAGGAAACACCCATATTTCTCGTGCCCTACTCGACCTTGGTGCCAGTGTCAATCTTCTTACTTATACCGTTTATTGTCAACTTGGGTTAGGGGAAATTAAACCAACAAACATCACTCTCCAGTTAGCCGATCGATCTGTCAAAAAGCCATTGGGAATTATCGAAGATGTCTTGATACAGATCGAACAGTTTTACTTCCCTGTCGATTTCATAGTTTTAGACACAGAGCCTGTCTCAAATTCCAAAGTTCAAATACCGTTGATTTTAGGACGGCCCTTCTTAGCAACCTCTAATGCTGTCATTAACTGTAGGAACGGTCAACTTCGACTTTCCTTCGGGCTCCTAACCATTGAGCTAAATATCTTCAATCTCAACAAACAACCTAGGGATTTTGAGACCGATGAAATCGACATGATTCAAACCACAGTTGACGAAACCTATAATGACACTTCTGAAGCCTTGAGAATGTGTCTTGACCATTTCGACTCTGACTTCGACGAACTCGAATACATTTCTGAACTGAATGAATTTCTTGACTCAAATCCTTCGTCTTCTGACTCTGACCAAGGAATGTTAACCAATGTTAACACTCAAGAACATCCTAAGTTAGATCTCAAACCCTTGCCACAAGACCTTAAGTACGCATACTTAGACTCCTCAGAAACTCTTCCCGTAATCTTGGCCTCTGATCTTACCGAGGACCAAGAAGAAAAACTCTTAGAAATTTTGCGGGAAAATAAAGAAGCCTTGGGGTGGGAACTGAGCGATATAAAAGGAATTAGCCCGTCAATTGTGGAACATCGCATACATTTAGTTGATGAGGCTAAACCCACCCGTGAGGCTCAAAGGCGATTAAACCCAAACATGAGAGAAGTGGTCAAGGAGGAGATAATCAAATGTCTAGACAATAACATCATCTATCCCATCTCTGATAGTACCTGGGTGAGTCCGGTACAAGTCGTACCAAAGAAATCGGGAGTCACAGTGATCAAAAATGAAAGTAATGAGCTTGTCCCAACAAAAATCAAAACAAAATGGCGTGTGTGTATCGACTATCGAAAGCTCAACTCAGCCACACGAAAAGACCATTTTCCCTTACCTTTTGTTGACCAAATGCTCGAACACTTAGCGGGTCATGAGTACGACTGTTTTCTCGACGGATACTCTGGCTATAACCAAATCCCTGTTGCTTTAGAGGATCAACACAAGACCACCTTTACTTGTCCCTTTGGAACCTTTGCTTATCTTCGCATGCCTTTTGGTCTTTGTAATGCCCCCGCGACTTTCCAAAGGTGTATGATGAGTATCTTCTCTGATATGGTGGATGAATTCTTGGAAATATTCATGGATGATTTTTCGATCTATGGATCATCTTTTTCCCAATGCCTCACTCATTTAGAACTCGTCCTAAAACGTTGTAAGGAAAAATCACTCGTGCTAAATTGGGAAAAGTGTCATTTCATGGTTAAAAGGGGGATAGTTCTAGGTCATGTCGTATCCAAAGAAGGTCTTGAAGTCGATAAATCTAAAATCGATTTGATTGCTAATCTGCCTCCTCCTAAGTATGTTAAAGATGTTCGTTCATTTCTTGGCCACGCGGGATTCTATAGAAGATTCATTAAGGATTTCTCGAAAATTTCAAAACCTCTCTCAAATTTACTTGCCAAAGACGTTAAGTTCGAATTCTCCAATGACTGCAAAACATCTTTTGAAACTCTTAAGTCAATCTTGACCACAGCTCCCATCATTCAACCTCCTGATTGGACTCAGCCCTTCGAACTTATGTGCGATGCTTCTGACTTTGCAATTGGAGCCATCTTAGGTCAGCGTATCGATAAACTCCCTCGAGTCATTTATTACGCTAGCAAAACCTTAAACGAGGCCCAATTGAATTACTCAACTACTGAAAAGGAATTTTTGGCAGTTGTCTTCGCTCTTGAGAATTTCAGACCATATCTCATAGGATCCAAAGTCATAGTTTACACTGATCATGCTGCCCTTCGATATTTGCTTTCTAAAAAGGATGCCAAGGCCCGCTTGATTCGTTGGATCCTTCTTCTTCTTCTTCTTCAAGAATTCGATATAGAAATACGAGATAAAAAAGGGTTCTGAAAATGTCGTAGCTGATCATCTCTCTCGAATTGTGCATGAAAATGTTAACGACACCCAAATCGATGACTATTTTCCTGACGAACAAATTATTTCCATCTCTAACACCCCTTGGTACGCTGACATTGTGAATTATCTTGTCACACGACAAATGCCCGCTGAATGGTCGAAACAAGATAAACAAAAATTTCTCTCGAAAGTTCGAAACTTCTATTGGGACGACCCATATCTTTTCAAATACTGTCCAAACCAAATCATTCGAAGATGTGTGCCCGATCATGAACACCAAAGTATTCTCTCCTTCTCACATGACCATGCTTGTGGCGGTCATTTTGGAGCAAGAAAAACTGCTGCAAAAGTTTTGCAAAGCGGTTTTTATTGGCCCACACTCTTCCGTGACGCTTTCGAATTTTGCTCTAAATGTGAGTGATGTCAAAGAATGGGTCGAATCTTTAAGCGAAACATGATGCCCCTTAACCCCATTTTAGTGATTGAGTTATTCGATGTTTAGGGCATCGATTTCATGGGACCATTCCCTAATTCATTTGGGAATCTTTACATCTTGCTTGCGGTAGATTATGTCTCCAAATGGGTTGAAGCCATTCCAACCAAGACCAACGACAACAAGTTTGTTGTCAAATTCCTCAAAGAAAACATCTTTTCACGCTTTGGCACACCTCGAGCTATCATTAGCGACAATGGCACTCACTTCTGTAATCATGCTTTTGAGTCCTTGCTCAAGAAATATTCAATCACACACAAGCTATCGACCCCTTACCATCCACAAACTAGTGGACAAGTAGAAGTTTCCAATAGACAAATCAAGCAAATTCTTGAGAAAACCGTGAATTCCAATAGAAAAGATTGGTCCGTAAAACTGATTGATGCACTTTGGGCTTTTCGCACTGCTTATAAAACCAATCTAGGGATGTCACCATATCGATTAGTCTTTGGAAAGGCCTGTCACTTACCTCTTGAATTAGAGCATCGTGCTCTTTGGGCCATAAAATTTTTGAACTTTGACTTAGAGAAAGCCGGTTCACATGGGAAGTTGCAAATTTCGGAATTAGAGGAATTTAGAAATGAGGCGTATGAAAATGCGAAAATCTACAAAGAAAGAACCAAAGCCCAACATGACAAAAACATACTTCGTAAGGAATTCAACGTAGGTCAAAAAGTTCTTTTATACGACTCTAGACTTCACTTGTTTCTAGGAAAACTCAGATCTCGATGGACTGGACCTTATGTTGTGAAAACAGTATATCCTCATGGAGCGGTTGAAATTGAAAATCCTAGGGATGGAAAAGTCTTCAAAGTAAACGGTCAACGACTAAAACCATTTTTGGAATTCGAGCAATATGACGAAGATGACCCTATCGATCTGCATGAGCCACCATGAAATCAGGTGGTACACGTTCTTTTTCTTTTATTTTTCTTTTTCTGCCTTAGACAGTTGGGACACTGTATCAATCAAGTGTGGGGGGGAGTCTGCATTGCATTCTTTTGATTTTTCTTTCTTTTCATGTAGGACCATCATACATTTTATATCGTAGTAACACACCAAATATTTTTTTTTTTGGAAATTACGACACATTTTCAATTGATACAACAAAATAAGTTTACAATTTTTAGCCAGTTGATAGTATTTTTCTCTCTCAGCCAAGTTCGAATTTGAAATATAATTAAAAGTTTAATTTTGAGGGATAATAGTGCAACCGGTACATAGGGAGATTCTTAGGTGATGGCCATGAAATCTATTCTATATTGTAGACTTTGTTTAAATAAGTGGAGGACTTAAAATACTTATATTGGTTCTTCGAATCTTTAAAACTAAGTTGTGTTAAGTTGAATTCGCGTAACTCTCTTTTGTGCTTATAATTTCAATAATAATAATAGTAATCCAAGGGTATCCAACATTGCTTGTATATCAAGCGTTGGTGTGCAAACCCGCCAAGCTCTATCCGACACGTTGTTGACAAAGTCAGCGTTGGAATATCTTGGTCTCATTTTATGAGATTGGACACCTAAGGATTACCGACACATTGTTGACAAAGTCAAAGTCGGCCTGCATAATCCGCCAAGCTCTTTACCCACTCTTCGTTAGTCCGCGAGGCAGTGCATGGGTGGTAAACCTTGGTCTTCTAAGTTAGGTGTATGTACTTAATCATAAATTTTAAAATTTTATAGAATAAAGAATAAGCGATGATGCCCAAACACTTCTTGACCTTATAGATTTGACTAGCCATACATGAGAAAATTAGAATACCACTTTGCAAATTGTCCCAAGCAAACTAAGAATCTATTTCATGGCTGCACTATGTTATCGACCGAACCTACTGGCCAAACTGGAATTTAACATTTGAAAACTTGATTTATATTGAAAATTTGTGACAAGTCGAGGTATCTAAAATAATCAACTGATTAGAAATTATTAACTTAATTTGTTGTACCACTTTCCTGAAATAAGTCGTGTTTTAATTTTTCGTTTTTATTTGCATATGTCCATTGCATTCATGTAGTTTCATTAGAATCATAGCATACTACATTTGGATTTTGTGGGTAGTATCCGCTGAAAACCCTCACGAGACACCACTCGTCCTACTAGGGACACCTAGAGGTTTAACGGATTATTGCATACGCTCAATGCAATCGTGTTTCCTACGAAACTGCGACCTATCTAGTTAGTTTTTTTTTTACTCGAGGATGAGTAAAAGATAAGTGTGGGGGTATTTGATTAACATAGAAATGTGTTTATTTTATGCTCTTATATTTTATCTTTTGTAAATAAATAAATGATACTTTGGGTACTTTTGTGTGTTTTTACAAGTTGTCAAGAAATGCCTCCTTCGTTTCAAATTAAAGGCCAACTACAGATAAAAAGCTACTTCCCCGTATTAAAGCCATCTCAATTACAAAAGATGTTGTAGCTCACTAGTAATTGCATAGAAATTTGTACTGAGAGACCCAAGTTCGATCCCCATCGAGCTCACTTTTTGCCAAAGAAACGGAACGCGTTCACACTGGCCCTTTGCCATGAAGAATATTAATTAGTGTTATATTATATATATACATATTCATGTGTATGTATGATATTCACTAATAGACATTTCAGGAGTAGTCATGGAAATCACTTCAGAACATTCATTTTTCAATTTCCAATTAGAAGAATTTCTGATTGATTTACTGCCAAGAAAGATCAATTTTGAAGATTTCATCCTTTGTTGCCTTGGGAGTTTGATGAGCATCCTTGTTTGGAGTAATTAATCGCATGCAATCTAATTACCAATCAACTAGCCATACGGAGGATTTGGAAGATATTCACCAAGATATGCATCAGATATTCTTAAAAGAATTATTTCCAAACAAGCCTAGTCAAGGAAGGCAAGAGATATGATATTACTTCTTGAGAAAAGAGGGCCATTTAGTCATTGATTTGATTAGGATTTGGTCTACATCTCTATAAATATACATGATGTCCCATTGTAAATGCATTCATTTTTCTATTCTGTGTTCTCTTTTGTTCTAATAAAAGTCTTTTCTTTTCTAGTTTTATTGTTATTTTAATTTCATAACAATTTGTGTTATCTACCTAATTAGGGTTGGGTAGAATGCATATTGTTATTGTCTTTTATTACTGCTTGTTAGCGATTCACTGTTGATTAGTTTCAACAGGAATCCTACTTTTAATTTCTGTTATTGTTCTGGTTGTTATTCTCTTTTTCTAGTAATTGTTGCTTTTCTTTTCAATTGTTGAATTTGATTCTGATTAGATTCAGAGTAATTTCAACAACATAAAAAAACAACAACTCCAAACTTCGTCTAACTCGCCCAAGAGTAAATAGATAATAATTTTTAATTACACCTCCCTGTGTTCGACCTGTATGCTACACGCCTGTACGCTTGCAGAATTTATTACAAATATCACGCTTTTCTAGCGTCGATCAATATGTGTAGGCCATAAATTTGGATAAACTATCACATCACTGTCTAAGATGATATGCAAACACTAATTTTTGAACTAGTGGTGAGCAATATTCGATGAAAATCGAATTAGCCAACCAAACAGGTCCATGATGGTTGATTCAGTTCAGTTTTAACACTAAATCGTTTTGAATTTGGTTTGCAAAATATTTTTTTGGTTATCGGTTCAACCGAATAAACCAATTTTTCATTCACTATCAAATTTTAATGTATCATAGTACTCTAAATTATTTGTTTAGTGATATAATATAAATGCATTTGTTAAAAATGATGTCAAATTTTAGTATAAACATAAATTTTACTAAATATTTTTTTAAAAAACATATGTTTATGTTTTATTTTGATTGAATTCGTTATTTGGATTATTAAACATCATTCAGGTTTGATTAAATCGGCTATCTACTAAACTAATAGAAACTAATTTGATATAATTTCAAAAAAATTGGTTCTAATTAGGTCTGAATTTATTTTTCTCAAAACCAATTGAACTGAGAAAAAGCTCACTATTAATTTGAATCATCCAGTATTAGTAATTGACTGAACTTGAGCGTTAGAGTCGCACTACCAACTCAACTGGTAAGTCGATTGTTCTGGTTAGCTGTTTTGGTTTTCCTATAAGCCCTTGAATTTTCAACTGATAAGCTAATACGTATTTCATTGAGAGTTTTATTTGTTTGAAAGTCTTACAAAATATAATGTTCATATATGATCCATGTGAAAACGCGTAACTTCCCCGTAAAGGAAAGTGTCGGATAGTTCGAGAACAAGCCACAACAAAACACATACAGAAGAACATTTCATTGTATATTACAACAATACATCAGATTACAAGAATATACAGAGTATAAATGAATAAATATTACACAGAAATATCAGAGATTTAAATTACATTGAAATACATCGCAGCGGAAAATAATACAATACACAACTAGAAGAGATATACGGATACAAAGCTTTCCGGATATCGTTCCAGCTGTAAACCAGGATCCTGTGAATATAAATCTGCAAAACCAAAACTACTAGCTGCCCGTGTCAAAATAAGGGCACCCAGAGTTTAGGTTAAAACAATAAACTCCAGGTCAGTCATGGGACTGGTGTGAGAACTAAAACAGTTATTTATCTTTATTTTTAAAGTTAGGTAAATCAAGGGACCACGCCGTATAACACGGAACGGGTTTCCTCCCAAGAATACCAGTGCATAAAACAAACAGCGCAATGCTAAATAAAGAAAAATGAAGCTGTTATAAGACCCAGGTCCCATCACACAATGCAATGCAGCCGAGGATAGGGTTTTCCCTTATAACAGCCAAAGAATGCTTGATACGTTTAAAACAAATCATTTGATACTATTATAAGTGTATAGTGTATAAAACAACTTCAAATCATAAGTATCAATCATAGGCGGCATGGGTACCATATATCATGTCGCCATATATAGGTTTACAAATAAAACCGCAAATGTCACGTATTTGGAAATTGGATTTCCATCTATGAACCGAGGCAAAAGATAGTCCTCAACCGATTCGAGACGCTCTAGCCCGCCCCTCAGGACCCAGACTCAGGTGGGCCCTTGGATCCTCAGGGCCAGTCCACCGATGTGGATTAAACTTAAACCCTGAACATGCATTTCCCCGCCTTATGGGGCGTAAACGAGCCAACTAAATGACTCCATCGGTTCGAGAATGACCGATCAATCCGAGGCGCCTCGCAACAGCAACAACCACATAAGTCAAACTCGTCAGGGCGTGTAAAACCACTGACGCCACTTCTAGCTAGAAAGAAACGCATGCCCTCCCTGACGTCCTCTCCCGTTTTTGGTTCATACCGGTGTGAAACACGCGAGGTAAACGTTACACAAAGCTACGCCACAAAGGCCTTGCTTTGATCATCACCACAAGACTTTGCTTTTCAACAGAAGCCTCGATCAATTGCCACTTAGGCATGCCACATAGGCAATTCACTCCATGCGTTTGATATCCATCAATATATAACCCCTGAGCTCGTACGTCTCAGAGAAGGGCGTTGAGCAAGAGGATAAATTCTCCGCCGCCAAACAGATATATATTTAATAGAGATCAATCACACGGACTAAAATCCAATGTCAGACACACAGTCCATTTACAAGTCTGTTCTGGGTCTGAACGAAACCGGAGGCACCTAGTACCCCGCATATCCATCGATCTCCAAGTACGTCTGGACGATCACTAACCGTTTCCATCTTCTTGGGTGTACAGCCCAATCAAGATCGTCAGTAATTACCCAAACGACGTGAAGACCTCCGGTCTTCGACCACCGTCTTCATCTTCGACTTATCGTCGTATCAATTATTCAGAATGGGATAAACCCGGTCTTTCCGAATAACTCGCGTATATATTATAAAAGTGTTACACAAACACAACATACGCCTCATTCCAATTCATCAGTCACTAACCGCAAATTAATCAAGAGAATAGTTCCCCAAATATTAACCCCGAAGGCCGAAACCAACATCAGATCAATACCCAGAAAACCATTCTGCTTGGCCAACCGACAGTCAGTTTCTAAATTTCACATTCATAGGGAAAGATTCCCATTAATTTTATCAAAGATAAATTCCTTGAATTTATTCTTTAATCTACTTTTGAATATCAATTCAAACTAGTCGGGATTAACGAACCTTACCGAAGTAATCATTTGTTTTAATTTCCCAATCCCAACCTATTCATCCCATGAAGTAAAACTGGTTATACTTCATATCTAACACCACGGTGTTATCGGTAAATTCAATTACCATTTCACGTTCAAATCTAATTAAAGATTTAACTATCGCCTGGAGCAAAACTGGTGATACTCCATTCTCGATTATTTCAATCTAATTAAAGATTCATTAAAACTCCACTTAGTTTTAATCGTTGACTGGGTTAAAGAATCAGTGTCATTTAAAACACGGTTCACGATAAACCCAAAGTCACATTCATTAATTATCGGGTTAAAGAACGAGTGTTGTTTAAAACACTGTTCACGATAAACCCAAAAATCAATATCAATTCAATTCCAATTAAATATTGTTTAATTGGTACACTTCATTAAATCTAAATAAAAAGATTTAACCTTTTCTCAACTGGGTTCAAGAACAGTGTTAGTGAAGACACCACTCACGACAAACCCAAATCACATTCGATATTCAATACAAGGCTCTGAATAGAAAATATATCGGCTTATATTCAATATCGAATTCTACGACTAACAAATGTCGTATTGGAAATAACGATATAAATATATATCTTTCAAATTTCCATAACAACATCTGTATAATCACGAATTCCAACATCGAAATATTCCGAAGACAATTTCGATTCAAATCCACTCCAATGCAATCATTGGATATTCTGGTTATTTTTAAAACCCTTTTTAAATTCAATTTATTTATTTAAAAATAAATAGAATTATAATTCTAGTTCAAAACCAGTTCATTTCGATAAAAATCTATTTTTATCTTTTCAAACATGAAGGTTTTCATCCCAAATCTTCACAAATCATTTCTTATGATTTTACACAAATTATTACTATTTTTAATAATTTTATCAAGGCCCGTACAGTCGATTTCCATCAATGGCCATCGAACTGCACTTATAGCGACCTTTTTCAAATTTGATTTGGACATAATTCCAAATCCAACCGTTAGATTTCAAATTTCTAATATTCATTAGAAAGCTCTTTTCGATACGAACCCAACGGTTCCGGTTTTAGGAGAATCCGACGGTCGGATCTCCCGTAATGTCCGTTTGAAATAAATGGTCGAAATTCACGAACTGCCGCGGCGCGGCGCGTTCTATTCAGACCATTATATTATATATATATATAATATATATAATATATACTTCGTCGATTTCTATTTAAAACGAATTATATAAATAGTTTTAAATTCGTTTCAAAAGCAATTTCAACTTCCTTTTCAATTCAAATCAAAATTGAATTCTTCTTTATAAATTCGTTTCAAAATTCATTTCTATTCAATTCAAATTTCAATTCAATTTGAATTCATTTCAATTCGTTTTCAATTCAATTCAATTCGAAAACGTTTTCAATTCAATTCATTTCAAAAACGTTTTCAATTCAATTTATTTCGAAATCGTTTTCAATTCAATTTGAATTCGTTTTCAATTCAATTCATTTCGAAATCGTTTTCAATTCAATTCATTTCGAAATCGTTTTCAATTCAATTCATTTCGAAATCGTTTTCAATTCATTTCATTTCGAAATCGTTTTCAATTCATTTCATTTCGAAATCGTTTTCAATTCATTTCATTTCGAAATCGTTTTCAATTCATTTCATTTCGAAATCGTTTTCAATTCATTTCATTTCGAAATCGTTTTCAATTCATTTCATTTCGAAATCGTTTTCAATTCATTTCATTTCGAAATGAATAGAATCGATATAAATCGTTTACGTCAAAATGGCGTCAATCTAATCAATACGGCTTCATATATTTCTGTTTTCAAATATTCTATTTCAAATATTTCTTTTTCAAAATAGTTGTCAATACTAAAATATTTCGTTCAACACATGACCAATCTCAATGGATGAGTACTGTCAACACATGAACCTTTATTTTATATTGATAAAGATATAAATTTTATTACTAAAATATTTCGTTCAACACATGACCAATCTCAATGGATGAGTACTGTCAACACATGAACTTTTATTTTATATTATTCTTTATTTTTCAAATTGGAATGAGGCCCAATCAATTACCATATAAAGTTAATTATATGGATTTTCATACAACACATGTATATAATAACATTGAAAATAATCAACCATCAACCAAAGTGCACTACACTGTAAAAGCATCAAATATAGATATTCAACGCTTATAACAGCCTGTCAATCAATCGATCGACATATTTAATCAATCAGGATGAGTGAACTTCAAATTTCATCCCAACACCCGTGTGGGGTTTCAAACAATCAAACACATATTTTATTTGTGCTGTTGGGCGATGTGTAAAATTTATCGTCCCAATCAATGTCATTCAAATAGGTGTACATAAACAAACCGTCTGGTTTGTAAATGAATATTCTATTTTATTCACTTCACGTTAAAAATTATATTTTTAACGATAAAACATTTTATTTCAACCTATGAATTTCTATTCAATTCATTTACACAATAAAATGATATTTTTATTTTTCTAACATATTTTAGAAAATTTCGGCGGCATAACGGCACGATACTAGAAACGGGACAAGGCCTAGCCTTATCCCCGGTCTAGTGAAGTCCCACGCCATTCACACATCAATCAAATCAATTTCATTTTGCAAACCACAAAATTTGGAGTAAGAGTCTAACCTAGCCTTACTCCTTCGCCTTATAACGGCGCACGTCTAATCCTAACCAATTTATCGATTCGATTTTTCACACCACAAACCACATTCAAACCAATATCGCAATCAATCACCAAACAGCCAAACAAACAAGTCCATGGTCTGTGGACGATTGTGTCGGGTGCTACTAAGCACCGTCTCCATCCTAGTATATATATAACTAGAAAAATTAAATTGAAAGGTGAGAAGTTCTCACTAATAGCTATCCTAGCTCCACAGCACTTCATTTGCAGAAGTCTTCGTCGTTTCGCCTTTTTGTCACCTTCGTTGCCCAAGGCCACTATATATATAAAAATCGAATTTTTATTTCGCTATTCAATATATAAAAATCGAATTTTAATTTCAAAGTTCAATATATAAAAATCGAATTTTTATTTCCAAGTTCAATATATAAAAATCGAATTTTTATTTCAAAGTTCAATATATAAAAATCGAATTTTTATTTCAAAGTTCAATATATAAAAATCGAATTTTTATTTCAAAGTTCAATATATAAAAATCGAATTTTTATTTCAAAGTTCAATATATAAAAATCGAATTTTTATTTCAAAGTTCAATATATAAAAATCGAATTTTTATTTCAAAGTTCAATATATAAAAATCGAATTTTTATTTCAAAGTTCAATATATAAAAATCGAATTTTTATTTCAAAGTTCAATATATAAAAATCGAATTTTTATTTCAAAGTTCAATATATAAAAATCGAATTTTTATTTCAAAGTTCAATATATAAAAATCGAATTTTTATTAATATAGATTCCGCCTTTTCCATTTCAAAGATCTTATCTTTTCTTTTACTTTTTAAAGTTTAAATCTTTTACCTTTCAAAATTCAAATCTTTTAAAACCTTTTAAAAATTCAAAAGAATCAGTTTTAAATTTCTTTTCAAATCAGATCAAATTTTATTTAAATAAGTACTTTATATATATGAAATAAAGAAATAAAAGTAAAGAAAAAAAAACTTACAAGGGGCTATGCGGCTTCGTCGGTCATCAGGAGGGTGGGGGTTTCGGGTTCGGGTATGGGTAAGGTCGGGGGCCGCAGGCGAAGGGAAGGGGAGGAGGAGGAAGAAGGAGGGGCGGCGCGATGGTTTGCGAGGGAGGAGGGCGACGGGATTTGAGGTCGGGGCGGAAGGTGGAGGCTCTCGAATCGAAGGGGAAGGAGGGGAGAGGGGGGGCTCGATGTAGGGGCGGCGGCACACAAGGAGGAGGAGCGGTGGCTGCTCCGCCCCGTCCTTCCTCTTCTTCTTCTTTTTTTTCTTTTTTTTTATATTGTGAGAAATGAAATTAATCGGGGGGGGGGTCTGATATGAATAAGGAGAAAGAATTTTTTTTATTATTATTTTATTATTTAATTATTTTATTAGTTGACTTTCACATATGTCATCTAAACGAGGCCCACCGCCTGTCGTCCATAGCGTTTTACCCCCATTCCGAACACAATGGGATATGTATCGTAAGCCGATTCGATCGTTTCGATCAGTTTCCGTCAAAATCAAAATATAACTCTACATATTGATTTTTAAACGTACATTTCAAATTACCGAGGTCACATACTAACTAGAAAAATATTTTCTAGCTTCGTATTGACGATACGGTCCTAACAAAACTAGTTTCGTCGAATTCTGAGACCGTTTGAAAAATGGCCAATTTCCAGTCGATTAAAATCAACTGAAACTAGTCAAACGCGTTTTCCTTTGCCACGCTCACATATTGATTCGAAAAATTATGAAATTTGGAATCTAGCAATAACTTCACATCCCGGACCCAACAAAACTGGTTTCGTCGAAATCCGAGGTCGTTTGCAAAATGTCCATTTTTAAGGGCCTTATATATATATAAATTCCACAGCGACTATTTCTAATTTTAAACTGGACATATCTTATCATTTCTAAGATGAAATCTTGATTTTTCTGATTCGTTGGAAAGATATCATCAATTAGATTCCATTATTTTTGGTTTCACTAAAATCCGGATTGTTTTGCACCCGGTACATTCAATTGAAGTTTGAAATCGAATTATCGAACTACCGCGCCATTTTCAATTCCTTTTATAATTATATATAATTATTATATATTCTAACGACGACGTATATAATATATACGTTCGAATTATATTCAAAATAAATTTCTCGTCGATTTTATTTAAAATAATTCATTTTAAATAATCAAAATTCGATAAAATTGCCAAAACAAAAATTTCAAACTGGCTCGCATTTTACGGGTTGTTACAATCTCCCCCACTTAAAACTTTTTGTCCCCGAAAAGGAACAAAGTCGAAAGTGGTTTGATTATTCAGCTCTACGTTCGATCTGGCTTTCATTCTCCAACTTTTCAGTTTCTGAGAATTTTCAAAATTTCAAAAATTTGGCTAACACCCTAAATTTTTGAAAAATTTCGCCATAACCTCCCCTGCACCGGGAGCATCGGGGAATTTCAAATAGCTTCCCCGGTCCTTCAGATCTCAAAAAGAAAAAGAAAAAGCCAAGCGGCTAGCCAATAGGCTCACAAAATCATCATCACCCAAACAAAACAGGAAATTATGTAGTAAACATGTACCTATTTGTCGGGCAAACAAATTTTATTCTCTGCTCTAGCCTCCTTGCTATGACATGTTCAAAGATATATATGTATATGCAAGCAAATGCAACCAATTTTCAATATAATTCAATATTTGGTTCAATTAGGCATAATGGTTCAAAATTAGCAAACAAATGAACAAACAACACAAACATCAATCAATTAGTGAATTTAACGTTTCAAATTCATAATTTTGATACATATACAGAAAATCTTGTTTTTGATGCCAATTCACAACAAAGTGTTCTAGCTATATAAGATTTGGTTCTCACACCAGTCTAATGGAAATATATAGATATCACACCTTCGAAACACGAATATAAATACTGATGATGTGGCCACATCATCAGAATTATCCCCGAGTGTCTAGAATGTGACTCTATATCTATCCAGTATATTAAAATTTCAAATACACGTGGATCAGACGTATACGCAAAATCTTTATATACTGGACTGTCCAACTCAATATGAAGAGATAATCAAATACGAATAATTGATTTAAATTTTCAAAACAAAAATTTGTTTTCATTTGAAAAATATACTCTTCACACTCGTTCTAGTATACTACTGATCCCATATCTAACGAGTCATCCCCATTGGATATTACTAATCCAATGTCTGATGAATTCTTTCGTATGGTTCTAATGTGCCTTGTTCTCTGAGCTTTGTAAACCAAAGCTCTGATACCAACTGTGAAAACCCGTAACTTCCCCGTAAAGGAAAGTGTCGGATAGTTCGAGAACAAGCCACAACAAAACACATACAGAAGAACATTTCATTGTATATTACAACAATACATCAGATTACAAGAATATACAGAGTATAAATGAATAAATATTACACAGAAATATCAGAGATTTAAATTACATTGAAATACATCGCAGCGGAAAATAATACAATACACAACTAGAAGAGATATACGGATACAAAGCTTTCCGGATATCGTTCCAGCTGTAAACCAGGATCCTGTGAATATAAATCTGCAAAACCAAAACTACTAGCTGCCCGTGTCAAAATAAGGGCACCCAGAGTTTAGGTTAAAACAATAAACTCCAGGTCAGTCATGGGACTGGTGTGAGAACTAAAACAGTTATTTATCTTTATTTTTAAAGTTAGGTAAATCAAGGGACCACGCCGTATAACACGGAACGGGTTTCCTCCCAAGAATACCAGTGCATAAAACAAACAGCGCAATGCTAAATAAAGAAAAATGAAGCTGTTATAAGACCCAGGTCCCATCACACAATGCAACGCAGCCGAGGATAGGGTTTTCCCTTATAACAGCCAAAGAATGCTTGATACGTTTAAAACAAATCATTTGATACTATTATAAGTGTATAGTGTATAAAACAACTTCAAATCATAAGTATCAATCATAGGCGGCATGGGTACCATATATCATGTCGCCATATATAGGTTTACAAATAAAACCGCAAATGTCACGTATTTGGAAATTGGATTTCCATCTATGAACCGAGGCAAAAGATAGTCCTCAACCGATTCGAGACGCTCTAGCCCGCCCCTCAGGACCCAGACTCAGGTGGGCCCTTGGATCCTCAGGGCCAGTCCACCGATGTGGATTACACTTAAACCCTGAACATGCATTTCCCCGCCTTATGGGGCGTAAACGAGCCAACTAAATGACTCCATCGGTTCGAGAACGACCGATCAATCCGAGGTGCCTCGCAACAGCAACAACCACATAAGTCAAACTCGTCAGGGCGTGTAAAACCACTGACGCCACTTCTAGCTAGAAAGAAACGCATGCCCTCCCTAACGTCCTCTCCCGTTTTTGGTTCATACCGGGTGTGAAACACGCGAGGTAAACGTTACACAAAGCTACGCCACAAAGGCCTTGCTTTGATCATCACCACAAGACTTTGCTTTTCAACAGAAGCCTCGATCAATTGCCACTTAGGCATGCCACATAGGCAATTCACTCCATGCGTTTGATATCCATCAATATATAACCCCTGAGCTCGTACGTCTCAGAGAAGGGCGTTAAGCAAGAGGATAAATTCTCCGCCGCCAAACAGATATATATTTAATAGAGATCAATCACACGGACTAAAATCCAATGTCAGACACACAGTCCATTTACAAGTCCGTTCTGGGTCTGAACGAAACCGGAGGCACCTAGTACCCCGCATATCCATCGATCTCCAAGTACGTCTGGACGATCACTAACCGTTTCCATCTTCTTGGGTGTACAGCCCAATCAAGATCGTCAGTAATTACCCAAACGACGTGAAGACCTCCGGTCTTCGACCACCGTCTTCATCTTCGACTTATCGTCGTATCAATTATTCAGAATGGGATAAACCCGGTCTTTCCGAATAACTCGCGTATATATTATAAAAGTGTTACACAAACACAACATACGCCTCATTCCAATTCATCAGTCACTAACCGCAAATTAATCAAGAGAATTGTAACAACCCGTAAAATGCGAGCCAGTTTGAAATTTTTATTTTGGCAATTTTAGCGAATTTTGATTATTTAAAATGAAATATTTTTAATAATATCGACGAGAAATTTATTTTGAATTGAAATTCGACGTATACATTATATACGTCGTCGTTAGAATATATAATAATTATATATAATTATAAAAGGAATTGAAAATGGCGCGGTAGTTCGAAAATTCGATTTCTAATTTCAAATGAATATACAGAATTCAATATAAGTCAGAATTGAACGAAACAAGAAATATTTGAATCTGTATAACTATATCTTTGTAACGAAGTTAACAAACTGAGATTTCATCTTAGAAATGATAAGATATGTCCAGTTTAAAATTAGAAATAGTCGCTATGGAATTCAGGCCCTTAAAAATGGACATTTTGCAAACGACCTCGGATTTCGACGAAACCAGTTTTGTTAGGTCCGTGATGTCGAATTATTGCTAGATTCCGAATTTCATAATTTTTCGAATCAATATGTGAGCGTGGCAAAGGAAAACGTGTTTTGACCATTTTAGTTGATTTTAATCGACTGGAAATTGGCCATTTTTCTAACGGTCTCAGAATTCGACGAAACTAGTTTTGTTAGGACCGTATCGTCAATACGAAGCTAGAAAATATTTTTCTGGAATTTTTCTAGTTAGTATGCGACCCCGGTAATTTGAAATGTACGTTTAAAATTCAATATAGTGATTTAAATGAAAATTCAAAAGGAAACTGATTGTAACAATCGAATCAGCTTGCGATACATATCCCATTGTGTTCGGAATGGGGGTAAAACGCTATGGGCGACAGGCGGTGGGCCTCGTTTCGAGGTCGTATGTAAAAGTCAACCCTTTTGCAAATTTAAATAATAAAAAAAAAAAACTCTTCCCTCCCTCCTTATCTCCTGCTTGCCCCCCCCCCTCATTCGATTATAACCAGAGAAAAGAAAGAAAAAAAAAAACAAAAAAAACCCTAGCAATCGATTCGACGCCACCGCCCCCCCGACAGCCCACGACCGCCGAACCCCCCCATCGCACGCCTCCGATCTTCTTTCCCCCCCCCCCCCCTGAAGCGAAGCCGCCGCCCTCACCGTACCCCCCTCCCTCGTACTTCGAACCCCCCCCTGAAGCGCCGCCGCCGAGAGCCGCCGACGAAGGCGAGTCGCCCCCCCCCCCCTTCGCAGGTACGTTATCTATTTTATTTCATTTTTATTTTTAATCAAAACAAAAAAACAAAAAAAAATTCGATTTTTAAAAACAGAGAATAAAACTGATTTATTTATAAAGTTTTTATAAAAGTAAAACTGTTTTTATAAAAGAATTTTAAACAGAAATTTTTATAAAAGTAAAACTGTTTTTATAAAAGAATTTTAAACAGAAATTTTTATAAAAGTAAAACTGTTTTTATAAAAGAATTTTAAACAGAAATTTTATGAAAGTGAAACTGTTTTTATAAAAGAATTTTAAACAGAAATTTTTATGAAAGTGAAACTGTTTTTATAAAAGAATTTTAAACAGAAATTTTTATAAAAGTAAAACTGTTTTTATAAAAGAATTTTAAACAGAAATTTTTATAAAAGTAAAACTGTTTTTATAAAAGAATTTTAAACAGAAATTTTTATAAAAGTGAAACTGTTTTTATAAAAGAATTTTAAACAGAAATTTTTATAAAAGTAAAACTGTTTTTATAAAAGAATTTTAAACAGAAATTTTTATAAAAGTGAAACTGTTTTTATAAAAGAATTTTAAACCGAAATTTTTATAAAAGTAAAAATCATATTTTTTATGTTGAAAGCAAAAGTAAAAATCATATTTTTATATGTTGAAAGCAAAAGTAAAAATCATATTTTTATATGTTGAAAGCAAAAGAAAAAAACATATTTTTATATGTTGAAAGCAAAAGTAAAAAATCATATTTTTATATGTTGAAAGCAAAAGTAAAAATCATATTTTTATATGTTGAAAGCAAAAGTAAAAATCATATTTTTATATGTTGAAAGCAAAAGAAAAAAACATATTTTTATATGTTGAAAGCAAAAGTAAAAATCATATTTTTATATGTTGAAAGCAAAAGTAAAAATCATATTTTTATATGTTGAAAGCAAAAGAAAAAAACATATTTTTATATGTTGAAAGCAAAAGAAAAAAAACATATTTTTATATGTTGAAAGCAAAAGAAAAAAAACATATTTTTATATGTTGAAAGCAAAAGAAAAAAAAACATATTTTTATATGTTGAAAGCAAAAGTAAAAATGGATTTTTATATATTGAATAGCGAAGTAAAAATTCGATTTTTATATATGTAGTAGCTACGGACGACGAAGCTGACGAAGATGCGAAAACAATGAAGATTTCTATCAAAGAAGAGTCAAGATGTTTGGATAGCTATATGTGAGAACTTCTCACCTTTCAATTTAAATTTTCTAGTTATATATATATACTAGGATGCAGACGGTGCTTAGTAGCACCCGACACAATCGTCCACAGACCATGGACTTGTTTGTTTGGTTGCATAGATTAGTTATATGATTGGATTTGAATGGAATTGTTTGGTGATTTTGATTGATGTGTGAATGGCGTGGGCCTTCACTAGACCGGGGATAAGGCTAGGCCTTGTCCCGTTTCTAGTATCGTGCCGTTATGCCGCCGAAATTTTCTAAAATAAGTTAGAAAAATAAAAATAGCATTTTATTTAAAGAAGGAACTGAATAGAAATTCATATGTTAAAATAAAAGGTGTTATCGTTAAAAATATAATTTTTAACGTGAATGTGAATAAATAAATATTCATTTACAAACCAGACGGTTTGTTTATGTACACCTATTTGAATGACATTGATTGGGTCGATAAATTTTACACATCGCCCAACTGCACAAATAAAATATTTGTTTGATTGTTTGAAACCCCACACGGGTGTTAGGATGAAATATGTAGTCCACTCATCCTAATTGATTAAATATGTCGATCGATTGATTGACAGGCTGTTATAAGCGTTGAATATCTATATTTGATGCTTATACAGTGTAGTGCACTTTGGTTGATGGTTGATTATTTTTCAATGCTATTATATACATGTGTTGTATGGAAATCCATATAATTAACTTTATATGGTAATTGATTGGGCCTCATTCCGATTTGAAAAATAAAGAATATTATAAAATAAAAGTTCATGTGTTGAACGAAATATTTTGATAATAACAACTATTTTGAAAAAGAAATATTTGAAATAGAATATTTGAAAATAGAAATTTATGAAGCCGTGTTGATTAGATTGACGCCATTTTGACGTGAACGATATTTGAATCGATTTTGAAACGATTTCGAAATGAATTGAATTGAAAACGATTTCGAAATGAATTGAATTGAAAACGATTTCGAAATGAATTGAATTGAAAACGATTTCGAAATGAATTGAAAACGATTTCGAAATGAATTGAATAGAAAACGATTTCGAAATGAATTGAATTGAAAACGATTTCGAAATGAATTGAATTGAAAACGATTTCGAAATGAATTGAAAACGATTTCGAAATGAATTGAATTTAAAACGATTTCGAAATGAATTGAATTGAAAACGAATTCGAATTGAATTGAAAGTGAATTGAAATGAATTCAAATTGAATTGAAATTTGAATTGAATAGAAATGAGTTTTGAAACGAATCTATAAAGAAGAATTCAATTTTTCTTTGAATTGAAATGGAAGTTGAAATGGATTTTTGAAACGAATTCAAAACTATTTATATAATTCGTTGTAAATAGAAATCGACGAAATATATATTATATATATTATATATATAATATAATGGCCTGAATAGAACGCACCGCGCTGCGGCAGTTCGCGAATTTCGACCATTTATTTCAAACGGACATTGCGGGAGATCCGACCGTCGGATTCTCCTAAAACCGGAACCGTTGGGTTCGTATCGAAAAGAGCTTTCTAATGAATGTTAGAAATTTGAAATCTAACGGTTGGATTTGGAGTTACGTCCAAATCAAATTCGAAAAAGGTCGCTGTAAGTGCAGTTCGATGGCCATTGTTGGAAATCGACTGTACGGGCCTTGATAAAATTATTAAAAATAGTAATAATTTGTGTAAAATCATAAGAAATGATTTAGAAAGAATTGGGATGAAAAACTCCATATTTGAAAAGATAAAAATAGATTTTTATCGAAATGAACTAGTTTTGAACTAGAAATATAATTCTATTTATTTTTAAATAAATAAATTGAATTTGAAAAAGGGTTTTTAAAAATAACCAAAATTTCCAATGATTGCATTGGAGTGGATTTGAATCGAAATTGTCTTCGGAATATTTCGATGTTGGAATTCGTGATTATACATATGTTGTTATGGAAATTTGAAAGATATATATTTATATCGTTATTTCAAATACGACATTTGTTGGTCGTAGAATTTGATATTGAATATAAGCCAGGATATTTTTCTATTCAGAGCCTTGTATTGAATATCAAATGTGATTTGGGTTTGTCGTGAATGGTGTCTTCACTAACACTGTTCTTGAACCCAGTTGAGAAAAGATTAAATCTTTTATTTAGATTTAATGAAGTGTACCAATTAAATAATATTTAATTGGAATTGAATCGATATTGATTTTTGGGTTTATCGTGAACAGTGTTTTAAACAACACTTGTTCTTTAACCTGATAATTAATGAATGTGATTTTGGGTTTATCGTGAACTGTGTTTTTAAATGACACGGATTCTTTAACCCAGTCGAAGATTAAAACTAAGTGGAGTTTTAATGAATCTTTAATTAGATTGAAATGATCGAAAATGGAGTATCACCAGTTTTGCTCCAGGCGATAGTTAAATCTTTAATTAGATTTGAACGTGAAATGGTAATTGAATTTACCGATAACACTGTGGTGTTAGATATGAAGTATTCACAGTTTTACTTCATGGGATGAATAGGTTGGGATTGGGAAATTATAACAAATGATTACTTTGGTAAGGTTCGCTAATCCCGACTAGTTTGAATTAATATTCAAAAGTTGATTAAAGAATAAATTCAAGAATTTATCTTTGATAAAATTAATGGGAACCTTTCCCTATGAATGTGAAATTAGAAACTAACTGTCGGTTAGCTAAGTAGAATGGTTTTCTGGATATTGATCTGATGTTGGTTTCGGCCTTCGGGGTTAAAATTTGGGAAATTATTCTCTTGATTAATTTACGGTTAGTGACTGATGAATTGGAATGAGGCGTATGTTGTGTTTGTGTAACACTTTTATAATATATACGCGAGTTATTCGGAAAGACCGGGTTTATCCCATTCTGAATAACTGATACGACGATAAGTCGAAGATGAAGACGGTGGTCGAAGACCGGAGGTCTTCACGTCGTTTGGGTGATAACTGATGATCTTGATTGGGCTGTACACCCAAGAAGATGGAAACAGTTAGTGATCGTCCAGACGTACTTGGAGATCGATGGATATGCGGGGTACTAGGTGCCTCCGGTTTCGTTCAGACCCAGAACGGACTTGTAAATGGACTGTGTGTCTGACATCGGATTTCATTCTGTGTGACTGATATCGGTTGCATAGGATGGTTTGCCTGTGTGGCATGCTAAGATGCAAATGATCAAGGCTTCTGTTGAAAAGCAAAGTCTTGTGGTGATGATCAAAGCACGGCCTTTGTGGCGTAGCTTTGTGTAACGTTTACCTCGCGTGTTTCACACCTGGTATGAACCAAAAACGGGAGACGGACCTCAGGGAGGACTTGCGTTTCTTTCTAGCTAGAAGTGGCGTCAGTGGTTTTACACGCCCTGACGAGTTTGACTTATGTGGTTGTTGCGGTTGCGAGGCGCCTCGGTTATATCGGTTTCGGCCGAATGCATTCTGGTCGGCTGACGGACCAGACTTACACCCCATAGGGTGGGGAGACGTATTGTTCAGGCATAATAATCCACTCCGTGTGGACCGGCCCTGACGATCCAAGGCTTGCCTGCGCGCTTGCCTGAGACATGGGCTAGATTGTCTCGAATCGGTTGAGGACTATCTTTTGCCTCGGTTCATAGATGGAAACCCAATTTCCAAATACGTGACTTTGCGATTTTGATTGTATAACCTATATATGGCGACATAGTGGTATGGGGCATTCATGCCGCCTATGATTGATACTTATGATTTGAAGTGTTTTATACACTATGCACTTATAATAGTATCAAATGATTTGTTTTAAAACGTATCAAGCATTCTTTGGCTGTTATAAGGGAAAACCCTATCCTCGACTGCGTTGCATTGTGTGATGGGACCTGGGTCTTATAACAGCTTCATTTTTCTTTATTTAGCATTGCGCTGTTTGTTTATGCACTGGTATTCTTGGGAGGAAACCCGTTCCGTGTTATACGGCGTGGTCCCTTGATTTACCTAATGATTTAAAATAAAGATTAATAACTGTTTTAGTTCTCACACCAGTCCCATGACTGACCTGGAGTTTATTGTTTTAACCTAAACTCTGGGTGCCCTTATTTTGACACGGGCAGCTAGTAGTTTCGGTTTTGCAGATTTATATTCACAGGATCCTGGTTTACAGCTGGAACGATATCCGGAAAGCTTTGTATCCGTATATCTACTTCTAGTTGTGTATTGTATTATTTTCCGCTGCTATGTATTTAAATGTAATTTAAATCTCTGATATTTCTGTGTAATATTCATTTACTCTGTATATTCTTGTAATCTGATGCATTGTTGTAATATACAATGAAACGTTCTTCTGTTTGCGTTCTGTTGTGGCTTGTTCTCGAACTATCCGACGCTTTCCTTTACGGGGAAGTTACGGGTCTTCACATTTGGTATCAGAGCTTTGGTTTACAAAGCTCAGAGAACAAGGCATATTAGAACCATACGAAAGAAATCATCAGATAATTGGATTAGTAATATCCAATGGGATGACTCGTTAGAGATAGGATCAGTAGTATCCTAGAACGAGTGTGAAGAGTATATTTTTAAAAGTGAAAACAAATTTTTGTTTTGAAAATTTAAATCAATTATTCGTATTTGGTTATTTATTTATATTGATGTGGACAATCCAGTATATATAGATTTTGCGTATACGTCTGATCCGCGTGTATTCAAAGTTTTAATATATTGGATAGATATAGAATCACACTCTAGTCGCCCGGAGATGATTCAGATGATGAGGCCTCATCATCAGTGTTTATATTCGAGTGACGAAGGTGTGATATCTATATATTTCCATTAGACTGGTGTGAGAACCAAACCTAATATAGTTAGAACACATTGTTGTGAATTGGCATCAAAAACATGATTTTCTGTATACGTATCAAATTTATGAATTTGAAACTCTAATTCAACTAATTGATTGATGTTTGTGTTGTTTGTTTATTTGGTTGATAATTTTGAACCATTATGCCTAATTGCATCAAATATTGAATTATATTGAAAATTGGTCGCATTTACTTGCATATACATATACTTACATTGAACAGGTCATAGCAAGGAGGCTAGAGCCAGAGAATAAAATTTGTTTGCCCGACAAATAGGTACATGTTTACTACATAATTTCCTGTTTTGTTTGGGTGATGATGATTTTGTGAGCCTATTGGCTAGCCGCTTGGCTTTTTCTTTTTCTTTTTGAGATCTGAAGGACCGGGGAAGCTATTTGAAATTCCCCGATGCTCCCGGTGCAGGGGAGGTTATGGCGAAATTTTTCGAAAATTTAGGGTGTTAGCCAAATTTTTGAGATTTTGAAAATTCTCAGAAACTAAAGAGTTGGAGAATGGAAGCCAGATCGAACGCAGAGTTGATTAATCAAACCACTTTCGACTTTGTTCCTTTTCGGGGACGAAAAGTTTTAAGTGGGGGAGATTGTAACAACCCGTAAAATGCGAGCCAGTTTGAAATTTTTATTTTGGCAATTTTAGCGAATTTTGATTATTTAAAATGAAATATTTTTAATAATATCGACGAGAAATTTATTTTGAATTGAAATTCGACGTATACATTATATACGTCGTCGTTAGAATATATAATTATTATATATAATTATAAAAGGAATTGAAAATGGCGCGGTAGTTCGAAAATTCGATTTCTAATTTCAAATGAATATACAGAATTCAATATAAGTCAGAATTGAACGAAACAACAAATATTTGAATCTGTATAACTATATCTTTGTAACGAAGTTAACAAACTGAGATTTCATCTTAGAAATGATAAGATATGTCCAGTTTAAAATTAGAAATAGTCGCTATGGAATTCAGGCCCTTAAAAATGGACATTTTGCAAACGACCTCGGATTTCGACGAAACCAGTTTTGTTAGGTCCGTGATGTCGAATTATTGCTAGATTCCGAATTTCATAATTTTTCGAATCAATATGTGAGCGTGGCAAAGGAAAACGTGTTTGACCATTTTAGTTGATTTTAATCGACTGGAAATTGGCCATTTTTCTAACGGTCTCAGAATTCGACGAAACTAGTTTTGTTAGGACCGTATCGTCAATACGAAGCTAGAAAATATTTTTCTGGAATTTTTCTAGTTAGTATGCGACCCCGGTAATTTGAAATGTACGTTTAAAATTCAATATAGTGATTTAAATGAAAATTCAAAAGGAAACTGATTGTAACAATCGAATCAGCTTGCGATACATATCCCATTGTGTTCGGAATGGGGGTAAAACGCTATGGGCGACAGGCGGTGGGCCTCGTTTCGAGGTCGTATGTAAAAGTCATCCCTTTTGCAAATTTAAATAATAATAATAATAATAAAAAAAAAACTCTTCCCTCCCTCCTTATCTCCTGCTTGCCCCCCCCCCCCCCCTCATTCGATTATAACCAGAGAAAAAAAAGAAGAAAAAAAACAAAAAAACCCTAGCAATCGATTCGACGCCACCGCCCCCCCGACAGCCCACGACCGCCGAACCCCCCCATCGCACGCCTCCGATCTTCTTTCCCCCCCCCCCCCCTGAAGCGAAGCCGCCGCCCTCACCGTACCCCCCTCCCTCGTACTTCGAACCCCCCCCTGAAGCGCCGCCTTGCCGCCGAGAGCCGCCGACGAAGGCGAGTCGCCCCCCCCCCCCCTTCGCAGGTACGTTATCTATTTTATTTCATTTTTATTTTTAATCAAAACAGAAAAACAAAAAAAAAATTCGATTTTTAAAAACAGAGAATAAAACTGATTTATTTATAAAGTTAAAACTGATTTATTTATAAAGTTAAAACTGATTTATTTAGAATTTTAAAACAGAAATTTTTATAAAAGTAAAACTGTTTTTATAAAAGAATTTTAAACAGAAATTTTTATAAAAGTAAAACTGTTTTTATAAAAGAATTTTAAACAGAAATTTTTATGAAAGTGAAACTGTTTTTATAAAAGAATTTTAAACAGAAATTTTTATGAAAGTGAAACTGTTTTTATAAAAGAATTTTAAACAGAAATTTTTATAAAAGTGAAACTGTTTTTATAAAAGAATTTTAAACAGAAATTTTTATAAAAGTAAAACTGTTTTTATAAAAGAATTTTAAACAGAAATTTTTATAAAAGTAAAACTGTTTTTATAAAAGAATTTTAAACAGAAATTTTTATAAAAGTGAAACTGTTTTTATAAAAGAATTTTAAACAGAAATTTTTATAAAAGTGAAACTGTTTTTATAAAAGAATTTTAAACAGAAATTTTTATAAAAGTGAAACTGTTTTTATAAAAGAATTTTAAACCGAAATTTTTATAAAAGTAAAAATCATATTTTTTATGTTGAAAGCAAAAGTAAAAATCATATTTTTATATGTTGAAAGCAAAAGTAAAAATCATATTTTTATATGTTGAAAGCAAAAGAAAAAAACATATTTTTATATGTTGAAAGCAAAAGTAAAAATCATATTTTTATATGTTGAAAGCAAAAGTAAAAATCATATTTTTATATGTTGAAAGCAAAAGTAAAAATCATATTTTTATATGTTGAAAGCAAAAGAAAAAAACATATTTTTATATGTTGAAAGCAAAAGTAAAAATCATATTTTTATATGTTGAAAGCAAAAGTAAAAATCATATTTTTATATGTTGAAAGCAAAAGAAAAAAACATATTTTTATATGTTGAAAGCAAAAGAAAAAAAACATATTTTTATATGTTGAAAGCAAAAGAAAAAAAACATATTTTTATATGTTGAAAGCAAAAGAAAAAAAAACATATTTTTATATGTTGAAAGCAAAAGTAAAAATGGATTTTTATATATTGAATAGCGAAGTAAAAATTCGATTTTTATATATGTAGTAGCTACGGACGACGAAGCTGACGAAGATGCGAAAACAATGAAGATTTCTATCAAAGAAGAGTCAAGATGTTTGGATAGCTATATGTGAGAACTTCTCACCTTTCAATTTAAATTTTCTAGTTATATATATATACTAGGATGCAGACGGTGCTTAGTAGCACCCGACACAATCGTCCACAGACCATGGACTTGTTTGTTTGGTTGCATAGATTAGTTATATGATTGGATTTGAATGGAATTGTTTGGTGATTTTGATTGATGTGTGAATGGCGTGGGCCTTCACTAGACCGGGGATAAGGCTAGGCCTTGTCCCGTTTCTAGTATCGTGCCGTTATGCCGCCGAAATTTTCTAAAATAAGTTAGAAAAATAAAAATAGCATTTTATTTAAAGAAGGAACTGAATAGAAATTCATATGTTAAAATAAAAGGTGTTATCGTTAAAAATATAATTTTTAACGTGAATGTGAATAAATAAATATTCATTTACAAACCAGACGGTTTGTTTATGTACACCTATTTGAATGACATTGATTGGGTCGATAAATTTTACACATCGCCCAACTGCACAAATAAAATATTTGTTTGATTGTTTGAAACCCCACACGGGTGTTAGGATGAAATATGTAGTTCACTCATCCTAATTGATTAAATATGTCGATCGATTGATTGACAGGCTGTTATAAGCGTTGAATATCTATATTTGATGCTTATACAGTGTAGTGCACTTTGGTTGATGGTTGATTATTTTTCAATGCTATTATATACATGTGTTGTATGGAAATCCATATAATTAACTTTATATGGTAATTGATTGGGCCTCATTCCGATTTGAAAAATAAAGAATATTATAAAATAAAAGTTCATGTGTTGACAGTACTCATTCATTGAGATTGGTCATGTGTTGAACGAAATATTTTGATAATAACAACTATTTTGAAAAAGAAATATTTGAAATAGAATATTTGAAAATAGAAATTTATGAAGCCGTGTTGATTAGATTGACGCCATTTTGACGTGAACGATATTTGAATCGATTTTGAAACGATTTCGAAATGAATTGAATTGAAAACGATTTCGAAATGAATTGAATTGAAAACGATTTCGAAATGAATTGAATTGAAAACGATTTCGAAATGAATTGAAAACGATTTCGAAATGAATTGAATAGAAAACGATTTCGAAATGAATTGAATTGAAAACGATTTCGAAATGAATTGAATTGAAAACGATTTCGAAATGAATTGAAAACGATTTCGAAATGAATTGAATTTAAAACGATTTCGAAATGAATTGAATTGAAAACGAATTCGAATTGAATTGAAAGTGAATTGAAATGAATTCAAATTGAATTGAAATTTGAATTGAATAGAAATGAGTTTTGAAACGAATCTATAAAGAAGAATTCAATTTTTCTTTGAATTGAAATGGAAGTTGAAATGGATTTTTGAAACGAATTCAAAACTATTTATATAATTCGTTGTAAATAGAAATCGACGAAATATATATTATATATATTATATATATAATATAATGGCCTGAATAGAACGCACTGTGCTGCGGCAGTTCGCGAATTTCGACCATTTATTTCAAACGGACATTGCGGGAGATCCGACCGTCGGATTCTCCTAAAACCGGAACCGTTGGGTTCGTATCGAAAAGAGCTTTCTAATGAATGTTAGAAATTTGAAATCTAACGGTTGGATTTGGAGTTACGTCCAAATCAAATTCGAAAAAGGTCGCTGTAAGTGCAGTTCGATGGCCATTGTTGGAAATCGACTGTACGGGCCTTGATAAAATTATTAAAAATAGTAATAATTTGTGTAAAATCATAAGAAATGATTTAGAAAGAATTGGGATGAAAAACTCCATATTTGAAAAGATAAAAATAGATTTTTATCGAAATGAACTAGTTTTGAACTAGAAATATAATTCTATTTATTTTTAAATAAATAAATTGAATTTGAAAAAGGGTTTTTAAAAATAACCAAAATTTCCAATGATTGCATTGGAGTGGATTTGAATCGAAATTGTCTTCGGAATATTTCGATGTTGGAATTCGTGATTATACATATGTTGTTATGGAAATTTGAAAGATATATATTTATATCGTTATTTCAAATACGACATTTGTTGGTCGTAGAATTTGATATTGAATATAAGCCGGGATATTTTTCTATTCAGAGCCTTGTATTGAATATCAAATGTGATTTGGGTTTGTCGTGAATGGTGTCTTCACTAACACTGTTCTTGAACCCAGTTGAGAAAAGATTAAATCTTTTATTTAGATTTAATGAAGTGTACCAATTAAATAATATTTAATTGGAATTGAATCGATATTGATTTTTGGGTTTATCGTGAACAGTGTTTTAAACAACACTTGTTCTTTAACCTGATAATTAATGAATGTGATTTTGGGTTTATCGTGAACTGTGTTTTTAAATGACACGGATTCTTTAACCCAGTCGAAGATTAAAACTAAGTGGAGTTTTAATGAATCTTTAATTAGATTGAAATGATCGAAAATGGAGTATCACCAGTTTTGCTCCAGGCGATAGTTAAATCTTTAATTAGATTTGAACGTGAAATGGTAATTGAATTTACCGATAACACTGTGGTGTTAGATATGAAGTATTCACAGTTTTACTTCATGGGATGAATAGGTTGGGATTGGGAAATTATAACAAATGATTACTTTGGTAAGGTTCGCTAATCCCGACTAGTTTGAATTAATATTCAAAAGTTGATTAAAGAATAAATTCAAGAATTTATCTTTGATAAAATTAATGGGAACCTTTCCCTATGAATGTGAAATTAGAAACTAACTGTCGGTTAGCTAAGTAGAATGGTTTTCTGGATATTGATCTGATGTTGGTTTCGGCCTTCGGGGTTAAAATTTGGGAAATTATTCTCTTGATTAATTTACGGTTAGTGACTGATGAATTGGAATGAGGCGTATGTTGTGTTTGTGTAACACTTTTATAATATATACGCGAGTTATTCGGAAAGACCGGGTTTATCCCATTCTGAATAACTGATACGACGATAAGTCGAAGATGAAGACGGTGGTCGAAGACCGGAGGTCTTCACGTCGTTTGGGTGATAACTGATGATCTTGATTGGGCTGTACACCCAAGAAGATGGAAACAGTTAGTGATCGTCCAGACGTACTTGGAGATCGATGGATATGCGGGGTACTAGGTGCCTCCGGTTTCGTTCAGACCCAGAACGGACTTGTAAATGGACTGTGTGTCTGACATCGGATTTCATTCTGTGTGACTGATATCGGTTGCATAGGATGGTTTGCCTGTGTGGCATGCTAAGATGCAAATGATCAAGGCTTCTGTTGAAAAGCAAAGTCTTGTGGTGATGATCAAAGCACGGCCTTTGTGGCGTAGCTTTGTGTAACGTTTACCTCGCGTGTTTCACACCCGGTATGAACCAAAAACGGGAGACGGACCTCAGGGAGGACTTGCGTTTCTTTCTAGCTAGAAGTGGCGTCAGTGGTTTTACACGCCCTGACGAGTTTGACTTATGTGGTTGTTGCGGTTGCGAGGCGCCTCGGTTATATCGGTTTCGGCCGAATGCATTCTGGTCGGCTGACGGACCAGACTTACACCCCATAGGGTGGGGAGACGTATTGTTCAGGCATAATAATCCACTCCGTGTGGACCGGCCCTGACGATCCAAGGCTTGCCTGCGCGCTTGCCTGAGACATGGGCTAGATTGTCTCGAATCGGTTGAGGACTATCTTTTGCCTCGGTTCATAGATGGAAACCCAATTTCCAAATACGTGACTTTGCGATTTTGATTGTATAACCTATATATGGCGACATAGTGGTATGGGGCATTCATGCCGCCTATGATTGATACTTATGATTTGAAGTGTTTTATACACTATGCACTTATAATAGTATCAAATGATTTGTTTTAAAACGTATCAAGCATTCTTTGGCTGTAATAAGGGAAAACCTTATCCTCGACTGCGTTGCATTGTGTGATGGGACCTGGGTCTTATAACAGCTTCATTTTTCTTTATTTAGCATTGCGCTGTTTGTTTATGCACTGGTATTCTTGGGAGGAAACCCGTTCCGTGTTATACGGCGTGGTCCCTTGATTTACCTAATGATTTAAAATAAAGATTAATAACTGTTTTAGTTCTCACACCAGTCCCATGACTGACCTGGAGTTTATTGTTTTAACCTAAACTCTGGGTGCCCTTATTTTGACACGGGCAGCTAGTAGTTTCGGTTTTGCAGATTTATATTCACAGGATCCTGGTTTACAGCTGGAACGATATCCGGAAAGCTTTGTATCCGTATATCTACTTCTAGTTGTGTATTGTATTTTTTTCCGCTGCTATGTATTTAAATGTAATTTAAATCTCTGATATTTCTGTGTAATATTCATTTACTCTGTATATTCTTGTAATCTGATGCATTGTTGTAATATACAATGAAACGTTCTTCTGTTTGCGTTCTGTTGTGGCTTGTTCTCGAACTATCCGACGCTTTCCTTTACGGGGAAGTTACGGGTCTTCACAAGAATAGTTCCCCAAATATTAACACCGAAGGCCGAAACCAACATCAGATCAATACCCAGAAAACCATTCTGCTTGGCCAACCGACAATCAGTTTCTAAATTTCACATTCATAGGGAAAGATTCCCATTAATTTTATCAAAGATAAATTCCTTGAATTTATTCTTTAATCTACTTTTGAATATCAATTCAAACTAGTCGGGATTAACGAACCTTACCGAAGTAATCATTTGTTTTAATTTCCCAATCCCAACCTATTCATCCCATGAAGTAAAACTGGTTATACTTCATATCTAACACCACGGTGTTATCGGTAAATTCAATTACCATTTCACGTTCAAATCTAATTAAAGATTTAACTATCGCCTGGAGCAAAACTGGTGATACTCCATTCTCGATTATTTCAATCTAATTAAAGATTCATTAAAACTCCACTTAGTTTTAATCGTTGACTGGGTTAAAGAATCAGTGTCATTTAAAACACGGTTCACGATAAACCCAAAGTCACATTCATTAATTATCGGGTTAAAGAACGAGTGTTGTTTAAAACACTGTTCACGATAAACCCAAAAATCAATATCAATTCAATTCCAATTAAATATTGTTTAATTGGTACACTTCATTAAATCTAAATAAAAAGATTTAACCTTTTCTCAACTGGGTTCAAGAACAGTGTTAGTGAAGACACCACTCACGACAAACCCAAATCACATTCGATATTCAATACAAGGCTCTGAATAGAAAATATATCGGCTTATATTCAATATCGAATTCTACGACTAACAAATGTCGTATTGGAAATAACGATATAAATATATATCTTTCAAATTTCCATAACAACATCTGTATAATCACGAATTCCAACATCGAAATATTCCGAAGACAATTTCGATTCAAATCCACTCCAATGCAATCATTGGATATTCTGGTTATTTTTAAAACCCTTTTTAAATTCAATTTATTTATTTAAAAATAAATAGAATTATAATTCTAGTTCAAAACCAGTTCATTTCGATAAAAATCTATTTTTATCTTTTCAAACATGAAGGTTTTCATCCCAAATCTTCACAAATCATTTCTTATGATTTTACACAAATTATTACTATTTTTAATAATTTTATCAAGGCCCGTACAGTCGATTTCCATCAATGGCCATCGAACTGCACTTATAGCGACCTTTTTCAAATTTGATTTGGACATAATTCCAAATCCAACCATTAGATTTCAAATTTCTAATATTCATTAGAAAGCTCTTTTCGATACGAACCCAACGGTTCCGGTTTTAGGAGAATCCGACGGTCGGATCTCCCGTAATGTCCGTTTGAAATAAATGGTCGAAATTCACGAACTGCCGCGGCGCGGCGCGTTCTATTCAGACCATTATATTATATATATAATATATATAATATATACTTCATCGATTTCTATTTAAAACGAATTATATAAATAGTTTTAAATTCGTTTCAAAAGCAATTTCAACTTCCTTTTCAATTCAAATCAAAATTGAATTCTTCTTTATAAATTCGTTTCAAAATTCATTTCTATTCAATTCAAATTTCAATTCAATTTGAATTCATTTCAATTCGTTTTCAATTCAATTCAATTCGAAAACGTTTTCAATTCAATTCATTTCGAAAACGTTTTCAATTCAATTTATTTCGAAATCGTTTTCAATTCAATTTGAATTCGTTTTCAATTCAATTCATTTCGAAATCGTTTTCAATTCAATTCATTTCGAAATCGTTTTCAATTCAATTCATTTCGAAATCGTTTTCAATTCATTTCATTTCGAAATCGTTTTCAATTCATTTCATTTCGAAATCGTTTTCAATTCATTTCATTTCGAAATCGTTTTCAATTCATTTCATTTCGAAATCGTTTTCAATTCATTTCATTTCGAAATGAATAGAATCGATATAAATCGTTTACGTCAAAATGGCGTCAATCTAATCAATACGGCTTCATATATTTCTATTTTCAAATATTCTATTTCAAATATTTCTTTTTCAAAATAGTTGTCAATACTAAAATATTTCGTTCAACACATGACCAATCTCAATGGATGAGTACTGTCAACACATGAACCTTTATTTTATATTGATAAAGATATAAATTTTATTACTAAAATATTTCGTTCAACACATGACCAATCTCAATGGATGAGTACTGTCAACACATGAACTTTTATTTTATAATATTCTTTATTTTTCAAATTGGAATGAGGCCCAATCAATTACCATATAAAGTTAATTATATGGATTTTCATACAACACATGTATATAATAACATTGAAAATAATCAACCATCAACCAAAGTGCACTACACTGTAAAAGCATCAAATATAGATATTCAACGCTTATAACAGCCTGTCAATCAATCGATCGACATATTTAATCAATCAGGATGAGTGAACTTCAAATTTCATCCCAACACCCGTGTGGGGTTTCAAACAATCAAACACATATTTTATTTGTGCTGTTGGGCGATGTGTAAAATTTATCGTCCCAATCAATGTCATTCAAATAGGTGTACATAAACAAACCGTCTGGTTTGTAAATGAATATTCTATTTTATTCACTTCACGTTAAAAATTATATTTTTAACGATAAAACATTTTATTTCAACCTATGAATTTCTATTCAATTCATTTACACAATAAAATGATATTTTTATTTTTCTAACATATTTTAGAAAATTTCGGCGGCATAACGGCACGATACTAGAAACGGGACAAGGCCTAGCCTTATCCCCGGTCTAGTGAAGTCCCACGCCATTCACACATCAATCAAATCAATTTCATTTTGCAAACCACAAAATTTGGAGTAAGAGTCTAACCTAGCCTTACTCCTTCGCCTTATAACGGCGCACGTCTAATCCTAACCAATTTATCGATTCGATTTTTCACACCACAAACCACATTCAAACCAATATCGCAATCAATCACCAAACAGCCAAACAAATAAGTCCATGGTCTGTGGACGATTGTGTCGGGTGCTACTAAGCACCGTCTGCATCCTAGTATATATATAACTAGAAAAATTAAATTGAAAGGTGAGAAGTTCTCACTAATAGCTATCCTAGCTCCACAGCACTTCATTTGCAGAAGTCTTCGTCGTTTCGCCTTTTTGTCACCTTCGTTGCCCAAGGCCACTATATATATAAAAATCGAATTTTTATTTCGCTATTCAATATATAAAAATCGAATTTTAATTTCAAAGTTCAATATATAAAAATCGAATTTTTATTTCCAAGTTCAATATATAAAAATCGAATTTTTATTTCAAAGTTCAATATATAAAAATCGAATTTTTATTTCAAAGTTCAATATATAAAAATCGAATTTTTATTTCAAAGTTCAATATATAAAAATCGAATTTTTATTTCAAAGTTCAATATATAAAAATCGAATTTTTATTTCAAAGTTCAATATATAAAAATCGAATTTTTATTTCAAAGTTCAATATATAAAAATCGAATTTTTATTTCAAAGTTCAATATATAAAAATCGAATTTTTATTTCAAAGTTCAATATATAAAAATCGAATTTTTATTAATATAGATTCCGCCTTTTCCATTTCAAAGATCTTATCTTTTCTTTTACTTTTTAAAGTTTAAATCTTTTACCTTTCAAAATTCAAATCTTTTAAAACCTTTTAAAAATTCAAAAGAATCAGTTTTAAATTTCTTTTCAAATCAGATCAAATTTTATTTAAATAAGTACTTTATATATATGAAATAAAGAAATAAAAGTAAAGAAAAAAAAACTTACAGGGGGCTATGCGGCTTCGTCGGTCATCAGGGGGGTGGGGGTTTCGGGTTCGGGTATGGGTAAGGTCGGGGGCCGCAGGCGAAGGGAAGGGGAGGAGGAGGAAGAAGGAGGGGCGGCGCGATGGTTTGCGAGGGAGGAGGGCGACGGGATTTGAGGTCGGGGCGGAAGGTGGAGGCTCTCGAATCGAAGGGGAAGGAGGGGAGAGGGGGGGGCTCGATGTAGGGGCGGCGGCACACAAGGAGGAGGAGCGGTGGCTGCTCCGCCCCGTCCTTCCTCTTCTTCTTCTTTTTTTTCTTTTTTTTTTATATTGTGAGAAATGAAATTAATCGGGGGGGGGGGGTCTGATATGAATAAGGAGAAAGAATTTTTTTTATTATTTTATTATTTAATTATTTTATTAGTTGACTTTCACATATGTCATCTAAACGAGGCCCACCGCCTGTCGTCCATAGCGTTTTACCCCCATTCCGAACACAATGGGATATGTATCGTAAGCCGATTCGATCGTTTCGATCAGTTTCCGTCAAAATCAAATATAACTCTACATATTGATTTTTAAACGTACATTTCAAATTACCGAGGTCACATACTAACTAGAAAAATATTTTCTAGCTTCGTATTGACGATACGGTCCTAACAAAACTAGTTTCGTCGAATTCTGAGACCGTTTGAAAAATGGCCAATTTCCAGTTAATTAAAATCAACTGAAACTGGTCAAACGCGTTTTCCTTTGCCACGCTCACATATTGATTCGAAAAATTATGAAATTTGGAATCTAGCAATAACTTCACATCCCGGACCCAACAAAACTGGTTTCGTCGAAATCCGAGGTCGTTTGCAAAATGTCCATTTTTAAGGGCCTTATATATATATATAAATTCCACAGCGACTATTTCTAATTTTAAACTGGACATATCTTATCATTTCTAAGATGAAATCTTGATTTTTCTGATTCGTTGGAAAGATATCATCAATTAGATTCCATTATTTTTGGTTTCACTAAAATCCGGATTGTTTTGCACCCGGTACATTCAATTGAAGTTTGAAATCGAATTATCGAACTACCGCGCCATTTTCAATTCCTTTTATAATTATATATAATTATTATATATTCTAACGACGACGTATATAATATATACGTTCGAATTATATTCAAAATAAATTTCTCGTCGATTTTATTTAAAATAATTCATTTTAAATAATCAAAATTCGATAAAATTGCCAAAACAAAAATTTCAAACTGGCTCGCATTTTACGGGTTGTTACAATCCACCCTCTTCACTATTGCAGACCTGATCTCGATTTTTACGACTATTGGGTCGAGAATTGGGGATTTAATACCGTCACATTCTCTTGCTAAGCATGATATCATAATTGAATGTCTAATGTTGCTTCACTGGAGCTCCTTCCTCAGATGTTGGGAAGCTTTGAACCTTTGGTGGATGCTTCAATGTGTTGGCATACCTTTCCATCTCACCCAACTTCTTTAATCTATATGAGGTTTCGCTAGAAATAGTGTTGATAATTGCTTTCCATTATTATGTCTATCAAGTATATTACTAGGCCCAGGTTGGTTTGCTGGAGTGGCCTGACCCTGTGCCATGGGTCTATCAGTAGTGGATTTTGCACATGTTGTTGGAGCAGATTCTTCCTTATGAGTTTTTTGATGAGATTTTTCAAGTGGCGGCACTCATTAGTGGTGCGTCCAGAGGGTACTTGAAAACGGTGGTACTTTCCAGACCATTTCAGCTCTTACATTGATTTCAAAACACGAGGTTTTAGATATCGTTAAACTTCCTTCGTAGCCAAGAAAATATTTTTTGGGTTGTCAGTAATGATAAATATTCCTTTAGGTCGAAAAATCTAGGGTGCTTGCAGCCCCTCTCGCCATTTTCTTTATTTTGATTTACTCTTTCCTAGTTTCCTGCCTTATTAAGCATTACTTGGGGGAGTTTACCCTTGTTTTGTTTCATTGGTACCTTGGAGACTGGTTTTGAATATCAACAACATACACTACAAAAAAAGAAGTCATTTTCCAACTCAGATTTCCCTACGCCATACCTACGTCAAGTAGGCGCGGCGTGGGAAAAATGTAAAAATATGTGAATGGTGTAGGGACTGGGTATGGAATTTCCTACCCATTCCCTACGCCTTTTACACAGGTTGCAATTTATTCAATCAGTTCTAAAATTATGGTATAAATATTTGTAACCTGTTTAAAACAACTACTTCGGTCTCGTCAACCCTTTTTTATTCCGTTGTTTCATACTAATAATAAAACTCCTTTCCGTTCCATCGATTAGAATAAAAGAAAAAAAGAAAACCCTAAATTATCTCCCTCGCGCCGCCAAGCCGCTGCCATCACTTCAAACGCGTCGTCGGGCCACCGAGACTTCGAGCCGCCGTCCCTGGCCGTCGCGCTGTCTCTCTGCCTCCGTCGCGCCACCTGTCTTGTGAAGCATCAGAATAGGTACTCTTTCAATTAATATACGCCTTATCTTAATTTCACTTATAGTATTGTTATTTGCAAGTGATTTTAGTTGGATTTATCAGAAGGAAACCATTTTGGTGAATGGATGCTTCTTGGTGAAGTCGTTAGTTAATTAACCATAATTGCAATTGGTGAAGCAGCGTGCTCATTACTTTCAAAGGACAATTTTGATTTGACAATTGGACCAGTATCCAAACCTCTCCCAGGAAACTACAAGTATGAATTTACCTTTATTTTTATTTTTTATTTTTTTGGGGTCAAACTAAAAACCTCTACTCAAAAGTATGGTGCTCATGAAATTAATTAATACCATGAGTTAAATGAAAGCGACACTTTGAAATCATTATTTTTGAATGTGTAAATTTACCGAGCTGATCTTCAAATTGAACATAAGCTAAAAGATTCTCTTGATTCTTCTAAAGACATAACCCTTAACAGTGCCGCAGTATCTTCCACAAACATTCAAATGTCCGATTTGGTATGGGTTAAATACATTGATTCATTTTCAATATCAGACCTATATGCATTATTATATTGCTAAGGAATTTATTTATTTACTAGGAATGGAAAATGACGGTATATGCAACTGATTGCAGTGAAATTGGTCTAGTATATTTGAGGGGTTCAGGTTTGTAATCTGCATTTGTAAACTGAATATACACTTATTTATGTAGAAAACATAAACTACATAAATATTTTCACTCTTTTGCATGAATGCCGGTCTACATGTAATGTTGCAGCAGGCCTATTTTTCTTTCAAGTCCATGATTAAAAACTGTTCTTTTGCAATTTTCTTCTTCTTATTCTTCAATTATACACTTTTTATCCTTTACATGTTTCAGATAATGTAAGAAGCTTGAAGAGATTTTCAAAGAAGAGAATCAGGGAGCAAGGAAAGGAAGCACATGTTATGAAGGAGAGGGATATAATAAAAAGTCTACCTTCTTCTGCTATGATTCCACAATTACTATGTACTTGTGTGGACAAATCATATGCTGGAATGTTATTAAACTATTGCTTGACCTTTCCTTTAACCTCTATTCTTTATACGTCTTTTGAAGAATCATCATCAAAATTTATTGTTGCTTCTGTTGTTCTTGCTTTGGAAGATTTGCACAAGGTTAATTGTTTTTTATTTGATGTAAATCATACATTTAACAAGAAGTGATGTTTATATATACACTAATACTCCAGTTTCTCAATTCAGAATTCAATTGTTTATAGAGGAGTTTCACCTGATGTTTTATTGCTTGACCGAACTAGGTATCCACAGGTAACACTAAATCGTAAATCGCAATAATGTATGTACACACTCAATGTGAGCATGTGTATATTATATATGGGCAAAGATCGGCTACTCCTTATTTCGTTACACCTCAAACACACACACACACACATATACACACACACACACGAGACAAGGATCGGCTACACCTTATTTTTGCTACTCCTCAAATCCCCTTTGATTTCAACCACATTTTCCAATGTAAATAATGCTACTACCTCCTTATCATTTCATTCTATTATTTAATATGAAACATGTGGTTGAAATCAATAGGGATATATATCTGTATACACATGCATATATAGGTTAATTCTGAATAACAACGAGTTTTTATTTTTATTTTTTTGGGGCATGGTTCTTAGCTGGTGGATTTCAGATTTGGAAAAGAACTGACTGGAGAAAGGACATATACCATATGTGGGATTGTAAATTCTTTGGCTCCAGAGATGGTCTTAGGAAAAGGACATGGATTTGATTTTGACTGGTATATTTAAAATACAAGCACCATTAGGTTTGAAGTTTCAGATGATAGAGGGAAGCTTGTAAAGGAAGTAGAAGAGCCAAGGGGTAAAAATCTAGAAATGAGTGTCACGATTAACAAATTACAAGGGGATTTGATGTTCTATTTGTGTAAGGCACATTACACGATGTTTGAATTAGATGAAACGATCATGTTTGAGTTATGTAGCAACTTTATTTTACTGTTTGTTGGACATGATTTGTTTTAAATACATTTGTAGCAAGTTTATGGTAATTTGACCATGATATTCATTTTACATCAATGTTTTTATTGATATATATTGCTATGATTTTGCATATGTTCGGTTTTATTATTATTTGTGGTACACGAAAATAAATATAAAACAAATATATTGAATTTTGGTGTTCGGATGCGTAGGGAATGGGTAAGGATGCATAAGAAACTTGGCATAGTGAATGCGTAGGAATACGGCGTAGAGATGGTGTAGGGAACTTGGCATAGGGACGGCGTAGGGAAAATGGCGTACGGACGACATAGGGAATTTGGTGTAGGGATGGCGTAGAGAACTTGGCGTAGGGATGGAATAGGGACTTGGCGTAGGTATGGCGTAGGGAACTAGGCGTAGGTATGGCGTAGGGAAATATTTGCGATGAGCTGTTTTCCGACTTCCTTTTTGGCGTAGGGAAATTCGATTCCCTATGCCAAATTGGTGTAGAGAATTCAGAATTCTTTTCTAGTGATAACTCTCCCTACAACTTTTATTCTTTCGACCTTGTGAACTCATCAGTTTTCTTGTAGAAATTCTACAACGTGGCTGGTTGTTCCATTTTTATCCATCTTACAAACTCTGCCTTCTTGCTAATGACACGCAACAACTCCATTAACACCATCTTTTGACCTAGGTTTCCAACCTCACTTATTGTAGTGTTGAATTGATTCAAAAAGGTTTTTAATGACTCCTGAGGGAAATATGACAACTCAGACAAGGATTTATGGCATCCTTTACTCAAGTGGTGTACAACCTGGAATGTTTCTTGGACTTTTATGGTAACTCCTCGAATAGTGAGATAAAATTAGGCAGTAGCTTCGTAAACCACAATGAAGCGGCCCCTTCAAGATGTATGGGGAACTGTGCAGTTAAAGCGCATAGCTTATCCAATGCGGTGGAGGTGCAAAAAATTATAGTGAGGATTAAGCAAGGAAATAGCTGGATATAGTGGATGAGCCTACAATAACATATAAAACTCGTTTAATGCTATTAAAAAAATAAAAATGATAAATAAATGGAAATTCTCAACTTAATTATGATTAGTCAATTCTTAAGTTGAAGTAAAATCATAAGCAAATATATGTAAATAAATGTAAACTTTTATTTAGCTTATTAAATTTGATAGAATATTATAGTATTTTATATTCTGAAAATTATAGGTTAAAAGGTTATATTATGAAACTAATTTTATAAATTTTATAATGTATAAATGTCATTTTTTAATTTCGTTTCTTTTATAAAAGATACAGCAAAAGTAATAGAATATAGCTGAAATAATGGGATATATCGGGAATATTGGAATATAGCGGGTCTCAAAGCGACAAGGCTATTTGGAAATAGCGTAGCGGTAGAAACCCGCTATACGATATTGCGGGGATATGACGGGGTAATTAGTAGGGCATTAACTGCATAGATAGGGAAATATCTACATTTTAATGTGTTTGTTATACGTGTCTCATTCATATTCCATTCATGCTTGTACCAAAGCAAGTTCAAATCCGATATATTGCGGTATGCGAGCATCATGGAGGCACTCAGTTTTTAGGTACTCAGTGTCTAGAATATCTTAAGTAAGTAGGGTTCAAATTGGAGCTTAACCTTTATCAGCATCCTTCAGCACCATACTTTCCTACATCAACTTCTTTACCATTTTCGAGATGCACTCTTCGCTGGTGTTGTTTTCCACTATACGAACATTGGCTGTGTCCTTGAGTGTTTGGCTTTAAAAATAGTCTCATTTAGCTAGTTGAGATCTTGTTTTTGGGATAGCCATTCCATTGAAATTCAGCACTCTTTGATGAAGTTTCACTACAGGATGGACTACGTTAGGTTGGTTTCTTCTTGTGTTTGCGTCTGCACCAAGATCTTCCAAGCCGTTATTTCGATCATCATCTGACATAGACATTCTATCTAAATTTTGAGCATTGTCTGCATGGATATTTTGGTTGGTCTCAAGATTGAGATTTCTAGGGAGCATAGTTTCATTTCCTTCAACCACAATTTCGTTTATATCAATGACATACACTTTTTATCCTTTATTTTGGTTGCTCCTTCATCTATCTTAAGCAGAAGAAAGTGCATGTTCTTCTAAGTTGACATTTACTCTAGCAGTTCCGCGATTACACCAGATGGAAGTGCAAATAAAGCATCCATTTTTTCCATAAGGCCTTATCAGTAATTTAATGCATTGGATCGTATTTTCCATTGCCATATTTAACTCTCTTCTTGATGACATCTCCTAGAGCAAATGTTACACTTGGATAATTAGCTTCCCTACCAATAAGGTTGCATTAGTGTTCCTACTGCAATTCCAGAAACCTCCACCACATTTGCTAGTTTTCTTTCTTGGAGTTATCTTCTCTTCTACTCACTTCGCAAACTTTGAAAGTTTGATAATAGACCTACCATATAGATCTTGAAAATCTAAAGTAGATAGCCTATATCACTTCCTTTATTCCATCTCTCAATGAAAGCACTAAATGTTAATGCTAAAAATTTCAATAACCCCAAAACTGCATGTAAGCACTAGTCCTTCTTGGGGAATTAAGCATGATTCCATGTATATTCAACACAAGCAAGTAAAATAAATGAAAAATATAAAAAATAAAAGAGAATAACACACAAAATTTATAGTGGTTCGGCTATCAAATAACCTTACGTCCACGTTGAATATATTTACTTTATTCTTCACTAATTATTACAATGATTTCAATGCAAGAGTTTGACTAGATGTCCTAGAATTGACGAATTTTATATCATAAATATAAGGGTCCATTGGAAAATACCGTAGTAGACATCATGGTGATTTATCTTGAAGCGACCCGAACTTCCCCGGTCTCCGAAGAGAAGAGAAAGAACGGATTACTGTGAGGACAAGACAAATCAGAACGTAGACGAAAGAACATTTCATTGTATATTACAACAATTCCATCAGATTACAAGAATATACACAGTATAAACAATATTACACATTATAAAATATCCGAGATTACAATACATTATACAGCATCGGAAAATAATACAAAACACAACTGAAGGAGATATACGGATACAAAGCTTTCCGGATATCATTCCAGCTGTAAATCAGGTTCCTCTGAAGATAAATCTGCAAAACCGAAACTACTAGCTGCCCGTGTCGAAAATAAGAGCACCCAGAGTTTAGGTTAAAACAATAAACTCCAGGTCAGTCATATGACTGGTGTGAGAACTAAAACAGTTATTATTCTTTATTTTAAAGTTCGGTAAAACAAGGGACCACGCCGTATAACACGAAACGGGTTTCCTCCCAAGAATACCAGTGCATAAAACAACAGCGCAATGCTAAATAAAGAAAAATGAAGCTATTATAAGACCCAGGTCCCATCACATAATGCAACGCAAGCCGGAGGATAGGGTTTTACCTTATAATAGCCAAAGAATGCTTGATACGCTAAATTTCATGTTTTATTATTACTATAAGTGTATAGTGTCAAAAACAATTTCAATCCATAAGTATCAATCATAGACAGCATAAGTGCCCCATCCCACTATGTCGTCATACTAGGCTCTACAATCAAAACCGCAAATGTCACGTATTTGGAAGTTGGATTTCCATCTATGAACCGAGGCAAAAGATAGTCCTCTACCGAATTCGAGACTGTCTAGCCCGGGTCTCAGGCAAGCGCGTAGGCAAGCCTTGGATCGTCAGGGCCGGTCCACCGATGTGGATTATTATGCCTGAACACTACGTTTCCCCGCCCTTTGGGGCGTAAATGAGCCAACGAATGACTCCATCGGACCCAGATCGTCCGATCTAACCGAGGCGCCTCGCAACTGCAACAACCACATAAGTCAAACTCGTCAGGGCGTGTAAAACCACTGACGCCACTTCTAGCTAGAAGGAAATGCATGCCCTCCCTGAGGTCCTTCTCCCGTTTCTGGTTCACAACCGGGGTGTGAGGCTCGCGAATCAACGTTACACAAAGCTATGCCACACAGGCCGTGCTTTGATCATCACCACAAGACATTGCTTTTCAACAGAAGCCTTGATCAATTGCCACTTAGGCATGCCATACAGGCGATTCACTCCATGCGTTTGATATCTATCAACATATAACCCCTGAGCTCGTACGTCTCAGAGAAGGGTGTTAAGCAAGAGAATAAATTCTCCGCCACCAAACAAATATATATTTAATAGAAATCAATCACATAGACTGAAATCCAATGTCAGACACACAGTCCATTTTCACGTTCGTTCTGGGTCTGAACGAAAACGGAGGCACCTAGTACCCCGCATATCCATCGATCTCCAAGTACGTCTGGACGATCACCAACTGTTTCCATCTTCTTGGGTGTACAGCCCAATCAAGATCATCAGTAATTATCCAGACGACGTGAAGACCTCCGGTCTTCAACCACCGTCTTCACCTTCGACTTATCGTCGTATCAGTTATTCAGAATGGGATAAACCCGGTCTTTCCGAATAACTCGCGTATATAATAAACAAATGTTACACAAACACAACATATGCCTCATTCCAATTCAGAATATTCTTTTATTCAAATATTCTTAAACTTTGGGAAAGGTTCCCATTAATTTTGTCAAAGATAAATTCTTTAAATTTATTCTTTAATCTTCTTTGAATATCAATTCAAACTAGTCGGGATTAGCGAACCACACCGAAGTAATCATTTATTTTATTTCCAATCCCAACCTATTCATCCCATGAAGTAAAACTGGTCATACTTCATATCTAACACCACGGTGTTATCGGTAAATTCAATTACCATTTCACGTTCAAATCTAATTAAAGATTTAACTGTCGCCTGGAGCAAAACTGGTGATACTCCCTTCTCGATCTTTTCAATCTAATTAAAGATTCATTAAAACTCCACTTAGTTTTAATCTTTAACTGGGTTAAAGAATCAGTGTCATTTAAAACACGGTTCACGATAAACCAAAAATCACATTCCATTAATTATCGGGTTAAAGAACAAGTGTTATTTAAAACACTGTTCACGATAAACCCAAAAATCAACACCAATTCAATTCCAATTAAATATTATTTAATTGGTACACTTCATTAAATCTAAATAAAAAGGTTTAATCTTTTTCTCAACTGGGCTTAAAAACAGTGTTAATGAAGACACCATTCACGACAAACCCAAATCACATTTGATATTAAATACAAGGTTCTGAATAGAAAATATATCGGCTCATATTCAATATCAAATTCTACGACCAACAAATATCGTATTGGAAATAACGATATGTATATATATATCTTTCAAACTTCCATAACAATACCTGTATAATCACTAAATCCAACATCGAAATATTCCAAAGACAATTTCGATTCAAATCCATTCCAATTCAATTATTGGAAATTCTGATTACTTTCAAAACCCTTTTCAAATTCAATTTATTTATTTCAAAAATAAATAAATTATTATTCTAGTTCAAAACTAGTTCACTTCGATAAAAATCTATTTTTATCTTTTCAAATATGGAGTTTTTCATCCCAATTTTTCACAAATCATTTCTTATGATTTTACACAAATTATTACTATTTTTAATAATTTTAACAAAGCCCGTACAGTCGATTTCCCTCAACGGCCATTGAACTGCACTTACAGCAACCTTTTCCAAAATTGATTTGGACATAATTCCAAATCCAACCGTTAGATTTCTAATTTCTCACATTCGTTAGAAAGCTCTTTTCGATACGAACCCAATGGTTCCGGTTTTAGGAGAATCCGACGGTCGGATCTCCCGAAATATCCATTCGAAATCAATGGTTGAAATTCGCGAACTGCCGCGGCGCGGCGCGTTCTATTCAGGCCATTATATATATATTATATATATTTCGTCGATTTCCTTTCAAAACGTATTTTGTAAATCGTTTTAAATTCGGTTTCAAAACGATTTCAACTGCATTTCAAATTCAAATCAAAATTAAATTTTTCCTTATAAATTCGTTTTGAATTCATTTCAAATTGATTTCAATTCAATTTCAATTCGAATTCATTTCTATCCAATTTCAATTCGAATTCATTTTAATTTGATTTCAATTCGAATTCAATTCTATTCAATTTTAATTCGAATTCAATTCTATTCATTTTTAATTCGAATTCAATTCTATTTCAATTTTTAATTCGAATTCAATTCTATTTCAATTTTTTTCGAATTTCAATTCTATTCGAATTTCAATTCACTTCAGTTTATTTCGAATTTCAAATCAATTCAATTTAATTCGAATTTCAATTCACTTAAATATTCATTTCAATTTTAATAAAATCGTTATAAATATCGTTCACGTCAAAATGGCGTCAATCTAATCCACACGGCTTCATATATTTCTATTTTCAAATATTCTATTTCAAATATTTCTATTCAAATATTCTATTTCAAATATTTCTATTCAAATATTCTATTTCAAATATTTCTTTTTCAAAACTGGAATGAGGCCCAATCAATTACCATATAATGTTAATTATACGGATTTTCTACAACACACGTATATAACAGCAACGATAAATCATCAACCATCATCCAAAGTGCATTCTACACTATATAAGCATCAAATATAAATATTTAACGCTTATAACAGTCTGTCAATCAATCGATCGACATACAACTAATTATTGGGATTAGTGTATGTCATATATCATCCCAATACCCGTGTGGGGTTTCAAACAATCAAACACTGATTTTATTTGTGCAGTTGGGCGATGTGTAAAATTTATCGTCTCAATCAATATCAATCAAATCAGTGTATATAAACAAATCGTCCGATTTGTTTATCTTTATTTCATTTTAAATACACATTACAAATTCTATTTTCAACTATAAAATATTTTTAACTATATAAATATTTTATTTCATTTCACATCACATCACACAATCAATTACACATCAAAATCAAACAAACAAGCATACAAGCCGTCCATGGTCTGTGGACGACGGGTGTCGGGTGCTACTAAACACTGTCTGCATCCTAGTATATATTTTAACTAGAAAATTAAATTAAAAGTGAGAAGTTCTCACCGAGGGTTCCACTCCGCCGTTCTTTGTTCTGAACGGTTCAGATTCGCTTGATCATTCCAACTCAACCATTTCACGTTGTTCACAATAAAAATCATTTTTTTATTTCAACACTATCATCACCACATTTTTACTTCACTATATATATATAATAAAAATCAGATTTTTATTTCGCTACACATATATAAAAATCGTATCTTTATAAAATTAAAAACCAAATCTTTCCTATATTGAAAATCAAATCTTTAACATCATAAAAATCAAATCTTTTTGTTAAGAAAAATCTTATCTTTATTTTTAATAAATATCTCACCTTTACGGTAATAAAATACTCGCCTTTATCATGTTATACATATGTATAAAAATTCCATCTTTCTTTATATAAAAATGCAATCTTTCTTTATATAAAAAATCATTACTTTCTTTATATAAAAATCATTACTTTCTTTATATAAAAATCATATTTTTAATACTTCTACCTTATAAAAATTATATTTTTGCTTTCTCTATAATATAAAAATTTCGCCTTTCCACTATACATCTAAATAAAAATCACATTTTTATGTGTTTGAAAATCAAATCCTTAAACCAATAAAAATCACTTCCTCATGGTTTTTATAAAAATCACCTCTTCATGGTTTCAAGGAAAATAAAAATAAAAAATGAGATCTTTAACTTTACTAAAAATCATGTCTTTACATTTTAAAAAATCCATTCTTTGCCCCTATAAAAATCGATTATTTACTTCTATAAAAACACATTCTTTACTTTACAAAAACTGATTTTTTTTTTTTTAAAGCTAATCATGCAGGAAATAAGTAAATAAATTAGATTAAATTAAGTAAAACTTACTGCGTTCGGTTTCTGCTAGACGAGGGGGAGAGGCTCGGCACTGACGGCGGTCGGAGGGTGGCATTGGAGATGGGGGGTCGGCGGCAGTCCTGGGGAGTGCGGCTAGGGTTTGGTCTCGTTTTGGGGTTTTCGTGAATCAAGGGAGTGGGCGAGGCGGAGAAGAAGAATGGGGGGAACAGGGGAGAGGTGCGGCAGGGGCTTCGCCAGCGGTGGTCAGCTCCGGCGGCGGCTGGATTGAGTCTCGCGATTTTTTTTCCTGATGAATCGGTCAAAGAGGAATGAGGGTGGAGAGAGAATGTATAGGAGGGGGTTTATTATATATAATATTAATTAATTAATTAATTAATTAATCCACTCCTTAAAGTTGACTTTTATTTCGAACTCGAAATCAAACCCACCGACTGTCGCCCCTAGCTAAGTACCCCCATTCCGAACACAATGGGATTTTTATCGTAGGCTGATTCGACCGTTACGATCAGTTTCCGTTGAATTTACATTTAAATCATTATATTGAATTTTAAACGTACATTTCAATTTACTAGGGTCACATACTAACTCGAAAAATTCCAGAAAAATATTTTCTAGCTTCGTATTGATGATACAGTCCTAACCAAACTAGTTTCGTTAAATTCTGAGACCGTTTGGAAAATGGCCAATTTCAGGTCGATTAAAATCAACTGAAACTGGTCAAACGCATTTTCCCTTGCCACGCTCACATATTGATTCAAAAAATTACGAAATTTGAAACCTAGCAATAACTAGACATCACGGATCCAACAAAAGTGGTTTCATCGAAAACCGAGGTCGTTTGCAAAACGGCTATTTTTAAGGGCCAGAATTCCATAGCGACTATTTTGAATTTTCAACTGGGCATAACTTTTTATCCCCGCTACGAAATTTCAATTTTTCTGATTCGTTGGAAAGATATTCTCAATTAGATTCAAATATTTTTGGTTTCGCTAAAATCCGGTTTATTTTGAATCCTGTACATTCATTTGAAGTTTGAAATCGAATTATCGAACTACCACGCCATTTTCAATTCCTTTTATATATAAAAATATTTATATTCTAACGACGATCTATATAAATATATACGTTTGAATTCTATTCAAAATAAATTTCTCGTCGATATTATTTAAAATAATTCATTTTAAATAATCAAAATTCGCTAAAATTGCCAAAATAAAAATTTTAAATTGGCTCGGATTTCCGGGTCATTACATATCTTGATTGACCTTGAAGAAGAATGGTGTTGGAGAAGTGTTTTGATAGCGTCTAGACAAAAAGAATTCGGTTCCTTTTCTTATAGGAGGTAAGTGGGAATTTGTAAGAGTTTGGAGGTGAAATAGGTCGAGTTATTGCATTAGCAGGCCCAACTAGGAGTCAGAACAAATAGAACAATAACTATGGATTGATGTTAATCCATAGATTATGGATTATTGTTGATCCATAGACTCAGACTATTTTTGATCCTCATCTATTTTTCTAGCCTTTTAGTGTTCTCTTGATGCTTCAAGTGGACTTCACTTATGTATACTTTGTAATCATGTTAAATCACTTTCAAAGTGTACAATCCATCAAGTATCCTAAATTAGGACATAGGCTTGCAGCCAGACTTGGAGGAGTAGCTAATTTGATATTCAAATCATCATGGTATGACCCATGATGGGTCACCCTCAGTCCTCATAGATTGGTGTTGATCCATAGGGTATGGATCGATGCCGATTCATACACTTAGATTATTTTGAATTATGTTTTGGTGGATCTCATTTCAATCTCCTTTTTTGCCTTTGTGTTGAGTTTGAACTGAATCTTATTATTTTTTGACTTCTAACTTCTATAGATCTTCTTATCGGGTCAAAAATCGAGTTAACACCTTTGACATATAATGAACAAGTTATGTTCCCTTAGCTTGGGATTTCTTCTCCACTCGACAAACATGCAACATTGAGCTAATGGACATGTAGAATTTTTGCATTCCAAACTCACTAATTCATTAAGATTTATTGTAGTTTTGTCCATGATATGCCATGACTCTCTTGTAGTTAGTAGATTAGGAAATTCTTTGTTACTTTGACTATTTAAACATTTACTTGTTTTCATCAATCGACTTTGGATATTTCATGGGAAATTGATAGGCTTGATTATCCTTTTTGCCAAAAGTCTGGATTACCTTCTAGATCACTAGATGAAGGAATCCATTATGTTAGATACATTAGAGGTCTACATCTACAATTGAAAAAATGTTGAAAACAATTTGATACCACTTGAAACTGCTTACACCAAAAGCACTAAAATAATTATACTTGAAAACCATGTTGAATAATAACGACAAAATACTTCTTTGTGAAAGAAAGATGAATTTCCATTTTGAAAAAAAAACTAAAAGCAATACTATACTAACGAAAATTTCATCTTTCAAACATAGTGAAAGATACTTTGAAACTGTATTAGGTTATTAAAGAAACTTAACCTCTTTTACGAAAGAAAGTTAAATCTTCAATTTAAAGGAAAAACGACCTTTAGAGTTTGTTTTTTGAATTGGCAACATAGATCATTGCAAATCTTACAAAATTTATGACTTATGGTGAAAATGATTTTTAAATTCAATATTATATAAAAAATTATCACAATTGAAAGATTGATTGCAATTCATGGTTTTTGAGAATAATAAGCAACTTTGATGTTGACCAAGTAAAAATCTAATTTATAAATTTTTGGATATCCATTTAATATGAAATTATAATAGAAAAAAATCTATTTTGTACAAGTAATAACACAAAACATACAAAAAACCTTAACTTTAGTCTCCCACCAAGACAAAAAAATGAAACGATTGATGCTCTATTTTCAACAGCAACAATGACTAATATCTGAATTTCTGAGTGCATGGTTATCTAAATTGGGCTATGTGATCAACTATAATTCTATCACATCCTGCAAAATAGTTATAATCATGAAATTTATAGGATAATTTTTTAAAAAGTTTACTACTATGATAAAAAAAATTGGTTAAAATACAAGAATAATGTGTTTGAGGGATTTAGAGAAATTCACGATAGTAATATAGTTGTAGCACCCTTAAAATTATTTTGCTTGCACAGATTTTGACAAAAACATTTTTTTCATCTTCAAAATAGCATATTTTTTTTCTTTTTTAACTCTATATGGATTTCCTGTAATTTGGTACATTACTTTGGGGAAAAAAATAAGGTACAGTTTGACTAATGTCCGTAACAACCCAAATTTTAAAGAGTAATAATTAATTAACAAATTAATTAATCAAAAAATAAGTTGAAAATTTATAGAAATTGGGCGATGGGATTTGCGCTTTTGGGTCCGTTACAATGTTTTGGTCCAGATAGACATTTAGTTTGCGTAAAACTAACTTAAAACGAATAAAGTTATGATCAATTGAATTTTGATATTCAAAATAAAAATTTAAATAAAACAAATAAACATAATTAATCATGCTTAATTGGTGTTAGAGCTAGGATGACCTGATCCTAGGATGGGTCAACCCATGCCTTATGTGGGTCGATCCATGTATTTACCAAGCACGATTTCGTGCCTAGCATAGAGCCAAATATTTCTTATGACTTCAAGAGTTTTCTTTTATCCAATATTTGAGGTTTTTGACCTAATATCTAATGGCCTAGGATTCCCTACCTCATCAATAAATAAACCAATAATCCTCCCTCATTCCAAAAAATCTCAATCTTCATTTCGATGCCTCCACTACATCTTTTCTTCTCCAAATAAAAATAATATTTGTTTGCACACAATTTTTGGAGAGAAGGTTATTTACTTTGAGGATTTCCTACTGGGGCCTTTGGATTAGCAAATTTAGGTGAGAATTCTGTGATTTCAAGGTTTCTAATAAGTAAATCTCTAAAATAGTAGTTATAGTTGTTTTAGGTCTACATTATTCACAGTTCCCAAATCCAAATTATTACAGTTTAATTTCAGATTCAGTTGTCTCTATTTTTCTTTTTGAATTTCTTTTGTCTGTTTCTACGATTTTATTTAGATTTCTGCAGACTATTGTGTCAGATCTCTTCTTCCCTTTTTCTATTTTCTTAGATCTTTCAGTTACATCAAAATATGCCATAATGGAATATGGATACAATTATAATATGGCTTGAACTTGTATGGCTAAACATTTGTGATGAATTATTTCTCATTGTCGTTTATTTTGCATTTGGATGGGGGAATAAGATTAATTGAATAGAAGTAATCTAATTGAGGCTCAATTTAACTATGTCAAAAGTTGTAATTAAAAAGGGAACAATCAGATTAAGTCAAATTTGTCCTATATAAATGCCTATTTAACAGATTTTGATAAAAGCGGACTACAATAAAAAAATTGCATAAATATGATAACTGAAGATCATAATAAATACGAATAGTTTATTTGCAATTTTTTATTGTGATTTTTGAAAAGGATAATTGGGCTTAATATATGAATATTGATTTATAGTATGTGGGTAAATTAAAAGCCTAGAACTTTTGTCATTGGGCTTTAATATGACATATTGATTTACAGTGAGTAGGTAAATTACAAGCTTAAAAACTAAACTATCGCGATTAGGCCTTATATATGCATATTAATTTACAGGGTGTAGGTAAATCAAAAGCTCATAATTTTCATTATCAGGTTTTAACGTGAACATATGAATTTGCAGTGTATGGGTAGATTAGAGGCCTAATAAATTGAATTTGTTCATAGGAGCCAAATCAAGGGTTGAGGATTTTAGCCAAGTTATTTATTTGTTGAAATCCTTTCCATTTAGCATACCCTTTTATCATTTTCAGTATCAATATGAGGAAAGGGCACACATTATGCTATATTGTGGATGTAAGTCGGTACAATTGGAGGGTGTGAGTGCGTTTCAACGGGTCAGTGTGCGTGCATTGGTCTGATTTGGGAACATAAGCTACTTTGACACCTATGGATATGGTTATATCTTTTGCTGATGGGTTAGGGCCTGATAAACCCAAACCCATAGTGCGAATAGGTTATCCATGATTTATTGCAGCCAATTGATTAGGTAGTATTAGGGAACTTCATCCTAATTAATATTTTGTTTCGAATCTGTAAAAGTGCAAAACAATCATCATTATCGAATCTTGCGAATGAGAACACTTTTATCTTATGTCATCATTATTTTATTTGTTCACTTTTAGGTGTGCATAGACAAGCACCCTTTTATGACAATAGAACCACTATTTTATCTATTTCCTTTCGTTTATTAGTCGTGCTGGTAATCACTACAGCTCGTCGGACTTTTTGTTTGACTTATTTGCCCTTTTCTTCTTTCCTCCCCCCGACTATCAGGGAGGAAGCCTTAGATTGGATTGCTTAGTTGATTTTATCTTGGAAGACTCTTGTAAAGATGTATTGTATTTTTCTTTTCTTTCTACAGTTTCTTGTAACTTTTTAACTATTTAGTGATACTATCTTTTTGTACTCTGATATTTCTATTATTACTGAGATTTGAGATATAACATTTTAAGACAGTTTGGTTTAGCTGAAATAATATGGATGATTTTGTTATTTTAATGTGAATTGTCTTTTTCTTCCATTCTAAATTTATTACTTATGTCTTGTGAAATCTTAGTCTCTGTGATGTTTATTGTCTTTATACCTACAATGCTCCATGTTTCTTAAAGGGATTGTACATTAGGATAACGTCAAGGGATGTGGGGTGTTACATATGGTATCAGGGCCTAAGGTTGCAAGATCACTACATTTTGTTTTATAAAAAACCTTTTGGAAGAAAACATATTTTTCAAAAGCCAAATTTTATTTTTGAAAATAAAATATATTCCCCTCTGGTTAGGTTATAACATTCTATTGATATCTTCAAATTCTTTGTTTTTATCCTTTTTTGCGCCGCATGTGGGGTGCCCCTAATCTTCCTGAGGTTGTTCCTATATCTGGTTGATCCCGTAGATATTTAAAAGCTTTGACATCAGCTAAGGGACAATAACATGTGCAAGTTCTAGCACCCGCTGCGGTGGTTCCTCACAACCCATCCATAGCCGCGAATTTTTCTAAGCTTTGTAAGGACTTCTCTGACTTGGATAACAAGACTTTTTCGGGACTGAGACGTTTTTGGAGGAGCGCACTTGGATTAGACAGACCGAGAGGATTTTCGAGTTATTAGAACTGGAGGATAGGATGAGAGTTTGACTTGCAGCTTGACAACTTACAAAAGAAGCCATGTATTGGTGGGAGACTATAGAGGCTTTACGAAGACATTAGGATTTGGTCAAATTTAGAAATAGATTTGATCTTTTGCTGAGTAAGGAATGCAGTTGGAGCAGTTTTTGAGCTTGAAGCAAGGAGATTTCTTAGTAAAGGAATACGTCAACCAGTTTAATGAGTTATCAGATAGCAAAGATTTGGTTAATACCGAGCACAAGAAGGTTGTTCGATTTGCGAGAGGGTTGAATCAACCTCTCCAAGATTTAGCGATAACTTATGTTCCTATATGAATGACATCTAGGCTTTGATTGAGATGGCACTGATGCATGAGAAAAAGAAAGAAGAGGTTAAGGATGATAAAAGTGGAGCTTCTAAGTTTTATGGTCCTATAAAGAAATTTTGGAATAAGGAAAACAAGAAGAAGCAAGTTGGAAATCCTCCGAAAGGGGAAATCAAGATCTAGACCAAGTGCCATGGGTGAGGAACACCAGGACACCTCACTAGGAATTGCAGGAAGATAAAAGGAAAGTGTTTTTATTGTGGGCATCCTGGACATCTGAGTAAGGCATATCCAAAGAAGACTGGATATAGTACTGATACAGCAGCAGCTCAGAGGCATGTATAGGAGGCAACAATGACTACCGGTGACCCGGATAAAGGTAGAAAAGTAGTTATTGAAGGCTAGATCTCTATCTATGATTTTCCCGTTCGCACTCTTTTCAGTTCAAGGGATTTTCATTCATTTATTTCTAGTATCTTGGTTGACTTTTTGCACTTAGAAATCTCACTAGTTACCGATCACGTAGTAGTTTCAAACCCTATAGGTAGTTCGATGCACTTATCTATGATTTGTAGGGATTTGGATTTTTTTATTTCAGATGTTGAGTTTCATCAGTTATGAGTGGCTGAGGATAGCATCAATAAAACAACATTTGAAATCCTGATGGTTTCTTGGAGTGGCTGGTTATGCCTTTTCGGCTGACCAACGCACCGACATATTTCGTGGACTTGATGAGTAGGGTATTTAGGAACGTTCTGAATAAGTTTATGGCTATTTTTTTGGATGGTATCCTTGTCTTTTCGAGGAAGGAGGATGAACATGCTTCACATTTGAGAGAGGTTCTCCGTACTCTCCAAGTTCATCAGTTGAAGGTGCAATTATCCAAGTACCATTTTTGAAGGAAAGAGGTCCGTTTCTTGGGGAATATGGTCTCAAAGGATGGATTGGTTATTTAATCCCGCCAAGATAGTGGCGGTACAGGATTTGAAGACCCTCAAGAACACGACTGAAGTGAGGAGTTTTCTTGGCTCAATGGGTTACTACAGAAAGTTTATTAAGGAGTTTGCATGGATCTCGGCACCATTAACCCGACTTACTAAGAATAATTTGACTTTCTCTTGGGATGTGGATCATGAGGATGCCTTTTGGAGACTGAAGAATGCTCTCACCATTGCACTAGTTTTGACATTACCCGATGGATCCAAGATGTTCAGAGTTTATACCAATGCTTGTGGGACTGGTCTTGGTGTGAATATGGTGCAAAAGGTTATAGTAATGTGCTACGGTAGTAGGAAGCTAAGATTTCATAAGGGGAATTACCCTACACATGATTTGAAATTATTCGCTATGGTATTTGCACTTAAGTCTTGGAGACGCTACCTACTTGGAGAGAGGTTCGAGCTCTTTACCTACCACAAGGAACTCAAGTATTTTTTCTCTTGGAGGGATCTCAATTTTAGGCGGCAACAATGGATGAAGTTCTTTACATCATATGATTTCGAGATTTCTTATACCTCTAGCAAGGGGAATATAGTGGCTGATGCTTTGAGCAGGCATAAGGCGACATTGAATCCTCTATTTGTTGAGTGACAAAGTTTAGAGTATATAGTCGCATTCAATTTTCGACCATCTACGGATTACGCTCTAGGATTATTGGCATCTTTTGAGGTGCAACCTACTTTGCTTGAGCAGATTGGGAAGAGGCAAAGGGAGGATCCTGAGCTTTCGGATATTTTGGATAGATTTGATATACTGTGGATTGTAGAGGCTGGCTTCGATGGGATGGTAGATTATTTGTGCCCCGCACAAATGATTTGACGAGTGCGGCATTCGCCGAGGCTCATCACTCCCGGATGACAATTCATCCGGGCATTGATAAGATGTATCGTGATATGATGTGAGTCTATTATTGGACTGATATGAAGAAGAGCATGGTTAAGTATGTAGCTAGATGTGTGACTTGGCAAATAGATAAGTCAGAGTAATAGAATCCCGGTGGACTACTTTAGCCTTTGGATATACCATTGTGGGAATGAGAGAGCATTTCTAAGGATTTTGTGGACAGGTTGCTTAGGTCAAGAAAGGGGAACACTAGCATTTGGGTCATTTTGGAACAATTGACTAAGAGCGTCCATTTCATCCCAGTTAAGAGTAAGAGGACGGTTGCATGATTGGCTACTTTTAATACTCGTGAGATTGTTAAAATCCATGGTATTCCTTTAAGTATCGTGAGCGATAGAGATCCTATTTTCACTAGCGAGTTTTGGAAGAGTCTGCACGAAGCTTTGGGAATGCAACTCAAGTTGAGTATTACTTATCATCCTCAGATGGATGGACAGACTGAGAGGGTGAATAGGATTTTGGAGGACCTACTAAGGATGCGTATTTTAGACTTCGGAGGGACATGGGAGGATCATTTACCCCTCGTGGAATTCACGTATAATAATAGCTTTTGGTCTAGTATTGTCATGGAACCCTTCGAGGCCTTGTATGGATGATGACCTTGCAGATCTTCGGCGTGTCGGTTGGATTTGACTAGTAGACCGCTTCTTGGGCCCAAAATGATTAAGGAATCCTTGGATAAGGTTGAGTTGATTAGAAAGAGAATGAAAGAAGCACAGGATAAGAAAAAGTCATATGCGGATAAGAGAAGGACCGACTTAGAGTTTTCTCTCGGAGATTTGGTCTTCATCAAAGTTTTGCTGTTAAGGAACGTGGTTAGGTTTGGCTCTGCGGGCAGGTTGGCAGCGAGATTTGTTGAACCATTCCTGGTCATGGAGAGGATTGGGCAAATGGCTTATAAAGTTCAATTACTAGAGAGACTATAAGGAGTTCATGATGTGTTCCATGTATCGCACTTGAGGAGGTGTCTGCACTAAAGGATGTAGAGATCGAGCGTGAGGCATCCATTCAACGAGCATCTCGGCAGATCTTGGATTTGGAGACCAAGAAGATGGGAGTTAAGGAAAAGATTGGTCAACGTGCAGTGGGGAAATGATGATGGAGAGGCCACTTTGGAACCGGAGGAGAAGACACGTATTTCTTATCGCTATCCATTTGATGGTACGTTCCAATCTTTTTCAATCTTCAGTTCTTAGGTTCTATATTTTAAATTCCTTTGAACTTTAATCCTAGGAGAAACCTATAGGCTAAAACATATTATATTTGATGTCTGTAAATGAATGCAAGTATTAGCAAGTGGATGCAATGGAAGCATATACACACCCTAGGCATTATGATCGGCTGAATATGACACTTGTGTATGCATGTGAATGTGTGTGCATTTATATTTCTATGGCTGTAATATATGGATGTCATCATATGGTTATGGAATATGAATGATGTTTGATGCATGCATATATAATTATCTGTTATTATTAGGATTTTTGCATACATTTGGATGCATGAAAAGAAGGTCGAATGAATTAGTAAACGATCTAATCTTTCACATTAGTTAGGAATCACATACATTACACTATTGCATAAGTACATAAATTTCATTAAATGAAGTAAGGACAACGGTTTCCAGTGAATGATGGATGTAGAAAACAAATATATTACTATTCTTCCCTAGAGATTTAGGGGACGAAATCCTTTAAGGAGGGGAGGATGCAACAACCCAAATTTTAATGAGTAATAATTAATAAATAAATAAAAGAATAAGTTGAAAATTTATGGGAAATGGGCAACGGAATTGGCGCTATTGGGTCCATTATGATTATTTTGTTTAGATAGACTTTTAGTTTGCATAAAACAGACTTAAAACGAATAAATTTATGATTAATTGAATTTTGATATTCGGAATTAGAATTCAAATAAAACAAAATGGATTAAATGTTAATTAATCACGCTTAATTAATGTTAGACCTAGTATGACCCATTCCTGGGATGAGTCGAATCATGCCTTATGTGGGTCGACCTCTGTGTCGACTCTCCCGGGTGGTAGGTCGATCCATGTGTTTGCCAGGAACGATTTCATGCTTGGCACGGAGCTGAATATATCTAGTGACTCTGGAATTTTTCTTTTATTCAATGTTTGAAAATTTTAACCTAATATTCGATGGTCTAAGATTCCCTACCTCATCTATAAATAAACTTATACTCCTCTCCCATTCCCCACAAAAATCTTATTCTTCATTTCTATGCCTCCACTACACCTTTTCTTCTCCAACTTAATATAATATTTGTTTGCACACAATTTTTGGAGAGAAGGTTATTTATTTTGAGGATTTTCTACCATGGCCATTAGATTAGCAAATTTAGGAGAGAACTCTGCGATTTCAAGATTTCTAATAAGTTGAAAGATTAAATCTATAAAATAGCAGTTATAGTTGTTTCAGATAAGCTTATTCATAGTTCTCAAATCCAAATCATTACAGTTAGATTTTAGATTCATTTGCCTCTAATTTTCTTTCTGAATTTCTTTTGTCTATTTCTACAATTTTATCTAGAATTCTACAAACTACTATGCCAAATCACTTCTTCCCTTTTTCTATTTTTCCTAAATCTTGCAATTACGCCAAAATATGCCTGAAAGACATATGAATACATTTATAATAGGCATGAACCTGTATGCCTAATTATTTGCGATGGATTATTTCTCCTTTTCGTTTATTCTGCGTTTGGATTGGGAATTAAAATTAATTGAATAGAAATAATCTAATTAAGGCTTAATTTGAATACGCTAAAAACTACAATTAATAAGAGAATAATCAGATTAAGTCTAAGTTGGATTACATAAATGCCTATTGAACATATATTGACAGAATTATACTGTAATCAGAAAATTGCACAAATATGATAATTGAAAATCATAATAAACATGAATGATTTAATTTATTTACAATGTTTATTTATGACTTGAAATGGTTGAAATGACAGTTAGGATTAATACGTGCATATTGATTTACAGTGCGTTGGTACGTTAAAAGCCAAGAATTTTCGTCGTTAGGCTTTAATGTGATATATTGATTTACAATGTGTGGGTAAATTACAAGCTTTAAACTGGACTTCATGTTTAGGCCTCATATGTGCATATTAATTTATAGTGTTTGGGTAAACTAAAAGCTTAGAACTTCCGTCGTCAGGCTTTAATGTGAATATTAATTTACAGTGTGTGGGTAAATTAGGGGACTAATAAATTGAATTTCCTTGTAAGGTCAAATCAAGGGTTGGAGATTTGAGCCAAGTTAATTATTTGTTGAGATTCTTTCCATGTAGTGCGCGCTTTTTATCATTTTTGTTCTCAATGTGCATGGGCACACATGTTGTGGATGTAAGTCGGTCCAATTGGAGGGTGTGAGTTCATTTCGATGGGTCAATGTGCATGCACTGGTCCGATTTGGGAACATAAGCCAGTTTGACACCTTTAAATAAGGGTATGTCTTTTGCTGATGGTCTAGGGCCTAATAAACTCAAGCTCATAATGGGCATAGATCATCCATGATTTATTGCAGCTAATCAATTGGGTAGTATTAGAAATTTCTTCCTAATTATTGTTTCGTTACGAATTTGTAGAAGTGCAAAAAAGTCATCATCATTGAATCTTGCGAATGAGAACACTTACATCTTTATGCCATCCCTATTCTATTTGTTCACTTTTAGGTGTGCACATACACGTACACTTTTATGACATTAGAACTATTGTTTTATCTATTTTCCTTCGCTTATCAGTCTTATTGGTAATCACTACAGATCATCAGATTTTTTGCCTGACCTATTTCTCCTTTTCTTTACCCCAGGCTCTTAGGGAGGAACTAGGAAGCACTTAGCTTGGACTGGTTAGTTTATTTTTGTTCTTGGAAAACTCTTGCTGTATTGTTTTTCTTATTCTTTCCATGATTTGCTTGTACCTTTTTGGCTATTTGGGAATACTATTATTTTTGTACTTTGATATTTTTTCATGACTAAGATTTGAGATATGGTGTTTTAAGATAGTTTGGTTTGACTGAAATAATAAGGATGGGTTTGTTATTTTAATGTGAAATGTGTTTTTCTTTCGCTGTGAATTCATTACTTTATGTCTTGTGAAATCTTAGTCTCTGTGATGTTTATTGTCTGTATACCTATAACGCTCGATATTTCCTAATGGAATTTTATGTTAGGATAACGTTAAGTGGAAATTTTTGGTAAGGGCTTACCATTGTGGCCCAATTTTTTTCTAGGGCATGGCTTTATCGGGAATAAGTTTTAAGGACAAAAAATAATGCACTCCTTATTTCACAAACCCGTTTGCCTCTTTCCCAATTTGAAAATGCATTCTTCATTAAATAGAATTTTTCAAAAATATCTCGTGCTTCAAACGAATCGAGTAAAAGAGTTGATTTTGTTTGTATCTCATGATCTGACTATTCCTATTTGAAGATGTGATTTTCAGTCCTGCTATAATCAGGCGATTTCATTTGTTGCGTATATTAGATAATTTGTTTGTACGATTATTTGGTTTCATTTTTTGAGTGTTCACATTCGTTTTGTTAGGCGATTATTTATTGTGGATCTGAATGTGTTTGGTTGGAGGTTTTACTTCAGAAAATTTTGATTTTTTCGAAGGAAGGAGAATACCGGGATCCAAATTAGTTTTTATTTTAACTAATGCGTAAGAATCAGTAATTTCATCGAAGAGATCAATAAAATCATAAGAAGGAAAATTTTAGGGGGTCAGACTCCTTCGGACTTAGGATGACGCAAGGAATAATTTCAATTTCATGAACGATAAATTTCTAATGTAAATGTTTGATGAATTTGATAAATTTCTAATCGTTGTTGATGTTGTTATTCGATGAATTTGATAATGAATTTCTAATGGCTGATGATGTTATTCAGATAACTCAGCATGAGTTTGTAAATATAGTTCTACAGCTTTTTGAATAAAGATAAATCATTTTATCTTTTATTGATAATATTTTTAATTAACCTGAATTTATTAATGATTTTGTAATGGCTGATGTTTAAACTTTAATGATGAATTTGATAATGAATTTCTTATGGATGATGATGTTATTCAGATGACTGAGCATGAGTTTGTAATTTGTAATATGGTTCTACTGCTTTTTGAAGAAAGATAAATCAGTTTATCTTTTATTGATAATATTTTTAATTTACCTGAATTTACCGATGATTTTGTAATGGCTGATGTTGAAACTTTAATGGTGAATTTAATAATGAATTTCTAATGGAAGATGATGTTATTCATATAACTAACCATGAGTTTGTAATGTGTAATATGATTCCACTGCTTTTTAAAGAAAGATAAATCATTTTATCTTTTATTGATAATATTTTTAAGGTCGTGACATAATGTTATTAACAGTATATTGTATCTACATGAGGATATTTCATGTAGTGTCACATGTTACTATTTGTTTGTAATGCTCTAGAAGATATATAAATAATATGTAGTAATATTCAAAAAATAATATGTAGTAGTAACTTATTTTCAACAAAAGATAAATGCTTTTATCTTTCTTAACTGAGCACTAGAATCCAATTTATAATGACCCAAACTTCCTCGATCCCCAAAGAGACGGAGGAGCCCGGATTGCTTTGAGAACACGACGCATCAAAACACAAACAATAGAACATTTCATTGCTGTTACAACAATTACATCAGAGTACAAGAATATATCAAAGTATGAATAAATAATATTACATAGCAAAAGAATAATATCAGAGAGTACATTACATAGCGGCGGAAATAAAATGTATAATTACAATGCACAACGGGAAAATAACAACTGACACAACTGAAAGAGATATACAAATACAAAGATTTCTGAATATTGCCCCAGTTGTAATCTAGGATCCTGTGAAAAGAAATATTTGCGAAAACCAAAACTACTAGCTTCCCGTGTGGAAAATGTGGACACCCAGAGTTTAGGTCAAAACAATAAACTCCGAGTCAGTCATGGGACTGATGTGAGAACTAAACGGTTATTAAAACTTTTACTTTAAAATAGGGTAATTCATAGGACCATGCCATATGACACGGAACGGGTTTACTCCACATGAATACGAGTTTAAAACATGAAACAACGCAATGCTTTTTGAAAAATGAAGCTATTATAAGACTCATGTCCTGTTAGCCTACTTTGTGAACTAGGCTACCCAAAGTCAAAAAAATCAATCGGTGAAGAATGTTGATTAGAGAAACGCCCTTTAGGAGACTGGATCGGATCGGAATGACCAGGCCAAACCAAAACGTGGTGGAGCAGAAAACAAAGGAACAAGGCCAGAATCGGATTGGAGCGGAGGAAATTGATCCGCTCCCTTTACTTCACACACCTGATCCACCCTTCCATTCTTCCATTCGAACCGATCCAAACTCAGATAATTGAAGCTGCTACAGTTACGCCAACGATCCCTGAAGATTCGGAGCAGTTAGAAGACCAATCCCCCACGTTCACCCACTAATTCAGTGTGCTGGCACCATTTTAAGAGCTCCGAACCCGAGACTAATGGGATGGGCGCCACGTGGATCCGAACCGGAGCCATTCCAGAAGCATTTTTCGTCTATAAATAGACCACCAAGGGTAATTTGAAAGGATCTTTTGGCATTTTCAGAGTTGAAACCACTTTGAGAACCGAATTCTATCACCATTTTCATATTGCAATCATCTTATAAAGTACATTTCAGAGAGAATTGAGTGAATCTATGTATGATATGAGTGAAAGTGAGTAAGAATCATTGTTGTATCTACATTCAAGTCATCAATACAAAAAGTAGAAAGTGGACGTAGGCTATTTAACGCCGAACCACTATAAATTGTGCGTTTTTTTTATTTTTAGTTTCATTTCATCAGAAATTGTTCCTAGTTTGGGTGTTAGAGCCATTTTTGGATCTAACATTTTGGTGCTTTCACTGAGAAATCTTTAAATTCTTCGCTTTTTGGGATTATCATTCTACTATTTGGACCTTCAAGTTCAAAGAAGTTAATCCTCTATTTCCGACACTTTCAAGCATTTGTTGATTAATTATTGAAAAATTGGACACTATGGCTAAAGGGAAAGGAAAAGAAGTGCAAGGCGCTAGGGGGAACGATGCTAGAGAATATCAACAAGCCATCGTATTGACGAGGTCGCGGGGCCAAAGCTCTGGACAAACCCGATCCGAACCGGACGTCCCGAACCGAACTAACCCGGAGAACCCAAACCGATCAGGAAGTACTGGAGCTGCTCAGACCCCTCCGAACTGAATCGCCTCTGACACCCTACTCCGATCCAAGCCGAATGAGGCTGAAGCTGGTACTTCTACTCGAGCACCCACCAATGCTCCAATGCCGGCTACGACAACTGGTTATCAACCTGCTCCATCCGCACCCATCACGCATCGGGATTTTTCGCGTTTTCTTGACATGCTGAAGAGTACTAGAAATGCATTGGAAGCCCATAAACGTGACAGTCTTCGCATGCATGAGAACATGATCGCCATGAGTAGGGAACTCAATGAACTCCGAAGGCAAAAGACACCTTCCCCAACACGCCGCCTTGCTGCAGACTATTCTTCTTCTTTAGATGAAGGACGTCCTCGTGAAAGAAGGCCGCTTGAGCGACCTCAAAATCTTGATCAGTTGACCTTTGGATCTTTAGGATCCCGTGAAGATGCGGCTCGTGTGTTAGGACCTAATGACCCGAGCCTGCAAGATCCTATGTTGCTACCCATGCATGGATCCCACGTTCTACCCAGGGATCCTAATATTACTAATCCTATGCAACAACAACTTCTCCAATCCCTTCCTTCTGAGATCGACCGGGAGCATAGGGAGCAGTGTAGAGCAGCCGCCGCTAGAAATAGGAGGTTATCCCTTAATCAGGAACCCAGGGGTAATCCGAATATCAGACCTAGAGAACCTGCGCAAACGCTAACAAATGCCGATGTGCGGGCAATGGTGCATCAGATCATGTCTGAAAGCCGACGATACACTAATGAGGACTGGGACATTGAGCAAAGTCATACACCCTTCACAGATGATATATTGGACTTTCGATTCCCTCGGCGATTCAACTTGCCACAAATGGACCGATATTCAGGGAGAACGGACCCAAGACAACATCTGTTGAGGTATGCATGGTTCATGAATGCCGCAGCAGCTCCAGACGCTATAAAATGCAAGGGCTTCCCGATTTATCTAGAAGACGTGGCGTTAATGTGGTTCACCCGAATCCCTCCACGGTCAGTATCAAATTTCACAGAATTAAGTGAGCGCTTTATGAACCAGTTTCGACTTCACGCCCGAAAATCTAAAAGCGTCATAGAGTTGTCAAGGATTAAACTGGCTCTAGGTGAATCTCTGAAATCATATTTGGACCGCTTCAACCTGGCTATCACCGAAGTTAGTGACCCTCATGAACCCACTATTCTGATAGCCTTAATAGAAGGAGTTGACCCGGACACAGAATTCGGGGATTATCTATCTGGAAACCCCCCCTTCCCACTAGGGAATTGTTCTACGAAAAGGCTAATATTCGCTTAAGGTGAGAAGAAGCTCATGAAAATAGGAAGAGAAAGTCTGAAGGGACCTCGAGGGCAGGTGTCCAAAGTAATGTTGCTATGAAGCAATCCGGTGATAGTTCGGGTAAGGTTGAGGTGAACATCGGCAACCAAAAAGGAGGTAATAACAACAAGAATGGAAACGGCAATAGGAGGAGTAGGAACCGAGGGAACAATTCCAGCAAAAGACCTCAATTCCAAACTTTTGAAAACTATTCGCCATTGGATGATACCTTGGAAAACATTTATTTGGACACATACAGCATATTGCAATACAAAAAGCCACCACCCGGAGACTCCATTGAAAAAGAGATCGCAACGGGAAAGTTTTGTTTGTTCCATGGAACCTACGGTCACTCTACCAACGAACTCCGTCATTTGAGAGATGTAGTTAAAAATTGCTGCGGGAAGGGAAGTTAGACAAATGAAAGGTTGCCCCACGGGACAGGGGGCAAGGAGGGCAAGCTCCGAACCAAAACCAGCCTACTTCTAAACCCACAGCCCAGCAGAAAGGTAAGGGGATCGTTATAAATACTATTATAGGCGGACCCCATCTAGCTAGCCATAGTTTCAAAGCGATGGATCAGTACGTTAACGCCGCCAAGCACTTTGAGGTAGGAGAATGCAGTAACCTCGAAGACATTACTCCAGTAAAACAACAAAAGATGATGTCAGACGACATCATATTCCGTAGTAGAGATGATACAGGAATTCAATTACCAACTGAAGACCCACTGGTAATTACCACTGCCATCGGTCCCGTCTTAGTCCATAAGGTGTTGGTGGACAATGGAAGCTCAGTCACTATCCTCTTCAAGAAAGCTTTTGAACAAGTGAGACTCGAAGCAAAAGATCTAAAGCCCTGTGAAGGATGGATACGTGGCTTCAATGGGGCGTCAACGGCTCTGATGGGCTACGTAGAATTACCAGTGACATTAGGACAAGGAGATCGCCAGAGAGTGAGAATCCTGCCATTTGTAGTTTTGGATGTTGAGTCACCCTACAATGCTTTCCTAGGCCGATCGGCCCTCGCCGAGTTTAGGGGATGTATTGCACCTTGGTGCTTACTGCTTAAATTCCCGACAGATGCAGGAGTAGGGGTGATGAGAGGTGATCAAGCTACGGGACGAGCTTATTACATGACAGAATTGAATATGCTAATGAAGGGGTTGAATATAAAATCTAAGGACGTTTCTCCCCATTCGAAGGAAAACTCAGCATAGCAATTAAGGGGTCTCGCCCCAAGAGAGTCGCCCTTAGATGTGCTCGAGGATATAGATCCCAGAGAGGATAGAGAACCCGAGGACAGAAAGGCGACTTCCAACGAGACGACAATAGATATATCTATTGATGAGACAGATTCAACAAAAGTACTAAAGATCGGATCGCAGCTAGATCCAATTCGAGCGAAAGAGTTGGCTGATTTCTTAAGGTAAAATTTTGATGTGTTTCCCTGGACTCACGCTGACATGTGTGGGATTTCTCCTGCTATTATGAGCCACTCTTTAAGCATCAATCCAAAGCACCCGCCGGTCAATCAGAAGAGACGGATGTTAGGCCCAGAGCGGTCAGCAGCTTTGAAGGAAGAGGTAGAGAAATTGAAGGATAATGGATTCACTAAAGATTCGAAATATCCCGACTGGATATCAAATCCTTTCCTGGTCAAAAAATCTAACGGGAAGTAGCGTACATGTATTAACTTCTCTAACTTGAACAAGGCTTGTCCGAAGGATAACTTTCCCCTTCCCAGGATTGATCAACTAGTAGACTCGACGGCCAGACACGAGCTTTTATCATTTATGGATGCCTATTCGGGGTACAATCAAATTCCCATGCACATACTACATCAGGAGCACACATGTTTCATCACATACTTAGGGTTATATTGTTATGTGGTAATGCCATTTGGATTAAAGAATACAGGAGCCACGCATCAGCGTTTGGTCAACTGCATGTTCTATAATCAAATCGGAAAAACCATGGAGATTCATGTGGACAACATGCTTTTGAAGTCTAGACAATCTTCCAACCATACAAAGGACTTAGCCGAAATGTTCGACATTCTTCGAAGGTATGGGATGAAGTTAAACCTCCTAAAATGCTCGTTCGGGGTCGCATCTGGGAAATTCCTTGGGTTCATCGTGTGTTCTCGAGGAATAGAGATAAATCCTAGTCAAATAGTAGCAATAAGGAATATTGAATAACCACGAAAGATTAAGGATGTTCAAAGCCTGGTCGGAAAAGTTGCTGCATTGAGTAGGTCTATCTCCAAAGCCACAGATAAGTGCGTACCTTTCTTCGATCTGATAAAACAAGGGAAACGAAATTTTGAGTGGACTCCTGATTGTGTAGAAGCTTTCCAGAGCCTATTAGACTTATTAGAGAAGCCTCCAATATTGTCAAAACCCGTGGAACATGAAAATTTGTTTGTCTACCTGGCGGTATCATCTCATGCCATCAGTACAGCTTTGGTACGTGAAGAAGATAAAGTCCAGAGGCCGGTATACTACGTGAGCAAGAAGCTAGTCGCTGCAGAACGTAATTATCCAAAAATAGAAAAACTTGCTTATAGCCTCCTAATTGCTTCCCGCAAACTTCGTCATTACTTTCAGGCTCACCCGATAGTTGTATATACCGATCAACCTTTAAGGCAAGTGTTGCAAAAACCCGAAGCATCGGGGCGGTTACTAAAATGGAACATCGAGTTGAGTCAATTCGATTTGAATTTTCAGCCACGGAGATCAATAAGGGGGCAGGCATTGGCCGACTTCATAGCTGAATTCACGATTCCCGAAGAGGAAACGGTGGGTGACAAGGTGGTTACTTAAGAACAAGAATTAGAGCTTAGTCCGTGGAAGTTATATACGGACAGAGCCAAGAATGATCGAAGGTCAGGCGTCGGAGTTGTTTTAATCACTCCTGAAGGACGATCTATTTACTATACCTTGCGATTAGAATTTGTTGCTACCAATAACAATTCCGAGTATGAAGCCCTGATTGCCGGGCTGAAGCTCGCCAAAGAACTAGGAGTGAAGACACTGGATATATGCTACGACTCCAAGATAGTTGTATGCCAAGTACGGGAGGAGTTTGTTACTAAAGTACCTCGTCTCGTTACTTATCTCAAAAAAGTAAAGGAGTTGCTAGGTAATTTGGAGCGTTACAGCATAACACACATTCCAAAAATAGAAAATCAGAAAGCAGACCAGTTGGCAATACTAGCAAGTTCTGACAACCCTGAAGAAACTGAAATGTTTCCAATAGAGATTTTGGAATCACCAAGTTTCGACCCGACGGAGATGGAACTAGCCTTAGAAGTTGATCGAGAGAGAGAATCATGGATGACACCGATCAAAAACTTCCTCAAGATTGGAACCCTTCCATTGAAGAAAAGCGAAAGACGGGTTGTAACACGTAAAGTTGAAAGATACGTTTTACAAGATGACGTCCTTTATCGCCAAGGGTTTTCAATGCCCCTACTATGGTGTATCTCACATGACGACATCAAACGTGTACTGCAAGAAGTACACGAAGGTGAGTGTGGGGACCACGCCGGGGGCCAAACCCTAGGAAAGAAAGTGTTGCGGTATGGATATTTTTGGCCTATCATGAATAAAGACGCGGCTGATTATTCACGACGCTGCAACAAATGTCAAAGATTCACCAAAAATTCCAGAGCACCTCCGAGTCAACTTAAGTCAATGGAAAGCCCATGGTCGTTTGTCATGTAGGGAATTGATATTATTGGAGTGTTACCTATTGCCAAAGGGGGAGCAAAGTACGCGATCGTTGACGTGGACTATTTCACGAAATGGGGGGAAGTTGAACCTTTAACCACGATCACGACAAGGAAGGTGATAAGTTTTGTGGCCAGAAACATTATCTGCCGATTTGGGATGCCTAAGACCATTATAACTGACAATGGAACACAGTTCGACAGCGTCGAATTCAGAAACTTCTGTCAAAAATACAAGATCGATAAAAGGTATACTGTTGTGGCTCACCCGCAAACAAATGGGCAGGTCGAGGCAATTAACAAAGTTATTAAATCTATCCTTAAGAAGCGGTTAGAGCTAGCCAAAGCCAAGTGGGTGGATGAGCTACCATTAGCCTTGTGGGCCTACAGGACAACCTTTAAAACGGCAACTGGCCATACTCCCTTTTCACTCTCCTTTGGATCGGAAGTAGTAATCCCGGTGGAACTCGAAGTCCCCTCTCATAGGGTGACATACTATGACCCGACGACGAATAGATCACTCCTCCTTGAGTCTCTTGACATGGTTGAAGAAAAAAGAGACGAAGCTGACTTGCGTGCTTCAAGACATCGACACCAAGTAGCATGTTATTATAATCGAAAAGTTTGCTTCAGAACTTTCGAACCAGGGGACTTAGTGTTAAAACGAGTCTTCCCGCCTTCAACCCAATTGGGTCCAAAATGGGAAGGGCCATAGGTCATCCAATGGAAGCTCGATACAGGAGCCTTCAAGCTAACGACCGTGGATGGCGAGGAGATTCCCAGAGCCTGGAATGCTCAACGGCGATATCTGGGTTAAACATGCATTCTTTTCCTTTTACTTTTGTTAGACTATGTAAAAAGACATCGCTCGCCTTAAAAAGTCTTTTTATATGAATGATGAATTATGAAGTGGATGTAGGCTATGACTTAGCTGAACCACTATAAAAATATCATGTGTCATTTATTTTCCTGCAATATTTTTATCTCCAGTAATTGTTCCATCATGACTATGAAACGTAAAACATTAAATTAAAACTTGAAAAATTGGGAACAATTCATGAGTAGGAGTAAACAAGACGACCATTTGTGTAATAAGATAGAAGGAATGGGAAGATGACATTCTTAACTCTAACTCTCATGAATCGAGAGAGAGTATAAAGGACGGGAAGACGACGTCCCTTGAGGCGTGAAGGTGCACCCCGATAAGAGACCGCCTCAGTAATACTCTAACCTGGTTATGAGATAGGAGAGTATAAAGATGCTAGAAGAACAAGCATCAATGACGAAAGAAATGTAGCCCCCGCCAAAGAGTCGGGGGCAACTGAATGTTGAATTTAATCAATCTTGTAAGCCTTAATCAGTCATTCAAGATTGATTGGGGGAAGATATATATACATATGTTCCCCTTAATAATGACTTTATTGTATAACTGTGATACGACATGTTGTTCATTTGCATTTTTTACTTAAATGTTAAATTTACAAATACCTGACATTGCAAGGAATAAACTACTTTATTCACAAACACGTGAGTTTATACAGGAAAGCTAAGCAAAAGATGCAAGGGCCGCACTCGCTGCAACAATAACAGGCCAGTGGAATATCAAAACAAAACACATTGTCATTTAGACTTTGGAGTAAACTTTTCTTTCTTGACAGATTGAAGCTTTTCTTTCTCCTCCTTGTCAGCTCACTAATGATGTGTTTTGGCCTCTTCTTCTCCAAAGTTGAGGTACTAGAGTCAACGGACTTCCTTCCAGGAATTGGAGCACTAAGGTCAAAAGAAGATTTTTTAGCAAGTTCCTCAATGATTGATCTAGTTGAAAGTTTAACGACTAACCTTGACCCAGGATGTACTATCGCAAGAGGTTTAAGGGTCTCAGGATTTGTCTCCTCAACTTTTAATTGCATGCGTTTATCCTGCTTGGCCTTTATCTCGGCCAAAGTCAAATCATCAACATTTCATGTATCCCTAGTTATAGTAACATCGGGGTCTTCCTCATGCCCATCATTATCACCATCATCTTTCAAAGCAGCTATTATTTCATCGTCATGAGGAGTCTCAGTGCTGGGTAGTACGGGAGCCTTGTCAACCACCTCCTTTCTCTTGCCCTCGTCATCCTTCCCAGGATCTGTAACAGCAACTTTATCCTGTTTCTCTTGGGTCTCTTCAGCAGACTTTTTACCCGGAGATGTCTTTTGTGAATTATCGGCCCTTTCAACTGCCTTAGTACCTACATAATGAGAAGCAATCGTTATTAATTCAGGAGAAAACATGGGTTCTTCAATAGTCTGTCCAACAATATGGCCGAAGGTTGAGATAGCTTTGATGAATTGAGGCGAAAGGTAGAAATACCTTCAGCAAACTTCTCAACTTGAGCAGTAGTAACATCAGAGGTAGACTCGGTTATAGGAGACAAAAGAGAAACCTCAGGAATTCCTGGCCTTTTCGGGTCATATTCCTCTACTCTAATAACCTCAGCTATAGCAGAAGAGGAGCCAGACTCGATGGTATTTTTTCCTTTGGCCTGACGTTTCTCATCCTCCATTGCAGCAGCAATAAGTCTACGCCCTTCGGCCAAGTGTACCGATTCCTCACTTTTAAGGAATGCCTCCATAAGCTAATTTTCGTCAATTGAATCCACCCCGAGTTTTGCTTCTCCCATTCGACCAACTGGTCCCATGCATATACAAGGGGAGTGGGATAATCCTTAAGCTAGGCAAGGTCTCGATGACGAATCACTTGAGCAAAGAATCCGATCATGGTTTCTCCACTCTCATCAATTTCCCTCTCGGCGTCTTTGAGCTATATGTTGACTTCTTCAACTTGTTGCAAAGCTGTATTTGTGTTTCCTTCAGCAAGAACTGCCCTTGCTTCGTCCTTCTATAGCTTAGCCTCAAGATCTGCATTCTGTTTGGCTAAATCTGCTTTCTCTTAGGCAAGACGAGCATTTTCAGATTTGGCATCCTTAGCCTTTTTCTTTAAATCTATCCGCTCTTGGCTGTGAGATTAAGTTCGTAATGATAATGCTTTTGTAATTCCTTAAACTACTTTTTATAGTTATCTGCATCGCGCTGCACAAGAGCAAGCTTAGCCTGGGCATCTTCCAAATCTTTTTCAGAGTTTCGATGGCCCTCGCATCATACTCAGCAGCGTCGGCCATGGCTTTCACATCTGCTACTAGATCACTAATGATTTTAGAGAGGGTCTTTACATACTTCTTCATTTCTTTATATTGTTCATCCACGAAATCTATGGTAGCCTTGACATCGTTGGCCCAGTCGGGTTTTACCAGTTGGAGTTTTGGGACAAAGTGCATGTGCCCGAAATGGTGTTCGGTAAATTGCTATCTCAGAACTTCTAGTCTAGCCTAATTCTCGTCATTTAGAATGACCGGTCTTGTGGTAGTTATGTCGATAATGCGACGGGATAGCTTCGTGATAGGTCGTTTCTTCCCGGCATCTTTCCCCGATTCTGGTTGTTTCCCTTTGGGATCAGAAACCGTTCGCGAACTATCATCTTGGGGAATCGTGCCCTTAGATGGAGCAGAGGGCTTGCCACTGTGCTTGTCTTTCTCATGATCTGAGGGATGATTCTTGTGTTTCTCTGAGTCTCTGTGATGTGGGGATCGAGAACGGGAGGGTCGATAAGACCTTGTAAGTCGATCCCTCATGTCGTCTCTACCCCTACTCTCGTACTGATCGTGTTTATCGTCGGGACCTATTGGGGGCATGCTCGAACGAACATCTCGTATATGATATCTTTGTTTCCCCATTTGTCCTGTAAAAGAGAAATGAAATAATATTAAGATCAACATTAGCATAAGGCTCAAGTGCTGTGACGTGCGGTGCTAGAGTGTCGTGTGTGTCCTAAGTGATGCTTCCCCCCAAACAGACCAGAGCCCGGATTGATAGTATCCCCGGCCTTTACAGGAGTGATCTCTTCCTCAGAAGTGAAAGTGAGAGGATTTTTTGGGAAATCCTCTGAAGAATAAAAAGTTTCAAGCAGGGGAAGGTCCCCCAAGCCCCGAAATGCAGATTCATCGGCTATGGGAGTGTATCCAAGAGGAATAACTGACGGCAACCCTTTTGGAGAAATTGGCCTCTCAGGAGTGGCCGCATTATCAGGAGTAATGTATTTGTCTCTGTCAACAGTAGGTATATTCACTAGTATGTCATCTTGAGTTGCGGAAGACGAAGGAGAAGGGATCTTTGGAGGCACCGGAGGATCCTTTGGGCTACCTCCATGCCCCGGTGAGGCCTCAATTGGCCCTTCAACAGGAGGTATATTCATATAAGGTCCCTCGCCATGCCCTATGCTATGAGTTATAGCAACAAGACGATGCTTATGAAGATAGTCATCCACCAAACACTCTTTGATGGTCAAGAATTTCTTGTCTCCGTTGAGTAGCCGATTCAAGCGATCAAATTGTATCAGTTGTTTTTCTTGCGGCGGGTTAGGAACTATAAGAAAAGACAAGCGGTGTTAGTGTATTTCTGAGATTTGAAATGTAAAACATTGATGTCCTTACTTGATTTGAGCCACCTCCTGGCGCACCCCAGCTGCTGCCTAATGTAAAACCATTTAGGCTTTGGATCCCCAGCATTGCTACTAAACGGAGCAGTGATAATCTTTCTTTGTGGCACAGATTCAAAATATACAAAAGACGGAGTGTCATTGGTTCGATGTTTGAAGTTGTAAAAGAAACGAACATCTTCAAAAGTTAACTCTTCACCAAGAATTTCTCTATAGGCTATGCATAAGGTATACAAATAGGCGTAAGAATTGGGAAGAAGCTGCATGCGGGCAATCCTTAACTGTCTCAGGAAATCGACGATGAATGGTGGGAATGGAGGTATCGCTCCAACAAGACACATTAGTCTGGAAATAGCCATATATCCTTCTGGCGGATTACGGTGATGATCTGTTTTTGAGGGTAAAAGGGTACCTCCTTGAAGAATCTCGTGCTTGAGGCGTATCCGTATTAGTCTATCGTTATCGATTGTCAACTCAACTGAATCTTTAGGTGATTCTAGGATAACTGCATCCCTGAATTCATCGGGAGCACGGTTATCCCCTATCCCTCCTTCTTCCTCCTCACCGAGAGAGACATCCCCTCCAGATGATGCATCACTACCATGAGTTCCCATCTCATAATTTGGGCCTTCGCTATTCCAACCTGAATCGGAAGTAGAAGATACATCTTCAGTGGTAGGGTTTTCAGCTGTCCCTATAGCCTCCCTTCTCTCTGCTAGTCTAGACGAGCGTCTCTCGGTCTTATCTGATAAACTATTAAAGAAATAATAGCAAGGATTAAGGTAAAGTTGCCTGTATCCCCCCATACATGTGTGTGAACTAAAGTGTATGAAGTAAGTGCAGGAAACACAAAGTAAATACATAAGAGCACGATGCAAAAGTTTGACAAAGCAGTGATGTGTTTAGAATAATTTTAAATGTTTGCTCATGTTTAAAAGGCTCTATCCTAACTGTTCATTAAGTTGTAGATCACGACAAACATTGATCGATCTAGTTGGACAGTTCCTGTGCATTAAGTTAGATGGTTTCAGTTCGGTTCGAGTATATATGTTGTTGGGCTCGGATCGGGGCAAGATCATGCTTGATTCAGAGCAGAAGTTAATGCCTTACAGGCAAATCGGTTCAGTTCGGAAATGGTTTCTTTGATTAGTCTGGATCGGTCAAAGTACACATCCTTTTCCTTGTCCATCTTATTTTTCACTCCGACCTGACCTGATCAGATAGATCCCTTTCTCCTCTTCACTCTTACGCCTCTCCACCCGAATCGATCTGATGTCTTTCCCTCTCCTTCTTCTTTTCCATCCTTTCTATTCTTTCAACAACACCGAACCCATCTCCTTCTAAAAACTCATTCATTTTTGAGGAGTTTGTCATGGCAAAACACCCATGGACCAATATGTCCCATACCAGGTCAAATCCCATCCACCAACTCCTCGAGGTGGTGACGAGGCCACCAGCGACAATGACGAGGAGAGAGAAGATACTGCGCCATGCTTGGTATGACATCAAGCATAAATTTACTAAAATTACTTCTAAAATTCGAATGAGAATCAATTAAAAAGAGAGTTAATCGAAGTTCTGACCCACCTATGTAATCGATTTGAGGTTTAAAGGAGAATTATTGGAATTTTAAGAACTAGGGTTTTGTTTTTCTTCGGTGCGATTTTTGGAGAAGCGATGGAAATGAAAAGAAGAAAGCGGAAGTGAAGAAGAAGTGAATTTATATAAGGGTACAATGGCCCTTTGTATTCCTACCGGTGTGGCTCCGCTCGGACCAGAGAACATGCCCATGGCCATTCAGCCCAGTGGCACGAAGGCATTAAAGCCCAGCGGGATCAGATGGAATCGACCCGAACCCGAAGCGAGGTCATTAATATTTCAACACATGAAGTGAACCCAAAGAGAAATATACACAGGTTTACCTGGAGGAGTTACTGCACATCAAGCAGAGTTCTCAGAGTTATTTGAAACAAAGAAAGCAATTTGCGCATTCTATGGTGTATTTATAGACTACAAAAGATATGAATTCATGAAGCAGCACGTCCCTACAAACAAATGGAAATGGTTATTCAGCGGTTTTGGTTCAGGAACCAATGAGCTGACCATTTCGAAGCACACTTTATCTTCAATAGAAGAGTACTTCGAGGGGGCAAAATGTTAGCCTACTTTATGAACTAGGCTACCCAAAGTCAAAAAATCAATCGGTGAAGAGTGTTGATCAGAGAAACACCCTTTAGGAGACTGGATCTGATCGGAATGACCAGGCCAAACCAAAACGTGGTGGAGCAGAAAACAAAGGAAAGGGGGCAAAATCGGATCGGAGCGGAGGAAACCGATACGCTCCCTTTCCCTCACACACCCGATCCGCCCTTCCATTCTTCCATTCGAATCGATCCGAACTCAGATAATTGAAGCTGCTACAGTTACGCTCACGATCCCTGAAGATTCGGAGCAGTTAGAAGACCATTCCCTCACGTTCAACCACTAATTCAGTGTGCTGGTACCATTTTAAGAGCTCCGAACCCGACACTAATGGGATGGGCGCCACATGGATCCGAACAGGAGCCATTCTAGAAGCATTTTTCATCTATAAATAGACCACCATGGGTCATTTGAAAGGATCTTTTGGCATTTTCAGAGTTGAAACCCCTTTGAGAACCGAATTCTATCACCATTTTCATATTGCAATCAACTTATAAGGTACATTTCAGAGAGAATTGAGTGAATCTATGTATGATATGAGTGAAAGCGAGTAAGAATCATTGTTGTATCTACATTCAAGTCATCAATACAAAAAGTAGAAAGTGGACGTAGGCTATTTAACGCCGAACCACTATAAATTGTGCATTTTTTCATTTTTAGTTTCATTTCATCAGAAATTGTTCCTAGTTTGGGTGTTAGAGCCATTTTTGGATCTAACATGTCCCATCACACAATGCAACGCAAGCCGGAGGATAGAGTTTTCCCTTATAATAGCAAAACATGCTTGGTACGTTTAAAAATAAATCATTTTGATATTACTATAAGTGCATAGTGTCAAAATCAATTTCAAATATAAATGTATCAATCATAGACGATATGGGTACCATATATCATGTCGCCATACTAGTTTTACAACTAAAACCGAAAAATGTCGTACTGGAAATTGGATTTCCATCATGAGTCAAGGCAAGGGATAATCTCCTTACTGATTCGAGACACTCTAGAAAATGCCTCAGGGCTCGGACGCTGGCGAGCCCTAGATCCTGTAGGGCCGGTCCACACTTACTTTAGTGGATTAGTTATTCCTGAACACACGTTTCCCGGTCCTATAGGACCTATCTCTGAGCCACTAGGGACTCAATATCCAAGGCGCCTCATTCCCTCATCCACATAAGTAAAAATGTCTGGGTTCCATACCATGCACCACTCCTAGCTAGAAAGAAACGTCGTGCACTCCCTGCGTTCCCTTATCCCGTTTTTGACTTATACCGGGTGTGAGGCTCACGAATTAATGTTATACACACAGCTATGCTAATTAAAGTCGTGCTTTGATCATTAACCACAAGACTCTGCTTTTCAACAAAAGCCTTGATCCTTTGCATCTTAGCATGCCACACTGACAATTCACGCCATGCAACTGATGTCTACCAATATATAACCTCTAAGCTCGTACGTCTCAGAGAAGGTTCTTAAGAAAGAGAATAAATTCTCCGTCACCAAACAAATATATATTTAATAGAAATCAATCAACATAGAATGAAATCCAATGTCAGACACAAATCCATTTACAAGTCCGTTATGGGTCTGAACGAAACTAGAGGCATCGTATTCCTCGTCCCATATGTCCAATACAGGAGAGAGGTCCTTGCATATCCGGTCGATCTCCAAGTACGTCTGAACGATCACCACTTATTAGCTTGTCTTGGGTGTATAGCCCAATCAAGACATCAGTAATCATCCAAACGATGTGAAGATCTCCGGTCTTCAACCACCGTCTTCATCGTCAACTGTTAGTCTTCATATCAGTTATTCAGGATGGGATAAACCCAGTCTTTCCAAATAACTCACGTATTTTATAATCAATAATCATGTGCTATAAAAACACATCATACGCCCCATTCCAATTCAGAATATTCTTTTATTCAAATATTCACTTCTTTAGGGAAAGGTTCCCATTAGTTTTATCAAAGATAAATTCTTTAAAAAATTAATCTTTAATCTTCCTTTGGATATCAATTCCAAAAGATTTCATTCTATTCTTTAACAATTCTAAACCAAATTAAGTTTTATAAAACTAGTCGGGATTATCGCCTTACCAAAGTAATCATTTGTTATTTTATTACTACAATCCCAACCTATTCATCCCATGGAGAAAAACTGGTAGTACTCCATATCTAACACCGACGGTGTTATTGGTAAATTTAATTACCATTTTACGTTCAAATCTAATCAAAGATTTAGCTATCACCTGGAGTAAAACTGGCGGAACTCCATTCTCGATCACAGAATTTAATTACCTCATTTCCATCTAATTAAAGATTCAATTTAATTACCTCATTTCCATCTAATTAAATTTTCATTAAAACTCTAGTTCAGTTTTAATCTAAAAAATCATTACTTAATGATTATTCAACTTTAGGAAAACAAATCATGTATTTAACTAGGTTAAATAACCAATGTCATTTAAAACACTGTTCACGATAAACCCAAATCCTCTTCCATTAACTATGGAATCTTCATGGAAAATAGGTCAATATATAATCGATATAAATTTCCGTATTAGACTAATAATATAAATGGAATACCGGCCAAACCTTTTAAATTTCATATATAGTAAGGGTCTTCATTCATGGAAGCTCATCTCGATTATTAAATCAAATTCCATTTAATTCCAATTTAATCTATCAAATTGGAAAACTTTACTTTGGAAAATTTACATTAAATCTTAGAATAAATGTAACGACCCGGAAAATCTGAACCAATTTAAAAATTTTAAATTGGCTATTTTAGTGAATTTTAAGTATTTAAAATAAATATTTTAAATAATAGCGATGAAATGTATGTTTGAATCTATGTTGAAAATGAAAATAATTAATTTGAATTATAAACAAGGCCTGAAATGGCGCGGTAGTTTCGAAAATTGAATTCAAACTTTGACTGACAGTACCGGGTGCAAAACAAAACGGATTTGAGTGAAACCAAAAATATTTAAATATGTTAGTGAATATCTTTCTAACGAATCTGAAAAATCAAAGTTTCATAGTAAGAAGCAAAAGTTATGGCCAAATGAATTTTCAGAAAGGTCGCTGTAGAAATTATGTAGCCCGTGAAAATGGCCATTTTGCAAACAACCTCGGAATTCGACGAAACCACTTTTGTTGGATCCGAGATGTTAAATTATTGCTAGGTTTCAAATTTCATAATTTTTGAAGCTAGTATGTGAGCGTGACAAAGGAAAATGTGTTTGGTCGATTTCTATTAAATTGGATCGACCAGAAATGGGCCATTTTTCAAAGGTCTCAAAATTCGATGAAACTAGTGGGACCGTATCATCAAAACATAGCTAGATTTATTTTTCGGGAATTTTTAGAACTAGTTTGTGGCCCTGACAAATTGAAATATACATTCAAATCAAATATTGAATGTTTTATATTCTAATTTGAATGAAAACTGACTGAAACAGTCGAATAGGCCTACAAAACATATCCCATTGTGTTTGGAATAGGGGTAAATCGCTAGGGACGACAGTCGTTGGGTTTGAATTGGTGTTCGTATGTGACAAGCGGTATTTTAGAAATTTAAAAATATATAAATTAAATAAAAAAATCCTATTGGCTATCACTTTTCTCTCTCCCCGACTATTCTTCAGGCGTGCACGACGGAAAAGGTTCTCCACCTTCTCTCCTCTTTTTCTCCAAATCTACTCAATAAAATTCGGGGCTCATGTTATGGATTTTGTAGAGCTTGGAATTCTCTTCAAATCCATATAAAGTTTGCTAATTATCATTGAGAGAATCGAGAGAATCACCCTCGTGAAGTTCCGACCTTTGGACCTCCGCCGTGGCTGCCTCCGACCACCGAAGTGGGCCCCACTTCCGGCGAGCAGGCGCCGCTCCTCCCCCTTCGACCTCGCGCAACCCGATCGTGGAACCGTTACACGGATTGATCGAAAAATCCAAACCTAGTTTGGAACCATTTCAGAAAAAGTACGGCTATTTTAATTTAAACTATATTATAACAGTTTAAAGCCTACGGTTTTTTATTTCACTGTAAAAATCATATCTTTTTCGTTTCTTGACGAAATTCAGTGAAACAAGAGACAGTGAACTCGTGTGGACGTCTTCTACATTCTAGAAGAGGCCGCATATTTTTCTGAGCCTTCAGCTATTTTTGGTGGAGTGGAACCCAATGTGAGATTTCTAAATTATAAACGATATGGAAAACGACGATGTATAAATTATATAGTCGATGTATGAGTTATATAAGCGTTGTACACCTCATGTATAAGCGTTGTATAAGTTGTACGTTCGATATATAAGTTATATATGCATTGTAAAAAATTTATATGTGTTGAAATAGAAGTGAAATGCTTATAAATATATATATATATATATATATATATACGCCCCTCGTCCACAAACCTTGGACGATATTTATTGGTTGTGATTGATGTGAAAATTGGTTGATTAGAATTGTTTGTGGTTGAAATTGATTGATAGTGGTTGAAAAATACCCGGTTGGGGTTGAGAAATTTTTGGTTGAAACCACATAGGATTAGCTTGTGGAAATGAAAAAAATATACATGCCGCCTGCGTGCGAACTAGATGCATGAAATCCCCATTGTCAAAAGCGGCGAGGCTTTAAGGTAGAGCGAGGAGTCGTACTAGGAACGGGCCCGGTTTTAACTACCCTGCCGTTATGCTGCCGAAATTTTGAATAATATTCATGTGTTAGAATTATTTTCATGTGTTGAAACTATATTCGTGTGTTGAATATAAAACCTTCATGTGTTGAATAGAAATTCATTCGTTGAATGATATTCATGTGTTGAATGGTATTCGTGTTTTAAATAAATTGTTTTAAAATAAAAATCATATTTTTATCATCTATATGAACTATATAAAATAGTCGTGTTTTGAAATAAATTGTTTTATAATAAAAATCATATTTTTACTATATACATGAATTGTTAAAAATAGCGAAGTGTTGAAATAATTGTCAGTTGGATAAAAATAACTTTTTTATCAAAAGTATGAAAAGAATATAGTTTTGAAATCGAAGAATCGATTATATTTATATTTATATATATAAATAGAATTGAAATATATCGAATAATGAAGCTGCAGTTCGTGTTTTGAAACCGTGATTTCTAACGATTAGTGCGGGAGATCCGACCATCGGATTTTCCCGAAACTGAAACCGTTGGGTTCGCTTGGGAAATATCTTTCCAACGACACCAACTTTGTAAAGATTCAACGGTTGGATTGTCTGGAATGTTTAATTCAAATATGAAGAAAAACAGCGCCAAAATCGATCATATATATATATATATATATATATATATTAAATCGAATAACGACGCTACAGTTCGTATTTTGAAATCGAAACTTCAAACGAGTGTACCGGGAGATCCGACCGTCAGATTTTCCCAAAACTGGAACCGTTGGATTCGTTTTGAAAAGATATTTCTAATGATGTAAATTTTGTGAAGATCCAACGGTTAGATTTTCAGATATGTGTAAATCAAATCTGAAGAAAAATAGCGCCACGGCCGCGTTATGGCCCGAAGCATCGTTTGAATAAATTGGCTATTTTAAAATAAATAAAAATAGAGATAAATTGTTATAAAATATTATAAATGATATGCAATGTGAAATTTAGAAATTAACTGAAGGTTAGCTTAGTCGAATGGTTTCTTGGGTTTTGATCTGATGTTGGTTTCGGTCTTCGGGGTTAATATTTGGGAAATCGTTCTCTTACTGATTTACGGTTAGTGACTAATGAATTGGAATAAAGCGTGTGTTGTGTTTGTGTAGCACTTGTTAATTACATATGCGAGTTGCTCAGAAAGACCGGGTTTATCCCATTCTGAATAACTGAATCGACGATAAGAAATCGAAGATGAAGACGGTGGTCGAAGACCGGAGTTCTTCACCTCGTTTGGATGGTAACTGATGTCCTGATTGGGAGGCATCCCAAAATATGGATAGTGAGTGGTGATCGTCCAGACGTACGTGGAGATCGATGGGTTTGCGAGGTATATAGTGCCTCCGGTTTCGTTCAGACCCAGAACGGACTTGTAGATGGACTGTGTCTGACATTAGAATTCATTCTATGTGATTGATAACCATCAGTTACATGGTGTGAATTGCCTGTGTGGCATGCTAAGATGCAGTGATCAGGGATTCTGTTGAAAAGCAAAGTCTTGTGGTTGATGATCAAAGCACCGCCTGTGTGGCATAGCTTTGTGTATAACGTGAATTTGCGAGCCTCACACCCCGGTATGAACCAGAAATGGGAGAGGACCTCAGGGAGGGTATGCGTTACCTTCTAGTTAGAGGTGGTGTCGGTGCTTGAACTGGCTGACATTTATATTATTTTCACCTATGTGGTTGTTGCTGTTGCGAGGCGCCTCGGTTATATCGGTCGATCGGGGACCGATGGAGTCATTCGTTGGCTCATTTACGCCCTAAAGTGCGGGGAAATGCAGTGTTCAGGAATTTTAATCCACATCGATGGACCGGCCCTGTCGCTCTAAAGGCCCACCTGAGTCTAGGTCCTGAGACATGGGCTAGATTGTCTCGAAGTCAGTAAGGACTATCTTTTGCCTTGGTTCATGACGGAAATCCAATTTCCAAATACATGACTGTGCGGTTTTGATTGTATATATATATATATGGCGACATGATATATGGTACCCATGCCGTCTATGATTGATAGTTATGATTGAAATTGTTTTTGAAACATATAAACACTAGTAATAATATCATATGCTTTTGTTTTATTCGTATCAAGCATATTTTGGCCATTATAAGGTAAAACTCTATCCTCCGGTTTGCGTTGCATTGTGTGATGGGAACTGAGTCTTATAATGGCTTCATTTTTATAAAAAGCATTGCGATGTTTAAAGATTTACTTGTTTTAGAGCACTGGCAATCCAATGGAGTAAACCCGTTCCATGAAAGTGGTGTGGTCCTGTGATTAGCCATATTTTAACTGTGTTAAGTAGATTTCTCATACCAGTCCCATGACTGACTCGTAGTTTGTTTCACTTGCAAACTCGGGTGCCCCTTTTTCTCCACGGGAAGCCTTGTATTCAGGTTATTAGCAGGCTCTGTCTGGATAGCTGAAGATGGATTCTATCATTTATCTCATTTTATGTTGTTCAGCTCCTATTGTACATATTATGTTTGTTTTCCGCTGTAGACATTTATGTATAGCTGAACTGTATTTGTACTAAGTATGATCCTGTATATTGTGTAACTCTGATGATTACGTTTATCCAGTGTATTATTTTTTCATTATCTGGTGTATTTATTTATTTCTGTTCTGCTATTATCTGTTTCTGTGTTATATTCCAAAGATTACCCTTGTCACCGTCAGTACGGGATTTGGGGTCGTCACATGTGGTATCAGAGCCTTGGTTAAGCTTAGTGTTGGAATATAACATATGAACGAACTCGTCAGAAATAGAACCAGAAGTGTTCTAGGATGAGTAACTCATTACAGATAGGATCAGTAATATCCTAGTATGAGTAAAGCAGAATGAAATACACCCCAGTAGACACATTTACATTCAAGTATTTGTCTCTATATTTTGAAATATCTTTTCTATTGACCTGACACTTTGTCTGCTAATTGCAGACGCTCTAGAAAATGAGTGGCAGGAACAGAAGAAATAATCGTATGGCTCGACAAGCTATTGAGCCAGTTGTGCTCCCGCAGCCAGAATCAGATATAGAAGTTCTATACAAGAGATTTTGAAATCTGGGTGGATCACCATTCTTAGGCAAAGAGTCCATTATGGAAACACAAGCTTGGATTCGTTCTGCTGAGAAAATCTTTGAAGGTTTAAAGCTGAGAGATGACCAGAAAAGATTACTAGCGTCTTGGGCACTTAAAGAAGAAGCTTTGTTTTGGTGGGATTCGACTATCAAAGATAATCCAGAAGGTGATATCACCTGGGATAGATTCAAAGTGATTTTCCTAGAAAGATTTACTCCTCCTGAAGCAACTGAGCGGTTATGTGATGAATTTTCTTATTTGATACAAGGAGATATGACCATTCCAGAATATCATAATAAATTCTATGAACTTTCTCACTTTGCCCCTCATCTAATTCAAAATCCGAAGAGGAAGAATTTGAGATTTATCAACGGGCTTCAAAGAAAATATCAGAATAGTGTAATGAGGAATGTGAAGCTTCCTTTTTCTGAAATGATATACATGGCTTACCAGTACGAGGATCTCGACAAGAAAGGTATGTTACGCTACGAAGAGGAGGTCAGTTCTAGTAATAAAATTGAGTCTGAAACTGATCGTCCTGAGGCCAGTACAATGTCTGAGGTCAGTAAGAAGCCTAAAGTGAATCGGAAAAGGGCCAGATCTGAAAAAGAACCAGCAACGACTGCCGTATGCAATAACTTCCATAAGCAAGGGCATTTGCAAGGAAATTGCAGATCTTTAAAGAAGCAAAGAAAGGAAGGATCTAAGTCTGATAAGAGGGTTCATGAGGGCAGAGGATGCCATAAGTGCCACCAGGCCGGTCATATTGCGAGAAATTGCCCGCTATTCAGAAAACCTCAGTTAGTGCATGTAAATGAAGTGGAAGAAGTGCCTGCATCTTCGTCTGCTCAGGAAAGGGCTGATGTTTTGGAAGGCACGCTTAATGTCAAAAATATTCCAGTTAAAGTACTGTTTGATACAGGTGTGTCGTGAAGCTTTATTGCAAAGAATGTGGTTAAGAAGCTGAATTTGAATTTGAAGAAGCTCAAAGAACCCATCACTGTCCATAATCCGATTGGAAGTTCTCTCGATCTTAGCTGGATTTGTGCGGTGCCTGTCTCTTTTTCCTGTTATAAGTTCCCTACTATCTCTATCGTCATGAATTTTACTGAATTCGATCTTATTTTGGGATTGGATTGGTTAACCAAATATGAGGCAGAGGTTAGATGCGCCGAGAGAGTTGTTAAGGCAAAGGCCCAATCAGGCAATTATATAACCATACCATGCGAAGGTCCGAATTCAAATAGAAAAGACTTCTGGGCAACTTTGGATATTCTCCTGCTCAAATAGAAAATATCCCTGGAGTCACAGAGAATATTCCCGACCTCATCAAAGATATTCCTGTCGTAAAGAATTATGCAGATGTGTTCGAGGAAGTCGTTAGTCTACCTCCGCAGAGAGAAATTGATTTCAAGATCGCTTTAATTCCGAATGCAAGGCCAGTAGTGCACGCTATTTGTAGGATGACCCTAAAGGAGAAAGAAGAACTAGACAATCAAACACGACAGCTCGTATGGAAGGGTCTGATCAGGCCTAGTTTCTCTGATTGGGGAGCAGCAGTGGTGTTTGTCCCAAAATCAGATGGTACTCTGCGACTATGTGTGGATTATCGTGATTTGAACAAGCAGACAATAAAGAATAAATATCCACTGCCGCGAATCGATGATTTATTGGATCGTCTGAATGGAGCAAAAGTATTTTCAAGGATGGACCTAGCTACAGGTTTCCATCAGCTTCGTATTGCCGAAGAGTGTGTTCCTATGACAACATTCAGAGGTCCAGACTTATTCTATGAGTGGTTAGTAATGCCATTCGGCTTATGTAACGCTCCAGCTTACTTCGTCGATTTGATGAATAGAGTGTTCAGAGGAGTCTTGAAAAAGTTTGTTCTGGTTTTTATTGACGATATTCTAATCTTCTCTAAATCAAAGGCTGAACATGAAAAACATTTGGAACAGACTCTGGAAATTCTCAGAAGGAATGTATTGAAATCCAAACTGTCCAAATGTATATTCTGGCAAGATGAAGTAAAGTTTCTTGGCCACGTCATATCAAAAGAAGGAATTGCTGTGGATCCAAGTAAAATCACGGCTATTCAAAATTGGAAACAGCCTAGTACTCCTACAAAAGTCCGCAGTTTTCTCGGATTGGCTAGTTATTACCGGAAGTTCGTTAAAAAAATTTCGAAGATATCTAGTCACTTAACAAAGCTTACAAAGAAGCACTCAAAATTCAAGTGGACTCCAGAATGTGAGGAGGCTTTTGAAGAGTTAAAGTTAAGATTAACAATGACTCCAGTGTTAACGATAATAGACGGCAATCAGGATTTAAAAGTCTGGACAGATGCCTCTAGGGAAGGCCTTGGTGCAGTATTAATGCAAAGGGGTCAGGTTGTTGCTTATGCTAGCCGTCAGCTGAAGCCACATGAAAAGAACTACGTCACTCATGATCTTGAGTTGTTGGCTATAGTATTTGCTTTGAAAATCTGGAGACACTATCTTCTTGGTGAGAAATTTGAACTGTTTATAGATCACCAGTCGTTAAAGTTTTTGTTCACCCAGAAAGACTTGAATCTGAGGTAGCAACGTTGGCTCGAGTTCCTTGCAGCATACGATTTTGAGATTCTATACACTCCAGGGAAATCCAATGTCGTGGCCGATGCGTTAAGCCGAAAGAATGTAATGATCGCCAGCTTTATTATTATGACTTCCTTGATTGATAAAATATCTTCTCTTCAGAAGGATGATCACTTCATTTAGAAGATCAGGGAGATAATTCAGAAAGGCGAGCCCTTGAGTTTTCAGGTTGACGATGATGGGATTCTAAGGCTAAAAGGTCGAATCTGCGTTCCTAACATTTCTGAGCTCCGAAAGGAAGTGCTGGATGAATGCCACAAGTCAAAACTTAGTATCCATCCAGGAGTAAGCAAAATGTATAATGACATCAAATGCACTTTCTAGTGGAAGTCGATGAAGAGGGACATTTCTTTATATGTTAGTCGATGCCCTACTTGCCAGCTAGTCAAAAGCGACCAACAGAAACTTGCTGGATTGTTGTAACTGCTGGATGTTCCAGGTTGGAAGTGGGAACATATTTCCATGGACTTCATAGATGGTTTGCCGAGAACCAGAAAAGGAAATGACAGTATTTGGGTGATCGTAGATCGCTTCACGAAGACCGCCCATTTCATACCTGTCAGATCAAACAGAACTGCTCAGAGTCTGGCACAGATATACTTCAAGGAAATTGTTAGACTACACGGAGTGCCGATCAGTATAGTTAGTGATAGAGATCCAATATTTACTAGAAAATTTTGGGAGGCATTTCAAGTAGAGCTGGGAATGAAGCTGAACTTGGGCACCGCTTATCATCCTCAGACAGATGGTCAGACTGAGAGGGTGAATCGTATACTAGAAGATCTATTGCGGGCTTGTGTTCTAGATTTCGGTGGATCATGGGAAGACCATCTGCATTTGGCTGAATTCTCATATAACAATAGCTACCAGGAGAGCCTAACAATGTCGCCATTCGAAGCATTGTATGGTAGACCGTGCCGATCCCCTGCTTGTTGGGTCGAACCCGGTAATAGACTTGTGTTGGGGCCAGATATGATCCGAGAAGCTGCCGACAAAGTCGATTTCGTTAAGAAACGATTACTCGCCGCTCAAAGCCGACAGAAGAGCTATGCTGATAAGAGAAGAAGAGATATATCATTTGCGGTATGCGACTATGTATATTTGAAAGTATCGCCGATGAGAGGAGTTATCCGGTTCGGTAAAACTAGGAAGTTGGCGCCCAAATTCATTGGTCTGTTTCCTATTCTTGAACGGATTGGAACTCTCGCTTATAGGGTTCAATTGCCTGATTGGTTGCCTGGAGTGCATGATGTATTTCACATATCTCAACTTCGAAAGCATGTTCATGACCCAGACATGGTTGTGGAAGAGGCCGCACAGCAAGATATTGAAATTACTCCAGAATTGGCTGTGAGAAGAGAGCCACTAAAGATCATTGGAAAAGAAACCAAAGAGCTGAGGAACAAGAAGTTTCACTTAGTCAAAGTGCAATGGAGTGGAGATCCGCGAGATTGTACTTGGGAAACTGAGGAGAGCATTCAGAAAGCCTATCCTAAGTGCCGAGTGGATATCTCTGATTGACTCCGGTGCAAGATACATTTACCATATTTTGAGATTTCCAGTTGTTCTCTACTTTGTTGTTATTTTCTTTTCATAGATGTGCACTATTAATTCTATAGTTTGAATGATTTTAAAAGAGTATAGGAATTGATTAGTATATTTTTGAAAAGTTAAAAAACCATTTGATTGTTGTTTGTGTTGTGTGATAGTAGATTGGATTAATTAAATTATTAAAACGATAGTTAATTTTATCAATAAGAGAATGAATGGTAGAATTTATTCGATTATATCACACATTGAACTGATATGAAAATAGATAGAAATAATACATGTGCATATATATGATTCAACAGGTAAATGGATTAGCTGTTGAGTAAAGAAATTATTTGCGTGCCCGACAAATAGGTAAACCTTAATGAGTTGGATGTGAAATATTATTATATCAACTCTTGTGAATGCCATTGGATGCGGAGTGCTGGTTGTTCTATGTGTAACCATAAACGTCGCCATAGGATAGTAACAATTAATTTTGAACTACACTACATGGCATACTTCTTGAAGAAAGGCATACTTCATCATATACCACATAAGCATTTGGAGCTTGTGTGACGAGGTGGAAGATTTACCATACGAGCGAGAGGCTTGTATGGCGATGACTATATTTTACAGGTTGAACTGATGACTGATATGGACCATATAAAATTGTAACGATAAATTGCCAGATTAATAAAAACCCCACACGGGTTTGGAGTTGACAATAATCACATCTCTCTAGTCATTAGATACGGCACATGAATTATTTATTTCCCACACAGGACGAGGTGACGAGAATTTATTCTCTGGAGCAATTAAAATACACACTCCCTCAGGCTTTGACAGGGTGACAAGAATTTATTCTCTGGAGTTATTATCTATACACACTCCCCTGTAAACACCAGAATATATCACTATAAATATGTGTATGCTTTATAGGATTTATTGGGGACCTAATACGGCCCAATAAATTTCCAAACCCCTCCCCGTACAAATGAGGTTATGGTGAAATTTTTCGAAAATTCCGGGTGTTAGCCAAATTTTTGAAGAATTTGAAAATTCTCAGAAACTGAAAAGTTAGAGAATGGAAGCCAGATTGAACGTAGAGTTGATTAATCAAACCACTTTCGACTTTGTTCCTTTTCGGGGACGAAAAGTTTTAAGTGGGGGAGATTGTAACGACCTGGAAAATCTGAACCAATTTAAAATTTTTAAATTGGCTATTTTAGTGAATTTTAAGTATTTAAAATAAATATTTTAAATAATAACGATGAAATGTATGTTTGAATCGATGTTGAAAAGGAAAATAATTAATTTTAATTATAAACAAGGCCTGAAATGGCGCGGTAGTTTCGAAAATTGAATTCAAACTTTGACTGACAGTACCGGGTGCAAAACAAAATGGATTTGAGTGAAACCAAAAAATATTTAAATCTGTTAGTGAATATCTTTCTAACGAATCTGAAAAATCAAAGTTTCATAGTAGGAAGTAAAAGTTATGGCCAAATGAATTTTCAGAAAGGTCGCTGTAGAAATTATGTAGCCCGTGAAAATGGCCATTTTGCAAACGACCTCGGAATTCGATGAAACCACTTTTGTTGGATCCGGGATGTTAAATTATTGCTAGGTTTCAAATTTCATAATTTTTGAAGCTAGTATGTGAGTATGACAAAGGAAAATGTGTTTGGTCGATTTCTATTAATTTGGATCGACCAGAAATGGGCCATTTTTCAAACGGTCTCAGAATTCGATGAAACTAGTTTTGTTGGGACCGTATCGTCAAAACATAGCTAGATTTATTTTTCGGGAATTTTTAGAATCAGTTTGTGGCCCTGGCAAATTGAAATGTACGTTCAAATCAAATATTGAATGTTTTATATTTTAGTTTGAATAAAAACTGACTGAAACAGTCGAATAGGCCTACGAAACATATCCCATTGTGTTTGGAATGGGGGTAAAACGCTAGGGACTACAGTCGTTGGGTTTGAATTGGTGTTCGTATGTGACAAGGGGTATTTTAGAAATTTAAAAATATATAAATTAAATAAAAAAATCCTATTGGCTATCACTTTTCTCTCTCCCCGACTATTCTTCAGGCGCGCACGACGGAAAAGGTTCTCCACCTTCTCTCCTCTTTTTCTCCAAATATACTCAATAAAATTCGGGGCTCATGTTATGGATTTTGTAGAGCTTGGAATTCTCTTCAAATCCATATAAAGTTTGCTAATTATCATTGAGAGAATCGAGAGAATCACCCTCGTGAAGTTCCGACCTTTGGACCTCCGCCGTAGCTGCCTCCGACCATCGAAGTGGGCCCCACTTCCAGCGAGAAGGCGCCGCTCCTCTCCCTTCGACCTCGCGCAACCAGATCGTGGAACCGTTACACGGATTGATCGAAAAATCCAAACCTAGTTTGGAACCATTTCAGAAAAGGAACGGCTATTTTAATTTAAACTATATTATAGCAGTTTAAAGCGCTACGGTTTTTGATTTCACTGTAAAAATCATATCTTTTTCGTTTCTTAACGAAATTCAGTGAAACAAGAGACAGTGGACTCGTGTGGACGTCTTCTACATTCTAGAAGAGGCCGCATATTTTTCTGAGCCTTCAGCTATTTTTGGTGGAGTGGAACCCAATGTGAGATTTCCAAATTATAAACGATATGGAAAACGACGATGTATAAATTTTATAGTCGATGTATGAGTTATATAAGGGTTGTACACCTCATGTATAAGCGTTGTATAAGTTGTACGTTCGATATATAAGTTACATACGCGTTGTAAAAATTATATATGTGTTGAAATAGAAGTGAAATGCTTATAAAAATATATATATATATACGCCCCTCGTCCACAAACCATGGACGATATTTATTGGTTGTGATTGATGTAAAAATTGGTTGATAGCGAATGGTTGATTAGAATTGTTTGTGATTGAAATTGATCGATAGTGGTTGAAAAATACCCGGTTGGGGTTGAGAAATATTTGGTTGAAACCACATAGAATTAGTTTGTGGAAATGAATAAAATATACATGCCGCCTGCGTGCGAACTAGATGCATGAAATCCCCATTGTCAAAAGCTGTGAGGCTTTAAGGTAGAGCTAGAAGCCGCACTTGGAACGGCCCCGGTTTTAACTACCCTGCCGTTATGCTGCCGAAATTTGGAATAATATTCATGTGTTAGAATTATTTTCATGTGTTGAAACTATATTCGTGTGTTGAATAGAAAACCTTCATGTGTTGAATAGAAATTCATTCGTTGAATGATATTCATGTGTTGAATGGTATTCGTGTTTTAAATAAATTGTTTTATAATAAAAATCATATTATTGTCATCTAGATGAACTATATAAAATAGTCGTGTTTTGAAATAAATTGTTTTATAATAAAAATCATATTTTTACTATATACATGAATTGTTAAAAATTGCGAAGTGTTGAAATAATTGTCAGTTGGATAAAAATAACTTTTTTATCAAAAGTATGAAAAGAATATAGTTTTGAAATCGAAGAATCAATTATATTTATATATATATATATGTGTGTGTATAAATAGAACTGAAATATATCAAATAACGAAGCTGCAGTTCGTGTTTTGAAACCGTGATTTCTAACGATTAGTGCGGGAGATCCGACCATCGGATTTTCCCGAAAATGAAACTGTTGGGTTCGCTTTGGAAATATCTTTCCAACAACACCAACTTTGTAAAGATCCAACGGTTGGATTGTCTGGAATGTTTAATTCAAATATGAAGAAAAACAGCGCCAGAATCGATCATATATATATATATATATATATATATATATATATATATATATATATATATATAATTATATTAAATCGAATAACGACGCTGCAGTTCGTATTTTGAAATCAAAACTTCAAACGAGTGTACCGGGAGATCCGACCGTCGGATTTTCTCAAAACTGGAACCGTTGGATTCGTTTTGAAAAGATCTTTCTAATGATGTAAATTTTGTGAAGATCCAATGGTTAGATTTTCAGATATGTGTAAATCAAATCTGAAGAAAAACAGAGTCACGGCCGCGTTATGGCCCGAAGCGTCGTTTGAATAAATTGGCTATTTTAAAATAAATAAAAATAGCGATAAATCGTTATAAAATATTATAAACGATATGGAATGTGAAATTTAGAAATTAACTGAAGGTTAGCTAAGTCGAATGGTTTCCTGGGTTTTGATATGATGTTGGTTTCGGTCTTTGGGGTTAATATTTGGTAAATCGTTCTCTTACTGATTTACGGTTAGTGACTAATGAATTGGAATAAAGCGTGTGTCGTGTTTGTGTAGCACTTGTTAATTACATACGCGAGTTGCACAGAAAGACCGGGTTTATCCCATTCTGAATAACTGAATCGACGATAAGAAATCGAAGATGAAGACGGTGGTCGAAGACCGGAGTTCTTCACCTCGTTTGGATGGTAACTGATGTCCTGATTGGGAGACATCCTGAAATATGGATAGTGAGTGGTGATCGTCCATACGTACGTGGAGATCGATGGGTTTGCGAGGTATATAGTGTCTCCGGTTTCGTTCAGACCCAGAATGGACTTGTAGATGGATTGTGTGTCTGACATTGGAATTCATTCTGTGTGATTGATAACCATCGGTTACATGGTGTGAATTGCCTGTGTGGCATGCTAAGATGCAGTGATCAGAGCTTCTGTTGAAAAGCAAAGTCTTATGGTTGATGATCAAAGCACCGCCTGTGTGGCGTAGCTTTGTGTATAACGTGAATTCGTGAGCCTCACACCCCGGTATGAACCAGAAACGGGAGAGGACCTCAGGGAGGGCATGCGTTTCCTTCTAGTTAGAGGTGGTGTCGGTGCTTGAACTGGCTGACATTTATATTATTTTCACCTATGTGGTTGTTGCTGTTGCGAGGCGCCTCGGTTATATTGGTCGATCCGGGACCGATGGAGTCATTCGTTGGCTCATTTACACCCCAAAGGGCGGGGAAATGCAGTGTTTAGGAATTTTAATCCACATCGGTGGACCGGCCCTGTCACTCCAAGGGCCCACCTGAGTCTAGGTCCTGAGACATGGGCTAGATTGTCTCAAAGTCGGTAAGGACTGTCTTTTGCCTTGGTTCATGACGGAAATCCAATTTCCAAATACGTGACTGTACGGTTTTGATTGTGTGTGTGTATATATATATATATATATATATATATGGCGACATGATATATGGTATCCATGCCGTCTATGAGTGATAGTTATGATTTAAATTGTTTTTGAAACATATAAACACTAGTAATAATATCAAATGCTTTTGTTTTATTCGTATCAAGCATATTTTGGCCATTATAAGGTAAAACTCTATCCTCCGGTTTGCGTTGCATTGTGTGATGGGAACTAAGTCTTATAATGGCTTCATTTTTATAAAAAGCATTGCGATGTTTAAAGATTTACTTGTTTTAGAGCACTGGAATCCAATGGAGTAAACCCGTTCCGTGAAAGTGGCGTGGTCCTGTGATTAGCCATATTTTAACTGTGTTAAGTAGATTTCTCATACCAGTCCCATGACTGACTCGTAGTTTGTTTCACTTGCAAGGGTGCCCCTTTTTCTCTATGGGCAGCCTTGTATTCAGGTTATTAGCAGGCTCTGTCTGGATAGCTGGAGCTGAAGATGGATTCTATCATTTATCTCTTTTTTTGCTGTTCAGCTCCTATTGTACATATTATGTTTGTTTTCCGCTATAGACATTTATGTATAGCTGAACTATATTTGTACTAAGTATGATCCTGTATATTGTGTAACTCTGATGATTACGTTTATCCAGTGTATTATTTGTTCATTATCTGGTGTATTTATTTATTTCTGTTCTGCTATTATCTGTTTCTGTGTTATATTCCAAAGATTACCCTTGTCGCCGTCAGTACGGGATTTGGGGTCGTCACAATAAAGATTTATAAATTCCAAATTATATTTTCACTGTTATTGGGTTAAAGAACAAATGTCGTTAAAACACAGTTCATGATAAACCCACAATCAACTTTCATTTCAATTCTAATTAAATATTAATTAATTGGTAAACTTCTCTAAATCTTAATTAAAAGATTTATTCTTTTCTCAACTGGGTTTAAGAACAATGTTATTTAAGACACCATTCACAACAAACCCAAAATCCAATTTGATATCAAATACAAGGCTCCAAATAGAAATAATATCGGCTTATTTTCAATATCAAAATCTGAAACTAACAAATATTGTATTGGGAATAATGATATTTATATCTTCCAAATTCCTCAACAATATTCGTATAATCACGGAATCCAGTATCGAAATATTCCGAAGATTATTTCCATTCCAATCCATTTCAATTCATACATTAGAAAATTCTGGTTATATCAAAACCATTTCAAATCCAAATTATTTATTTAAAAAAATCATTGGATTATTATTCTAGTTAATAACTAGTTCATTTTGATAAAAATATATTTTTATCTTTTCAAATATGAAAATTTTCGTCCAAAATCTTTCCAAACCATTTATTATGATTTTACACAATTTTTCCGTATTTTTAATAATTTTATTAAGGCCCGTACAGTCAGTTCCCCATAACGGCCATCGAACTACATCCATAGTGACCTTTTCTGAATTTGATATAGACATATCTCCAAATTTAATTGTTCAAATTTAAATCTCTTATGTCCATTGGAAAGCTCTTTCCAATACAAATCGACAACGATTCCGGTTTTAGGAGAATCCGACGGTCGAATCTCCCGCTACGTCCATTTGAAGTTAATGGTCGAAATTCGCGAATGGTCGCTGCGCGGCGCGTTCTATTCAGGCCATTTAAATATATATAATATATAAATCATCAATTTCCATTTAAAACGTATTTTATAAATGATTTATAAATTCATTTTAAAACGATTTCAACTTCTATTTCAATTTTAAATCAAAGTTGAATATTCCAAATCATTATAATATTAAAATGATAATATTTTCAAAATATCAGATTTTGAAATCAATTCTTTTCGATATTCATTATATAATGAATAAAATCAACCGATAAACCCGTTCGGGTTAAAATGGAGAATATCTACTTGCTCGGCTTCATATATTCCAATATTTTCGTGTCCATCCAAAATCGGACATCAAAATCATATTTAGATTCTTCACTGAATAATATTTTAAAATATTAGTTATTTTAAAATATTCATTATTTTAAAGTATTCTTTATTTCCTGAATTGGAATGCGACTCAATCAATTACCATATAATTTCGGTTATATGGATTTCATACATCGCATGTATTCAACAATAATGATAAATTAGGGGTGAGCATTATTCAGTTAAACCAAATAAACCAACCAAACCAATTTGTTTTGGTCGGTTTGGTTCGGTTTTGAAATTAAATCGGTTTTTATTGGCCTGGAAAAATAAAAAGTTCGGTTATCGGTTTAACCAAATTAACCGAACTTTTACCCTATTTTCAAAACTATCGATATTATAATAAATATTTAAGGTTAGTTTAGTTATTTAAGTAAATTTTAATCATTACCTATGTGTCAAAATTAATATTAAAAAGCATAAAAATCATAAATAATTATACTCTAATCATATACTTATAATTTATTTCAAATTATAGTGACTATTTCAACCACAAATTGTAAAACATGTTTAGTTCGGTTTAATCGTATAACCAACCGAACCAACCAAAATTAATTTGGTTGGTTTGGTTTTCATTTTTATTGGTTTTAGTTTGGTTTGACAAATTTCATCATCGGATGAACCAAACCAACCAAATACTCACCCCTATGATAGATAATCATTAAACATTTAAACATCATCCAGAGTGCAATTTACAACTATATAAGCATTAAATTAAATAAATAACGCTCATCACAGCTTGTCAACCTATCGGTTGACATACAACTAAATATTGGGATAAGTGTATGTCAAATATCATCCCAGTACCCATGTGGGGTTTTCAAACAACAACAGTGAATTTAAATAAATTATTGGTTAATAAATTTAACCAATTCTAATTCGGTTTGAATTATTTTTCTAATTAGCCAATTTTCATTGTTTAAATTATAAATAAATATTTATAATTTAGTTTCAACTACCACAAAATAATATTAAATTATTTTTAATATTTCAGCATCACAATCAAAACACAATACAGTCAATTATATCGTCCATGGTCTGTGGACGAGGGAGGTGAGCTAACAGGCACCATATACAATTTATAATGATTAAACTGATAAAAATCTCCACTGGTAATTGTATATATTGTTATACATGAATACAATAACATGATAAAATAATTTTGAGTGAGAATGAGTTCTCACATTGGGTTCCACTCCGCCATTCTTTATTTCTGAATTCTTCTAATAAAATTAAACGACCGTTTAATTTTATCAAAATCTCCAACAGTTTCCATTTCCGTTTTGGTCTGTTCTGAAATTTAAAGCTCGTCAAGAGGATTACAATGTGTCCAAGCTCATTGAATTATGATTTGTTATGAGTAAGTTATAGTATTTTAAACTTAAATCACAAAATAAAATCATTAACTTTATAATTAACTAATTAATCCACCCTAAACCTTTGCTAATTTTTCACTGGCTATAGGAGAAAACACGGCCGCCTTCTTCGTCTTCTATCGTGATTAACATCGAACCCATCTCGCCAAAATTGTGATGCCGCTGCTCCTTCTCCGATCTATCGGACCAAGATCCATTGCCTCCCCATTGAAGCCCTCAACGTCGCCGCCTACTGGCCGAAGCATCACCCAACTCGCACCCCCATAGATGCTGGAAACGGAGCTCCAACAGTGGCACTTTGAGCCACAAATTCTCGTTCAAAAACTACACAATAACAGATCATCCTCGCACCAATTTAAAGATCACAATTAGCCCTTCCATTTTCGTTTTAGAAGTTGTTTGAATTAGTGAGGGGATTGAAAGAATTTCGTGTATCAAAATGGGAGAATTCAATGCGTTGGTTTCTAAACAGCGACTGAGGAAAAAAATGGACCACACAATAAATGATAGGGTTTGACCCTTTTAACCAATATATATAATATATATTTTAATTGTTTTAATTCCAAAAAGAAAGATTTATACATTTAAACTCCAAATTAAACCCAAGACTATCGCCCTTAACCAATACCCATATTCCGGACACAATGGGATATGTTTCTTAAGCCAATTCTAATCTTTCGATCAGTTTTAATCACAAGTAAAATATAAATTGAATTTAAACGTATATTTTAATTTATCGGGACCACATACTGACTCCAAAAATTACAAAAAAAATAAATCTAGCTATGTTTTGACGATACGGTCCTAACAAAACTAATTTCATCGAATTTGGAGACCGTTGAAAAATGGCCATTTTCCAGTTGATTAAATTCAAACTGAAAACTCAAAACACGTTTAAATTTACTGTGCTCACATACTAATTCCAAAAATTATGAAATTTGAAACCTAATAATAATTTGACATTCCGGATTCAACAAAAGTGGTATCGTTGAAAACAGAGATCATTTGCAAAATGGCTATTTTTAAGGGCTATATATATTATTAAAATATATATAAATTCCATAACGATTATTCTAAATTTTAAACTGGACATAACTTTCAATTTATATTATGAAATCTGAAATTTTCACATTCATTAGAAAGATATAATTAAACAAATTCTAACGTTTCTGGTTTTACTAAAATCCAATCAATTTGAATCATATACAGTCAATTGAAATTTAAAATCAAATTTTCAAACTACCACGCCATTTCAGGCTCATTTTATAATTAAAATAAATTTATTCATCTAACTTCATTTAAGATAAATTTTTAGTCGTTATTATTTAAAATAAATCATTTTAAATATCCAAAATCCATTAAAATGGCTAAAATAAAAAAAATGGTTCAAAAATTCCGGGTTGTTACACAATTAGCCATTGAAAATTCATGATCATTTATCACAATTTCATCATCAAACTAACATCAGTTGTGTTACATGTAACAACCCTGAAAATCAGAACTAATTAATTTTTTTTTATTTTGGATATGTTATTGAATTTTTAATAGTTAAAATAATTTATTTTAAATAATAACAATTAAAAATTTATTTAAATCGAAGTTAGAACAAATATATTTATTTTAATTATAAAAGGAGTTAGAAATAGCGCGGTAGTCTGAAATTTTGAATTTGAACTTTGACTGAATGTACAGGATTCAAAATAAATCAGATTTCAGTAAAACCAAAAAAATTTAAATCAGTTTAATAATATCTTTCTAACGGATCTGAAAAATTGAAATTTCATAGCGGGAATAAAAAGTTATGTCCAGTTGAATATTCAGAATAGTCGTTATGAAATTTCATATAGTATATAGCCCTTATAAATGGCCATTTTGCAAACGACCTCCGTTTTCGATGAAGCCACTTTGGTTGGATCCAGAATGTCAAATTATTGCAAGATTCCAATTTTCATAACGTTTGAAATTAATATGTGAGCGTGACAAAAGAAATTGTGTTTTGTCAATTTCAGTCAAATTGGATCGACCAGAAAATAGCCATTTTTCAAACGGTCTCCAAATTCAACAAAATTAATTTTGTCAGGACCATATCATCAAAACATAGCTAGATTTATTTTTTGGGAATTTTTGGAGTCAGTATGTGGCTCCGGTAAATTAAAATGTATGTTCAAATTTAATATTGAATGTTTTATATTTTAATTTAAAGAATAACTGATTGAAACAGTCGAATGTGCCTATGAAGCATATCCCATTGTGTCCGGAATGAGGGTATTTAGCTTGAGGCGACAGTCGTTGGATTTGATTTGGAGATTGGGTGGGTAAACATTATTTTTTTGAAATTAAAAGAATTAAATAAAATAAATATACGTATAAAATATGTCGTATACTGTATAAACCCTAATATATCGTTATTTCTTAGCTGCCATCAAAAACTGAACGACACACGCCATTCTTCCCTTCCCTCGTCATTTTCTCTTAAACCACACAATGAAATCGAACAATTCTTTTGGTAAATTTGTAGAGAATCTTCTCAGCTTCAATCCCATACCCATTTCAGAATTTATCGTCGCATGTTGATCGAGATTGAAGCCTCCGAAGTCGCTCCGTTCTGACTTCCGCTACGCCACTGATCTGCGATCGAAGTGGGCCCCACCACCATCGATCTGCGCGCGCCTCCAAGCCCTTCCACGTGCTGAAGTCTGATCGTCTGAAGGTGCGCGGTTTAGGTGAAAATTCGAGCCCTAGGTTGGAACTGATTCTAAAAAATGTCGGCCTGTTCAAATTGAAGAAGAAGAAGGGTATTAATTAATTAATTAATTATATTTAAAATGTTAACAACCTTCATAAAATCATATCTTTGTCATACGATAACGAAATTCGATGAAACAGGAAGTGTTGGGACCGTAAATTCGAGATCTACAATTCAGAAAAGACCGGAGAATTTTTGGAGCTTTCTACAATTTTTGAAGAAATAAAAAGCAATGTGAGATTTCTGAATCCAAAATAATTGAATAAAATTATATTAGGTTGCAGGACACCGTCGTCCACAGACCATGGACGACTTGATTGTATTGTGTATTGAAATTGGTTGATTTTTGGTGATTGATTGTGGTTGAAATGAAATTGGTAGATATTGTGAAAATGGATTGTATAGAAAAAAAATTGTATTAGGAAAATATGACCCTTGTATTGCCGCGAGGCCTAGGTTAGCGCCAAGAGCCGTACTAGGGACGGTGTTGGTTTTTAATTACCCTACCGTTATGCTGCCGATATTTTTTGAAATTATTATGTGTAAAATATTCATGTTATGATATAAAACTGTTTGAACAATAAAACTAATTTGATTTTTATTGTATATATAAAATTAATAATGATCATTATTTAGAATAAAAATTGTTTAACAATAAATTTACATTTTTAATGTTAATGAACCATTAAAAATGAGTATTGTTAAATAAAAATGTTTATATATTGAAATTTACATTTTTAATGTTAATGAACCATTAAAAATGAGTATTGTTAAATAAAAATGTTTGTATATTGAAATTTACATTTTTAATGTTAATGAACCATTAGAAATGAGTATTGTTAAATAAAAATGTTTATATATTGAAATTTAAAATTTTAATGTTAATGAACCATTAGAAATGAGCATTGTTAAATAAAAATGTTTATATGTTGAAATTTACATTTTTAATGTTAATGAACCATTAAGAATGAGTACTGTTAAATAAAAATGTCTACATTGAATTTTACTTTTTTAATGTAGATGAAACATTAAAAATAAGCATTGATATATAAAATTATGTTTACATTGGAATTTACATTTTCATGTAAATGAAATATTAAAAATAAGCATTGATATATAAAAATATGTCTATATTGAATTTTACATTTTTAATGTAAATGAAACTATAAAAATAAGCATAGATATATAAAAATATGTTTACATTGGAATTTACATTCTAATGTAAATGAAACATTAAAAAATAAGCATTGATATATAAAAATATGTTTACATTGGAATTTACATTTTAATGTAAATGAAACATTAAAAATAAGCATTGATATTTAAAAAATGTGTTTACATTGGAATTTACATTTTTAATGTAAATGAAACATTAAAAATAAGTGTGGTTATATAAAAATGTGTTAACATGGAAATTTACATTTTTAATGTAAATGAATTCTTAGAAAATGATCATTGAAATTTACATTTTTTTTATTGTAAAAAAAGATTACATAAGAAAAATTACATTTTTAATGTAATATATGATTTCGTATAAAAGAATCAATGTTGAAATGAAAATGTGTTTAACATTAAAAATTACATTTTTAATGTAATATATGATTTCATATAAAAGAATCAATGTTGAAATGAAAATGTGTTTAACATTAAAAATTAAAATTTTAATGTAATATATGATTTTAAATAAAAGAATCAATGTTGAAACGAAAATGTGTTTAACATTAAAAATTACATTTTTAATGTAACATATGATTTCATATAAAAGAATCAATGTTGAAATGAAAGTGTGGGTAACATTAATAATTACATTTTTTAATGTAATATATGATATCATTAAAAAGATTCAAGTTTGGTAAAAGGGTTTAACATAAAAAAAATTACATTTATATGAAATTATGATTCATTAAAATGATTTTGACTATATGGTAGAAAGGAAATGGTGTTGAAATCGTTGAACGATTTATATATATATATTAAAATAAAACGAATCACGCTGCTGCAGCTCGCGATTTGAAATCATAACTTCGAACGATTATACCGAGAGATCCGACCGTCAGATTTTCTCAAAACCGGAATCGTTGGGTTCGCTTTGGAAAGATCTTTCCAATGATATAAATTTGCTAAGATCCAACGGTTAGATTTTGAGAAACGTGTAAATCAAATTTTGATTAAAACAGCACCAAGGCCGTGTAATGACCTGAAGCGTCGTTTAATTAAAAGTGGCTATTTTTATATAAATAAAAATAGCGATAAATCGTTATAAAATATTTTAAACGATATGGAATGAAAAGAATTGATTTGAATTATATATTCGCGGATTATTTGAAAAGGCCGAGTTAAGTCTCATTTCAAATAATTATACGACGATCGGGAGTCGAAGATATTGAAGATGGTGGTTGAAGACTGGCGATCTTCACATCGAATGGATGACTACTGATGCCCTGGATTGGCTAGCTTCCAGGAAAGGATTGCAGTGGTAGTTGTCCGGATGTACTTGTTGATTGTCCGGATATGCGAGAGCCTCTCTTCCGTATTGGACATATGGAATGAGGAATAAGGTGTCTACGGTTTCGTTCAGACCCAGAACGGACTTGTAAATGGATGTATGTCTGACATTGGATTTTATTATGTGCTGATTGATTTTTATTTAATATATATTTGTTTGGTAGCGGAGAATTTATTCCCTTGCTTAACACCCATCTCTGAGACGTACGAGCTCAGATGTTATATATTGATAGACATCAGTCGCATGGCGTGAATTGTCAGTGTGGCATGCCAAGATGCAAATGATCAAGGCTTATTGTTGAAAAGCAGAGCCCTGTGGTTGATGATCAAAGCACAACTTTATTTAGCATAGCTTTGTGTATAGCGTTACTTCGCAAGCCTCATACCCCGGTATGAACCAGAAACGGGAGAAGGATCCAGGGAGAACATGCATTTCTTTCTAGCTAGAAGTGGTGTCATGGTATGGAGCTCAGACATTTTTACTTATGTGGATGATGGAAAGCGAGGTACCTCGGGTTGGAGTCCCTAGTGGCTCTTTACTTACGCCCCATAGGGCGGGGAGATGTATTGTTCAGCAATTTTATATAATCCACTAAAATATGTGCGGACCGGCCCTGTGGCTCCTAAAGGCTCACCTGAGTCTGAGTCCTGAGGCACGGGCTAGAGTGTATCGAATTCGGTAAGGATGATCCCGTGCCTTGGTTCATGATGGAAATCCAACTTCCAATACAACCTATACGGTTTTGATTGTAATCCTATATTTGGCGACATAGTATATGGTAGTTATGTCGTCTATGATTGATACATTATGATTGAAATATTTTTTCTAAAACATGTATGCACTAATAATAATATCAAATCCATTTTATCGTATCAAACATTTTTGACCATTATAAGGTAAAACTCTATCCTCTGATTTGCGTTGCATTGTGTGATGGGACTTGAGTCTTATAATGGTTTCATTTTTCTAAAAGGCATTGCGTTGTGTAATGATTTACTTTATTTCTTACACTGGCAATCCAATGGAGTAAACTCGTTCCGCATTAGCGGCGTGGTCCTGTAATTAGCCTTATTTTTAAATAGGTTAAGTAGACTTCTCATACCAGTCCCATGACTGACTCGTAGTTTGTTTACACTTTGCAAACTCGAGTGCCCTGTTTTCCACACGGACAGTGTAACAACCCGTATTTTTAATAACATGTTTTAATGTAAATCAAGGTAGAATTAAATTTTAAAATCTGAATCAAGGGAAACGGGCTGTGCCATTACGTTCGACTCGGAAAAATACGCGAAATAGAGTCCGAGTTTTCGAAAAACGGAGTCCGTATGACCAAGTTATGGCCCAATGAAGTTTTCAGAAAATTCCAAGCCCGAAAACAGTTCAAATTCAAATTCAGAAGCAACCAAGGCAGAAAGGGCGGGAACTTTCCCTCCCCATGCAGGGTCGACACAGGGGTCGACACCCCTGTCGACCCCCCCTATGGGTCGACACCCATGTCGACCCATGGGTCGACACCCATGTCGACCCAGGGGTCAACCCCCCCGGTCGGACCAGTTTTTCTGGTGCACCATTTTGACAGGTTAGGTCTTGCTCTGGAAGTTTCTGACGGGAGTAGATGGTCAGATTCGATTTAGGGTTAATCCTATGGTCTAAATTAACCTAATCACCTATAAAAAGACCCCTAGACCTAGCCTAAACCCTCATTAATCATTCCTACAACTAAATGTTGTCCAAATATTCACCAATCATGGCCTCCATCTTCTTCATGAAAGCATGAGTGTCTCAAATCAATCTATGTCATAAAAGAGCCATCGTTCTTAAGTAAAAGAGCCTTCTTTCTTTGTCATTGGAGTTATTACTTCTTGTTTCAAGGCGTTTAAGTGGAGCTTATTATTTTCTTTGCGGATTTTGCTTGTGGCTTCGTCTCAATCTTTATATATATTGATCTAGATCGCATAACCGCTCATTGTAAGCCCTATACTACTCTTAGATTCTAACTATGAAGTTAAATGTTACATGTTGCAAGTTGAGTTTGGGCCTAAGTATGATATGTGCTTTGATTCTAACATGTTATGCATATGTTTACCCTATGCAAGTTTGTAAAGCTATCACCTTGACTTTGTGCATAGAAAGCTATGACCTTTGATTTGAAATGTTGCATTATGCAACATGAGAACTCTCATAACCTTTATGATAACTTGCATATAATGTTATATGCGAACTTCTAGTCATCATCCTATGTCATCTAGGATCATGTTTCACCTATTTGCTTAAGTTGATATTATGCATGTTTTGAGGCCCATGATGTGATATGCAAGCTTATGAACATATTTATGCCTCATATGCCACCATGTTTAACTTGTGGCCAAAGCACCCTTATGCTATTATGCATGCTTGTGGCCAAATCACCCTTATGCTATTCGATATGTATGAGGCCAAGTCACCTTTTATGCTATCATACATGTTGAGGCCATATGCTAGTATGTTGAACCCCTTTTGGCCTCAAATATCACCATGTTTAGTTTGTGATAGACTTTGCCATCTTATGCCCACCTTGTCGTATGGTTACGTTCCCTTTTTGATCTACTTGCGTTAATGCGAATTTACGTGCGATGGGAATACGTTATGGGTAGTTGGGCAAACTTAAATAACATGAGAACATGACTTGAAAATATGACATGAAAGTTTGACATATGTTTATGCTTGAAAACATGGACTCGGACATGACTTCTAGAAAACATGAGAATGGCCAACTCGAGGTTGGGTTGAGTTTGTAGCATAAATCTACCCGGAACCGACCGGCTTAACTAGTGGCTACAAGCAATAGGACCCAATGTGAGTAGTTGGTCATGTTGCACTTAAAACCCGAGGTTAGACTAGGTTGTGGTGTAAAGCTACCCGGACCCGCCCGGCTTAACTAGTAACCACAACAAAGTCTAATGTGAGAGGTTGGGGTGCATTAAGATAATAAATGCCACATGATAGGGTTAAGTCATGGACCACTTGAATATACTTAACCACATGAACATGATGGGTTGATAGGGTTAAGTCAACATGGACACACTTAACCAACCCAATGCTTAGTTGGATAGGGTTAAGTCGTGAACCTTTTTAGGAACACTTAACCAACTTGATACATGGTTTGGATGGGGTTAACCACACTTAACCCACTAGAAAACCCTAGTTGCGCGGTCCTTCTCAGCAGTAACCCACTAGGGAGTATCAGATACCCTAGGGACTAGGCTAGGGTGGGGCACGATTACTGGGCTGGAGTGTAAGTGACCAAAAAGACGGCAAAAGTGCGTGCGCCATAGTAGATTCCGACGGACCATGGTCGTGCACATTGTCCGGGGATGAAAGACAGACTTGGGCACCAGTAGGTTTTGACTGTGCGTGCTTGTTTCGTGTCAGTGGTTGACACCCTAGGGTCGGATACACCCTAGGGTGGACCTAGCACAGTCGACTACATTTCATGTTTGGACCGTATGACACCGATACACGACGAGTTAGGCTGATAGGGAGCCGATCGACTAGACCTAGTAGTTGGACCTTGATTTAGGTCATCTCATGGGTTTGGGCCAGCTTTTGGCCAAGGGATCATTTCTTGTTTATACTTGACATGGATTGGAATACTAGTACACACTTGGTGCAACTTAACCTTGTATATGCGATGCCACACTTGATCTATCTTGTTAACTTTTCACCATGCCAGTTATCACCCTACACCTCATCTCTGTTTACATGTCCAGTTAACTTTATTAGTTTTTATACTAATAGTAGATAGGACTTACCAGTCTTTTTGACTGACCCATTTTCTTTCGCCTCTTTTCTTTCGTTCCCCTCCCCCCCCCCCCTCCCCAGGTTTACAGGGTGGGAACACTAGTACCTAGCTTGGATCTTTAGCTGCTTCTCTGGATAGCTTATGTACGGTTTGGACTTGAGCACGCTATGGCTTTATTCTACCTTGGGGATAGTTACTTTATGTTATTTCCAGTTTTCAGTTTATGTTTCTAGACTATGTTTTGTGGAAAATAATGACCAAGTACTTTGATGTAACTTGACTATGGTTTTGAAATGTTAGTTTTATCCGCTGCTTTATTTACTCTGTTTTACTTATATGTTCTATCTTGTGATATCTGCATGCATGTTTACCTCATTTAACGCCCCTCCAATGCCAGTGTCCTTGCAAGAGTGGCATTGGCGGAGGTGGGGTGTTACATTTGGTATCAGAGCCAGGTTTACAAGATTGGAGCAAAAAGGTTTTTAAAACTTACCTTTTGAAAACTATTTTCAAAGCCAATTAAGTATTTTCCAAGGAAAGTCTAGTTTATTTTAAAAGGCTATTCCCCAAAAGCCATTAGCACTATCCTTCGTTTCTTCGTTCTGAATCTATCCATCTTTTTCCTTCGTTTCAGTATGGCCGATAATTTTGCCATCCCGGAGGATGTACCAGTACCTATTTGGTTTAGAAGGTACATGGAGGCAAGGGCGAATGAAGTCGGCCCCGCGGATATTCCTCCTCCTCCTCAGCATACTCAAGTGGATTTCGCGGAGCTTTGCAAAGACTTTAAGGCGATGGGTTGCAAGAATTTTGTCGGAACGGAGACTTCCGTGGAGGCAAGAAACTGGTTAAAGGAAACTGAAGACCTCTTTGCTATCTTTGATGTGGAAGATCGTAGGAAAGTTCTGTTGGCAGTATGGCTATTGAAAGGGGAAGCTGCTTATTGATGGGTGGTCACCACCACTACTAGACCAATTGAGACTTGGGATGAGTTTAGAAGAAGGTTTAGACTGAGGTTTCTGTCCTCGACAGAAGAGAACCTTCGGATGGAGAGGTTCCTATCTCTAAAGCAAGGGGACATGACAGTTAGGGAATACGTGGATACGTTTAATCAACTTGCTCGGTTCGATCTAGACTTGATTAACACAGCTCAGAAAAAGGCCCTACGCTTTGCTCTAGGTTTGAATGAGCCATTGCGCGGTTTGGCCATGTCTCATATACCCATGGGGGCGACCTTCGAAAATTTGGTGAATACGGCCCTACTTCAAGAGGAAGATAAGAGTGACAAGAAGAAGGTCAATAAGTCTCAAGGCAAGAAGATAGACTCCGGGAAAGGAGGAAAGAACGACAACGCGTCAAGTAAGAAGAGGAAATGCAACTTTTATGGGATCAAGGGGCATCTGGCCAAGGATTGCAGGAAGAAGAAGAGGAAGTTAGGCGAGTGTTTTCATTGCGGAGAGTCTGGACATTTTAGCAAGGATTGCCCGAAGAAGCAAGGACAGGGGCAAGGACAGACTCAGCAAGCAGGACCCCTTGGAGGGCAATTACAGGCTCTCCTCGCTCTTCCAGCTTTTGATCGAGGTAGTGTTTCTATAGAAATTCATGTTTACATTTCTGATTTCCCTGTTCGTACCTTGTTTGATTTTGGCGCATCGCATAGTTTTATTTCTGATCCTGTTGAAAGTTTGCACCTAAGTACTAGTCTAGTTGAGGATCCCGTCAGCGTTTCAAATCCAATTGGGGGTTCCGCCCATTTATCTATGATTTGTGTGGATTTGAAGATTTCCATCTTGACCGTAGAATTCACGTGTAATGCTTATGTTTTCGGGTTCACGGGATACGGGTTGATCTTGGGCATGGATTGGTTGTCCAGTTATTGAGCCATTCTCGATTGTGAGCATAGGGTGGTGAGGCTCATGACTCGCCTCGGTAATACCCTAGAAATTTCTTGTAACCCTAGAGGTCCCGTCATGTTATGTTATCTTGAATCTCTTGACTCGTCCGTCGATGATCGGCAATCTGTAAGGATGGTCTGAGACTATCCTGACGTCTTCAAAGAAGTTAAGGGGTTACCCCCTAAGCGAGAGATAGATTTCCGCATTTATCTAGTCGATAATGCCAAGCCAGTATCATTGCCCGTTAGGCACATGGCCCCACGAGAAAGAAGAGAGCTCAGTAAGCAGATCAAGGAGTTGCTTGAGAAGAATTTTATTAGGTGAAGCATTTCTGAATGGGGTGCTCCTGTGGTATTCGCTACTGAGGCGGATGGTTCGCTTCATCTATGTGTTGATTATCGAGAGTTGAACAAGCTGACAAAGAAGAATAGACACCCATCACCGAGGATTGATGATCTCTTTGACCAGCTTGTTGGTGCTTCTGTTTTCTCTCAGCTCGATCTAGCCACCGGATTCCATTAGCTTAGAGTGGCTGAGGATAGTATTGATAAAACTGCGTTTAGGACTCCAGATGGATTCTTTGAATGGCTTGTCATGCCATTCGGTTTGGCTAATGCACCCGCCTACTTCGTAGATTTGATGAGTTGGGTGTTCAGGGAGTTCCTTAACAAGTTTGTTGTTGTTTTCGTGGATGATATTCTGATCTTCTCAAAGGATGAGGGAGAACATGCCAGACATCTCAAGGAAGTGATGGATACGCTTAGGGCGCATCAGTTGAAAGCTAAGTTCTCCAAGTGTCATTTTTGGAGAAGGGAAGTTTGGTTTCTTGGACATATAGTTTCTAAGCAAGGCATAGCGGTGGATCCCGCGAAAATGGTTGTGGTTCAAGACTGGAAGACTCCTAGGAATGCAACCGAAGTAAGAAGCTTTCTCGGTCTGGCGGGCTACTATAGGAAATTCATCAGGGACTTCGCTAAGATTTCAGCCCCTCTTACTAAGTTGGCGAAGAAGAACTTAGTCTTTGCATGGGACTTGGAGTGGGAGCCTGCTTTTCAAAGGCTTAAGAGGACTCTTACCACAGCACCAGTTTTAGCTTTACCCGATGGAGGGAAGATGTTTGCCGTGAACACCAATGCACGTAACATGGGATTAGGCGCGGTCCTGATGTAAGGAGAAAGAGTAATATGTTATGGGGTTAGGCAACTCAAAGTTTATGGGAAGAACTACCCCACGCATGATTTGGAGTCGGCGGCGATTGTCTTTGCGCTTAAATCATGGCCCCATTATCTTTTGGGCAAGAGATTCGAGTTATATACGGATCACAAGTCGCTCAAGTATCTCTTCTCGCAAAAGGATGTATATGCTAAGTGTTGAGTTTGGAAGTAGGGATTATGTTTTTGGGCTTTGGGTTGATTCTAGGGATGAAGTGGTTATCCAGTAAGGGTACCATCCTCGGTTTTGAAAGAAGGGTAGTTAGACTCTTGACTTTCCTTGGTAATACCCTCGAAGTCTCGCGTAACCTATAGAGTTCTGTCAGGATCAGTTACCTAGAATCTTTTGACCCATTTATTGGAAATTAATGATCTATTCGATTAGTGTTCGCGGATGGTTCATAGAAATCATGTTAATAAGTGCATTTGGCTACATGGATAGGTATTTATTTTCAAGGGAAAGTTCTTCTACGTGGAATACCTTACAGTGAATTTTGGGAAAGCTAGCATGAAGTCATGAGTATACAGTTAAGAACCGAGTATGCTAGAAAAAAATAAGTGAAAGTGAAATGAGAAGCGACAGTGAAATGAGTTCCAACTCACATTTCTGAAGTTGGAATTAAGAAGCTACGGAATTGAAAGGTTAAAAATGGTCAAAGCACAATGGAATTAAGTACAAGGAAATGCAGCTTAGAAGGTTGAAGACTAGATACGCGCATCATATGTCTTTTTAGGAGTATATCCTTGATCCCTGTTTTTTCGTGGAGCTTACTTGTATACTATCTTCTCGATATCTTTCTTTTGCTATCCATGTTTACCTTGTTTATCTTGTTATCTCGTAATCGTGTCATGAGAACCTTAGGTAGAAACCCTTTGGATGAAACATGTATTTGAAACATGTTATGCTTGATGGTTGCAAGTGGTTGCAAGTGGATACTCGTGGATGCATGATACACATTAGGCACTAAGATCGGCTCACACACTTTCATGTTGCATATGCATGAGTGTTTATGCTTATTCATGGATGAAAGTTGTTGTGCTATCACGTAGATGTTGCATATGAATGAATGTTATGTGCACTCATGTAAAGATTATAAATTATGTTAGGAATTTGCATACATATGGACTCATTTCACTAACATACTTTGCATTAAGGAGGTTTACTGAATCAGTAACCGCCTGATTTTTTTTGCATTAGATAAGTACATATACACACACCTTTTGCATATGTTCATACATCATTTAGAATCATTTTAAGGACAATGTTTACTTGTGGATGATGTTTTGAGTAGATGGATGATGGATGGTAGGATACGTATTTTTAATAACATGTTATAATGTAAATCAAGGCAGAATTAAATTTTAAAATCTGAATCAAGGGAAACGGGCTATGCCATTGTGTTCGTCTCGGAAAAATACGCGAGATAGAGTCCGAGTTTTCGAAAAACGAAGTCCGTATGACCAAGTTATGGCCCAATGAAGTTTTTAGAAAATTCCAAGCCCGAAAACAGTTCAAATTCAAATTCAGAGGCAACCAAGGCAGAAAGGGCGGGAACTTTCCCGCCCCAGGCAGGGTCGACACAGGGCTCGACACCCCTGTCGACCCCCCCTATGGGTCGACACCCATGTCGACCCATGGGTCGACACCCATGTCGACCCAGGGGTCGACCCCCCCGGTCGGACCAGTTTTTCTGGTGCACCATTTTGACAGGTTAGGTCTTGCTTTGGAAGTTTCTAACGGGAGTTGATGGCTCAGATTCGATTTAGGGTTAATCCTATGGTCTAAATTAACCTAATCACCTATAAAAAGACCCCTAGACCTAGCCTAAACCCTCATTAATCATTCCTACAACTAAATGCTGTCCAAATATTCACCAATCATGGCCTCCATCTTCTTCATGAAAGCATGAGTGTCTCAAATCAATCTATGTCATAAAAGAGCCATCTTTCTTAAGTAAAAGAGCCTTCTTTCTTTGTCGTTGGAGTTATTACTTCTTGTTTCAAGGCGTTTAAGTGGAGCTTATTATTTTCTTTGCGGATTTTGCTTGCGGCTTCATCTCAATCTTTATATATATTGATCTAGATCACATAACCACTCATTGTAAGCCCTATACTACTCTTAGATTCTAACGATGAAGTTAAATGTTACATGTTGCAAGTTGAGTTTGGGCCTAAGTATGATATGTGCTTTGATTCTAACATGTTATGCATATGTTTACCCTATGCAAGTTTGTAAAGCTATCACCTTGACTTTGTGCATAGAAAGCTATGACCTTTGATTTGAAGTGTTGCATTATGCAACATGAGAACTCTCATAACCTTTATGATAACTTGCATATAATGTTATATGCGAACTTCTAGTCATCATCCTATGTCATCTAGGATCATGTTTCACCTATTTGCTTAAGTTGATATTATGCATGTTTTGAGGCCCATGATGTGATATGCAAGCTTATGAACATATTTATGCCTCATATGCCACCATGTTTAACTTGTGGCCAAAGCACCCTTATGCTATTATGCATGCTTGTGGCCAAATCACCCTTATGCTATTCGATATGTATGAGGCCAAGTCACCTTTTATGCTATCATACATGTTGAGGCCATATGCTAGTATGTTGAACCCCTTTTGGCCTCAAATATCACCATGTTTAGTTTGTGATAGACTTTGCCATCTTATGCCCACCTTGTCGTATGGTTACGTTCCCTCTTTGATCTACTTGCGTTAATGCGAATTTACGCGCGATGGGAATACGTTATGGGTAGTTGGGAAAACTTAAATAACATGAGAACATGACTTGAAAATATGACATGAAAGTTTGACATATGTTTATGCTTGAAAACATGGACTCGGACATGACTTCTACAAAACATGAGAATGGCCAACTCGAGGTTGGGTTAAGTTTGTAGCATAAATCTACCCGGAACCAACCGGCTTAACTAGTGGCTACAAGCAATAGGACCCAATATGAGTAGTTGGTCATGTCGCACTTAAAACCCGAGGTTAGACTAGGTTGTGGTGTAAAGCTACCCGGACCCGCCCGACTTACCTAGTAACCACAACAAATTCTAATGTGAGAGGTTGGGGTGCATTAAGATAATAAATGCCACATGATAGGGTTAAGTCATGGACCACTTGAATATACTTAACCACATGAACATGATGGGTTGATAGGGTTAAGTCAACATGGACACACTTAACCAACCCAATGCTTAGTTGGATAGGGTTAAGTCGTGAACCTTTTTAGGAACACTTAACCAACTTGATACATGGTTTGGATGGGTTTAACCACACTTAACCCACTAGAAAACCCTAGTTGTGTGGTCCTTCTCAGCAGTAACCCACTAGAGAGTATCGGATACCCTAGGGACTAGGCTAGGGTGGGGCACGATTACTGGGCTGGAGTGTAAGAGACCAAAAAGACGGCAAAAGTGGGTGCGCCATAGTAGATTCCGACGGACCATGGTCGTGCACATTGTCCGGGGATGAAAGACAGACTTGGGCACCAGTAAGTTTTGATTGTGCGTGCTTGTTTCGTGTCAGTGGTTGACACCCTAGGGCCGGATACACCCTAGGGTGGACCTAGCACAGTCGACTACATTTCATGTTTGGACCGTATGACACCGATACACGACGAGTTAGGCTGATAGGGAGCCAATCGACTAGACCGAGTAGTTGGACCTTGATTTAGGTCATCTCATGGGTTTGGGCTAGCTTTGGGCCAAGGGATCATTTCTTGTTTATACTTGACATGGATTGGAATACTAGTACACACTTGGTGCAACTTAACCTTGTATATGCGATGCCACACTTGATCTATCTTGTTAACTTTTCACCATGCCAGTTATCACCCTACACCTCATCTCTGTTTACATGTCCAGTTAACTTTATTAGTTTTTATACTAATAGTAGATAGGACTTACCAGTCTTTTTGACTGACCCATTTTCTTTCGCCCCTTTTCTTCCGTTTCACCCCCTCCCCCCCAGGTTTACAGGGTGGGAACACTAGTACCTAGCTTGGATCTTTAGCTGCTTCTCTGGATAGCTCATGTACGGTTTGGACTTGAGCACGCTATGGCTTTATTCTACCTTGGGGATAGTTACTTTATGTTATTTCCAGTTTTCAGTTTATGTTTCTAGACTATGTTTTGTGGAAAATAATGACCAAGTACTTTGATGTAACTTGACTATGGTTTTGAAATGTTAGTTTTATCCGCTGCTTTATTTACTCTGTTTTACTTATATGTTCTGTCTTGTGATATCTGCATGCATGTTTACCTCGTTTAACGCCCCTCCAATGCCAGTGTCCTTGCAAGAGTGGCACTGGCGGAGGTGGGGTTTTACAGACAGCCTTGTATTCAGGTTTTAGCATACTCATTCTAGATAGCTATGGAGCTGAAGATGGGTCCTATCATTTCTATTATGTTGTTCAGACTGCATTTAGTATATTATGTTTGATTCCGCTGTTGACATTTTATATTAAGCTGAAACTGTATTACGTTGTAACGACCCGGATTTTCAGCTATTGAATTCTGAATATTTAAATTTATTTTAAATATTTTATTTGAATTATATATAGGAATTTATATGAAATTATTTAATAAAACGATATTTAAATGTATAATTTATAATATAATTTAAAATGAGCTTGTAAAATCGCGGCAGTTTGTAATTTAACATTTTGAACTTCAATTAGATATACAGGATTCAAAATAAGTCGGATTTCTTTGAAACAAGAAATGGTCGGATCTAATTGACTATATTTTTCTAATGGAAGAGAAAAATCGAGTTTTCATATTGTAAATTTTGTTTTAGGTCCAAATCAAATTTTTAGAAAGTCGCTGTGGAATCGTATATATGCCATAACAGTTATTTAAAAGTATTTAAATATTGGTTATGAATTTGGACAAGATTCTTTTGAGGCGTAGTTATAATTTAATTTTTAGAATTTTACTATAATTTTTAATTAATTAAATACGCAACTTTTTATTTGGAGTATTTTGCACCCTATATCAATATTTTGGGGTTTCATAATATAAGTTAAACTACCGATATTATCATATTTTTGGGATCATGGTACCTCACTGAACACGATTGTACTCTTATTTCTGTCCATAGCAGTTCGTACATGAATGAAGTTTTCATAACGGCTTACCGTTAAACTTTACTTTTATAAAATTCAAATAATTATATATTGTATATTTTAAAAGAAGTCACGTTCACCTCAAAAATCATCACAGAAGTACATCACCTTGTTCATGTGTTAATACATATATTTACAACATAATACATAGTATGGTTTATCTACACCATCATGCTAGCTATACACTGTACCTTTGTTGTACATCTAAGAATAGCGTGCGCCCAAAACTGTTCTATCCGTGCTTCCCAAACTTTCACTACAGTGTGCTCTCCACGCCACTTCATCTCCGTGCATGCCAAGCAATTAAAGACCGTGCGCCCCAAGGAATTTTATATTCCGTGCTACTAAAGCTGTCTTCACTTTAAATACTTTCTCTCCTCCTCATTTCACGTTCTCAGATCCAAAAAAAGCAAACCTTGAAAGAATTGAACTTCATAAATTCAATTATAAATCAAATACTCAACTATATATATATATATGAAGGGTTCTCTTCTTCCCATCCTTTCTCGCCTCCGATCTCCTCCCCACCACTTATTCTGCGATGTGATCTGAAGAGTTAGTGTTCAGTTTGGTGAGAGCTAGGCATGAACGAAGTCTCTTGAGCTCCGACGTTGGGTGGTGGCCAGAAACTGGTCGAGAAGGAGTTGCGGGTTTGATTGGTTTTCATGCTCGGTGGTGAGGGTTAGGGGTTCAGATCATGAGGAAAGGGTGGGGCGTGGAGAGGCAGAGTTCGAGGCAACTTCCGATTGGTGTCCAGTCTTTCGAGGCATCGCTGGCGATCAGAGAAAGAAGGGATGTTGGATTCGGTGGTTGGGGATAGTCGGAGGGAAGAGTCTGGCGAGAGGCGCGCGCGACGGGAGGATTGGCAGTGGGTCCAGTGGGCTTTGGGAGGTTGATGAAAGGTGAGACGAAGGTTCTGGTGACCAGCTGCATTCTTAGATGATGCTTCGTGGATGCTGGTGACGGAAAGATGCACGACTCTCCACTATAGCAAGCTTTCGAAGACTGTGATCGCGATGCTAAGAAAACATGCGAGTTTAATCGGGTACGGGTCCTAGGTGGTGCAGGTTTCAGTTGAAAGGGAAAGGAGAGTTCAAAGAGAAACATTGTTGCTGACTTGGGATTCCAGTGGGAATTAATGTTTTAGATGTTGTTGGTTTGAGGATGAGTGGTGTTGTGAGTTTATAGAGGGCGCAGGGTGTTATCAGAGAGGAAGACATCTATTTGCTGTGTTGTTTGATGTCAGTAGTGGGCTTATGGTAACAGTGGAAGGAGTGGAAAATTCGGTGTTGTGTTTCATTGGAAAATGAAAAGAGTGGAGGAGTTTGATGATGAGAACGCCTGTAGCATGGGTTGTTTAAGTAAGGAAAGAAGAAGGTGCAAGATTTTTATAACGTGGGGTTTAGTTAAAACAAAGAAAGGAGCAGATGATTAGCAAGTATTAATGATGGATTAAGGATGAAAACGTGGTGAAGTAATGATTGTGGTGAAAGGTGTACTGGAGTTAGCATTGGAACCGTATATGAAGGCATGGCTCAAACCTGAACCGGAGAAAGAATGTAAGTAAATCCTTAATCACGGCTTTTAACCGATAATAACGGTAATTTTAAGTTTAGCGACAATAATTTTTATTATTTTATATATATAATTCTAATTTAAAACAAAAAATTGAAATTAGTATAAATATTGTAAACGTGAACAGAATTGAACCAGATCAGTCACGTTGGAACCGTAACAACGAGATCTACGTTATGGGATGAATTTTGCTGAGAACAGATTCAATGAAGTTTCGTAGAAAAATCAAACACTTGTTTGATTTTAAACGGAAACAAAAGCAGAACCGTCAACTACAAAACAAGGTGAGTAAACTCACCAACTCTGACTCGTTATATTTTTATATAAGCGAGTTCTAAATTTATATATTGTGTGATGGTTGCTTGGTTGAATAATTGATAAAATTGGTTGATAGGATTACATCATTGATCGATTTTTAGTTCTGATATTTCATATTGATGTGGAATAATATTATTGATGTTATTAACATCTGTGGATGCAGGGAAACAGGTTGGAGGGATCCGACTGGATTCCTCAACATTTTATTTAATGTTTTTTATTTATTATGATATTTGATGTGATATATGACCGGTAGTTGATTTGGTTATGGTTGAATTACACTGGCCCTAGAAATTGGTATTTTAAATACCGTAAAATATTTTCGAATACAGAAAAAGAAATTTGGATTTAAAATAGAATTTATTTTCAAATAGAAACCGAATTTCGAATGGAGCTGAAATAGAACTTGTTCAAATAAATACGCAAGCAATTGATTCTAAACAATGTTTATAGATTGAGTAAAATATTTATCTTAGGATAAATTGAGATAGATTTACATAGAAAAGTGGGAAACGATTTTGATATTTGATATTTTTAATTAGATTTGAACTTAAAGGGAATTTATCTACCAAACAGAAATTTAACTTCAAATGTACTTGAAATTAGAAACTGGTTTAATTGGGTAATACAAGATTGGTTATAAACGACGTTTACAAATCCAGTAAAGTATTATCTTAGGGTAAATTGTAATAATAAATTCAGTTTTGAATTTATATCGAAAGTGGAAATCGGTTAACAGTTAATTGATATGTATGGTTGGCAAAAAGGAAAAAAAAGAAAAAATAAATAAATAAACCATTTTAATTGATAATGAAATTAATTTGAATTTAACGAAGAGTGTTAAATATTAGTTAATCTTCGATTAACTATAATTAAAGTAATTATCGAATTGGTTAGTGTTAATAAAGTTAATTATTATTTTAAAAGTGATAATTATACTATTTTTAGTTAATAGCAAAGTTAACTATTTTTAATATAGTTAATAGTAAAGTTAATTGTTATTTTAATTAATAATAATTAGAACAATGGTTTTAGTCGAAGATTCAATTAAGCAATAATTTAGTGGAATTATAGTTTGATCAAGGAAGTGATAAGAGTTTCATAAAGGGAATTGTAATCCAAGTTTAAATGGATTTTTGAAATAAAGTCCAAGGAAGAGGTTTGTTGTAAAGAAAGTGGAAAGCGGATTTTTATCCTTATATAACCTTTATTGTATGGGTTGTCGACAAATAGAATGGTATATGTCTGCATTGTTTAAATCCAGACATTTTGACTATCGTTTAAAAATGAACTACGGAATCGTGTGCATCGTATACGGTACTTTATTCAAACAGCGATTATAATGCTACTGTTATCACAAATGTTTTTAACAGCGATTTTAACGCTGCTATTATAATAAAAGCTAAACAGCAATTGTAACGCTGTCATTGAAAGAAATGTTTTATAAATCAAATATTTGGAAACTGCAATTATAACGCTGTTGTATAATAAATGTTTTGTAAGTCTAAACAGCGATTATAACGCTGTTGTATAATAAATGTTGTATAAGTCTAAACAGTGATTTTAATGCTACCATTATAATTAATGTTTTATAAATGAAATACAGCGATTATAACGCTACCGTTATAATCAATGTTTTTCCATAAAGAAAGTAGATACTTAGATTGAATCTGAGAGTCACATAAGTGATGTTTTGTTGGAGTGTGAGCTTTGGCTATTTCAAAATCGAGAATGTTGTTCAATTAAGGTCTGAGAGGTAATTATACCCCAACTTGATTGACTTCATGATTGATGGGGGAATGGTTAAGGTTCGATAGTGAGGATTGGTTTGCAATATGGTTAGTTAATAAACGATAAATGGGTTGAGTTATAATAACGATGTTTTTATAACATCGGGTTAATTTAAAAGGATTTTGAAATGTTCCCCAAATAAAAGTAGAGACATTTTCTATGCATAGAAAATGAAACGAATTGGTCAACGAGAAATTAAGAAGTGGAAATGGAAATATTTTCCGATATTTATAACATATATTCTCTAATATAGAAATAAGGATTTCGTGAACAATTAGAAATGTTTTCCAACTAAAATAAGAGATATTTTATTGAATAGAGAAATTAGAATATTGGGAATGTTTCCAAGAATCTAGAGAGGAGATCGAGCTTTGAAAAGATAGGAAAGATAGATATTTGAAACCGATAACATAATAAAGAACTAATATAAAAAGGGGCCAGTGTTGTGTGATGTTTGATCGATAGAATTTCCAATTGGAAATAGGACCGTTGATTGTATGGATGGTTCTTTGATAGTTAAACCACCGACTATCAAAGTTTTGATTTATTTTACACCTCCAATGTCAATATGGGGAGACCGGGATCAGATTTAATATCTGAAACCCAATTTGTATTAGCATAAGCGTTACGTATCAACTTATGCTGAAGATAATTGAAGACGAAGTAAAGTGCAAGGGCTGTTCTGTTAACCCTAGGTAGAAATTGCCCAAGATGGATTAATATAACGGTGCCTTCGGTTTGTCCAGACCCAGGACAACTTGTATGGACGAGTGTCTGACAGAGTATTTCCAAAGGGATTACGTACGTTGATTCCTTCAAACGTACAAAGTTGGGGGAAAAGAAGGGAAACTTCTTTAGCCTAACACACTGAGTATTTTTGCGGGAATCAATTAGTGATTTCCGATGAATCTGACGATGTGGCATTCAAAGTAAATGGTGGCCATATGTTCTGGAAGGTAATTCAAACCTCACAACCCGGAATTGACAAAAATCGGGCAGGTTGCATGGCTATGTGGGTCGCTCCTATTAGGATGTATAATCACCTATCTAAAGAAATTCCATTTGCTTCTTTAAATCTATCGATGTTGTCCCTTTCGGGAAACGGTTGCTGATCCCAACCGTTGGTGATATACATTCGATACACTCAAGCGAAATGAGTGGTCGGTCATGTGTGGGTCGGGTTGCAAGACGTTCCTGTTGAACCCAGTGTATTTGCCTCTAGAAATACACTATCGGCAGGTGGTCCCATACCTTGTCATGTTGGAAATTCAATCTCCAATAAGAGCCCTGCGGTTTTTGAATTAATATTATATATGGAGCCTGAGATGCAAGCGTTCCACCAGATTTCTATTTATTTGATTTAGACACTATTGTAATATCACTGGAGTTGATATCAAAAATATTTTGGTTATCGTAAGGTAAAAGCCATCCATGTTTATGTGTGGATCGGTCTTACGATTATCATTTCTTTCGAAAGGATTTTGAAAGTTAAACAAATGGTTGGAGTTTACTCACACCAGTCTCATGACTGACCCAGAGTTTATTTTGTTTCGTTTTCCCTAAACTCTTGGGTGCCCATATTTGTACGGGAAGTCAAGTAGTCGGGATTTTACAGATTCACTTCGGAGAAGCTTGAAGCAGGAGGCTTCTCCAGTTAGCAATAGACTATCATATTTTTCCGCTGTGTACTATGTTGTATCTGGAAACAGGTGTTTATAACTGTTCCAGAAAAAGCTGTTGTGCACTGATGATGGTATGTATATACAGTTACCGATTTGTATTTCTAAAGTTAGGTTATTTAATATATTTTATTCGTTCCGCTATGAGATTTATGTCCTTCATTTTCTTCTATTCTAATATTTCTTTCTTTCTATTTCTCATCCTTTAACTTCTTTCTAATAATGATTCGTATTTCTGTGCAAATTGGGTTGGATGTGTGGTGTTATTAATTGACTCAAAGATTACAGAAATTCGGGCCATTACAGTTGGTATCAGAGCTGAAGGTTGAGTTGTAACCTTGGCTCTGTGGCGTAACTCAATAGAGATGGGGTTAGTAGTACCTTAGATTGAGTTTGAGTGTATATATATGAGCGCGTATTTGTAGATTTGATATGAAAATTGTTTTATATTGTGTTGGCTGGTTTGTTGAGTGGTTTATGAATTCTGGTCGATACAGGATGTACAACTGTATCGATAGGTGTTTCTAAACTCTCGAACAGAACAATTCGACGCATTATCGTTTTAAATCGGGTAAATGAAATAATTTTGCCCAAAAATTATTTTGATATAAAAGAAATAATATCTGAATTATTATATATGAAGGTGTTGATTGTTATTACAATCAAATGGAATTATGAAATATTGAAATGGTTATATAATTTGTATACGGATAATGTATACAAATGAGATAAACCAAGATTAAGTTCGAACTAGAATTTGGGAATTTAAATTCCTGGTGTTTAGAAATATTGTATGAAATATTTTTGAAAGTTATATAACCGTACTTTGAAGGATTTCAGCATAAGAATGATTTTAAATGGATTTTGAAAGTGATTAAGCACTGAAATCACTTCAGGGGCAAGAAAATAATTCTGATAATGGGTCGCGACATTATCAGTATTCATTTTCAAGTTTCTGAGTGACGGATTGTTACCATAATAGTTCGTTAATGGGAAATTTGTTTGAAAGGATAAGTTATTTTAAAAATTCAAAAGTTTGGTTTTGCAAATGGTTATGGATACATGTATATATATTATTTCAAGGGAGTTTGAAATAAAAGCCGGGAATTTGAATTCTGAATTTTTATTTAACCGTTATAAGTTAAATAAATTAAAATGGTATAAGTAAATCGAATATAAATAAAATTTAACTTATGTTAAAAAGGTTGAAATTGTAAAAGTGAATCAAATAGATTGGAATTTAACTTGGGTCCAGTTAAATGAAATTGGATCAAATTAAAAATAATTCCGATGAAATTAAATAAAGAGAGATGTTGATATTCGAATTATTAATATGAATTCGACCTATGTATAAACAAATTGAATAGATATTGGATGATGTTGTTTGGAATTAAAGTGTGATGGAATTGAACTCAAGCAGGATAAGGGGGTTGATTTTTGAAAACAGAACTCGGTTTGGATTAGTGAATAGAAGTGAACTAATCAGAAGTTGATTAGAGATTTAAGAACCAGAAGTTGGATTGATTTGAAACCAACTGGAAATGGATATATGTATGCTGAGCAGACATTGAATGGAAGCGAAGGCAAGAGATAGAATTATGCCCGACCAAAAAGGTACATGTTTACGATATTACTTGGGTTTGATGGTTTATTGAGCCTATGGGGCAAGCCGCTTGGCTTTTTGATTTTCTTTTGGATTGGAGAAGGCCTAGAAATGCGATTTGTGGTTGTACTGATTGAGCCATGCAGAAGAGATGCTGCCGAAATTTTTCAGAATTTAAAGTTTTCAGAATTTTCGAAAATTTTCGTTAGTAAGAATAAATTAATATTTTAATTGAAATAAATTAGTCCAGTTAAACTGAAGTTAAGAATTGAACAAAAAGGAATTTTGGAACTAGTTAATAGGGTATGTAACATATTTTCCTACCTTAGCAATTTCGAGGACGAAATTATTTCAAGGGGGAAGGAATGTAATGACCTAGATTTTCAACCGTTGAATTCTGAATATTTAAATTTGTTTTAAATATTTTATTTGAATTATATATAGGAATTTATATGAAATTATTTAATAAAACGATATTTAAACGTATAATTTATAATATAATTTAAAATGAGCTCGTAAAGTCGCGACAATTCGTAATTTAACGTTTTGAACTTCAATTAGATATACAGGATCCAAAATAAGTCGGATTTCTTTGCAAGAAGAAACGGTCGGATCTAATTGATTATATTTTTCTAATGGAAGAGAAAAATCGAGTTTTCATATTGTAAATTTTGTTTTAGGTCCAAATCAAATTTTCAGAAAGTCGCTGTGGAATCGTATATATGCCATAACAGTTATTTAAATGTATTTAAATATTGGTTATGAATTTGGACAATATTCTTTTGAGGCGTAGTTATAATTTAATTTTTAGAATTTTACCGTAATTTTTAATTAATTAAATACACAACTTTTTTTTGAGTATTTTGCACCATATATCAATATTTTGGGGTTTCATAATATAAGTTAAACTACCGATATTATTATATTTTTTGGATCGTGGTACCTCACTGAACACGACTGTACTCTTATTTCTGTCCATAGCAGTTCGTACATGAATGAAGTTTTCGTAACGGCTTACTGTTAAACTTTACTTTTACAAAATTCAAATAAATATATATTGTATATTTTAAAAGAAGTCACGTTCACCTCAAAAATCATCACAGAAATACATCACCATGTTCATGTGTTAATACATATATTTACAACACAATGTATAGTATGGTTTATCTGCACCATCATGCTAGCTATACACCGTACCTTTGTTGTACATCTAAGAATAGCGTGCGCCCAAAACTGTTCTATCCGTGCTTCCCAAACTTTCACTACAGCGTGCTCTCCACGCCACTTCATCTCCGTGCATGCCAAGCAAGTAAAGACCGTACGGCCCAAGGAATTTTAGATTCCATGCTTCTAAAGCTGTCTTCACTTTAAATACTTTCTCTCCTCATTTCACGTTCTCAGATCCAAAAAAGCAAACCTTGAAAGAATTGAACTTCATAAATTCAATTATAAATCAAATACTCAACTATATATATATATATAAATGAATGGTTCTCTTCTTTCCATCCTTTCTCGCCTCCGATCTTCTCCCCACCACTTATTCTGCGATGTGGTCTGAAGAGTTAGTGTTCATCTTGATGAGAGCTAGTCATGGACGAAGTCTCTTGAGCTCCGACGTTGGGTGGTGGCAAGAAACTGGTTGAGAAGGAGTTGCGGGTTTGATTGGTTTTCATGCTGGTGGTGAGGGTTAGGGGTTCAGATCATGAGGAAAGGGTGGGGCATGGAGAGGCAGAGTTCGAGGCAACTTCCGATTGGTGTCCAGTCTTTCGAGGCGTCGCTGGAGATCAGAGAAAGAAGGGATGTTGGATTCGGTGGTTGGGGATAGTCGGAGGGAAGAGTCTGGCGAGAGGCGCACGCGACGGGAGGAACGGCAGTGGGTCCAGTGGGCTTTGGGAGGTTGATGAAAGGTGAGACGGGGGTTCTGGTGACCAGCCGCATTCTTAGACGATGCTTCGTGGATGCTGGTGACGGAAAGATGCGAGACTCTCCACTACAGCAAGCTTTCGAAGACTGTGTTTGCGATGCTAAGAAAGCATGCGAGTTTAATCGGGTAAGGGTCCTAGGTGGTGCAGGTTTCAGTTGAAAGGGAGAGGAGAGTTCAAAGAGAAACATTGTTGCTGACTTGGGATTCCAGTGGGAAATAATATTTTAGATGTTGTTGGTTTGAGGATGAATGGCGCTGTGAGTTTACAGAGGGCGCAGGGTGTTATCGGAGAGGAAGACATCTATTTGATGTGTTGTTTGATGTCAGTAGTAGGCTTATGGTGACAGTGGAAGGAGTGGAAAATTCGGTGTTGTGTTTCATTGGAAAATGAAAAGAGTGGAGGAGTTTGATGATGAGAACGCCTGTATCATGGGTTGTTTAAGTAAGGAAAGAAGAATGTACAAGATTTTTATAACGTGGGGTTTAGTTTAAACAAAGAAAGAAGCAGATGATTAGCAAGTATTAATGATGGATTAAGGATGAAAACGTGGTGAAGTAATGATTGCGGTGAAAGGTGTACTGGAGTTAGCATTGGAACCGTATATGAAGGCGTGGCTCAAACCTGAACCGAAGAAAGAATGTAAGTAAATCCTTAATCACGGCTTTTAACCGATAATAACGGTAATTTTAAGTTTAGCGACAATAATTTTTATTATATATATATATATATAATTCTAATTTAAAACAAAAATTGAAATCAGTATAAATATTGTAAACGTGAACAGAATTAAACCAGATCAGTCACGTTGGAACCATAACAACGGGATCTACGTTATCGGATGAATTTTGTTGAGAACAGATTCAATGAAGTTTCATAGAAAAATCAAATGCTTGTTTGATTTTAAACGGAAACAAAAGCAGAACCGTCAACTACAAAACAAGGTGAGTAAACTCACCAACTCTGACTCGTTATATTTTTATATAAGCGAGTTCTAAATTTATATACTGTGTGATGGTTGCTTGGTTGAATAATTGATAAAATTGGTTGATAGGATTACATCGTTGATCGATTTTTAGTTCTGATTTTTCATATTGATGTGGAATATTATTATTGATGTTATTAACATCTGTGGATGCAGGGAAACAGGTTGGAGGGATCCGACTGGATTCCTCAACATTTTATTTACTGTTTTTATTTATTGTGATATTTGATGTGATATATGACCGGTAGTCGATTAGTTTATGGTTGAATTACACTGGCCCTAGAAATTGGTATTTTAAATACCGTAAAATATTTTTGAATACAGAAAAAGAAATTTGAATTTAAAATAGAATTTTATTTTTAAATAGAAATCGAATTTCGAATGGAGCTGAAATAGAACTTGTACAAATAAATACACAAGCAATTGATTTTAAACAATGTTTATAGATTGAGTAAAATATTTATCTTAGGATAAATTGAGATAGATTTACATAGAAAAGTGGGAAACGATTTTGAGATTTGATATTTTTAATTAGATTTGAACTTAAAGGGAATTTATCTACCAAACAGAAATTTAACTTGAAATGTACTTGAAATTAGAAACTGGTTTAATTGGGTAATACAAGAATGGTTATAAATAACGTTTACAAATCCAGTAAAGTATTATCTTAGGGTAAATTGTAATAATAAATTCAGTTTTGAATTTATATCGAAAGTGGAAATCGGTTAACAGTTAATTGATATGTATGGTTGGCAAAAAGAAAAAAAAAGAAGAAAAAAAATAAATTAACCATTTTAATTGATAATGAAATTAGTTTGAATTTAACGAAGAGTGTTAAATATTGGTTAATCTTCGATTAACTATAATTAAAGTAATTATCGAATTGGTTAGTGTTAATAAAGTTAATTATTATTTTAAAAGTGATAATTATACTATTTTAATTAATAGCAAAGTTAACTATTTTTAATATAGTTAATAATAAAGTTAATTGTTATTTTAATTAATAATAATTAAAACAATGGTTTTAATCGAAGATTCAATTAAGCAATAATTTAGTGGAATTATTGTTTGATCAAGGAAGTGATAAGAGTTTCATAAAGGGATTTGTAATCCAAGTTTAAATGGATTTTTGAAATAAAGTCCAAGGAAGAGGTTTGTTGTAAAGAAAGTGGAAAGCGGATTTTTATCCTTATATAACCTTTATTGTATGGGTTGTCAACAAACAGAATGGTATATGTCTGCATTGTTTAAATCAAGACATTTTGACTATCGTTTAAAAATGAACTATGGAAGCGTGTGCGTCGTACATGGTACTTTATTCAAACAGCGATTATAATGCTACTGTTATCACAAATGTTTTTAACAGCGATTTTAACGTTGCTATTATAATAAAAGCTAAACAGCAATTGTAACGCTGTCGTTGAAAGAAATGTTTTATAAATCAAATATTTGGAAACTGCAATTATAACACTGTTGTATAATAAATGTTATGTAAGTCTAAACAACGATTATAACGATGTCGTATAATAAATGCTTTATAAGTATAAACAGTGATTTTAATGCTACCATTATAATTAATGTTTTATAAATCAAATACAGCGATTGTAACGCTATCGTTATAATCAATGTTTTTCCATAAAGAAAGTAGATTCTTAGATTGAATCTGAGAGTCACATAAGTGATGTTTTGTTGGAGTGTGAGCTTTGGCTATTTCAAAATCGAGAATGTTGTTCAATTAAGGTCTGAGAGGTAATTATACCCCAACTTGATTGACTTCATGATTGATGGGGGAATGGTTAAGGTTCGAGAGTGAGGATTGGTTTGCAATATGGTTAGTTAATAAACGATAAATGGGTTGAGTTATAATAACGATGTTTTTATAACGTTGGGTTAATTTAAAAGGATTTTGAAATGTTCCCCAAATAAAAGTAGAGACATTTTCTACGCATAGAAAGTGAAACGAATTGGTCAACGAGAAATTAAGAAATGGAAATGGAAATATTTTCTGATATTTATAACATATATTCTTTGAATATAGAAATAAGGATTTCGTGAACAATTAGAAATGTTCTCCAACTAAAATAAGAGATATTTTCTTGAATAGAGAAATTAGAATATTGAGAATGTTTCCAAGAATCTAGAGAGGAGATCGATCTTTGAAAAGATAGGAAAGATAGAGATTTGAAATCGATAACATAATAAAGAACTAATATAAAAAGGGGCCAATGTTGTGTGATGTTTGATTGATAGAATTTCCAATTGGAAATAGGACCGTCGATTGTATGGATGGTTCTTTGATAGTTAAACCACCGACTATCAAAGTTTTGATTTATTTTACACCTCCAATGTCAATATGGGGAGACCGGGATCAGATTTAATATCTGAAACCCAATCTGTATTAGCATAAGCGTTACGTATCAACTTATGCTGAAGATAATTGAAGACGAAGTAAAGTGCAAGGGCTGTTCTGTTAACCCTAGGTAGAAATTGTCCAAGATGGATTAATATAACGGTGCCTTCGGTTTGTCCAGACCCAGGACAACTTGTATGGACGAGTGTCTGACAGAGTATTTCCAAAGGGATTACGTACGTTGATTCCTTCAAACGTACAAAGTTGGTGGCAAAGAAGGGAAACTTCTTTAGCCTAACACACTGAATATTTTTGTGGGAATCAATTAGTGATTTCCGATGAATCTGACGATGTGGCATTCAAAGTAAATGGTGGCCAGATGTTCTGGAAGGTAATTCAAACCTCAAACCTCACAACTCGGAATTGACAAAAATCGGGCAGGCAGCATGGCTATGTGGGTCGCTCCCATTAGGATGTATAATCACCTATCTAGAGAAATTCCATTTGCTTCTTTAAATCTATCGATGATGTCCCTTTCGGGAAACGGTTGCTGATCCCAACCGTTGGTGATATACATTCGATACACTCAAGCGAAATGAGTGGTTGGTCATCTGTGGGCCGGGTTGCAAGACGTTCTTGTTGAACCCAGTGTATTTGCCTCTAGAAATACACTATCGGCAGGTGGTCCCATACCTTGTCATGTTGGAAATCCAATCTCCAATAAGAGCCCTGCGGTTTTTGAATTAATATTATATATGGAGCGTCAGATGCAAGCGTTCCGCTAGATTTTTATTTATTTGATTTAGACACTATTGTAATATCACTGGAGTTGATATCAAAAATATTTTGGTTATCGTAAGGTAAAAGCTATTCGTGTTTATGTGTGGATCGGTCTTACAATTATCATTTCTTTCGAAAGGATTTTAAAAGTTAAACAAATGGTTGGAGTTTACTCACACCAGTCCCATGACTGACCTAGAGTTTATTTTGTTTTGTTTTCCCTAAACTCTTGGGTGCCCATATTTGTACGGGAAGTCAAGTAGTCGGGATTTTACAGATTCACTTCGGAGAAGCTTGAAGCAGGAGGCTTCACCAGTTAGCTATAGACTATCGTATTTTTCCGATGTGTACTATGGTGTATCTGGAAACAGGTGTTTATAACTGTTCCAGAAAAAGCTGTTGTGCTCTGATGATGGTATGTGTATACAGTTACCGATTTGTATTTCTAAAGTTAGGTTATTTAATATATTTTATTCGTTCCGCTGTGAGATTTATGTCCTTCATTTTCTTCTATTCTAATATTTCTTTCTTTCTATTTCTCATCCTCTAACTTCTTTCTAATAATGATTCATATTTCTGTGCAGATTGGGTTGGACGTGTGGTGTTATTAGTCGACTCAAAGAGTACGGAAATTCGGGCCATTACATACGTACTAAGTATGATCCTATTATGCTGCGTAACTCTGATGATATATTATTTCCAGTGTAATTTGATGTACATTATCTGCTGTAATTCTATATTTTTGTTCTGCTGTTATTGTTTATGTGTTATATTCCAATGATTATCCTTGCTTTCGTACTACGAGGGTTTGGGGTCGTCACATTACAGCTTGCTAGTTAACATTAGACATTACAAATTCACCATCAAAACGAATAAGATGAATGTAAATAAGGCGACATATCATGATTCATGTCATCTACTACTGCTGCAGCTAAGCTGAGGACTAATAATAGCATAAACACGGAAATATTTTCTGATGACTCTTCAATTCTCTACAGTTACATGAAATATTTCATTGGACGTACAAAAATAATTAGAATACAAATACAAATACAAGGAACAAAACATTTCAGACTCTTTACAGCTCCTTGACATGTTTATCGAGTTGAGCTTTAACTTCATCCCTCTACCCTAAAATCAACTTCTTTTTCTTGTCAATCAATTCAGATTTTGTCTTCAGCCCCTGCTCCAACGTGAATATCTCCTGAAATTTTTTTGAAAAACAAATTCATATATTTATAAGTCATTTCCCCTCTTTAGTAACATAAGTCTAGAATAACACTTGGAAAATATCATAACATAAGTGCAGCTTTAAAATAATTTTTTTAATGATCATCGGCATGATCAATTAATTTGAAGAAAAAAGGAAATGATCGAGCAAAACATACAAGGTATTTTGAAATATAAAATTAATTTTAAAGATAAATATACTTATCTTTTGGTCTACTTGTTTTTATATGGAAAAATAAGTTATTCCATGAAGTGTTTAAAATAATAAACATATTTCATAAAGTATAATAGATTTACAATCTTATTGAAAACACTAATATATATAAATCATACGGGAAAAACATAAACTTTTTAAAAAGAAATATAATTATCTTTTGTCTACTTTACTACATAAAGTAATGTTGAAAACGATATATACATTAAAAAATAAATACATATTTAAAGGAAAAATTATAAGTATATACAAAAATATAATTTTCACAATTTTCTTTAAAAAATTAATATGAATATTAGTTTTTATTAAAACATAAAACTTAGTTAAAAAGATAACTGTGCTTATCTTATTATAATTGTATAAACATTAAAATGATATGATTATCTAAACTTCTTAGTTTCAGCATACGATAAATTCTCTTAGTCATGATAATTTGAGAACATTTGATAAAGATATAATATGTATATTATCTTGTGTAAAAACATATAAATTGTTTAAAAAGATAATTGTGTTTATTTTTTTAAAATAATATAAATATTAAAATCAAATGACCATCTAAAGTTATTTGTTTAAACATACGATAATGATCAAATAATATAAATTGTACTTTGTACAGTCTCATTCTCAGCCCATAGAATTTGCTAGAAGATCTTGTTGTAAAAGGTACTGCAGTCTTATTCTTTGTGGTCGTATATATTCTGTTTCTTCATGATTTTTATTTGAAAAAAGTGAAGCTAAAGATTTTTAATAACGATGTTAACTGCGAAGGTGCACTTGTTCTAAATTCTAAACTGAAAGAATGTAATCATTTGGCAATATGGCAGCACAGGCAGCAACAAACCCACCATGTTCATGCTCAGGTAGAAAACCAGTGTAAGACAACAATGTTTGTTTAAAAACCAATATGGCAGCACAGGAAGCATCAAACCTTGTGGATATAATTTTTGTATGTACAATTGTAAATCTTGTAGTAAAAAAACAATGTTTGTTTAAAATATAAATATATTTATCTTTTTATCTAATTCTTTTATATTATTAGAAAAACACAATAATATAAATGATAAACATATTTAAAAATGTTTGTTTAATACTCATACAAAACGTTGATTATAAAGCTAATGTTTGTATGCTTTTATTTAAAAATATAACATCTCTTCAAAAAGATAAGCTTGTTTATCTTTTTAAACTACTTCAATTATAGCTTCAAAAATATTAACTATTTAAAGATAATCGTATTTAAACATTTCTTCCTTGATAATTTAAGGATTCTTTTATATAAAATACTAACTTTTATATATGACTGTGTAAAGACCACAATTATTTAAAAAGATAATTTTACCTTTTTCTTATTTGTCAATATAAATTTACTAAAATGATAAATTAATTTACTGTAATGTTTACTATACTTTGTGATCAAAGAAGTGCTAATTGTTTCATTGTACAACAACAAACTCAGTTTTCAAACAATAAAGAGCAGTAAACGAAGATCATTAAGGTTATGCACACGAACTATTACAGTAGAGCAAAACATCAAACGATTAAAAGTAGCTTAATATATATAATAAAAAAGGGGGAAGGGGGATGTAAGGTTTATACCGGTTGTAATGTTAAAAACATTAACCACTTGTTGTGTAAGAACTTAAATCATATGCAGCAGTAAGCATGAAGATATTTCTAGGCTTTATCCTGTATTTAAATCATTTATTTAAAAACTTAAATGCTTTTATCATAATAAATACAAATCATAAGAAAAAAACAAATATGTTAAACATGTATTAGTAATTATCAAATATTTTTAAGGTTTAATATGTAATTAAATCATTCAAATCAAAACATAAACACCTTTATCTTTTTAACCTATCAAATAAAATAACATCTACCATTGAATATATACGTATGATTAACCAAACAGTTTCATATTATGTTATATCGTCACTATAAATTAATTCATATTACGTATGATTAACCCACTGAATATATATGTATGATTAACAAAACAACAAATATATTTAACATGTATATTTAATTATTTAATACGTAACTAAATTATTCAAAATAAAAGATAAATACCTTTATCTTTTTAAGCTGTCAAATAAAATAACATCTACCACTGAATATATACGTATGATTAACCAAACAGTTTCATATTATGTTATATCATCACTATAAATTGATTCATATTACGTATGATTAACCCACTGAATATATACGCATGATTAACAGAACAACAAGTATTTTTAACATGTATCCGTAATTATCAAATATTACTAGGGTTTAATACGTAATTAAATCATTCAAATCAAAAGATAACACCTTTATCTTTTTAAGCTGTCAAACAAAATAACATCTACCACTGAATATAAACGTACGATTAACCAAACAGTTTCATATTATGTTATATCATCACAAAACAACAAACACCGTACATGCATAAATAGCAAAGTTGGAATAAATTGAACTTACTTCTTACTTATTCGAACACAAACAATCCATAAATAACAAAGATAATCAATCAATGAACAAGTAATAGTACTTACTTCTTACTTGTTCAAGCACAAACACAAACAACCCCTAAATAGCAAACACAATCATTCAGGGAATAAATACCTAATAGAACTTATTTTTACTTGTTCAAACACAAGCAAAAACTGTTAGGAAAATTACGCCTTTGCGGAAGCGACCAGGATCTTACTCACCCAATTACTTAAAGATGATTTCTATGGAAACAAACAAAGATATGAAATCACACGCTCAAACACAAGATATTCCACCCATCCACCCTTTTTATTGATAACAAAAACAAATTTACAATGGCCGGTCCACCATAAAAACCAGTCGGCCATGCCAAAAAAACAAAAACAAATTTTGTTTACACTCAATGGATCAAAACCAATAATAAACAAAATTATAAGAATCAATAACCTTATTGAGAAAGGGAAAGAATATTTAGATGACTACTAACACTTGTTGGAGAAGGAGAACAATGAAGAACGACGGCAAACCCTTGGATCAACTGGAGGCACCTATAGGGATAGCTTATCTCAGCTCTCAATTCCTAATCTTCCTCTCCAGGGCACACGCCCTGGAGGCACACAGCCTCTCAAATCCTCAATTCGCTCATATCCTGATCCAATCCTGAAAGTTGATTTTATAGGAGAATAGAAGGCCTAGGCAAATACCCAATTCGCCCCTCAGAAATATATCCATAATATAATCATTTATTTCTTTCCTTCGATGATAAAATCAATCAATCAATCAAATCAGTCAATTAATCGATCAATCAATCAATCAACCAATTAATCAAATCAATTAGTCAATTTGTTAATTAATCAAATCAATCTTTATTAACATAGATGATTTCATGTCACAAATTGCAACACTCCACCTTGATATGAAATCACATCAAACGAACTTCCAACACACAAGTCATCTAGCTCTTTCAATGTCGCCTGTTCTCAATTAAACCGTTACAAACACAACCTACCGCCTGCCAAAAAAAATGATGCATCCTCCCCCCGAGATGCACCACGCAATACTAACGGTCTAAAAATGCTTGTAATACCACAAGGATCCCCACCTTGTAGATTTTCCACATCTACACCCGTCTACCACTTGATCTGAGCCCCTTCCTTGATCACTCTGGATCCCTCAAGCATCATCAACATGAAGACTCCTGTCTATACGTCAGCAGTGACCAAATTAACCTCTCCACCTTGCTGTGGACTGGGTTATTCAACCGTCACTCGCCTTCCACAGTTGACCACAGAACCAACCAATATATACAGGTTTCCCTCCTCTAAGACACCTCTCATCACAACATGACCACCCTTCTTCACTCTCAAAACTCCACCTTGAGTATCATAAGTGCAACCACGATGATCCAACTGGCCGAGAGAAATGATGTTATGCGAACTCGCGGGTACATGTCTAACTCCAGAGACTTCTCTCACCACGCCATCATGCATACGGAACCGGGTAGATCCAATACCACAAACCGGTAGCTCTACTCCATTGGTTGTTCTAATCACATTAACATTCTTCTCATAGTAAGGAAAACACTTCACATCCTTACAAATGTGAAAACTGACTCCCGAATCCATCTTCCAAGGATTAACTTCGCTAAACAAGACATCAAAAGAAACATCACCAAAGGAACCTGCAGCAAGACCTACCTGTGCCTCATCACTACTACTATCACCATCCGCAACCTTCTTCCTATCCCTCTGATAAGCATGGCAATCTTTGTGTATGTGACCTTGCTTATTACAATAGTAACAAGTGATGGAACCTTTACCATTAGCCCCTTTCTTCTTCTTCCTTGTATCTTTCCCTGAGTCCTTTGCTACCATAGCTTCACCTCGAACTGATTTCAAACCCGGCCCTTTTCTCCTTAGTTCTTCATTCGAAAGGCTCCTTCGTACCGTTTTCAAAGAGATAGCTCCACTAGCATTGGAATTGCTCAATGAAGCAACCAAAGTTTCCCAACTTTCTAAAAGCGAACTCATCAACAAAAGAGCCTGCAACTCATCATAAAAATTGACCTTCAGATTTGCCAATTGATTAATCACATCTTGAAATTCATTCAGGTGCCTTGCAACAGACTTCTTCTCATCCATTCTCTGTTGAACAAGCTTTCGAACCAGAAAAGCCTTACTTGTAGCACTCCTCGACTCATACAAAGATACCAATTTGTCCCACAAATCCTTCGCGGATTCACAACTAGCCACATGATGGAATACTGAATCATCCAAATATTGGCGAATCAACGCAGTCGCCTTTTTGTGTATCTTCTTCCACGTTCCCTTATCCACACCTAAGGGCTTATTCTATCTCCATCAATCGAATCATGAAGATCATTGAGGTAAAGCACATCCTCCATCTTAGGCTTTCAGATCCCCTAATTTCTACCATAGAAAATAGTCATCTTCGGAAATGCCGTCATTTCCGACATCAAAAGAAATGATTTTTTTTTCAATCCAAATCACTCTAATCTTTGTGGTGATCTAGCTCTGATACCAATTGTTAGGAAAATTGCGGCTTTGCGGAAGCGACCAGGATCTTATTCACCCAACACTTAAAGATGATTTCTGAGGAAATAGACACAAATTTGAAATCACACGCGCAAATACAAGATATTCCACCCAATCACTCTCTTTATTTATTCACAAAAACAAATTTTGTTTACACTTAATGGATTAAAACCAACAATAAACAAAATTACAAGAACCAATAACCTTATTGAGAAAGGGAAAGAATATCTAGATGACTCTTTACACTTATTAGAGAAGGAAAACAATGAAGAACGACGGCAAACCCTTGGATCAACTGGAGGCACCAATATGAATAACTTATCTCACCCTTCAATTCCTAATCTTCCTTTCCAGAGCATAAGCCTTGGAGGCACACAGCCTCTCAAACCCTCAATTCGCCCATATCCTAACCCAATCCTGAAAGTTGATTTTATAAGAGAGTAAAAGGCCGAGGCAAATACCCAATTTGCCCCTTAGAAATATATACATAATATAATCATTCATTTCTTTCTTTCTATGATAAAATCAATCAATCAAATCAGTCAATTAACCAATCAATCAAATTAGTTAGTCAATTAGTTAATTAATCAATCAATCAAATCAATCTTCATTAACATATGTGATTTCATATCACAAATCACAACAAAAACAACCCAGATATAGCAAATAAAATCAATCAATGAATGACTACTTACTTCAGCTAACAAAAACAATCGATGTATAGCAAACAAAAATAATCGATTAACAACAAGCAACAAAGATAAACAAGTGCTTACTGTTCAACAACTAGTGAACAGAAATCATGTCTTGTAAATAGTGAATAGAAATCGCATCTTAGTTTCTTCAGCTGAATAAAGGTGAGGCGATTAACATCAACTAAAGAAAGGTGGCGCAGATAGATCGCTGAAAAACTTTAGGGTTTAGGCTTTCCAGTGAACTCGTTAAAACTTTTTAGTGAAAAGTTTGGCCGAATGAGAAAATAATGAGTTCAGATCATTTTAATTGGAAAGTGACAAAGCGATAACTAAAAGATGAAGAAGAAAGTGGATTTGAAATCGATTTGGGGTTTTTTGAGCTTCGAGAATGCATACGGAAATGAAAATTAGAAAGAAGAAATAGATGAATAAAATTTTGTCCTAGTAAATAATTATTTTAAGGCCGTGTCCTAGAAACTAATTAGCAGATGAAAGGAGGCCTTTACGGTAAAATGCCCCTAATGATAAAGGGTATGGGGGGTTACAAGGTCACTGTTAAGCTTTAAAATACGCAAATAATCCACGTTTTAAAACTTTGTAAATTAAGTCACTGTTTTTCGAAAATCATAAAAAGAATAATCAAAATTCAACGTGAAAAATTATCCAACTTCAAAACTTAATTTAATACATAATCATTTTCATATTCATCTAAGAAAAGAGAAAAAAAAAGCGCTTTAAAATCAAAAAAAATTCACATTTCAATGATATCCTACAATTTTGTGGAGAATTGTGGATATCGCAGCAATTATATCAAAATTGTAACGACCCGGAAAATCTGAACCAATTTAAAAATTTTAAATTGGCTATTTTAGTGAATTTTAAGTATTTAAAATAAATATTTTAAATAATAATGATGAAAAGTAAGCTTGAATCGAAGTTGAAAATAAATATAATTACTTTGAATTATAAACAAGGCCTGAAATGGCGTGGTAGTTTCAAAAATTTGAATTCAAACTTTGACTGACTGTACCGGGTGCAAAACAAAAAGGATTTGAGAGAAACCAAAAATATTTAAATATGTTAGTGAGTATCTTTCTAACGAATCTGAAAAATCGAAGTTTCGTAGCGAGAAGCAAAAGTTATGGCCAAATGAATTTTCAGAAAGGTTGCTATAGAGTTTATATAGCCCGTGAAAATGGCCATTTTGCAAACGACCTCGGAATTCGACGAAACCACTTTTGTTGGATCCGGGATGTCAAACTATTGCTAGGTTTCAAATTTCATAATTTTTGAAGCTAGTATGTGAGCGGGGCAAAGGAAAATGTGTTTGGTCGATTTCTATTAAATTGGATCGGCCAGAAATGGGCCATTATTCAAACAGTCTCAGAATTCGACGAAACTAGTTTTGTTGGGACCGTATCGTCAAAACATAGCTAGATTTATTTTTCTGGAATTTTTCAAGCCAGTATGTGGCCCCGGCAAATTGAAATGTACGTTCAAATTAAATATTGAATGTTTTATATTTTAATTTGAATGAAAACTGACTAAAACATTCGAATGGGCCTACGAAACATATCCCATTCTGTTCGGAATGGGGGTAAAAAGCTAAGGACGACAGTCGTTGGGTTTGAATTGGGGATCGTGTGTGAAAGGGGGTATTTTTGGATTTTGAAAATATATAAATAAAAATAAAAGGGCCTGGACCAATCACTTTCTTCCACGCCGCTTTCTCTCTCCCCGATCCACCAATTGCGCAGCGGAAACCCTTTCCTTTCTTCTCTCCTCGATTTCTTCTAATCCGCTCAATAAAAACTCGTGCCCCTTTGGAGAATTTTGTAGTGCTCGAGAAGATCTTCAAATCCGTATATAGTTTGGATTTTTTCGTTGTGTGGTTAGGGAGAATCGACGCTTGGAAGTTGGTGACTTCAACTCGCCGCTGCCACCTCCTGCCACGATCGAGTGGGCCCCCTCCACGTCGCGCCTGAAGCCCTCTCCAAGCCCTTCAAGGTGGCGCAGGCCGATCGTCATATAGTTGCACGGATTTCGAGAAAAGTGCAAACCTAGTTCTGAACGAAAGTGTGAGGTAACGGCTGAAACTATATTATAGCAGTTTAAAGCGCTACGGTTTTTGTTTTCACTGTAAAAATCATATCTTTTTCGTTTGTTGACGAAATTCAGTGAAACAAGAGACAGTGGACTCGTGTGGACGTCTTCTACATTCTAGAAGAGACCGCATATTTTTCTGAGTCTTTTGCTATTTTTAGTGGAGTGGAACCCAATGTGAGATTTCTAAATTATAAACGATATGGAAAACGACGATGTATAAATTATATAGTCGATGTATGAGTTATATAAGCGTTGTACACCTCATGTATAAGCGTTGTATAAGTTGTACGTTCGATATATAAGTTACATATGCGTTGTAAAAATTATATATGTGTTGAAATAGAAGTGAAATGCTTATATATAAATATATATATACGCCCCTCGTCCACAAACGATGGACGATATTTATTGTTTGTGATTGGTGTGAAAATTGATTGATAGCGAATGGTTGATTAGAATTGTTTGTGGTTGAAATTGATTGATTGTGGTTGAAAAATACTCGTTTGTGGTTGAAAAACATTTGGTTGAAACCACATAGGATTAGTTTGTGGAAATGAAAAATATACATGTCGCTTGCGTGCGAACTAGATGCATGAATCCCCATTGTCAAAAGCTGCGAGGCTTTAAGGTAGAGCGAGGAGTCGTACTAGGGACGGCCCCGGTTTTAACTACCCTGCCGTTATGCTGCCGAAATTTTGAATAATATTCGTGTGTTAGAATTATATTCATGTGTTGAAACTATATTCGTGTGTTGAATAGAAATTCATGTGTTGAATGATATTCGTGTTTTGAAATAAATTTTTTTACAATAAAAATCCTATTTTTATCATCTATATGAACTATATAAAATAATTGTGTTTTTAAATAAATTGTTTTACAATAAAAATCATATTTTTATCACCTATATGAACTATATAAAATAATCGTGTTTTTAAATAAATTGTTTTAAAATAAAAATCATATTTTTATCACCTATATGAACTATATAAAATAATCATGTTTTGAAATAAATTTTTTACAATAAAGATCACATTTTTACTATATACATGAATAGTTAAAAATAGCGAAGTGTTGAAATAATTGTCGGTTGGATAAAAATATCATTTTTATCAAATGTGTGAAAAGCATATAGCTTTGAAATCGAAGAATCGATATATATATATATATATATATATATATATATAAAGAATTGAAATATATTGAATAACGAAGCTGCAGTTCGTGTTTTGAAACCGTGATTTCAAACGATTAGTGCGGGAGATCTGTTACAACCCGGAAAATCTGAGCCAGTTTAATTTTTTTATTTTGGCAATTTTAGCGAATTTTGAATATTTAAAATGAATTATTTTAAACAAAAACGACGAGAAATTTATTTTGAATAGAATTAGAATGTATATATTTATTCAAATCATCGTTAGAATATAAATGATTATTTATAATTATAAAAGGAATTGCAAATGGCGCGGTAGTTCGATAATTCGATTTCAAACTTCAATTGAATGTACCGGGTGCAAAATAAACCGGATTTTAGCGAAACCAAAAATATTAGAATCTAATTGAGAATATCTTTCCAACGAATCTGAAAAATTGAAATTTCATAGCGGGGATAAAAAGTTATGTCTAGTTGAAATTTCAGAATAGTCGCTATGGAATTTCGGCCCTTGAAAATAGCCATTTTGCAAACGACCTCGGATTTCGACGAAACCACTTTTGTTGGATCCGTGATATCAAATTATTGCTAGGTTCCAATTTTCGTAATTTTTCGAATCAATATGTGAGCGTGGAAAAGGAAAACGCGTTTGACCATTTTCAGTTGATTTTAATCGACTTGAAATTGGACATTTTTCAAACGTTCTCAGAATTCGATGAAATTAGTTTTGTTAGGACCGTATCGTCAATACGAAGCTAGGAAGTATTTTTCTGGAATTTTTTGAGTTAGTATGTGGCCCCAGTAAATTGAAATGTGCATTCAAATTCCATATAAAGAGCTATATTTTGATTTTGACGGAAACTGATCGAGACGATCGAATTAGCCTACGATACATATCCCATTGTGTTCGGAGTGGGGGTTATTAGCTGTGGATGACTGGCGGTGGGTTTCGTTTTGAGTTCGAAATAAAAAGTCACTTTATGGATTTAATATTAAAATTAAATTAAATAAATAATTAAATAACCCCTTCACTTTTCTCCTTAACCCCTCCCTCTTCCCTCGTTGACTTCAGAAAACATTTCCCTTAATAAAAAAACGAATCGCGCCCTCCAGCCCCCCTTTCCAACAGCCCCGTCGCCACCTCGATGAACGCGCCACCGATCGGCGTGAGCCCCCCCTCTTCTTCCCCGATCCCTCCTTCCCTTCCAGCCCCTGACGCGCGAGCACCCTCCCCATTCCCCCAAAATCGATTTGAAACAGCCACTAAACCCCTCCCCCTTGCCGCGTCCCCCTCCCTACCGCCACTGCAGACGCCAGCGCCGAAGTAAACAGCCCCCCTCTTCTGATTTGCAACAGTAAGTTTTAATTAATTTACTTCTTTTATTTTATTTATTCAAAGATTTTCAGTTGATCAAAGTAGTGATTTTTACCTTAACAAAGTAGTGATTTTTACCTTAACAAAGTAGCGATTTTTATTATAACAAAGAAGCGATTTTTAATGCAAAAAGATTGAATTTTTCCTATATGAACATTAGCAAAAAGATATGATTTTTATATATACCATAACATAATAAAAATAGGATTTTTATTATATTTGAAAAGGAGAAATCTTTATATTTGAAAAGGCGAAATCTTTATATAGAGAATAACGTGATAAAAATATAATCTTTATTATATGAACACCGTTATAAAAATAGAATTTTTATCTATATAGTAGCGATGTAAAAATAGAATTTTTATCTATATAGTAGCGGTGTAAAAATAGAATTTTATCTATATAGTAGCGGTGTAAAAATAGAATTTTTATCTATATAGTAGCGGTGTAAAAATAGAATTTTTATCTATATAGTAGCGGAGTAAAAATAGAATTTTTATCTATATAGTAGCGGTATAAAAATAGAATTTTTATCTATATAGTAGCGGTGTAAAAATAGAATTTTTATCTATAAAGTAGCGGTGAAAAAATAGAATTTTTATCCATATAGCGTGATTATAAAAACATGATTTTTATATACATAGCAACAATATAAAAATGTGATTTTTATATATGTAGTGGCTACGGGCAACGAAAGTGACAAAAGGCAAGAACATCGATGACTTCTACATAAGAAGAGTTGTAACGACCCTTATTTTTTACCGTTTAAAATCGACAATAATCCACATATGTCGATCCAAACAAATCGCAAATGCAGGTAGTTATTAGGAAAAGAAGAAAAAGAAAGAAAGAAGGGAAAGACAATAACAGAATCTCACAGCGGAAGGACAACATATAATAAACAAATAGCAGTTAAAAGCAGTTGAAATGTATACTGTGATTATAACATTCAATGATTATCAGAGTTACATATACATACGAATGTACATAATAAGCAGCGGAAATAAATGCAGCGGAAATACATATATATATGATAGATATATACCAAATCTTCGTCTTCGATCTCCAAGGCACAAACATCTCTGGTAACTGCAAACGTCTGCTGACCCGAGCGTATTGTATAAAAAAAGAAAACACAACAAACACTCGGATCAGCACTAAATCATCTCATATTAGTCAAATCAAAATACGAAATAACATCAGTATCATGGGTGCAGTAACTCAAGAGATGTTACGGGATTTTCCATCTCTCGAGGATCCGTTAAACTAATACATACATAGTATAATACGCTATTATGATAGTGTCTATCCAGTAAAGTATAAATACTGAAAATAGCGTAAGCGGGATTACCATATTACCCTTACGCCGTTTATAGGCATCAACAGTCTATACAGTACCGTAAATTCACCGTACTGGTGTTATCAGAGGGCACTCCATAGAAGGAAATGCTAAACCAAAATCGTATGGGGCTCGATATGGGTATATATGACAAGGCACTCGAGGCAATGCCCAGGGTAGGATTCTACCAATTACACTCCCGGACCGGTGGTAACGCATAGCAGCCACTACCGCCCACCTCGGAACACACTCCCAAAGTCAAAATGGGCCCAAATCATCATTGTCATCATAGTCATAGAAATAGTATCGAAGGAGTGAGTCCGATCAAAGGTGCTACCTCAGTTAGTCACGGTATAGCTCCTGTTTTAGTCATTTCAATTCTGACCCGAAGGTCAGGGCTATTTCGTCATCGATCATCTTCTTCGATTCAATAATCGCCTCCAAGTCATCATACTCATTCTGGATACGTCATAACGTTCACAGTTGTCAAAGTGGTATCGACACTGACAGAGAGTATGCCTTATGTCGACTCCGGTCTCTTTGACAACCAACGCTTACATCTTTTCACATCGGTTGGTTCTTTTACATTTCAAAGGTTCGCTTTCCTATCAAATATCATATTTTGTTTCGAACCCATTTTATATTCAAAAGAATAAAATTTCATATCAACGTATCGAAATCATTCCAAAACCGATTTTTATTCTAACTAGAATATTCATTTCATTATATTATAATCATATAATATTTCACCAGATCGATTCATATTCAAGTAGAATATACTTCATATCAAAGATTTTAATTATCTCAAATCGATTTGAATTCGAAACCCATTCATATTCAATAGAGTATAATCTCCATAACAATCATTCATATCATTTATGGAATCCATTTTTATTCGAATAAATACCAATTACATTTCCATATAAAATTGGTTCAAGTCAATTTATATTGAATACTCTATCTCGACTCCATCTCGAACTAGGGTTTAAATCCAGCATTTTCCATTCAGAAGAAATTACACTTTAAAAAAATATAATTATGAAAAGTAGAAGCTTCTAAGCCTTTATATAAAATAGTATATGTATAGAATATAATCGTTAAAATAGGATAAATAAGTTTAAAACCACTATATATATAAATTTAAAAATTTTCTAAATAGTTTAGGTAAATAATATAAGGAAATTTTGTTATAACAAAAATAGTTACACATAAAAGTTTAACAAATAAATTTTGAAGAAAGGATAGTTATTTAAATCCAACAGTGTAAATATATATATATGAAAATTCTTTAACTAAAAATCGATTCTTTCTTCCGAACTTCAATACTTGAATCTAACTCCGGTCTTAATGGAGTTGCCTAGCCCAAAGGACTTGTTTCAACAATCCCAGTTCAACCCATATTTCAAATTCAAGGTATTTAAAACCATACTTATATTAAGACTAAAACAACCCTAAGTATCCACGATTTTTCCTTTCTATTCCAATATTAAATTCAATAAGAATTTATTAAATTTGAGGCTACCAAATCCTTGAAATGTGAAATCATATTAATTTCTGAATCTTTAAAACTTCAAGTTCACTTTGGGTAATTTCCTTAATCACTTCAAATAACATTCAAGAATCAGACCTTTAAAGGAAGAATAAAATTTTATCAAACTCAACACATTCCCTTTAAATAAATTTTCCCTCAATATAGAATTTCAAATATTTGAATCATTTAACCAACCGATGTCTGTATATAATTATCTATCAAATGGCCAAGTGATTTAAATTTAATTTCTCGATATTCAGGGATGGACCTATCATTTCAATCCAAATCAGGGTCACAGAGATTTATCATTTCACTCTGTGTTCTTAATTTATTTTATCGATAAATCCCGGGTTTATTCGATGCCCGTAACATCAAGGGTAAATGGGATTTATCGTCACAATCACATGCCATACAATATACTGAAATAAGGAGCATTAAAATGTCACTATAAATTCAGTAATAAAATTTCAACCAACATCCATCACAACAATTCCATTCAACTGATCAGCATTACACTGTTTCAGGATTTTTGCAAGGGTTCAAATTTTAAATTAGAATTTAAATTAAATTAAATAACTAATCATTACCTAAATTGCATGTTAACACACTTGCATGTCAAATTTAACAACACATCAACAATCCAACACAACCATGCAACCAAACTTATTTCATAATTTAATTCAATAAATATGGGAATAATTCAGTATTTCGAGAGTGGAAAAATCACTCACCTTTGGGTCTTAATTGGATCGGACGTCCAAAAGAAGCCCAAAATTTGACAGTCTCTAAACACGGCCAGGTTAGTGCCAAAACGTCCGCAATTCCACCACGATCCCAACGCAACAAACCGCGTCCAAATCCGAGTTAATACGAGAGAATTATTAGCGTTTAACCATGTGGATTTTAAACTATATAAATAAATAAAAATTAAATCTCACCCACACAAAACTCGCCACGTCAGCGCCCTTTCTTCCCGCTCATTTCTCTCTGACCCGCAACAGTAACCCATCGAAGAACCCAAAATGGCCAGAACTTTGACCGTGGTTTCCTTCCATCTCCGACGTCGATGATGACCAAGGCCACCGGCGTTGCGACCCTCCTTGAAACCCGCGTCCGTCCCTACTGAAGCCATCACCTCCGGTGGCGCATCGTGCTGCCAGCGACGAGCCAAACGGAAGGCTTTTCTGACCTTCCTCGGCCAAAATCTGGCGATCCACACAACAATAAACTCAACAAACACCATATTTCAACTTGTATCGATGTGCTCTACAATACCCAGATCGCGATTTCTCCGATTAAGCCCTAAATCAAAAACCCCTAAATTGCATGCTAGGGTTTCGCGATTCTGAGCCTTTGACCGCAATTTCTGACCAAACCACTCGCTGCATGTCGAAACGAACTACACCAGAAGCTTCGTATCGTCGAGAGCTTCGAAATGATATGTAATTTGTTGGGTTTTGAAGAGATTTGATTTTCAAGCTTGTATTTTTCTTTCTAGGGTGAGAGAAAATGATTTTAGCCATTAAGAAGAGAAATAGATGGAGGAAGTATACGTGTTGTTGAAAATGGCTGATGTAGTGGTAAATGGGTTTTATTTATATATATAATTATAAGGCCCAAATATGAGGAATACCCAATTATCCATTTACAATGATCTCGTTCACATTTTCTCTCTTACGATCAAACGGTAAGTCGGATTGTACCGCAAATTGAAATCCTATAATAATTCACCGTTCCGGTCCCAATGGCGCCAGTTTCGTCGAATTCCGAGACAGTCGCCAAAACCGCTAAATTTCACTGTTAATTAATTAATAAATATTCAAAATTCATTTAACTATTTTAAATTCAATCTAAATATTCATTAAATTCAAATTTAAGTCAAATTATAACTTATAAAAATTTTATAAACAAATTTCTCCCATTTCAAATCTAAATTTGAATTTAAATTTGAATTACAGTTATTATTACCCAACTTAAAATTCTCCATTTCAAGTTAAATTCGAATTTCCATTTTAACTAAATAACTCAAATTATTTAAATAAATAAAATATGAATTTCCAAATTTCACAAATTCTACGTATAAACTAAATTAAAAACCTATTTATACTCCATTCAAATAATCATCACCATTATAATCAACGAAATTTGATTTTTATCTAGTATCTTCCCATTTTATTCTTTTTAACTTGAAAATTTAAATATACAGAAATTGTGGGATGTTACACTCTCCCCCACTTAAAATCTTTTCGTCCTCGAAAAGAGAACAAAATAAGGTATTAAACAAGTCATACTTCCAAATCCATACTTATAAAAATAGTATTTACAAAATAAGTATATAGTTGTAAAATTCATAAATTCCTTTCTAACTCCCGAAATTACGAAAAATTTCGGCAGCATCTCCTTTGTACGGAGAGGTCCGGAAAATCACCACATATATAAAAATTCAAATATACATCTCATCATTCGATGAGGCTTCCCAAAAAATGGGGAAAACAAAATATAAAACCACCAAAACCATGTAACATAAGTACGTACCTCCGTTAGCGTTTTATTTGCAAATTTCATTTACCTTAGCAATTTAGCATTTAGCGCAAGCGAGCTCCAGGGCGTAGCGCGACTTCCTTACACCTGCTACACACTCATATAAACATAAGAATCAATCATATATACGATATATAGCAATTGTATACAACTTACATATATCGGCCATTTCAATTCCAACCAAGATATTCATAACAGGCCAGCGAACAAATTGGAGTTTGACACCCCTTAGATTATGGAATTGGACTAAGACACACTAGGAAAAAGTTTTAGCATTTGTTTCAGGCTTTCCGAATTGTCCGGATTCGTTGAATTCTGATTAATCGTTTAAAAGTTATGACAGTTTTAGTGGAAGCGAACACCTCAGCCCATACACTGAAAAATGCAGATCTGAGTTGTTCAACCCAGTTTTTAACCCTTTAAACAGAAAATTTTCAATAAGCACATTAGAGAAAAGTTTTAGTTCAGATTCTGGCCTTTCCGAATTGTACTCGCACATTAAATTCCGACGCTCTGATAGGAAGTTATGGTCAAAACAATATAGGTATACGCTTCAGATTTTTATTTTTCTGCGCTTACAACCACAACTAGTTCTTGGTTTTCAACCTAATAAACATAAAATTTAGACAAGGCTCCATTAACAAAAGTTTTAGTTCTGTTTCTGAGGTTTCTAAAAAGTCTGGGCTCGTTAAATTCCGATCATCCAATCGAACGTTGTGGCCATTTTACTTCAGCTTATCGAATATTTTAGAATTTTGCATCACATTGGTTTATTTCTTTGAAATTTTAAATCTTTCGATTCCAAAAATTTTGGAAATTCTTCAACACTCAAAATCGTTATCACTTCCTTACTCGAGAATGGGTTAGCATTCGATTGCTCACCCTATTTTGATATTCTTTCCATTCAATTTCCGGTTTCATTTCAAGTGTTAAATTCCGATTAAAACTCGAATTCACTTTAAAATTTCCAACGAACTTGATTACATTAGACCTTTAACTCCTTAACATGAATCCATTTTGCCAAACTTATCTACATAATTTCCATTACCAATGGTATCATTTCCAAAAGAGATTTTAAAATTCACCTTCATGTCTATTTAGTTCAATCAAATTTCCCTTAATGTTGATTCATTTGAGTTGGGGTTTTCGAACCTTCGAACTTCCAAACATTAGCAAGCCTCGACCCCTAGATTTGGTTATCACTTATAATTGCCATGGTTTACCCGTTAGTTGTTTGTATGAATCCTATTATACTTACTCAATCCAATTATCTATATAAACTCTAAATCGACTCATTAAATTTTTCCTAAGTTGATTTCTTTATATTTCCATATCCCACTTTAATATCTCCAATTCCTAATTTAGGATTCGTTTAACTATCATCTTACTCCGCATAAGCCAAATTCCACATTGCATCTTATTTCATTTGTTTGGCACTTCGATTCACACCCTTTACCATCTCTTATTCACTTACTCTCATTTCCATTTTAAATTAGACATTATTCCACTTACCCAATTTATTTATTCGACTCTCAAACCATGGTTCGAATTAAAGATGGTTCATAACTCAAATTTATACTTAGTTCTCAATCAATTACTATTTGATTTCCTAAGTATACTTTACTTAATTCAATTTCTTTACTCAACTTAACCCCTATTCCGTTTGATGATTGGGTTTACATTACATTCATTTCACCATTTATACTTAGATTCCCATCCGATGTATTGTGCTAACAAGGTTTACCCCATTTAGATTTATATGCCTTGATTTCACATATATATTAATTTGCCACTTTATTTCTTTATTTGTATTTATTGGCAATTCGCGTTTATTAACTAATCTAAAAAAATTTCCACTTCTTCTCGACCATAATCATGTGTTTAAACGATGGCTCCTTTCTCTCAACGCTAAGTCCATTTCTTAGTTTCAAAAATCAAATTCTCTAATTGTATCGAGTTGTCTTAGCTCTCAAACCAATATTATTAGTTAGAATGAACCTGAATGTCTTGATTCCGGGTTATAACTAAGTTCAAATAATATATGTATTTATATTATTTATGAAAAACCATAACATAAATTATTATTTTTCAAATCTAAACCTTAAATTTACAAGTAACAAATTTCCAATTCTGATTAAATTTAAAACTAACTTAAACGGCATATATTAATACCCTTTTATAAAATTAGTCCATATGAAATTAAATCTAAATTCCTTTGTCTAAACCAATTATAGAAATCATTGAGTGGACTCTCCCCCACTTAAACTCTTCAGAATAAACATCGATAATGTGTGCACTCATTACTGAAGTCGCTTCTGAGGTCCAAGAAGGGATCACACTCATTTCATTGAAAAATCTTTTGAGAACTATGTCAAGGATTATTTATCGTAATACATGATTACTTCAAAACTTTGGCACAACTATTTTCGAAAGTCCCGGAATCGAGTTCTCAAGTTCGTTCCTACCCTATTTCAAGATATATTTGCCCAATTGTCTTTTATATCTTATAATTTCAAATCCTTTAAACCATTTGAACTTATCTTTGCCATTGGATTTATTATTTAAACTAACCATAATAGGTAATAACTTAACATTACCACCTACTAAACGAATACATACATACTTGAACTAATAACATATATTTGATATATTTTAAAAATATAATCGAAACCATATTATGTCAATTATTCTGTTCGATAATTTAGAAATTTCTATCGATCCTATGGCGTCCCATATATCGACCAGAATTCATAAATATTCAACAGAACAAATCAACACAAGATAAAACCAATTTGTATCAAAATACAAGTACGCTCTCTCATATCACTCAAACTCATTCTAGGGCGTTTCTAACCCTATCTCTAATGAGTTTATTCCCAACAGAGCCAAGGTTATCGCTAACCATCGCTCTGATACCAACTGTAACGGCCCTTATTTTTGACCGTTTAAAATCGACAATAATCCACATATGTCGATCCAAACAAATCGCAAATGCAGGTAGTTATTAGGAAAAGAAGAAAAAGAAAGAAAGAAGGGAAAGACAATAACAGAATCTCACAGCGGAAGGACAACATATAATAAACAAATAGCAGTTAAAAGCAGTTGAAATGTATACTGTGATTATAACATTCAATGATTATCAGAGTTACATATACATACGAATGTACATAATAAGCAGCGGAAATAAATGCAGCGGAAATACATATATATATGATAGATATATACCAAATCTTCGTCTTCGATCTCCAAGGCACAAACATCTCTGGTAACTGCAAACGTCTGCTGACCCGAGCGTATTGTATAAAAAAAGAAAACACAACAAACACTCGGATCAGCACTAAATCATCTCATATTAGTCAAATCAAAATACGAAATAACATCAGTATCATGGGTGCAGTAACTCAAGAGATGTTACGGGATTTTCCAACTCTCGAGGATCCGTTAAACTAATACATACATAGTATAATACGCTATTATGATAGTGTCTATCCAGTAAAGTATAAATACTGAAAATAGCGTAAGCGGGATTACCATATTACCCTTACGCCGTTTATAGGCATCAACAGTCTATACAGTACCGTAAATTCACCATACTGGTGTTATCAGAGGGCACTCCATAGAAGGAAATGCTAAACCAAAATCGTATGGGGCTCGATATGGGTATATATGACAAGGCACTCGAGGCAATGCCCAGGGTAGGATTCTACCAATTACACTCCCGGACCGGTGGTAACGCATAGCAGCCACTACCGCCCACCTCGGAACACACTCCCAAAGTCAAAATGGGCCCAAATCATCATTGTCATCATAGTCATAGAAATAGTATCGAAGGAGTGAGTCCGATCAAAGGTGCTACCTCAGTTAGTCACGGTATAGCTCCTGTTTTAGTCATTTCAATTCTGACCCGAAGGTCAGGGCTATTTCGTCATCGATCATCTTCTTCGATTCAATAATCGCCTCCAAGTCATCATACTCATTCTGGATACGTCATAATGTTCACAGTTGTCAAAGTGGTATCGACACTGACAGAGAGTATGCCTTATGTCGACTCCGGTCTCTTTGACAACCAACGCTTACATCTTTTCACATCGGTTGGTTCTTTTACATTTCAAAGGTTCGCTTTCCTATCAAATATCATATTTTGTTTCGAACCCATTTTATATTCAAAAGAATAAAATTTCATATCAACGTATCGAAATCATTCCAAAACCGATTTTTATTCTAACTAGAATATTCATTTCATTATATTATAATCATATAATATTTCACCAGATCGATTCATATTCAAGTAGAATATACTTCATATCAAAGATTTTAATTATCTCAAATCGATTTGAATTCGAAACCCATTCATATTCAATAGAGTATAATCTCCATAACAATCATTCATATCATTTATGGAATCCATTTTTATTCGAATAAATACCAATTACATTTCCATATAAAATTGGTTCAAGTCAATTTATATTGAATACTCTATCTCGACTCCATCTCGAACTAGGGTTTAAATCCAGCATTTTCCATTCAGAAGAAATTACACTTTAAAAAAATATAATTATGAAAAGTAGAAGCTTCTAAGCCTTTATATAAAATAGTATATGTATAGAATATAATCGTTAAAATAGGATAAATAAGTTTAAAACCACTATATATATAAATTTAAAAATTTTGTAAATAGTTTAGGTAAATAATATAAGGAAATTTTGCTATAACAAAAATAGTTACACATAAAAGTTTAACAAATAAATTTTGAAGAAAGGATAGTTATTTAAATCCAACAGTGTAAATATATATATATGAAAATTCTTTAACTAAAAATCGATTCTTTCTTCCGAACTTCAATACTTGAATCTAACTCCGGTCTTAATGGAGTTGCCTAGCCCAAAGGACTTGTTTCAACAATCCCAGTTCAACCCATATTTCAAATTCAAGGTATTTAAAACCATACTTATATTAAGACTAAAACAACCCTAAGTATCCACGATTTTTCCTTTCTATTCCAATATTAAATTCAATAAGAATTTATTAAATTTGAGGCTACCAAATCCTTGAAATGTGAAATCATATTAATTTCTGAATCTTTAAAACTTCAAGTTCACTTTGGGTAATTTCCTTAATCACTTCAAATAACATTCAAGAATCAGACCTTTAAAGGAAGAATAAAATTTTATCAAACTCAACACATTCCCTTTAAATAAATTTTCCCTCAATATAGAATTTCAAATATTTGAATCATTTAACCAACCGATGTCTGTATATAATTATCTATCAAATGGCCAAGTGATTTAAATTTAATTTCTCGATATTCAGGGATGGACCTATCATTTCAATCCAAATCAGGGTCATAGAGATTTATCATTTCACTCTGTGTTCTTAATTTATTTTATCGATAAATCCCGGGTTTATTCGATGCCCGTAACATCAAGGGTAAATGGGATTTATCGTCACAATCACATGCCATACAATATACTGAAATAAGGAGCATTAAAATGTCACTATAAATTCAGTAATAAAATTTCAACCAACATCCATCACAACAATTCCATTCAACTGATCAGCATTACACTGTTTCAGGATTTTTGCAAGGGTTCAAATTTTAAATTAGAATTTAAATTAAATTAAATAACTAATCATTACCTAAATTGCATGTTAACACACTTGCATGTCAAATTTAACAACACATCAACAATCCAACACAACCATGCAACCAAACTTATTTCATAATTTAATTCAATAAATATGGGAATAATTCAGTATTTCGAGAGTGGAAAAATCACTCACCTTTGGGTCTTAATTGGATCGGACGTCCAAAAGAAGCCCAAAATTTGACAGTCTCTAAACACGGCCAGGTTAGTGCCAAAACGTCCGCAATTCCACCACGATCCCAACGCAACAAACCGCGTCCAAATCCGAGTTAATACGAGAGAATTATTAGCATTTAACCATGTGGATTTTAAACTATATAAATAAATAAAAATTAAATCTCACCCACACAAAACTCGCCACGTCAGCGCCCTTTCTTCCCGCTCATTTCTCTCTGACCCGCAACAGTAACCCATCGAAGAACCCAAAATGGCCAGAACTTTGACCGTGGTTTCCTTCCATCTCCGACGTCGATGATGACCAAGGCCACCGGCGTTGCGACCCTCCTTGAAACCCGCGTCCGTCCCTACTGAAGCCATCACCTCCGGTGGCGCATCGTGCTGCCAGCGACGAGCCAAACGGAAGGCTTTTCTGACCTTCCTCGGCCAAAATCTGGCGATCCACACAACAATAAACTCAACAAACACCATATTTCAACTTGTATCGATGTGCTCTACAATACCCAGATCGCGATTTCTCCGATTAAGCCCTAAATCAAAAACCCCTAAATTGCATGCTAGGGTTTCGCGATTCTGAGCCTTTGACCGCAATTTCTGACCAAACCACTCGCTGCATGTCGAAACGAACTACACCAGAAGCTTCGTATCGTCGAGAGCTTCGAAATGATATGTAATTTGTTGGGTTTTGAAGAGATTTGATTTTCAAGCTTGTATTTTTCTTTCTAGGGTGAGAGAAAATGATTTCAGCCATTAAGAAGAGAAATAGATGGAGGAAGTATACGTGTTGTTGAAAATGGCTGATGTAGTGGTAAATGGGTTTTATTTATATATATAATTATAAGGCCCAAATATGAGGAATACCCAATTATCCATTTACAATGATCTCGTTCACATTTTCTCTCTTACGATCAAACGGTAAGTCGGATTGTACCGCAAATTGAAATCCTATAATAATTCACCGTTCCGGTCCCAATGGCGCCAGTTTCGTCGAATTCCGAGACAGTCGCCAAAACCGCTAAATTTCACTGTTAATTAATTAATAAATATTCAAAATTCATTTAACTATTTTAAATTCAATCTAAATATTCATTAAATTCAAATTTAAGTCAAATTATAACTTATAAAAATTTTATAAACAAATTTCTCCCATTTCAAATCTAAATTTGAATTTAAATTTGAATTACAGTTATTATTACCCAACTTAAAATTCTCCATTTCAAGTTAAATTCGAATTTCCATTTTAACTAAATAACTCAAATTATTTAAATAAATAAAATATGAATTTCCAAATTTCACAAATTCTACGTATAAACTAAATTAAAAACCTATTTATACTCCATTCAAATAATCATCACCATTATAATCAACGAAATTTGATTTTTATCTAGTATCTTCCCATTTTATTCTTTTTAACTTGAAAATTTAAATATACAGAAATTGTGGGATGTTACAAGAGTCGTGGTATTGGATTAGCTAGCTGGTGAGAACTTCTCACTTTAAATCTTCTTTTCTAGTTAAAAATATATACTAGGATGCAGACGGTGCTTAGTAGCACCCGACACCCGTCATCCACAGACCATGGATGGTTTGTATGTTTGATTGTTTGTTGTGAAGAAAATTGATTGTGTGATGTGAAATGAAATAAAATACTTATATAGTTAAAAATATTTTATCGTTAAAAATATTGTTTTTAACGTGTGTGTGTGAATAAAAATATGTGTTTGCTGATTTGAAACCCCACACGGGTGTTGGGATGATATTTGAAGTCCACTCATCTCGATTGATTAGTTGTATGTCGATCGATTGATTGACAGGCTGTTATAAGCATTAGATATCTATATTTGATGCTTATACAGTGTGGTGCACTTTGGATGATGATTGATTATTTATTGTTGTGATTATATACATGTGTTGTATGGAATCCATATAATTAACATTATATGGTAATTGATTGGGCCTCATTCCAATTGGGGAAATAAAGAATAGAATAAATAATCATGTGTTGAAAATTATCATGTGTTGAAAGAAATATTTTAACAATAAAATTTACATCTTTATCATATTTAAAGTTAGAAACTAACTAGAAAATAGATAAGATGAGTGGTTTCCAGGGTATTGATCTGATATTGGTTCCGGCCTTCGGCGTAAATACTTAGGGAATCATTCTCTTACTACTTTACAGTTGGAGTCTGATTTGAAAATCAAACAATAGATACCATAATTTTATAAAATATATTAAATAACAAAAATAGTCATGTGTTGACAGTGCTCATGTGTTGAGAATATTCATGTGTTGAAAGAAATATATATTCATGTGTTGAATAGGATAAATATTCATTTGTTGAATAGAATAACGAATTTATTTAAATATATAAAGCCGTGTTGATTAGAGATGCACCATTTTGACATGAGCGATATTTATATTGATTATATTCATTTATATAACGAATATAAAAAGGGAAGTGATTTCAAATTATAACGTTTTGAAAATATTATCATTTGTATATCGATGATGTGGAATATTCAATTTCGATTCGAAATTGAATATGAAGTTGAAATCGTTTCAAAAACGAATTTAAAACGAATTATAAAATACGTTTTAAAAAGAAAATCGACGAAATATATATAATATATATATATTATATATATAATGGCCTGAATAGAACGCGTCGCGCTGCGGCAGTTCGTGAATTTCGACCATTGACTTCGAATTGACATTGCGGGAGATCCGACCGTCGGATTCACCTGAAACCGGAACCGTTGGGTTCGTATCGAAAATAGCTTTCTAATGAACGTTAGAAATTTGAAATCTAACGGTTGGATTTGGAATTATGTCCAAATCAAATTTTGAAAAGGTCGCTGTAAGTGCAGTTCGATGGCCGTTGATGGAAATCGACTGTACGGGCCTTGATAAAATTATTAAAAATATCTATAATTTGTGTAAAATCATAAGAAATAGTTTGTGAAGAACTGGGATGAAAAATTCCACATTTGAAAAGATAAAAATAGATTTTTATCGAAATGAACTAGTTTGAACTAGAATTAAAATCAATTTATTTTTGAAATAATTAAATTGAATTTGAAAGTGGTTTTGAAAATAATCAGACTTTCCAATACGTGAATTGGACTGGAGTTGAATCGAAATTATCTTCGGAATATTTCGATGTTGGATTTCGTGACTATACAGATATTGTTATGGGAATTTGAAAGATATATTTTATATCGTTGTTTATAATACGATATTTGTTGGTTTCAGAATTTGATATTGAATATAAGCCGGTATATTTTCTATTCAGAGCCTTGTATTTAATATTAAATATGATTTGGGTTTGTTGTGAATGGTGTCTTCATTAACACCGATTCTTAAGCCCAATAGAGAAAAAGATTAAATCTTTCTATTTAGATTTAATGAAGTGTATCAATTAAATAATATTTAATTGGAATTGAATGTGAATGTGATTTTGGGTTTATCGTGAACCGTGTTTTAGATGACATTGGTTCTTTAACCCAGTTAAAGACAGGATATTGATTTTTGAAAAGATTAAAACTAAGTGGAGTTTTAATGAATCTTTAATTAGATTGAAATGTGAATTGATAATTTAAATTATCAAATCTGAAAAGTGATCGAGAATGGAGTATCACCAGTTTTGCTCCAGGGCGGTAGTTAAATCTTTAATTAGATTTGAACGTGAAATGGTAATTAATTTTACCGATAACACCGTGGTGTTAGATATGGAGTATTACCAGTTTTGCTCCAGGGGATGAATAGGTTGGGATTGGGAAATAAAATAAATAATTACTTCGGTGTGGTTCGCTAATCCCGACTTGTTTGGAAAACCATAATATGGATTGAAATGATATCCAAAGGAAGATTAAAGAATAAATTTAGAAGAATTTATCTTGGATAAAATTAATGGGAACCTTTCCCTAAGAATGTGATGTTGTGAATAAAAGAATATTCTGAATTGGGATGAGGCGTTTGTTGCGTTTGTGTAACATTTGTTTATTATATACGTGGGTTATTCAGAAAGGCTGGGTTTATACCCATTCTGAATAACCGATTCGACGATATGTCGAAGATGAAGACGGTGGTTGAAGACAGGAAATCTTCACATCGTTTGGGTGATTACTGATGATCTTGATTGGGCTGTACACCCAAGAGGAGGGAATCAGTTGGTGATCGTCCAGACGTACTTGGAGATGGATGGATATGCGTGGAAAGTGCCTCAGGTTTCGTTCAGACCCAGAACGAACTTGTAAATGGACTGTGTGTCTGACATTGGATTTTATTCTGTGTTGATTGATCTCTATTAAATATACATCTGTTTGGCGGCGGAGAATTTATTCTCTTGCTTAACGCCCTTCTCTGAGACGTACGAGCTCAGAGGTTGTATATCGATGGACATCAGTCGCATGGAGTGAATTGCCAGTGTGGCACGCGTAAGTGGCAATTGATCAAGGCTTCTGTTGAAAAGCAAAGTCTTGTGGTTGATGATCAAAGAACGGCCTGTGTGGCGCAGCTTTGTGTATAGCGTGAATTCGCGAGCCTCACACCTCGGTATGAGTCAAAAACGGGATAGTGACTGCAGGGAGAGCACGACGTTTCTTTCTAGCTATGGGTGGTGTCAGTGCTTAAACTTGCTGACATTTATATACTTTTCACCTGTGTGGTTGTTGGAATGTGAGGCACCTCGGATATAGGTCTGTTAGGACCGGGAAACGTGTGTTCAGGAATAACTAATCCTCAGAAGTAAGAGAGGACCGGCCCTGAAGATCCAAGGATTGCTGTGTGCGGTCCTGGGACATTTGCTAGAGTGTCTCAAACGGAGAGGAGCTTGCCCCTTGCCTCGACTCATGACAGAAATCTAATTTCCAATACGTGATATTGCGGTTTTAATTGTAGAACTAGTATGGCGACATGATAGATGATACCCATGCCGCCTATGATTGATATTTATGATTGAAATTGATTTGACACTATACACTTATAATAGTATCAAATGATTTGTTTTAAACGTACCAAGCATGTTTGGCTATTATAAGGGAAAACCCTATCCTCCGGCTTGCGTTGCATTGTGTGATGGGACATGGGTCTTATAATAGCCTCATTTTTCCAAAAAGCATTGCGTTGTTTTGTTATATGCACTAGTGTTCTTGGGAGGAAACTCGTTCCGTGTTATACGGCGTGGTCCCTTGAATTACTCTCTTTTAAAGTAAAGTTTTAAATAACTGTTTTAGTTCTCACACCAGTCACATGACTGACCTGCAGTTTATTGTTTCAACCTAAACTCTGGGTGCCCTTATTTTCCACACGGGCAGCTAGTAGTTTTGGTTTTGCAGATTTATATTCACAGGATCCTGATTTACAGCTGGAACGATGCTCAGAAAGCTCTGTATCCATGTATCACTTTCAGTTGTGTTTTGTATCGTTTTTCCGCTGCTATGTAATTTATTGTAATCTCTGATATTTTTCCGTTGTGTAATATTTATTCATACTCTGTATATTCTTGTATTCTGATGGAATTGTTATAATAAACAATGAAATATTCTTCTATTTGAGTTCTATTTTGTCTAGTCCTCAACGCAATCCGTGCTTTCCTTCACGGGGAAGTTCGGGTCGTGTCAGTTTGGTATCAGAGCTTTGGTTTACAGAGCTCGAAAACAAGACACATTAGAACCATACGAAAGAATTCATCAGATATTGGATTAGTAAAATCCAATTAGAATGACTCGTTAGAGATAGGATCAGTAGTATCCTAGAACGAGTGTGAAGAGTATATTTTTCAAATGAAAACAATTTTGTTTTGAAAATTTAAATCGTTTTATACGTATTTGAATATTTATTTATTTTGAATTTGGACAATCGAGTATATAAAGGTTTTGCATATACGCGTCATGAACGTATATTCGAAGCTTTAATATACTGGATAGATATAGAATCACATTCTAGTCGCCCGGAGATGGTACTGATAATTGTCATGACATCATCAGTATTTATGTTCGAGTGACGAAGGTGTGATATCTATTTATTTCCATTAGATTGGTGTGAGAACCGAAACTATATAGATTTATCTGTTGTGATTGGCATCAAAAACATGATTTTCTGTATATATATATATATATATATATATATATATATATCAAAGTTATGAATTTGTAACGTTAATTCACTAATTGATTGATGGTTGTGTTGTCTGATTATTGTTTGAATTAATTATATGTTGAACCATTTAGCCTAATTGAACCAAATTTAGATCTGTATTGAAAATTAGTCGCATTTGCTTGCATATAAATGTGCTTACATTGAACAGGTCATAGCAAGGAGGCTAGAGCAGAAGAATAAAATTGTTTGCCCGACAAATAGGTACATGTTTACCATAATTTACTGTTTTGTTTGGGTGATGATGATTTTATGAGCCGATTGGCTAGCTGCTTGGCTTTTTCTTTTGGATTGAAGAACGCCATGGGAGGCTATATGAAATATCCCGAAGTCCCCGGTACAGGGGAGGTTATGGCGAAATTTTTCGGAAATTTAGGGTGTTAGCCAAATTTTTAAATTTTTTGAAAAGTTCTTAGAAACTGAAAAGTTGAAGAACTTAAGCCGTAGTCAAAATATAGGAAGTTGAGTTGGTTTGTGAAGCAACTTTCGGCTTCGTTCTTTTTTGGGGATGAAAAGTTTTAAGTGGGGGAGATGTAACAACCCGGAAAATCTGAGCCAGTTTAAAATTTTTATTTTGGCAATTTTAGTGAATTTTGAATATTTAAAATGAATTATTTTAAATAAAAATGACGAGAAATTTAATTTGAATAGAATTAGAACGTATATATTTATTCGAATCGTCGTTAGAATATAAATAATTATTTATAATTATAAAAGGAATTGAAAATGGCGCGGTAGTTCGATAATTCGATTTCAAACTTCAATTGAATGTATTGGGTGCAAAATAAACCGGATTTTAGCAAAACCAAAAATATTAGAATCTAATTGAGAATATCTTTCCAACGAATCCGAAAAATTGAAATTTCATAACGGGGATAAAAAGTTATGTCCAGTTGAAATTTCAGAATAGTCGCTATGGAATTTCGGCCCTTGAAAATAGCCATTTTGCAAATGACCTCGGATTTCGACGAAACCACTTTTGTTGGATCCATGATGTCAAATTATTGCTAGGTTCCAATTTTCGTAATTTTTCAAATCAATATGTGAGCGTGGAAAAGAAAAACGCGTTTGACCATTTTCAGTTGATTTTAATCGACTGGAAATTGGACATTTTTCAAACGGTCTCAGAATTCGATAAAATTAGTTTTCCTAGGACCGAATCGTCAATACGAAGCTAGGAAATATTTTTCGGGAATTTTTCGAGTTAGTATGTGGCCCCAGTAAATTGAAATGTGCGTTCAAATTCCATATGAAGAGTTATATTTTGATTTTGACGAAAACCGATCGAATCAGCCTACGATACATATCCCATTGTGTTCGGAGTGGGGGTTATTAGCTATGGACGACAGGCGGTGGGTTTCGATTTGAGTTCGAAATAAAAAGTTACTTTATGGATTTAATATTAAAATTAAATTAAATAAATAATTAAATAACCCCTTCACTTTTCTCCTTAACCCCTCCCTCTTCCCTCGTTGAATTCAGAAAACATTTCCCCAAAAAAAATTGAATCACGCCCTCCAGCCCCCCCTTTCCAACAGCCCCGTCGCCACCTCGATGAACGCGCCGCCGATCGGCGTGAGCCCCCCTTCTTCCCCGATCCCTCCTTCCCTTCCAGCCCCTGACGCGCGAGCACCCTCCCCCATTCCCCCAAAATCGATTAGAAACCGCCACTAAACCCCTCCCCCTTGCCGCGTCCCCCTCCCTGCCGCCACTGCAGACGCCAGCGCCGAAGTGAACAGCCCCCCTCTTCTGATTTGCAACAGTAAGTTTTAATTAATTTACTTCTTTTATTTTATTTATTCAAAGATTTTCAGTTGATCAAAGTAGTGATTTTTACCTTAACAAAGTAGTGATTTTTACCTTAACAAAGTAGCGATTTTTATTATAACAAAGAAGCGATTTTTAATGCAAAAAGATTGAATTTTTCCTATATGAACATTAGAAAAAAGATTTGATTTTTATATATGCCATAACATAAAAAAATAGGATTTTTATTATATTTGAAAAGGCGAAATCTTTATATTTGAAAAGGCGAAATCTTTATATAGAGAATAGCGTGATAAAAATATAATCTTTATTATATGAACACTGTTATAAAAATAGAATTTTTATCTATATAGTAGCGGTGTAAAAATAGAATTTTTATCTATATAGTAGCGGTGTAAAAATAGAATTTTTATCTATATAGTAGCGGTGTAAAAATAGAATTTTTATCTATAATGGAGCGGTAAAAATAGAATTTTTATCTATATAGTAGCGGTGTAAAAATAGAATTTTTATCTATATAGTAGCGGTGTAAAAATAGAATTTTTATCTATAAAGTATCGGTGAAAAAATAGAATTTTTATCCATATAGCGTGATTATAAAAACATGATTTTTATATACATAGCAACAATATAAAAATGTGATTTTTATATATGTAGTGGCTACGGGCAACGAAAGTGACAAAAGGCAAGAACAGCGATGACTTCTACATAAGAAGAGTCGTGGTATTGGATTAGCTAGCTGGTGAGAACTTCTCACTTTAAATCTTCTTTTCTAGTTAAAAATATATACTAGGATGCAGACGGTGCTTAGTAGCACCCGACACCCGTCATCCACAGACCATGGATGGCTTGTATGTTTGATTCTTTGTTGTGAAGAAAATTGATTGTGTGATGTGAAATGAAATAAAATATTTATATAGTTAAAAATATTTTATCGTTAAAAATATTGTTTTTAACGTGTGTGTGTGTGAATAAAAATATGTGTTTGCTGATTTGAAACCCCACACGGGTGTTGGGATGATATTTGAAGTCCACTCATCCCGATTGATTAGTTGTATGTCGATCGATTGATTGACAGGCTGTTATAAGCGTTAGATATCTATATTTGATGCTTATACAGTGTGGTGCACTTTGGATGATGATTGATTATTTATTGTTGTGATTATATACATGTGTTGTATGGAATCCATATAATTAACATTATATGGTAATTGATTGGGCCTCATTCCAATTGGGGAAATAAAGAATAGAATAAATAATCATGTGTTGAAAATTATCATGTGTTGAAAGAAATATTTTAACAATAAAATTTACATCTTTATCATATTTAAAGTTAAAAACTAACTGGAAAATAGATAAGATGAGTGGTTTCCAGGGTATTGATCTAATATTGGTTCTGGCCTTCGGCGTTAATACTTAGGGAATCATTCTCTTACTACTTTACAGTTGGAGTCTGATTTGAAAATCAAACGATAGATACCATAATTTTATAAAATATATTAAATAACAAAAATAGTCATGTGTTGACAGTGCTCATGTGTTGAGAATATTCATGTGTTGAAAGAAATATATATTCATGTGTTGAATAGGATAAATATTCATTTGTTGAATAGAATAACGAATTTATTGAAATATATAAAGCCGTGTTGATTAGAGATGCGCCATTTTGACGTGAGCGATATTTATATCGATTATATTTGTTTATATAACGAATATAAAAAGGGAAGTTATTTCAAATTATAACATTTTGAAAATATTATCATTTGTATATCGATGATGTGGAATATTCAATTTCGATTCGAAATTGAATATGAAGTTGAAATCGTTTCGAAAACGAATTTAAAACGATTTATAAAATATGTTTTAAAAAGGAAATCGACGAAATATATATATAATATATATATATATATATATTATATAATGGACTGAATAGAACGCGCCACGCTGCGGCAGTTCGTGAATTTCGACCATTGACTTCGAATTGACATTGCGGGAGATCCGACCGTCGGATTTTCCTGAAACCGGAACCGTTGGGTTCGTATCGAAAATAGCTTTCTAATGAATCTTAGAAATTTGAAATCTAACGGTTGGATTTGGAATTATGTCCAAATCAAATTTTGAAAAGGTCGCTGTAAGTGCAGTTCGATGGCCGTTGATGGAAATCGACTGTACGGGCCTTGATAAAATTATTAAAAATATCTATAATTTGTGTAAAATCATAAGAAATAGTTTGTGAAGAATTGGGATGAAAAATTCCACATTTGAAAAGATAAAAATAGATTTTTATCGAAATGAACTAGTTTGAACTAGAATTAAAATCAATTTATTTTTGAAATAAATAAATTGAATTTGAAAGTGGTTTTGAAAATAATCAGAATTTCCAATACATGAATTAGACTGGAGTTGAATCGAAATTATCTTCGGAATATTTCGATGTTGGATTTCGTGACTATACAGATATTGTTATGGGAATTTGAAAGATATAGTTTATATCGTTATTTCCAATACGATATTTGTTGGTTTCAGAATTTGATATTGAATATAAGCCGGTATATTTTCTATTCAGAGCCTTGTATTTAATATCAAATGTGATTTGGGTTTGTTGTGAATGGTGTCTTCATTAACACCGATTCTTAAGCCCGATAGAGAAAAAGATTAAATCTTTCTATTTAGATTTAATGAAGTGTATCAATTAAATAATATTTAATTGGAATTGAATGTGAATGTGATTTTGGGTTTATCGTGAACCGTGTTTTAGATGACATTGGTTCTTTAACCCAGTTAAAGACAGGATATTGATTTTTGAAAAGATTAAAACTAAGTGGAGTTTTAATGAATCTTTAATTAGATTGAAATGTGAATTGATAATTTAAATTATCAAATCTGAAAAGTGATCGAGAATGGAGTATCACCAGTTTTGCTCCAGAGCGGTAGTTAAATCTTTAATTAGATTTGAACGTGAAATGGTAATTAATTTTACCGATAACACTGTGGTGTTAGATATGGAGTATTACCAGTTTTGCTCCAGGGGATGAATAGGTTGGGAAATGGAAATAAAATAAATAATTACTTCGGTGTGGTTCACTAATCCCGACTAGTTTGGAAAACCATAATATGGTTTGAAATGATATCCAAAGGAAGATTAAAGAATAAATTTAGAAGAATTTATCTTGGATAAAATTAATGGGAACCTTTCCCTAAGAATGTGATGTTGTGAATAAAAGAATATTCTGAATTGGAATGAGGCGTTTGTTGCGTTTGTGTAACATTTGTTTATAATATACGTGGGTTATTCAGAAAGGCCGGGTTTATACCCATTCTGAATAACCGATTCGACGATATGTCGAAGACGAAGACGGTGGTTGAAGAACGGAAATCTTCACATCGTTTGGGTGATTACTGATGATCTTGATTGGGCTGTACACCCAAGAGGAGGGAATTAGTTGGTGATCGCCCAGACGTACTTGGAGATGGATGGATATGCGAGGAAAGTGCCTCAGGTTTCGTTCATACCCAGAATGAACTTGTAAATGGACTATGTGTCTGACATTGGATTTTATTCTGTGTTGATTGATCTCTATTAAATATACATCTGTTTGGCGGCGGAGAATTTATTCTCTTGCTTAACGCCCTTCTCTGAGACGTACGAGCTCAGAGGTTGTATATCGATGGACATCAGTCGCATGGAGTGAACTGCCAGTGTGGCACGCGTATGTGGCAATTGATCAAGGCTTCCGTTGAAAAGCAAAGCCTTGTGGTTGATGATCAAAGCACGGCCTGTGTGGCGCAGCTTTGTGTATAACGTGAATTCGCGAGCCTCACACCTCGGTATGAGTCAAAAATGGGATAGTGACTGCAGGGAGAGCACAACGTTTCTTTCTAGCTATGGGTGGTGTCGGCGCTTAAACTGGCTGGCATTTATATACTTTTCACCTGTGTGGTTGTTGGAATGCGAGGCGCCTCGGATATAGGTCTGTTAGGACCGGGAAACGTGTGTTCAGGAATAACTAATCCTCAAAAGTAAGAGTGGACCGGCCCTGAAGATCCAAGGATTGCTGTGTGCGGTCCTGGGACATTTGCTAGAGTGTCTCCAATAGAGAGGAGCTTGCCCCTTGCCTCGACTCATGACGGAAATCCAATTTCCAATACGTGATATTGCGGTTTTAATTGTAGAACTAGTATGGCGACATGATAGATGGTACCCATGCCGTCTATGATTGATATTTATGATTGAAATTGATTTGACACTATACACTTATAATAGTATCAAATGATTTGTTTTAAACGTACCAAGCATGTTTGGCTATTATAAGGGAAAACCCTATCCTCCGGCTTGCGTTCCATTGTGTGATGGGACCTGGGTCTTATAATAGCTTCATTTTTCCAAAAAGCATTGCGCTGTTTTGTTATATGCATTAGTGTTCTTGGGAGGAAACCCATTCCGTGTTAAACGGCGTGGTCCCTTGAATTACTCTCTTTTAAAGTAAAGTTTTAAATAACTGTTTTAGTTCTCACACCAGTCACATGACTGACCTGGAGTTTATTGTTTTAACCTAAACTCTCGGTGCCCCTATTTTCCACACTGGCAGCTAGTAGTTTTGGTTTTGCAGATTTATATTCACAAGATCCTGATTTACAGCTGGAACGATGCTCGGAAAGCTCTATATCCGTGTATCACTTTCAGTTGTGTTTTGTATCGTTTTTCCGCTGCTATGTAATTTATTGTAATCTTTGATATTTTTCCGTTGTGTAATATTTATTCATACTCTGTATATTCTTGTATTCTGATGGAATTGTTGTAATAAACAATGAAATGTTCTTTTGTTTGAGTTCTATTTTGTCTTGTCCTCAACGCAATCCGTGCTTTCCTTCACGGGGAAGTTCGGGTCGTGTCAAGATCCGACCATCGGATTTTCCCAAAACCGCAACCGTTGGGTTCGCTTTGGAAATATCTTTCCAACGGCACCAACTTTGTAAAGATCCAACGGTTGGATTGTCTGGAATGTTTAATTCAATTCTGAAGAAAAACAGCGCCAGAATCGATTATATATATATATAATTATATTAAATCGAATAACGACGCTGCAGTTCGTATTTTGAAATCGAAACTTCAAACGAGTGTACCGGGAGATCCGACCGTCGGATTTTCCCAAAACTGGAACCGTTGGATTCATTTTGAAAAGATCTTTCTATTGATATAAATTTTGTGATGATCCAACAGTTAGATTTTTAGATATGTGTAGATCAAATCTGAAGAAAAACAGCGCCACAGCCGCGTTATGGCCCGAAGCGTCGTTTAAATAAATTGGCTATTTTAAAATAAATAAAAATAGCGATAAATCGTTATAAGATATTATAAACGATATGGAATGTGAAATTTAGAAATTAACTGAAGGTTGGCTAAGTCGAATGGTTTCCTGGGTTTTGATCTGATGTTGGTTTCGGCCTTCGGGGTTAATATTTGGGAAATCGTTCTCTTACTGATTTACGGTTAGTGACTAATGAATTGAAATGATGCGTATGTTGTGTTTGTTTAGCACTTGTTTATTATATACGCGAGTTGCTCAGAAAGACCGGGTTTATCCCATTCTGAATAACTGAATCGACGATAAGAAATCGAAGATGAAGACGGTGGTTGAAGACCGGAAATCTTCACCTCGTTTGGGTGGTAACTGATGTCCTGATTGGGAGGCATCCCGAAATATGGATAATGAGTGGTGATCATCCAGGCATACGTGGAGGTCGATGGGTTTGCGAGGTATATAGTGCCTCCGGTTTCGTTCAGACCCAGAACAGACTTGTAAATGGACTGTGTGTCTGACATTGGATTTTATTCTGTGTTGATTGATCTCTATTAAATATACATCTTTTTGGCGGCGGAGAATTTATTCTTTTGCTTAACGCCCTTCTCTGAGACGCACGAGCTCAGAGGTTGTATATCGATGGACATCAGTCGCATGGCATGAATTACTAGTGTGGCATGCCTAAGTGGCAAATGATCAAGGCTTCTGTTGAAAAGCAAAGTCTTGTGGTGATGATCAAATCACCGCCTATGTGGCGTAGCTTTGTGTATAACGTGAATTTGCGAACCTCACACCCCGGTATGAGCCAGAAACGGGAGAGGACCTCAGGGAGGGCATGTGTTTCCTTCTAGCTAGAGGTGGTGTCGGTGCTTAAACTGGCTGGCATTTATATTATTTTCACCTATGTGGTTGTTGCTGTTGCGAGGCGCCTCGGTTATATCGGTCGATCTGGGACCGATGGAGTCATTCGTTGGCTCATTTACGCCCCAAAGGGCGAGGAAACGTAGTGTTCAGGCATTTTAATCCACATCGGTGGACCGGCCCTGACGATCCAAGGGTCACTCGAGCTCTGATCCTGAGACATAGGCTAGATTGTCTCAAAGTCGGTAAGGACTATCTTTTGCCTTGGTTCATGACGGAAATCCAATTTCCAAATACGTGACTGTGCGGTTTTGATTGTATATATATATATGGCGACATGATATATGGTACCCATGCCGTCTATGATTGATAGTTATGATTGAAATTGTTTTTGAAACATATAAACACTAGCAATAATATCAAATTCTTTTGTTTTATTCGTATCAAGCATATTTTGGCCATTATAAGGTAAAACTCTATCCTCCGGTTTGCGTTGCATTGTGTGATGGGAACTGAGTTTTATAATGGCTTCATTTTTAAAAAAAAAAGCATTGCGATGTTTAAAAGATTTATTTGTTTTGAAGCACTGGCAATCCAATGGAGTAAACCCGTTCCGCGAAAGTGGCGTGGTCCTGTGATTAGCCATATTATAAATGTGTTAAGTAGATTTCTCATACCAGTCCCATGACTGACTCATAGTTTGTTTCACTTGCAAACTCGGGTGCCCCTTTTTTACACGGGCAGCCTTGTATTCAGGTTATTAGCAGGCTTTTTCTGGATAGCTGGAGCTGAAGATGGATTCTATCATTTATCTCTTTTTATGCTGTTCAGCTCTTATTGTACATATTATGTTTGTTTCCGCTGTAGATATTTATGTATAGTTGAACTGTATTTGTTCTAAGTATGATCCTGTATACTGTGTAACTCTGATGATTATGTTTATCCAGTGTATTATTTGTTCATTATCTGGTGTATTTATTTATTTCTGTTCTGCTGTTATCTGTTTATGTGTTATATTCCAAAGATTACCCTTGTCACCGTCAGTACGGGTTTTGGGGTCGTCACATCGTGGTATCAGAGCTTTGGTTAAGCTTAGTGCTGGGATATAACATATTAACGAACTCGTCAGAAATAGAACCAGTAGTGTTCTAGGACGGGTAACTCAATACAGATAGGATTAGCAATATCCTTGTATGAGTAAAGCAGAATGAAATACACCCCACTAGACACATTTACATTGAATTATATGTTTCTATGTTTTAAAATATCTTTTCTGTGACCTGACACTTGATCTGCTATTTACAGAAGTACTAGAAAATGAGTGTCAGAAACAGAAGAAATGCAGAACCCGATCTGGAGGCTCTATTAAAGAGGTATCGAAATCTGGGCGGATCACAATTCTCGGGCAATGAATCTATAATTCAGACTCAAGCTTGGATGAGTTCTGTCGAAAGAATTTTTGAACGTATCCAGTTGAGAGATGAGCAGAAAAGATTAGTAGCATCTTGGGCGCTCAAAGAAGAAGCTTTAATCTGGTGGGAAACAATCATCAAAGATAATCCAGAAGGTGATATCACCTGGGATAGATTCAAAGAGATTTTCCTGGAAATTACTCCTCTTGAAGCGACTGAGCGATTAGGTGATGAATTTTCTTATTTGATACAAGGAGATATGACCATTCCAGAATATCATAAGAAATTCAATGAGCTCTCTCACTTTGCCCTGCATCTGATTCAAGATCTAAAGAGGAAGAATCTGAGGTTCATTCATGGCCCGCAAAGAAAATATCAGAATAGTGTAATGAGGAATGTGAAGCTTCCTTTCTCTGAAATGATAAACATGGCTTACCAGTATGAGGATCTCGACAAGAAAGGTATGTTGCGTTACGAAGAAGAGGTCCGTTCAAGTAATAAAGTTGAGCCTGAAACTGATAATCCTGAGGCCAGTACGATGTCTGAGGCCAGTAACAAGCCCAAAGTCAATCGAAAAAGGGCCAGATCTGGGAAGGGACCAGTAACGACTGCCACATGCTCAAGCTGCAATAGGCAAGGACATTCGGCGATAAATTGCAAATCTTGGAACGAACGAATCAAGAGTGGATCTAAGCCCACTAAGAAACAAAAGAACCCACATGGGGAAAGGAAATGCCATAAGTGTAATCAAGCAGGTCATATTGCACGGGAGTGCCAACTCTCAAAGGAATCTGAAGCAGTGCGTATAAATGAAATAGCAGAAACTTCTGGGCCCTCGGATGTTCTGGAAAGGCCGGATGTTTTAGAAGGCATGCTCAATGTCAAAAACATTCCAGTTAAAGTGTTGTTTGATACTGGCGCGTCGCGAAGCTTTATTGCAAAGAATGCGGTTAAGAAACTGGATTTGAATTTGAAGAAGCTCAAAGAACCAATGACTGTCCATAATCCGGTTGGGGGTTCCCTCGATCTCAGTTGGGTCTGTGGGGGTTCCGGTTTCTTTTTCTCGTTATCGGTTCCCTACTATCGCGGTCGTCATGAATTTTACAGAATTTGATCTTATCTTGGGGTTAGACTGGTTGACCAAATATGAAGCTGAGGTTAAATGCGCCGACAGAGTCATTAAGGCGAAGATTAAATCAGGTGATTATATAACCATTCCCTGTGAAGGTCAGAATTCTAATAGAAAAGACTTCTGGGCAGCTTTGGATGTTTCTCCTGCTCAAATAGAAGACATCCCTGTAGTCATAGAGAATATTCCTGACCTCATAAAAGATATTCCTGTCATCAAGAATTATGCGGATGTGTTCGAAGAAGTTGTTAGCTTACCTCCGCAGAGGGAAATTGATTTCAAGATTGCTTTAATCTCGAATGCAAGGCCAGTAGTGCACGTCATTCAGAGGATGACCCTAAAGGAGAACGAAGAACTAGACAATCAAACGCGACAGCTCGTATGGAAGGGTCTGATCAGGCCCAGTTTCTCTGATTGGGGAGCAGCAGTGGTGTTTGTCCCAAAGTCTGACGGTACTCTGCGACTATGTGTGGATTATCGTGACTTGAACAAGCAGACAATAAAGAATAAATATCCATTGCCGTGAATCGATGATTTATTGGATCGTTTGAATGGGGCACAAGTATTTTCAAGGATGGACCTAGCTACAGGCTTCCATCAGCTTCGTATTGCCGAAGAGTGTGTTCCTATGACAGCATTCAGAGGTCCAGACTTATTCTATGAGTGGTTGGTAATGCCGTTCGGCTTATGTAACGCTCTAGCCTACTTCGTCGATCTAATGAATCGAGTGTTCAGAGGAGTCTTGAATAAGTTTGTTCTGGTCTTTATTGATGATATTCTAATCTTCTCTAAGTCAAAGGCCGAACATGAAAAACATTTGGAACAGGTTCTAGAAATTCTGAGAAGGAATGTATTAAAAGCTAAACTGTCCAAATGTATATTCTGGCAAGATGAAGTGAAGTTTATGGGCTATGTCGTATCAAAAGAAGGAATTGATGTGGATCCAAGTAAAATCACAGCTATTCAAAATTAGAAATAGCCTAGTACTCCTACAGAAGTCCGCAGTTTTCTCGGATTGGCTAGTTATTACCGGAAGTTCGTTCAAGATTTTTCGAAGATATTTAGTCACTTAACGAAGCTTACAAAGAAGCACTCAAAATTCAAGTGGACTCCAGAATGTGAGGAGGCTTTTGAGGAGCTAAAGTTAAGATTAACAACGGCTCCAGTGTTAACGATAATCGACGGCAATCATGATTTAAAAGTCTGGATAGACGCCTCTAGAGAAGGCCTTGGTGCAGTGTTAATGCAAAGAGGTCAGGTTGTTGCTTATGCTAGTCGTCAGCTGAAGCCACATGAAAAGAACTACGTCACTCATGATCTTGAGTTGTTGGCTATCGTATTCTCTTTGAAAATCTAGAGACACTATCTTCTGGGTGAGAAATTCGAACTGTGTACAGACCATCAGTCGTTAAAGTATATGTTCACCCAGAAAGACTTGAATCTGAGGCAGCAACGTTGGCTAGAATTCCTTGCAGCATACGATTTTGAGATTCTATACACTCCAGGGAAAGCCAATGTCGTGGCCGATGCGTTAAGCCGAAAGAATGTGATGATCGCTAGTTTTATTATCACGACTTCATTGACAGATAAAATATCTGCTCTTCAGAAGGATGATCACTTCATTCAGAAGATCAGAGAGATGATTCAGAAAGGCGAGCCCTCGAGTTTTCAGGTTGATAATGATGGGATTCTAAGGCTAAAAGGTCGAATTTGTGTTCCTAACATTGCTGAGCTCCGAAAGGAAGTACTGGATGAATGCCACAAGTCAAAACTTAGTATCCATCCGGGAGTAAGCAAAATGTATAATGACATCAAACGCACTTTCTGGTGGAGGTCGATGAAGAGAGACATTTCGTTATATGTTAGCAGATGCCCTACTTGCCAGCTAGTCAAAAGCGACCAACAGAAACTGGCTGGATTGTTGCAACCGCTGGACGTTCCAGGTTGGAAGTGGGAACATATTTCCATGGACTTTATAGATGGTTTGCCCAGAACCAGGAAAGGAAATGACAATATTTGGGTGATCGTAGATCGCTTCACGAAGACCGCCCATTTCATACCTGTCAGATCAAACAGAACTGATCAGAGTCTGGCGCAGATATACTTCAAGGAAATTGTTAGACTACACGGAGTGCCGATCAGTATAGTTAGTGATAGAGATCCAATATTCACTAGCAAATTCTGGGAGGCATTTCAAGTAGAGCTGGGAACGAAGCTGAACTTGAGCACTGCTTATCATCCTCAGACAGATGGTCAGACTGAGAGGGTGAATCGTATACTAGAAGATCTATTGCGGGCTTGTGTTCTAGATTTCGGTGGATCATGGGAAGACCATCTACATTTGGCTGAATTCTCATATAATAACAGCTACCAAGCGAGCCTGACGATGTCGCCATTCGAAGCATTGTATGGCAGACCGTGCCGATCTCCTACTGGTTGGGTCGAACCCGGTAATAGACTTGTGTTGGGACCTGATATGATCCGCGAGGCTGCCGACAAAGTCGATTTCGTTAAGAAACGATTACTCGCCACTCAAAGCCGACAGAAGAGCTATGTCGATAAGAGAAGAAGAGATATATCGTTTGTTGTTGGCGACTATGTATATTTGAAAGTATCGCCGATGAGAGGAGTTATCCGGTTCGGTAAAACTGGGAAGTTGGCGCCCAAATTCATTGGTCCGTTTCCTATTCTTGAACGGATTGGAACTCTCGCTTATAGGGTTCAATTGCCTGATTGGTTGCCTAGAGTGCATGATGTATTTCACGTATCTCAACTTCGAAAGCATGTTCATGACCCAGACTTGGTTGTAGAAGAGGCCGCACAGTAAGATATTGAAATTACTCCAGAATTAGCTGTGAGAAGAGAGCCGCTAAAGATCATTGGCAAAGAAACCAAAGAGCTGAGGAACAAGAAAGTTCACTTAGTCAAAGTGCAATGGAGTGGAGATCCACGAGATTGTACTTGAGAAACTCAGGAGAGCATTCAAAAAGCCTATCCTAAGTGCCGAGTGGATATCTCTGATTGACTCCGGTGCAAGGTACATTTACCATACTTTGCATTATCATTTAGTTCTCTACTCTGTTATTATTTTCTTTCCATAGATGTGCACTTTTAATTCTATAGTCTGATTAATTTTAAAAGAGTGTATGAATTAATTTGTATGATTTTGAAAAGTTAAAAACAAATTGCTTGTTGTTTGTGTTGTGTGATGGTAGAATTTATTCGATTAAATCACACATTGAACTGATATAAGAATAGATAGAAATATATACTTGTGCATTATATATGTTTGAACAGGTAATTGGGTTAGCAGTTGAGTAAAGATTTTATTTGCGTGCCCGACAAATAGGTAAACCTTAATGAGTTGGATGCGCAATTTTATTATTATATCAACTCCTGTGAATGCCATTGGATGCGGAGTGCTGGTTATTCTGTGTGTAATAATAAATGTCGCCATAGGATAGTAACAATTAATTTTGAACTACACTACATGGCATACTTCTTGAAGATAGGCATACTTCATCATATACCACACAAGCATTTGGAGCTTGTGTGACGAGGTTGAAGATTTACCATACGAGCGAGAGGCTTGTATGGTGATGACTATATATTACAGGTTGAACTGATGACTGATATGGACCATATAAAAATGTAATGATAAATAGCCAGATTAATAAAAACCCCATATGGGTCTGGAGTTGACAATAATCACGTCTCTGTAGTCATTAGATACGGCATATGGATTATTTATTTCCCACACGAGACGAGGTGACGAGAATTTATTCTCTGGAGCAATTAAAATACACACTCCCTCAGGCTTTGACAGGGTGACGAGAATTTATTCTCTGGAGTTATTATCTATACACGCTCCCCTGTAAACACCAGAATATATCACTATAAATATGTGTATGCTTTATAGGATTTATTGGGTACCTAATACGGCTCAATAAATTTCCAAACCCCTCCCCGTACAAAGGAGGTTATGGCGAAATTTTTCGAAAATTCCGGGTGTTAGCCAAATTTTTTGAAGAATTTGAAAATTCTCAGAAACTGAAAAGTTGGAGAATGGAAGCCAGAATGAACGTAGTTGTAACAACCCGGAAAATGCGAGGCAGTTTAAAATTTTTATTTTGGCAATTTCGATGAATTTTGAATATTTAAAATGAATTATTTTAAATAATATCGACGAGAAATTTATTTTGAATATAATTCGAACGTATATATTTATATAGATTGTCGTTATAATATAAATAATTATTTTAAATTATAAAAGGAATTGAAAATGGCACGGTAGTTCGATAATTCGATTTCAAACTTCAAATGAATGTACCGGGTGCAAAATAAACCGAATTTTAGTGAAACCAAAAATATTAGAATTTATTTGAGAATATCTTTCCAACGAATCTGAAAAATCAAAATTTCATAGCGGGGATAAAAAGATATGTCCGGTTGAAAATTCAGAATAGTCGCTATGGAATTTCGGCCTTTAAAAATAGCCATTTTGCAAACGACCACGGATTTCGACGAAACCACTTTTGTTGGGTCCGTGATGTCAAGTTATTGCTAGATTCCAATTTTCATAATTTTTCGAATCAATATGTGAGCGTGGTAAAGGAAAACGAGTTTGACCAGTTTTAGTTGATTTTAATCGACTGGAAAATGGCCATTTTCCAGATAGTCTCAGAATTCGACGAAATTAGTTTTGTTAGGACCGTATCGTCAATACGATGCTAGAAATAATTTTTCGGGAATTTTTAGAGTTAGTATGTGGCCCCGGTAAATTGAAATGTACGTTTAAATTGAATATACATTGATTTATGTTTTAATTTAAAGCAAAACGTATCGAAACAGTCGAATTGGATTACGAAACATATCCTATTGTGTTCGGAATGGGGGTATTTAGTTAGAGACGACAGTCGGTGGGTTCGATTTTGAATTCAAAATAAAAAGTTGATTTATAGAATAAATTAAATAAAATAATATAAAACTTTTTCAATAACCCCCCCTCTCTCCTTTCCATTTCACGATCAGAATAAATAAAAAAAAGAGGGCAAGAAAGGAGATCGACGGGGGCGAACCGCCGCCCATCGCGCCGCCGGAGCTGGTGCGCTCCCTCCCCCTTGCGTCTCTTCCCCTGCCTCCGTCCATCACTTGCCAAAGCCCTAAAAATGGTGAACCCCGATGCCCTACACCCGACTGTAGCCTCCCCCACGAGTCACTGCCGCCGCCACCACTTCCTAGGGCCGACGCAGGCCACCAACCACCACCAACGATGAAAAGTGAGTTTTCTCTTTATTTCTATAAAGTAATCATTTTCATGTGAATAAAAATATCATTTTTATGTGAAGTAATCATGTGTAGGTAAATAAAAATATCATTTTTATGAAAAATTATCATTTATATATATACCAATGTAAAGATGTGAACTTTATGTAGGTAGAAGCGAGACATAAATATGGTTTTTATGTATATATATATATACATGGTGTTATAAAAATATAAACTTTACTTATTAGGAAGTTAGAGATATAAAGATATAATTTTTATATTATGTGAAGAATAAAAATACGATTTTTATATATGTTGTAGCGAAATAAAAATTCAATTTTTATATAGGTAGCAGATTGAAAATATAATTTTTATATAACAGAGAATATAAAAATATAATTTTTTTATATATAGCGAAATAAAATTCAGATTTTTATTATATGTATAGTGATATAAAAATGTGATTTTTATCCATATAGCGTTGGAATAAGAATGTGATTTTTAATGTGAACAGCGTGACAAAGATTATGTTGGAAGTACGGGCAAATCCAGACTGTTCTGAATTTCAGAAATAAAGAATGGAGGAGTGGATCCCTCGGTGAGAACTTCTCACTTTAAATCTTCTTTTCTAGTTAAAAATATATACTAGGATGCAGACGGTGCTTAGCAGCACCCGACACCCGTCATCCACAAACCATGGATGGCTTGTATGTTTGATTGTTTGTTGTGATGAAAATTGATTGTGTGACGTGAAATAAAATATTTATATAGTTAAAAATATTTTATCGTTAAAAATATTATTTTTAACGTGTGTGTGTGTGAATAAAAATAGGTGTTTGTTGATTTGAAACCCCACACGGGTGTTGGGATGATATTTGAAGTCCACTCATAATGATTGATTAGTTGTATGTCGATCGATTGATTGACAGGCTGTTATAAGCGTTAATTATTTATATTTAATGCTTATGCAGTTGTGTGATGCACTTTGGATGATGGTTGATTATTTGTCAGTGCTATTATATACATGTGTTGTATGGAAACCATATAATTAACATTATATGGAAATTGATTGGGCCTCATTCCAATTGGGAAAATAAAGAATAGAATGAAGTATATATTCATGTGTTGAATAGAATAAATAATCATGTGTTGAAAGAGATATTTTAACAATAAAATTTACATCTTTATCATATTTAAAGTTAGAAACAAACTGGAAAATAGATAAGATGAGTGGTTTCCTGGGTATTGATCTGATATTGGTTTCGGCCTTCGGCGTTAATACATAGGGAATCATTCTCTTACTATTTTACGGTTGGAGCCTGATTTGAAAATCAAACGATAGATACCATAATTTTATAAAATATATTAAATAACAAAAATAGTTGTGTTGACAGTACTCATTCGTTGAGATTAGTCAAGTGTTGAAAGAAATATAGATTCATGTGTTGAATAGAATAAATATTCATTTGTTGAATAGAATAACGAATTTGTTGAAATATATAAAGCCGTGTTGATTAGTGATGCACCATTTTGACGCGAACGATATTTATATCGATTTTATTCGAATATAGAAAAAGAAGTGATTTCAAAATATAACGTTTTGAAAATATTATCATTTATATAGTAATGATATAAAATATTCAATTTTGATTTGAAATAGAATATGGAGTTGAAATGGTTTTGAAAACGAATTTAAAACGATTTATAAAATACGTTTTAAAAAGGAAATCGACAAAATATATATAATATATATATTATATATATAATGGCCTGAATAGAACGCGCCGCGGCAGTTCGTGAATTTCGACCATTGACTTCGAATTGACGTTGCGGGAGATCCGACCGTCAGATTCTCTTGAAACCGGAACCGTTGGGTTCGTATCGGAACGAGTTTTCCAACGAATATTAGAAATTTGAAATCTAACGGTTGGATTTGGAGATACGTCCAAATCAATTTCAGAAAAGGTCGTTGTAAGTGCAGTTCGATGGCCGTTGATGGAAATCGACTGTACGGGCCTTGATAAAATTATTAAAAATATCTATAATTTGTGTAAAATCATAAGAAGTGATTTGGGAAAAATTGGGCTGAAGAATTCCACATTTGAAAAGATAAAAATAGATTTTTATCGAAATGAACTAGTTTTGAACTAGAATTAAAATCAATTTATTTTTGAAATAAATAAATTGAATTTGAAAGTGGTTTTGAAAATAATCAGAATTTCCAATACGTGAATTGGACTAGAGTTGAATCGAAATTATCTTCGGAATATTTCGATGTTGGATTTCGTGACTATACAGATATTGTTATGGGAATTTGAAAGATATATTTTATATCGTTATTTCCAATACGATATTTGTTGGTTTCAGAATTTGATATTGAATATAAGCCGGTATATTTTCTATTCAGAGCCTTGTATTTAATATCAAATGTGATTTGGGTTTGTCGTGAATGGTGTCTTCATTAACACCGATTCTTAAGCCCAATAGAGAAAAAGATTAAATCTTTCTATTTAGATTTAATGAAGGGTATCAATTAAATAATATTTAATTCGAATTGAATTTGAATTGGGTTTTGGGTTTATCATGAGCGGTGTTTTGAACAACACCTGTTCTTTAACCCGATTAACAATAGAATGTGATTTGGGTTTATCGTGAACCGTGTTTTAGATGACATTGGTTCTTTAACCCAGTTAAAGTTAGGATATTGATTTTTGAAAAGATTAAAACTCAGTGGAGTTTTAATGAATCTTTAATTAGATTGAAATGTGAATTGATAATTTAAATTATCAAATCTGAAAAGTGATTGAGAATGGAGTATCACCAGTTTTGCTCCAAAGCGATAGTTAAATCTTTAATTAGATTTGAACGTGAAATGGTAATGAATTTTACCGATAACACCATGGTGTTAGATATGGAGTATTACCAAATTTCTCCATGGGATTAATAGGTTGGGATTGGGAAATAAAATAAATAATTACTTCGGTGTGGTTCGGTAATCCCGACTAGTTTGGAAAACCATGATATGGTTTGAAATGATATCCAAAGGAAGATTAAAGAATAAATTTAGAAGAATTTATCTTGGATAAAATTAATGTGAACCTTTCCCTAAGAATGTGATTTTGTGAATAAAAGAATATTCTGAATTGGAATGAGGCGTTTGTTGTGTTTGTGTAACATTTGTTTATTATATACGTGGGTTATTCAGAAAGGCCGGGTTTATACCCATTCTGAATAACCGATTCGACGAGATGTCGAAGATGAAGACGGTGGTTGAAGACCGGAAGTCTTCACATAGTTTGGGTGATTACTGATGATCTCGATTGGGCTGTACACCCAAGAGGAGAGAAACAGTTGGTGATCGTCCAGACGTACTTGGAGATCGATGGATATGCGAGGAAAGTGCTTCCAGTTTCGTTCAGACCCAGAATGAACTTGTAAATGGACTGTGTGTCTGACATTGGATTTTATTCTGTGTTGATTGATCTCTATTAAATATACTTCTGTTTGGCGGCAGAGAATTTATTCTCTTGCTTAACGCCCTTCTCTGAGACGTACGAGCTCAGAGGTTGTATATCGATGGACATCAGTCGCATGGAGTGAATTGCCAGTGTGGCACGCGTAAGTGGCAATTGATCAAGGCTTCTGTTGAAAAGCAAAGTCTTGTGGTTGATGATCAAAGCACGACCTGTGTGGCGCAGCTTTGTGTATAACGTGAATTCGCGAGCCTCACACCTCGGTATGAGTCAAAAACGGGATAGTGACTGCAGGGAGAGCACGACGTTTCTTTCTAGCTATGGGTGGTGTCGGTACTTAAACTGGCCGACATTTATATACTTTTCACCTGTGTGGTTGTTGGATACGAGGCGCCTCAGATATAGGTCTGTTAGGACCGGGAAACGTGTGTTCAGGAATAATTAATCCTCAAAAGTAAGAGAGGACCGGCCCTGAAGATCCAATGATCATAGTGGGGTCCTGAGACATTTGCTAGAGTGTCTCGAATCGGAGAGGAGCTTGCCCCTAGCCTCGGCTCATGACGGAAATCCAATTTCCAATACGTGATATTGCGGTTTTATTTGTAGAACCTAGTATGGCGACATAGTGGTATGGGTCATTCATGCCGCCTATGATTGATATTTATGATTGAAATTGTTTTGGACACTATACACTTATAGTAATATCAAAATTATGTGTTTTAAACGTATCAAGCATGCTTTGGCTATTATAAGGTAAAAACCCTATCCATCGGCTTGCGTTGCATTGTGTGATGGGACCTGGGTCTTATAATAGCTTCATTTTTCTTTATTTAGCATTGCGCTGTTTGTTTTATGCACTGGTATTCTTGGGAGGAAACCCGTTCCATGTTATACGGCGTGGTCCCTTGATTTACTAAACTTTAAAATAAAGATTAATAACTGTTTTAGTTCTCACACCAGTCACATGACTGACCTGGAGTTTATTGTTTTAACCTAAACTCTGGGTGCCCTTATTTTTCGACACGGGCAGCTAGTAGTTTTGGTTTTGCAGATTTATATTCACAGGATCCTGATTTACAGCTGGAACGATGCTCGGGAAGCTCTGTATCCGTGTATTACTTTCAGTTGTATGTTATATTATTTTTCCGCTGCTATGTAATTTATTGTAATCTCTGATATTTGTCGAATGTATATTTATTCATACTCTGTATATTCTTGTATTCTGATGGAATTGTTGTAATAAACAATGAAATGTTCTTCTGTCTGCGTTCTATTTTGTCTTGTCCTCAACGCAATCCGGGCTTTCCTTACCGGGGAAGTTCGGGTCGTGTCAGTAGTGTTGAATAATCAAACCACTTTCGACTTTGTTCCTTTTCAGGGACGAAAAGTTTTAAGTGGGGGAGATTGTAACGACCTGGAAAATCTGAACCAATTTAAAAAAATTAAATTGGCTATTTTAGTGAATTTTAAGTATTTAAAATAAATATTTTAAATAATAATGATGAAAAGTAAGTTTGAATCGAAGTTGAAAATAAATATAATTACTTTGAATTATAAACAAGGCCTGAAATGGCGCGGTAGTTTCAAAAAATTGAATTCAAACTTTGACTGACTGTACCGGGTGCAAAACAAAACGGATTTGAGCGAAACCAAAAATATTTAAATCTATTAGTGAGTATCTTTCTAACGAATCTAAAAAATCGAAGTTTCGTAGCGAGAAGCAAAAGTTATGGCCAAATGAATTTTCAGAAAGGTTGCTATAGAGTTTATATAGCCCGTGAAAATGGCCATTTTGCAAACGACCTCGGAATTCGATGAAACCACTTTTGTTGGATCCGGGATGTCAAACTATTGCTAGGTTTCAAATTTCATAATTTTTGAAGCTAGAATGTGAGCGGGGCAAAGGAAAATGTGTTTGTTCGATTTCTATTAAATTGGATCGGCCAGAAATGGGCCATTTTTCAAACAGTCTCAGAATTCGATGAAACTAGTTTTGTTGGGACCGTCTCGTCAACACATAGCTAGATTTATTTTTCTGGAATTTTTCGAGTCAGTATGTGGCCCCGGCAAATTGAAATGTACGTTCAAACTAAATATTGAATGTTTTATATTTTAATTTGAATGAGAACTGAGTGAAACATTCGAATAGGCCTACGAAACATATCCCATTGTGTTTAGAATGGGGGTAAAACGACGACAGTCATTGGGTTTGGATTGGGGATCGTGTGTGAAAGGGGGTATTTTCGGATTTTGAAAATATATAAATAAAAATAAAAGGGCCTGGACCAATCACTTACTTCCACGCCGCTTTCTCTCTCCCTGATCCACCAATCGTGCAGTGGAAACCCTTTCCTTTCTTCTCTCCTCGATTTCTTCTAATCCGCTCAATAAAAACTCGTGCCCCTTTGGAGAACTTTGTAGTGCTCGAGAAGATCTTCAAATCCATATATAGTTTGGATTTTTTTCGTTGTGTGGTTGGGAGAATCGACGCCTGGAAGTTGGCGACTTCAACTTGTCGCTGCCACCTCCTGCCACGATCGAGTAGGCCCCCTCCACGTCGCGCCTGAAGCCCTCTCCAAGCCCTTCAAGGTGGCGCATGCCGATCGTCATATAGTTGCGCGGATTTCGAGAAAAGTGCAAACCTAGTTTTGAACGAAAGTGTGAGGTAATGGCTGAAACTATATTATAGCAGTTTAAAGCACTACGGTTTTTGTTTTCACTGTAAAAATCATATCTTTTTCGTTTGTTGATGAAATTCAGTGAAACAAGAGACAGTGGACTCGTGTGGACGTCTTCTACATTCTAGAAGAGACCGCATATTTTTCTGAGTCTTCTGCTATTTTTGGTGGAGTGGAACCCAATGTGAGATTTCTAAATTATAAACGATATGGAAAACGATGATGTATAAATTATATAGTCGATGTATGAGTTATATAAGCGTTGTACACATCTTGTATAAGCATTGTATAAGTTGTACGTTCGATATATAAGTTATATATGCGTTGTAAAAATTATATATGTGTTGAAATGGAAGTGAAATGCTTATATATATATATATATATACGCCCCTCGTCCACAAACCATGGACGATATTTATTGTTTGTGATTGGTGTGAAAATTGATTGATAGCGAATGGTTGATTAGAATTGTTTGTGGTTGAAATTGATTGATTGTGGTTGAAAAATACTCGTTTGTGGTTGAGAAACATTTGGTTGAAACCACATAGGATTAATTTGTGGAAATGAAAAATATACATGCCGCCTGCGTGCGAACTAGATGCATGAATCCCCATTGTCAAAAGCTGCGAGGCTTTAAGGTAGAGCGAGGAGCCGTACTAGGGACGGCCCCGGTTTTAACTACCCTGCCGTTATGCTGCCGAAATTTTGAATAATATTCGTGTGTTAGAATTATATTCATGTGTTGAAACTATATTCGTGTGTTGAATAGAAATTCATGTGTTGACTGGTATTCGTGTTTTGAAATAAATTGTTTTCATCTATATGAACTATATAAAATAATCGTGTTTTTAAATAAATTGTTTTACAATAAAAATCATATTTTTATCACCTATATGAACTATATAAAATAATCGTGTTTTTAAATAAATTGTTTTATAATAAAAATCATATTTTTATCACCTATATGAACTATATAAAATAATCATGTATTGAAATAAATTGTTTTACAATAAAAATCACATTTTTACTATATACATGAATAGTTAAAAATAGCGAAGTGTTGAAATAATTGTCGGTTGGATAAAAATATCATTTTTATCAAATGTGTGAAAAGCATATAGCTTTGAAATCGAAGAATCGATATATATATATATAAATAGAATTGAAATATATTGAATAACGAAGCTGTAGTTCGTGTTTTGAAACCGTGATTTCAAACGATTAGTGCGGGAGATCCGACCATCGGATTTTCCCGAAACCGCAACCGTTGGGTTCGCTTTGGAAATATCTTTCCAATGGCACCAACTTTGTAAAGATCTAATGGTTGGATTTTTTGGAATGTTTAATTCAAATATGAAGAAAAACAGCGCCAGAATCGATTATATATATATATAATTATACTAAATCGAATAACGACGCTGTAGTTCGTATTTTGAAATCGAAACTTCAAACGAGTGTACCGGGAGATCCGACCGTCGGATTTTCCCAAAACTGGAACCGTTGGATTCGTTTTGAAAAGATCTTTCTATTAATATAAATTTTGTGATGATCCAACGATTAGATTTTTAGATATGTGTAAATCAAATCTGAAGAAAAACAGCGCCACGGCCGCGTTATGGCCCGAAGCGTCGTTTAAATAAATTGGCTATTTTAAAATAAATAAAAATAGCGATAAATCGTTATAAGATATTATAAACGATATGGAATGTGAAATTTAGAAATTAACTGAAGGTTGGCTAAGTCGAATGGTTACCTGGGTTTTGATCTGATGTTGGTTTCGGCCTTCGGGGTTAATATTTGGGAAATCGTTCTCTTACTGATTTACAGTTAGTGACTAATGAATTGAAATGATGCGTATGTTGAGTTTGTTTAGCACTTGTTTATTATATACGCGAGTTGCTCAGAAAGACCGGGTTTTTCCCATTCTGAATAACTGAATCGACGATAAGAAATCGAAGATGAAGACGGTGGTTGAAGACCGGAAATCTTCACCTCGTTTGGATAGTAACTGATGTCCTGATTGGGAGGCATCCCGAAATATAGATAATGAGTGGTGATCGTCTAGGCGTACGTGGAGGTCGATGGGTTTGCAAGGTATATAGTGCCTCCGGTTTCGTTCAGACCCAGAACGGACTTGTAAATGGATTGTGTGTCTGACATTGGATTTTATTCTGTGTTGATTGATCTCTATTAAATTAACATCTGTTTGGCGGCGAAGAATTTATTCTTTTGCTTAACGCCCTTCTCTGAGATGCACGAGCTCAGAGGTTGTATTTCGATGGACATCAGTCGCATGGCATGAATTGTTAGTGTGGCATGCCTAAGTGGCAAATGATCAAGGCTTCTGTTGAAAAGCAAAGTCTTATGGTGATGATCAAAGCACCGCCTGTGTGGCGTAGCTTTGTGTATAACGTGAATTCGCGAACCTCACACCCCGGTATGAGCCAGAAACGGGAGAGGACCTCAGGGAGGGCATGCGTTTCCTTCTAGCTAGAGGTGGTGTCGGTGCTTAAACTGGCTGACATTTATATTATTTTCACTTATGTGGTTGTTGCTGTTGCGAGGCGCCTCGGTTATATCGGTCGATCCAGGACCGATGGAGTCATTCGTTGGCTCATTTATGCCCCAAAGGGCGGGGAAACGTAGTGTTCAGGCATTTTAATCCACATCGGTGGACCGGCCCTGACGATCCAAGGGTCACTCGAGCTCTGATCCTGAGACATGGGCTAGATTGTCTCGAAGTCGGTAAGGACTATCTTTTGCCTTGGTTCATGACAGAAATCCAATTTCCAAATACGTGACTGTGCGGTTTTGATTGTATATATATATGGCGACATGATATATGGTACCCATGCCATCTATGATTGATAGTTATGATTGAAATTGTTTTTGAAACATATAAACACTAGCAATAATATCAAATTCTTTTGTTTTATTCGTATCAAGCATATTTTGGCCATTATAAGGTAAAACTCTATCCTCCGGTCTGCGTTGCATTGTGTGATGGGAACTGAGTTTTATAATGGCTTCATTTTTTAAAAAAAGCATTGCGATGTTTAAAAGATTTATTTGTTTTGCAACACTGGCAATCCAATAGAGTAAACCTGTAACACCCCGTAATTCTGTTAATATTAATATTCACAAATTAATGGATAACTGATCTCAGACGTGAGAATTTAGGAAACGGGTTGCGCCATTGTGTTCGTCTCGGAATTCTGGTTGAAATAGAGTTCGAGTTTGCGTGATTTGGACTTCGTATGAAGGAGATATGGCTATCGGAAGTTTCAGAAAATTCAAAACAGATTTCAGAAAATTCATAATTCAAAATTCGGGGTCAAACAGGCCAGGCGGGAAATTTCCCGCCCAGCACCCAGGTCGACTAGGGAGTCGACTGGGCAGTCGACACCCCAGGGACCAGGTCGACTGCGCAGTCGACCTGGGTGTCGACCTGGTCCAGGCGGCTAGGGTTTGACTGAGCCCAATCTTGAGTTGTGATGTGTCTTTAGGGCTGAGTTGGCAAATTAAACGGTTCAGGTTAGTTCTGAGTTGATCTGACGGCCTAAATAAACCCTAAACTCTATAAATACCTAGGTAGTCTCTCACTCTAATTCACATGAAAAATAGAATAGCCACCGTCATACCGCCGCCATGGAACTCAGTGTAGCCGCCGCCAACTAAGAAGGAAGAAAGCTAATCAAAACTCTAATTCTACTCAATTCTAAAGCAAATCAAGACTCTCTTTCTTCTCTAATTGTGAGTATGATGATCTTAACAAGATTATTAGCAAATTAATTAGATTAAGATGTGATTTGGATTATAAGAAAATGATGTGAATTGTCATATATGTTGTTGTAAACCTTATGCTATCATGTATGTTGTAAATCTTATGTTATGTGATGATGATATCCTATATGTTATGATGATATTGTATAGGTTGTAATTTTCTATGCTAAGTTGTGATAAATCATACATGTTATAAAGTCATGATGTTATTATCTATGCTAATTAGTTCATGTTAATCAAATCATAATGTTTGGGCTATGTTGATCTACATGACAAATCATGTATGCAAGTTTAGATTGATTAGTAAAGATTATGAACATATGCCATGACATCTATTTAGATCTAGAATTACGACATCTAGAATTATGCTATGACATATGTGAATTCTATGTATTAGATGCTAGTTCACACAATCATTATGTTGCCTAAACCATATATGCTAGTCCATACATGAATTTGGATTATGATCATATTATGTGAATTGTGACATTTTACCAAACAAGTTGACACCTTTAGGTCCATGACATGTGTAGTTTTATGCAAGCTTCACCCCTATTATGATTAGACCTATTTTATTTGTCTATATGTTGTGATAATTTATCTTTGTGCTATAAGTTAGACTATTCGAGTCTAACGTATACTTTGCATTGAATAAGCGAACGTATAACGCGGGGTAGGGGTAATATTAAGGATTTAATATTGAGAAATTGGGGTGCAATTGATATGATTTTGCATGCCATAAGTGGATGGCCATAATTGAGTCAATTATGGGCATCATTAAAATTGGAATTAATTAATGATTTGAATAGGGATATATTTAAAACTGGGGTAAAAGATTATAAGTGATAATCAATGCTTAGGACACGAGGTTGGACTCGTTTGTGATGTAAACCTGCACGGACCCGCCCGGCAAATCCAGTTGTCACAAATGTCAGCCCAATGTGCGAGGTCCTAGGCCCAAATTAAAGCATAACAGTTGTAAAGACACGAGGTTAGACTCTTTTATGGTGTAAGACTGCCCGGACCCGCCCGGCAAATCCAGCTGCCATAAATGCCAATCTAATGTGATAGGTCTTTATGAGGTTATGGCCTGAATGAATTAAGAAATACTTAACCAGATAAACATGTAAGGTGGGCATGGGGGTTAAGTAGGTGCCTTGGGTGGCATGAGAAACCTAGTGAGTGCCTTTAGTGGCATTTGATATATGATTAGTAAGACTTAACCAAACACACATGTAAATGAACATGACTAAGAGGGTTAAGTGGGATATACTAGTGGTGACAAGCTTAGGTGGATAGCTTGTGGGGGCCCATTTCAACCAGTATCCCAAACGTATCTTTGTGGGCTCGACCCAAGTCGAGGACGGGACACGCATACTGGGCTTGACTATAAGAGGCCAAACGGGGTAGCGGTGGCAACGCAAGTCCAACGGGTTTCATATGCGTGTGTGGACCCGGGCTGGTAGGTAAGACGTTGTTGCATCGTGTAGGTATAAGTCGTGCATCCTCAAGTTGTATCGGGTTGTCACTTTAGGGGAGTGATACACCCCACTGTGGGGCCAGCACGGGTATCTACGAGTAGGGAGCCGATCGAAAATGGGTAGTGGGGTACACCTAGCGGAGATAGGGGCAGGCGGCACCTATGTAGTCAGCTAGGGGTACACGAAGCTATTTATATAATTTCTAAGTGAAGCAAGTGGGATCGACCTTTAGGGTGACTGGTGCGGTGCAATGTAGTAATTATCCGATAGTAATTAGGTGTGCCTTTAACGTTATCTTTATCTGCTCTTCCATACCCAATAGTTCATTGACATTTCCTTATTTTCCAGCTTATGCCTTAGTCTAGTTATTTTGGTTATAGTATTGTTAGAATTATCATACTCGCCAGACTTTATGTCTGACCCCCTCCATTTCTATCCTTTTTCCCCCTCCAGGTCCTCAGGTTGGGCCCAGCTCTAGTGGAGTTTGATTGGATTACTTCATCTCTCTTTGGAAAGCTTGGACCGCTGAAGTAAAGTCCAGCTTGTTATCTTCTTTAATGGCTATTTATGTAATGGGGTTATGTATTTCGTTTTATCTAGATGGATATTGTACTTGACTTTGATTTATGGTTTTATGATGTAACAAACATGTTTAATTTCCGCTGCAATAAAATAAAGTTTTGGATTTCCAAGTACTACTTATTATCTGTCTTGCTGTAATTTTTCTGTTCTATATTCACTTAAAACCTCCGTGGAAGTTAATGCATTCCCTTTGTGAGTGACATTAATGGACGTGGGGTGTTACACGTGGTATTAGAGCTTAAGGTTACCAGAATAGATAAATTTTTTAGAAAAACTATTTTTCTAAAGTATTTTGGAAGAAGTGTTTTCAAAAACATGTCTTGATGAGTAATTTAAAGAGAAAAGTTTTTATGAAAAACATAATCCCCAATAGCCATATATCTTTATCTTTCGAATTCTCCATTTTGAATCTTTCATTTTTCATTTCAGCATGGCTGAAGATCTTAACCTTCCGGATGGTGTAACGATACCAGGATGGTATAGGAGGTTATTAGAGGCTAGGGCCGCTGCAGGTCCAGCCAATGTTCCTCCACCACCGGTTGCACCCGCTCCTCCTCCTCCTCGCGTTGATACTTTTGCAAAGACGTGCAAGGAATTTAAGGCTATGGGCGGAAAATCCTTTCAAGGGTCAGAAACGTTTGTGGAAGCTAGAGATTGGCTTAAGGAGGTGGAAGAATTGCTAGAAATCTTTGAAGTAGAAGAAGGGAGGAAAGTCAAATTAGCAGCTTGGTTAATGAAGGGAGATGCCTCGTTTTGGTGGGAGGTCACTAATGGGGAGCGTCCTGTTGATTCTTGGGCGGATTTCAGATGTAGGTTTGAGGCAAAGTTTCTCTCAAGGGCAGAAGAGAATCTATATATGGAAAGGTTCTTGACATTAAAGCAAGGAAGCTCATCAGTGAAAGAATATGTCAACAAATTTAATCAGTTAGCAAGGTTTGGCTTGGACTTAGTGAACACGCCGAAGAAGAAGGCTCTGAGGTTCGTTAATGGTTTGAATGAGCCATTGCAAGGGTTGGCTATGACCCACATCCCTATGGGAGCCACCTTTGAAAAGCTAGTAGACATGACACTCATGCACGAGGAGAAAGGCGCTAATGCTAATAAGGCACCCGAGAAGAAAGGGGATCAGAAGAAACCTCAACAGCGAAACAAGAAGGGTGGTAAAGAAAATAATGGCAAGGGAAAGAAGAATTGCTTTAACTATGGGACACCAGGCCATCTCAGCAAGGATTGCAGAAAGAAAAAGAAGACTGGCTGTTTCCACTGTGGTGAAGCGGGACATCTAGTGAAGGACTGCCCAAAGAAGGAGCAAAGGGCAGGGTCTACCTCGGGAGGACAAGTGCAGGCTCTTATGGCACCAGGGCAGGCAAGGGGACAAGTTCAGGCTCTCGCGGTCCCACCGCTGCAAGAACGAGGTAGAACCATTTCTGTTGAAAGCTTAGTTTTTTTGTTTGATCATCCTGTCCGTACCTTATTCGATTCGGGCGCATCGCATTCGTTTATCTCTACATCATTAGTTGAATCACTGCACTTAAACACCAGTTTAGTAGAGGATCCTTTAGTTGTTTCGAATCCAATTGGGGGCTCAGCTTATTTGTCCATGATATGTTTTGATTTGAAAATTTCTATACTTAACGTTGAGTTTAGATGTGATGCTTATGTTTTGGGCTTCACGGGCTATGGGCTAATTTTAGGAATGGATTGGTTATCCAGAAATGGGGCCGTTCTTGATTGTGAAAGGAGAGTAGTTAGGCTCATGACTCGCCTTGGCAACACTCTCGAAATCTTTTGTAATCCCATAAATTCTGTTATGCTAAGTTATTTAGAATCGGTTGACGCGTCGGTGGAAAATCTACGATCTGTTAGAGTGGTCTGAGAATACTCGGATGTGTTTGAGGAGGTGAAGGGCTTGCCTCCGAAGCGGGAGATAGATTTTCGAATATATCTTGTGGATAATGCAAAACCAATATCTTTTCCAGTACGCCACATGGCTCCACGTGAAAGGAGGGAACTCAATAAGCAAGTGAAGGAGTTGCTTGAGAAGGGGTTCATAAGACGTAGTATATCGGAGTGGGGTGCTCCGGTAGTATTTGCCACGAAGGCGGATGGGTCCCTTAGACTTTGTGTGGACTATAGAGAACTTAATAAACTTACTAAGAAAAACCGACACCCACTGCCGAGGATTGATGATCTCTTCGATCAGTTAGTTGGCGCCTCAGTGTTTTCGCAATTGGACTTAGCCACTGGTTTCCATCAGTTGAGAGTGGCTGAGGATAGCATAGACAAGACTGCCTTTAGGACTCTGGACGGTTTCTATGAATGGCTAGTGATGCCCTTCGGTTTGACAAACGCCCCCGCATACTTTGTTGATTTGATGAGTAGGGTGTTTAGGGAGTACCTTAATAAATTCGTGGTGGTCTTTGTAGACGACATCTTGATCTTTTCTAAGGATGAAGAAGAGCATGCCCTACATCTTAGGGAAGTGTTGGAGACCCTACGAGCGCATAACCTTAAAGCTAAATTTTCTAAGTGTCACTTCTGGAGGAAGGAAGTACGATTCTTAGGGCACGTGGTTTCCAAAGAAGGGATAGCTGTGGATCCCGCGAAGGTGGTGGCCATCCAAAATTGGAAGGTCCCTAAAAATGCTACCGAAGTAAGGAGTTTATTGGGGTTGGCTGGCTACTATAGGAAGCTTATCAAAGACTTCGCAAAGATATCAGCTCCATTAACATGCCTGATGATGAAGAACCTAGTCTTCGAGTGGGATGTAGATTGTGATGATGCGTTCCAACATTTAAAGAGAGATTTGACTTCAGCCCCAGTCTTAGTATTGCCAGATGGGAGTAAGACATTTACCGTTTATACTGACGCTTGTGGGACAGGACTAGGCGCAGTCCTAATGCAAGAGGGAAGGGTAATAGCCTATGGTGGAAGGCAGTTGAGAGTGCATGAAAAAAATTACCCCACGCATGACCTAGAGTTGGCCGCTATTGTTTTCGTGCTTAAGTCTTGGCGCCATTATCTTCTTGGCGAGAAATACGAATTATTCACTGACCACAAATCTTTAAAATACTTATTCTCTCAGAAGGACTTGAACTTAAGGCAGCAAAGGTGGATGGAATTCTTAGCGTCCTACGATTTTGAAATAGCATATACCCCTGGCAAGGGTAACGTGGTGGAAGATGCCTTAAGTAGGAAAAGGCTGTCCTTGAGTCCGTTGTTTGTTGAGCGGCGAAACTTAGAATTCATCTCTATGTTTGACTTTAGACCTTCCGTTGACTTTGTACCCGGTTTGCTAGCATCCTTAGAGGTCAGACCTACGCTTTTGGGACGGATTGGTGAGGCACAGCGAGACGACCCGCAGTTGGTTGAGTTAGTAGAAAAACTCAAAAGAGGGGAGTCATCAAGCCATCTCCGTAGGTATACCCTAGATGATAAGGGTTGGTTACGTAGGGACGGTAGACTTTGTATACCAAAAGACGATGACCTAAGGAAGACCATTCTTGATGAAGCACATCATTCGAAGATGACCATTCATCCCGGCGGGGACAAGATGTACAAAGACATGAAGCGAGTTTTCTTTTGGGTCGGTATGAAGAGGGACGTGGCCGAGTATGTCACTAGATGCTTGGTGTGCCAACAAGTAAAAGCGGAGCAAAAGAAACCCGGTGGGTTGCTCCACCCATTGGAGGTTCCACAATGGAAGTGGGAGAGTGTCTCGATGGACTTTGTGGATGGATTACCAAGATCAAGAAAGGGTAATACGGGGATTTGGGTTATAGTAGATAGACTTACTAAGAGCGCCCATTTCATTCCCGTGAAGAGTAAGAGGACTACTCCATGGTTAGCTTCTGTATACGTCCGAGAAATAGTTCGTTTGCACGGTGTTCCTTCTAGCATAGTAAGCGGCCGCGATCCTATCTTCACTAGCGAATTTTGGAAAAGCTTGCAAGAGGCGGTAGGGACTCAGTTATGTTTGAGCACCGCGTATCATCCTCAGACGGACGGCCAAACTGAGAGGGTGAATCGCATTCTAGAGGATCTTTTGAGGCTATGTATCCTAGACTTTGGGGGTACATGGGAAGAGCATCTTCGGTTGGTAGAGTTCTCATATAATAACAGCTTTCAGTCTAGCATTGGCATGGCACCTTTCGAAGCTCTTTATGGACGACCTTGTCGTTCACCTACATGTTGGTGGGAATCTACGGATAAGATCTTACTTGGGCCCGATATGATTAGAGAGACTTCGGAGAAGATTGATTTGATTTGAATGAGGATGAAAGCAGCACAAGATAGGCAGAAATCTTATGCAGACAAAAGGAGGACAGATCTGGAGTTTGATGTTGGGGACATGGTCTTTATCAAAGTGTCTCCATTACAGAATGTTGTTCGCTTTGGGTCCGTTGGGAAATTAGACCAAGGTTTGTAGGGCCGTTTCCTATTAAGGAGAAGGTTGGACAGATGGCGTATAGAGTGGAGTTGCCTGAGAGACTTAGTGGTGTACACGACGTATTCCATGTGTCACATTTGAGGAAGTGCTTGCACGAGACCGCGGAGGTGGTAGAGCCGAGCTTGCTTAGAGAGGTGGAGATAGAGCGTGATGCGACGATTCGACGGGCTCCTACGCGCATTCTTGGGTCAGAGATCAAGAAGCTGAAAAATCGAGAGGTCAGACTAGTCAAAGTGCAATGGGGAGATGATGAGAGCAACACTACTTGGGAGACGGAAGAGAAGATGTGTTCGTTGTACCCTTTTCTTTTTGAGGGTATGTCTTTTAATTTTTCCTCTATCGCTTAGCTTGTACTTATCTTATCTTTAGTATGTCCTCTCGCTAGTATCTTTGACCTTTAGTTAGGATAATCCTATGGTTGAAACATGTGTTTGAGACATGTTATGTATGATGGATGCAAAGTGGATGCAAGTGTTTGCTAGTGGTTGCTCGTGGATGCATATACACACACTATTAGGCACTAGATCGGCTCAGTCGCTTCATATTGCATATTGCATATTGCATACATATGGATGTATTTAGTAGAATGGATGTATGATGATTGTTTTATCATATGGATGCTGCATTCAGATGATTATTGTGCATGCATATAGAGATAATATGTAGCATTAAGGAACTTTTGCATACATAATGGACGCATGGCACTATCATGATTTGCATTAAGGAGGTCAACTGAATCAGTGGACCGCCTGATTTTGCATTAGATATGGACATATACACACATTGTACATTTAAACATGAAAGCATTAGAAGTCTATAAGGACAATGGATGCATGTGTTTGATGGTTGAGTAGATGGACGATTGGATGTTAGGATATACATTCTTCTTGACTTGAAGATTTCGGGGTCGAAATCCTTTAAGGAGGGGAGAATGTAACACCCTGTAATTCTGTTAATATTAATATTCATAAATTAAAGGATAACTAATCACAGACGTGAGAATTGTGGGAAACGGGTTGCGCCATTGTGTTCGTCTCGGAATTCTGGTTGAAATAGAGTCCGAGTTTGCGTGATTTAGACTTCGTATGAAGGAGATATGGCCATCGGAAGTTTCAGAAAATTCAAAATTCAAAATTCGGGGTCAAACAGGCTAGGCGGGAAATTTCCCGCCCAGCACCCAGGTCGACTAGGGAGTCGACTGGGCAGTCGACACCCCAGGGACCAGGTCGACTGCGCAGTCGACCTGGGTGTCGACCTGGTCCAGGCGGCTAGGGTTTGACTGAGCCTAATCTTGAGCTGTGATGTGTCTTTAGGGCTGAGTTGGCAAACTAAACGGTTCAGGTTAGTTCTGAGTTGATCTGACGGCCTAAATAAATCATAAACTCTATAAATACCTAGGTAGTCTCTCACTCTAATTCACATGAAAAATAGAATAGCCACCGTCATACCGCCGCCATGGAACTCAGTGTAGCCGCCGCCAACTAAGAAGGAAGAAAGCTAATCAAAACTCTAATTCTACTCAACTCTAAAGCAAATCAAGACTCTCTTTCTTCTCTAATTGTGAGTATGATGATCTTAACAAGATTATTAGCAAATTAATTAGATTAAGATGTGATTTGGATTATAAGAAAATGATGTGAATTGTCATATATGTTGTTGTAAACCTTATGCTATCATGTATATGGTAAATCTTATGTTATGTGATGATGATATCCTATATGTTATGATGATATTGTATAGGTTGTAATTTTCTATGCTAAGTTGTGATAAATCATACATGTTATAAAGTCATGATGTTATTATCTATGCTAATTAGTTCATGTTAATCAAATCATAATGTTTGGGCTATGTTGATCTATATGAAAAATCATGTATGCAAGTTTAGATTAATTAGTAAAGATTATGAACATATGCCATGACATCTATTTAGATCTAGAATTATGAAATCTAGAATTATGCTATGACATATGTGAATTCTACGTATTAGATGCTAGTTCACACCGTCATTATGTTGCCTAAACCATATATGCTAGTCCATACATGAATTTGGATTATGATCATATTATGTGAATTGTGACATTTTAACAAACAAGTTGACACCTTTAGGTCCATGACATGTGTAGTTTTATGCAAGTTTCACCCCTATTATAATTAGACCTATTTTATTTGTCTATATGTTGTGATAATTTATCTTTGTGCTATGAGTTAGACTATTCGAGTCTAACGTATACTTTGCATTGAATAAGCGAACGTATAACGCGGGGTAGGGGTAATATTAAGGATTTAATATTGAGAAATTGGGGTGCAATTGATATGATTTTGCATGCCATAAGTGGATGGCCATAATTGAGTCAATTATGGGCATCATTAAAATTGGAATTAATTAATGATTTGAATATGGATACATTTAAAACTGGGGTAAAAGATTATAAGTGATAATCAATGCTTAGGACACGAGGTTGGACTCGTTTGTGACGTAAACCTGCCCGGACCCGCCCGACAAATCCAGTTGTCACAAATGTCAGCCCAATGTGAGAGGTCCTAGGCCCAAATTAAAACATAACAGTTGTAAAGGCACGAGGTTAGACTCTTTTATGGTGTAAGACTGCCCGGACCCTCCCGGCAAATCCAGCTGCCATAAATGTCAGTCTAATGTGAGAGGTCTTTATGAGGTTATGGCCTGAATGAATTAAGAAATACTTAACCAGATAAACATGTAAGGTGGGACATGGGGGTTAAGTAGGTGCCTTGGGTGGCATGAGAAATCTAGTGAGTGCCTTTAGTGGCATTTGAAATACGATTAGTAAGACTTAACCAAACACACATGTAAATGAACATGACTAAGAGGGTTAAGTGGGATATACTAGTGGTGACAAGCTTAGGTGGATAGCTTGTGGGGGCCCATTTCAACCAGTATCCCAAACGTATCTTTGTGGGCTCGACCCAAGTCGAGGACGGGACACGCATACTGGGCTTGACTATAAGAGGCCAAACGGGGTAGCGGTGGCAACGCAAGTCCAACGGGTTTCATATGCGTGTGTGGACCCGGGCTGGTAGGTAAGACGTTGTTGCATCGTGTAGGTATAAGCCGTGCATCCTCAAGTTGTATCGGGTTGCCACTTCAGGGGAGTGATACACCCCACTGTGGGGGCAGCACGGGTATCTACGAGTAGGGAGCCGATCGAAAGTGGGTAGTGGGATACACCTAGCGGAGATAGGGGCAGGCGGCACCTATGTAGTCAGCTAGGGGTACACGAAGCTATTTATATAATTTCTAAGTGAAGCAAGTGGGATCGACCTTTAGGGTGACTGGTGCGGTGCAGTGTAGTAATTATCCGTTAGTAATTAGGTGTGCCTTTAACATTATCTTTATCTGCTCTTCCATACCCAATAGTTCATAGACATTCCCTTGTTTTCCAGCTTATGCCTTAGTCTAGTTATTTTGGTAATATTATTGTTAGAATTATCATACTCGCCAGACTTTATGTCTGACCCCCTCCATTTCTATCCTTTTTCCCCCTCCAGGTCCTCAGGTTGGGCCCAGCTCTAGTGGAGTTTGATTGGATTGCTTCATCTCTCTTTGGAAAGCTTGGACCGCTGAAGTAAAGTCCAGCTTGTTATCGTCTTTAATGGCTATTTATGTAATGGGGTTATGTATTTCGTTTTTATCAAGATGGATATTGTACTTGACTCTGATGTATGGTTTTATGATGTAACAAACATGTTTAATTTCCGCTGCAATAAAATAAAGTTTTAGATTTCCAAGTACTACTTATTATCTGTCTTGTTGTAATTTTTCTGTTCTATATTCACTTAAAACCTCCATGGAAGTTAATGCATTCCCTTTGTGAGTGACATTAATGGACGTGGGGTGTTACAAAACCCGTTCCGCGAAAGTGGCGTGGTCATGTGATTAACCATATTATAAATGTGTTAAGTAGATTTCTCATACCAGTCCCATGACTAACTCGTAGTTTGTTTCACTTGCAAACTCGGGTGCCCCTTTTTTACACGGGCAGCCTTGTATTCAGGTTATTAGCAGGCTTTTTCTGGATAGCTGGAGCTGAAGATGGATTCTATCATTTATCTCTTTTTATGCTGTTCAGCTCCTATTGTACATATTATGTTTGTTTCCGCTGTAGACATTTATGTATAGTTGAACTGTATTTGTACTAAGTATGATCCTGTATACTGTGTAACTCTGATGATTACGTTTATCCAGTGTATTATTTATTCATTATAGTGTATTTATTTATTTATGTTCTGCTGTTATCTGTTTATGTGTTATATTCCAAAGATTACCCTTGTCACCGTCAGTACGGGTTTTGGGGTCGTCAAAAAAATATTGTAGGTTTTCTTGCAATTTTGCTGATTTACTTCAAACTTTCAAATTGAATGCCTACATTCATTTAAACATCACATTATTGTACAAAAATCATAAAAAAGTGATGAATTGCATACAAATGAAAAATATTTCATTTTCAGTAAAACTACAGAAAAAGAAGCAACTATTTGCAAAAATTGCAAACATGTCTGTCGGCAGTTTTTTCATACGCTAACACATGTCTGCAATGCACTGTAATATTTTTGCACTTATTTACGATAAGTGCAGACATTACTGTATATGTTTTTTCTTTTTTCATCGAACCAAATATTAGGAAGGTTTGCTTACTGTCATTTGACCAAAATCAACTATTTCAAAGCTAAAAAAATATGTAATATGTTTTATAACATGTCACCTTAAATCTATTCAATGCAATTCGCTTAATTCTCTCCACTTTTATCTTCTTAGATATTTCTAATTTTAAATATTCTCTATCGCGTTATGTTCAACTAAGATTAATAAAAAAACTAGTTTTTTTATTTTCAACTTTAAAGTGCGATAATAAGGGAATAACGTTTTCTGCTAAGGGCTACTATCGAACAAATCTCTTTTCCCACACGGTCGGGGGCTATCACCGACCAATCGGTTTCTCATTGTTATACAGTTGTACTAGTTACTTGCAATGCACTATTTGAATAATTATAGACATTTCTATAAAAAAAAAATGTATTTTTTTTCTATATATATTTGCAATTTTTAGATTTTTTTTTTTTTAATGTAATAAGGTGAATAATGTAAAAGTGTCACTAGGGGCCGGGGCACGTTCTGTTCACAAAAGATAATCGGATGAAATATTATTTTCGTTCTATTTTATTTTATGGCATTGAAATTCAGTCATTACACTCCAAAAATCTTTTTTCCTAAGATCAATCAAAAGCCCTTCTCCTCTTTCGCGAAGGTCCTCGCGTATTCGATCTCATCAGATACAACAGCCATCTCTATGGTGAAGGTTGGTGCTGTCCAGATGACCTCCGTTGGTGATATCGAAGATAACTTCAACACTTGTTCACAACTCGTTAAAGTAATTTATTCCATCATTTGATCAAACCACTACCTACCCTTTTGTTTATGATGTGATTTTGAGACATTTTGGTCGATTCGCAAACTTATATGCTGAATACGAGGGAGAAAAATGTTTTAACTATTTAGGTTTAATTGTTTAAATTATTAAAAAACAATCATCTATAGCATTCAATCCAATGCATGCAGATAGCAAAACGTTGGACAAATTACCTGCTAATACAGTATATAATATAGTCAGAAGAATAAGAGATCCTCTATTCCCACAAATGTTTGCCTACTTATATGCGTAAGCATGCCATAAAATTAATATTGGATTTATATGCAATTTAGAATGATCAATGAAGTAGAAATAGCTTTGTACAATGTAAATTACACCGTCTCAGACGTGCAGTCTTCTCTTTCCTATAGGATGCAGCTGAGAAAGGAGTGAATTTGCTTTGTTTTCCTGAGAGTTTCTCATTTATTGGTCTGAAAAATGGAGAGTCTCTTGGGATTGCGGAGCCTTTAGAAGGATCAGTAATGCAAAGATATTGCTCGTTAGCCAGGTATATAAATTTTGTTTTACAGGATTATAATGTGGATATATAATACACTAGCACAAGTATAACATTATAATAATTAATTATTGCTGGGCAGAAGTTACTTGAAGTTAGTAATGTATTGATATTGTTGGAAGAAATATATTCTTGAAGAATAACCATGGAACTTAAAGGCATGTGATCATTGTCTTTTTGAAAGATACTTTCTTCCTCTTAGCCACAAAGAAATTGAATTAAATATCTTTTTTAAAAACACAATGATATTTGTTTGATTCAAGTTTCTGACTGCTTGAACCAAACCAAAAGAACGCTCTGTAATTTCCGTTGATGTGAGGATGAAGATAATGTATGAGAGATTGATTTATTTCAAAAAATACAAAGTAAATTGTCTTTCTATAGAGGGTTTCTTATGCATTGGAGGTTGATGGTGATTTGATAAATGAATGTGACTGTTTGATAACATACAGTTAGGGCTGTTCATATTCTTCTGCATCATGTATCATCATCTAGGGGGTTTACATGATCACCCTCCCTTCCCCCCTCCACAGCGAGCGTTACGTAAACTTCAAGTAAACTATCAACATAAGACAACTTTTAATCTAACAAAAGAATCAAAAGATTCATTGTTTTCTTTTTTGGCGATTGATAGCCAGGTCGATTATTGTTTTCAAAGTCTGACTGTTGTAGTTACAGTTATAGGGCAACTAAAATTATATTCATATGAAGAACTCCAACAAGCTAACATAACATAAATTTTCTAGCACAAAATGCATATTGTTGATAAACAGAAGATGAACTTCACAAAAAAATTACATACATTATTCTAAAGTTTTAACCAGTGCATCTCTGCTGTAGCATTCTGCTTATAGTTTCCCAATCTTTGTTTTTGAGTCCATATTATCCAAAGGTTATATAATTTGATGTTATTCATTAACTATTACTATGAATTTATTTCAATTTATATTCTGGGTTTAGAAGGCTAGGTTGGCATGATGATTGTATATTTTAATTGATATCTTAACAGGGAGTCAAATATTTGGCTATCGCTTGGAGGATTCCAAGAGAAAGGACCCGACGATGATCACATTTACAATACACATGTTTTAGTTGATGGTTCTGGGAAAATCAGAAACACTTACAGAAAAATACATTTGTGAGCTACCATTATCTTTTCTTCTACCTAGTCAGTAGCTTGTTCTCCATGTCATTACTCAGTAAATTGCAGTTTCCTTTGGAACACATTTTTTGAGATTGATGATTTTCAACTAAATCATACTAGTATTTAACGCCTTCTGTCTTCTTGAACTTATCGTATACAGTTCATTGACTTTGTTGGCAATTTATAGCAGCTAAGAGAATCTGAAAGCTTATATAGGATATAGACAAATCTAGTATTGAAAACTTATGCATAGAAGGATTATTAAGCTGAGTTTCCAGGTTGTTTCCAATTCTTCCTCAAGTCTTTATGGCATTGGGAAATAAAATAGGGTTTCTATTTTATTTTTAAGATAACAATACCTGTTTTGACAAAAATCTTACTTGTTCTAGCATGGAAAAAGCAGAGTAAAACATGTGATATGTAAATAAACAAGACACGGTGGCTTACAAACTTAGTTTTTTTTTTTAATAAAAAGATTAAATAATTACTCTCATCAGCACAACCGTATTGTGTAGTACAAAAATCATGATGTCCTAAAAAGGAAAAAGCCAATGGCATGTATAATACTATCACCTTGCCTAACTCATCCATCAAATTTTGAAAAAGCCTTCGAGGATCTCATCGACGAGGATACAATACTAGCAGCTAGAGACATGTCTCCATGTCATGTCGACGAAGGGCCCAAGGAAGTCGGAGACTCTAAGAACCGTGATAACCAAGAACCAAGAGATACGATGATAAGCCTTACCCATATAAAGTTTGATTACAATGTTCAATTGTTTGATTTTTTGGTTGAGTTGCGTAACCAAATCTTGTGCAAGAAGGACGTTGTACGACTGAAAACTGCATATGAAGAGAATCAATTTTTCAAGCATAGTGAATATTCTGGTGGAGAAAATTATAATGGTCACATATCAGACAAGTTATGAAGATAATCAGTCTAAGGTCGGAACATGGCTTTAGCTCATCAATTTTAAGGAGCAAGACAATTTAGTGATTGATCAACTTGGGGAAAGAAGTCACCACTAAAAAGATCGGATATCATGAGTAAAATTGTTAGGTTCCAACTTCCAACACGATTTGATGAAACAACACTACCATTTCCAAGGCAAAAAATAAGTTTAACTATTATCTCGTTGGTGTTAGTAAACAGATAAATGAGCATCACGTATTAATTGATCAATCAATGTGGGCTATGTAGGGATCACGAATGACAATAGTTTGTGGTCACCACTTCCTTCCCTTCCTAGTCGGAGTTGGTTCATGTCTCATCTGATTTTTTAAGTATTTAAAGCACAATTTAATTTAATTTTCTCTTTTGACAAAAAAGGAAGAATTTAGAATTTGCTTCAGCAAGAATAATCTATTTAATTTTTGGTTTTTATTTCCAATTCTCAAACTCTAGCTCTTGGTTGAAGTTGTCCCAAACCTTGCTCCACTCCTCTTGATTGAATGGAGAAGGGTCGTCATCGTAGATGTCCTCTTTCGAGATAATTTCTTCTTCTTACATTATACAATTGAAAATATAGGATTTTTTTTATTTAGATCCTAGCAAGTTTTTTGACATTTTGAGTTTATTGGCAAGAAACGACGTGGATGAGCTTGAACAAGAATAGCCTATCACTTAGACTGTATTGAGGAAGGTTTGGTGAGAAAACCATCGATATTAGTATCTTGACGATCTAGGGGGTGTATCAGAAATAGAATTAATTCTAAGGATCATTCGGACATTATTAGAATTAATACGATGAAGATGGTTGACGACCAATGGGAAGGGTCACCATAACGAAAATATAGTCATTGCATTGGGTGTAACTCGAGTCGTAGAAGAGAATTTTATATAAGCTAAATGAGAGGGTCATGGCTATGGGTTGACGATTAATTGTGTTGCTATCAATTTTCATCATTACAGAAAAAATTATTAAAATCATCATCAAAAGTCTGAAAGGTCAAAACCCAATGCTACCATTCTAATGGAAAGCGTGGATTGGGCATGAATACAAGTAAAATACGAAGAGCTGAGCTAGAAATTAACTTGAGGGGATGGGGATAATTGATCAGAATCTTAACAAATTGAGATTCACAATCAAGTTTCCATAAAATAAATTTTTTACTGTCACAATCGGAATTGAATGTATCTTAAGTTAGTTTCCTAATCAATGTGGAAGGTTTTCACACTTTAAAAGGTTCTCGAATGTCGATTATGCTAATGTTATTGTTGAACTAAACTCATTTGTCATATGAGCTGTTGGGTTGTTGCTAACACTCTGGATACTTCAAAAAAGAACATTAATTTAACAAGAATATCCCTTTTGGTTCGAGAGAGGTCCAAGAACAAATGATCTAACATGTAAGGTGGATTAAAAAACGCGTGTATTTGTTGCAAGCTACATTAAACAAAAAGCAAGAAGGAACAACCACTCTGGTTGGAGCAGTGGTCAAAGCGTCGGTAAGATAACTAACGTTGTTGATTTGAATTGCAACAAATACAATTGTATTAGTCTAAGGTAGGAAAGGTTCGAATTGTTGCCCATAAGGTGTTATGGAAATAGACGAGCAACCTATGTAGGTGTGAATGTGTTCCGGTCCAGAGATTGGAAGGAAGAGGTACCATGATGAGGTGGAGGGAAGCTAGCACGAGGTGTTATTGCAGTGGAGTACATAGTGCATCTTTGGGATGTAAGCTCATAGTGTAGTGTATGTGATGGTGGTCTTATGACGTGCCAAATCGTTGTTTTATGCACAATATATGGATGAAAATTTGTTTATTGCAGTGTTTGAGCGAGAATATGATGTGTTAGCGCTAAAGCGCATCAACGTAGACTATGACGAGAAGGGATAGCCATGTCACAAGGATTTTTCATCGTCTCTCGAGTGAGTCTTTGCTATGACTTCATTTCCTTGTTATGTTGAGGATCACCGCTTTATTAAGAATGATGGAGTTTAATTGTCCCTTTGCCTTGCCTAGCTCAATGGGTTTGACCATCACAAAGTCATAATTACATTCTAGAAATTTCAATTTTTCATCCATGCAATTAATGAGACTATCTTGTTCTAAACCATCGATCATCTTTAACTTACCAAAAACAATTCTTGAAACGACCCGAACTCCCCCGGTCTCCGAAGAGGAGGGAAAGAGCGGATTGTTTTGAGAACACGACAAAATGGAACGCACACGGAAGAACATTTCATTGTATATTACAACAATGCATCAGATTACAAGAATACACAGAGTGTAAATGAATATTACACAGAAATAACAGAGATTTAAATTACATTTAAATACAACGCAACGGAAAATAATACAATACTCAACTAGAAGAGATATACGGATACAAAGCTTTCCGGATATCGTTCGAGCTGTAAACCAGGATCCTGTGAATATAAATCTGCAAAAACCAAACTACTAGCTGCCCGTGTCAAAATAAGGGCACCCAGAGTTTAAGTTAAAACAATAAACCCCAGGTCAGTCATGTGACTGGTGTGAGAACTAAAACAGTTAATAATCTTTATTTTAAAGTTAGGTAAATCAAGGGACCACGCCGTATAACACGGAACGAGTTTCCTCCCAAGAATACCAGTGCATAAAACAACAGCGCAATGCTAAATAAAGAAAAATGAAGCTATTATAAGACCCATGTTCTATCACACAATGCAACGCAAGCCGGGGGATAGAGTTTTCCCTTATAATAGCCAAAGCATGTTTGATACGTTTAAAAACAGATTATTTGATACTACTATAAGTGCATAGTGTATAAAATAACTTCATATCATAAGTATCAATCATAGGCGGCATGGGTACCATATATCATGTCGCCATACTAGTTCTACAATTAAAACCGCAAAATCACGTATTTGGAAGTTGGATTTCCATCTATGAACCGAGGCCAGGGATCGTCCTCTACCGATTCGAGACAATCTAGCCCATGTCTCCGGAACAGCCGCAACTGCCCCTTGGAGCGACAGGGCCGGTCCACCGATGTGGATTATAGTGCCTGAACAATACGTTTCCCCGCCCTTTGGGGCGTAAATGAGCCAACGAATGACTCCATCGGACCCGGATCGTCCGATCTAACCGAGGCGCCTCGCAACAGCAACAACCACACAGGTGAAAAGTATATAAATGTCAGGGCTGGTAGGTCACTGACACCACCCTAGCTAGAAGGAAACGCATGCCCTCCCTGAGGTCCTCTCCCGTTTTTGGTTCACAACCGGGGTGCGATGCTCGCGAATTCACGTTACACAAAGCTATGCCACACAGGCTGTGCTTTGATCATCACCACAAGACTTTGCTTTTCAACAGAAGTCTCGATCAATTTTCCCTTAGGCATGCCACACAGGCAATTCACTCCATGCGTTTGATATCCATCAATATATAACCCCTGAGCTCATACGTCTCAGAGAAGGGCGTTAAGCAAAAGAATAAATTCTCCGCCGCCAAACAGATATATATTTAATAGAGATCAATCACACGGACTAAAATCCAATGTCAGACACACAGTCCATTTACAAGTCCGTTCTGGGTCTGAACGAAACCGAAGGCACCTAGTACCCCGCATATCCATCGATCTCCAAGTACGTTTGGACGATCACCAACTGTTTCCATCTTCTTGGGTGTACAACCCAATCAAGATCATCAGTAATTACCCAAACGACGTGAAGACCTCTGGTCTTCGACCATCGTCTTCGTCTTCGACTTATCATCGTATCAATTATTCAGAATGGGATAAACCCGGTCTTCCCGAATAACTCTCGTATATTTTAAATAAGTGTTACACAAACACAACGTACGCCTCATTCCAATTCATCAGTCACTAACCGTAAATTAATCAAGAGAATAACTCTCCAAATATTAACCCCGAAGGCCGAAACCAACATCAGATCAATATCCAGAAAACCATTCTGCTTGGCTAACCGACAGTTAGTTTCTAAATTTCACATTCATAGGGAGAGGTTCCCATTAATTTTATCAAAGATAAATTCCTTGAATTTATTCTTTAATCTTCTTTTGAATTTTGATTCAACTAGTCGGGATTAGCGAACCATACCAAAGTAATCATTTATTTTATTTCCCAATCCCAACCTATTCATCCCATGAAGTAAAACTGGTAATACTTCATATCTAACACCACAGTGTTATCGGTAATCCAATTACCATTTCACGTTCAAATCTAATTAAAGATTTAACTATCGCTTGGAGTAAAACTGGTGATACTCCATTCTCGATCTTTTTAATCTAATTAAAGATTCATTAAAACTCCACTTAGTTTTAATCTTTTACTGGGTTAAAGAATCAGTGTCATTTAAAACACAGTTCACGATAAACCCAAAATCACATTCCATTAATTATCGGGTTAAAGAACGAGTGTTATTTAAAACACTGTCCACGATAAACCCAAAAATCAATATCCATTCAATTCCAATTAAATATCATTTAATTGGTACACTTCATTAAATCTAAATAAAAAGATTTAATCTTTTCTCAACTGGGTTCAAGAACAGTGTTAATGAAGACACCGTTCACGACAAACCCCAAATCACATTTGATATTCAATACAAGGCTCTGAATAGAAAATATATCGGCTTATATTCAATATCAAATTCTACGATTAACAAATGTCGTATTGGAAATAACGATATAAATATATATCTTTCAAATTTCCATAACATCTGTATAATCACGAATTCCAACATCGAAATATTCCGAAGACAATTTCGATTCAAATCCACTCCAATGCAATCATTGGAAATTCTGGTTATTTTTAAAACCCTTTTCAAATTCAATTTATTTATTTAAAAAAATAAATAGAATTATAATTCTAGTTCAAAACTAGTTCATTTCGATAAAAATCTATTTTTATCTTTTCAAATATGGAGTTTTTCATCTCAATCCTTTCTAAATCATTTCTTATGATTTTACACAAATTATTACTATTTTTAATAATTTTATCAAGGCCCGTACAGTCGATTTCCATCAACAGCCATCGAACTGCACTTACAGCGACCTTTTTCAAATTTGATTTGGACATAATTCCAAATCCAACTGTTAGATTTCTAATTTCTAATATTCGTTAGAAAACTCTTTTCGATACGAACCCAACAGTTCCGATTTCAGGAGAATCCGACGGTCGGATCTCCCGTAATATCCGTTTGAAATAAATGGTCGAAATTCACGAACTGCCGCGGCGCGTTCTATTCAGGCCATTATATTATATATATATATAATATATATTTCGTCGATTTTTATTTAAAACGAATTATATAGATAGTTTTAAATTCGTTTCAAAAACAATTTCAACTTCTATTCCAATCCAAAGCACAAATGAATTCTTCTTTATAAATTCGTTTTAAAATTCATTTCTATTCAATTCAAATTTCAATTCAATTTGAATTCATTTCAATTCGCTTTCAATTCAATTTGAATTCGTTTTCAATTCAATTCAATTTCAAAGTCGTTTTCAATTCAATTCATTTCGAAATCGTTTTCTATTCGATTCAATTCAAATTGGTTTTCTATTTGATTCAAATTCGTTATATATTCAATTGAAATAAAATTCGTTTTCTATTCAAACCAAATTCGTTTTCTATTCAATTCATTTCGAAATCGTTTTCAATTCAATTCATTTCGAAATCGTTTTCTATTCGATTCAATTCAAATTGGTTTTCTATTCAATTCATTTCGAAATCGTTTTCTATTCGATTCATTTCAAATTGGTTTTCTATTCAATTCATTTCGAAATCGTTTTCTATTCGATTCATTTCAAAATGAATAAAATCGATATAAATATCGTTCACGTCAAAATGGCGTCAATCTAATCAACACGGCTTCATATATTTCTATTTTCAAATATTCTATTTCAAATATTTCTTTTTCAAAATAGTTGTTATTATCAAAATATTTCGTTCAGCACATGACTAATCTCAACGGATGAGTACTGTCAACACATGAACCTTTATTTTATATTGATAAAGATGTAAATTTTATTACTAAAATATTTCGTTCAACACATGACTAATCTCAACGGATGAGTACTGTCAACACATGAACCTTTATTTTATAATATTCTTTATTTTCTAAATTGGAATGAGGCCCAATCAATCACCATATAATATTAATTATATGGATTTTCATACATCACACGTATATAATAGCATTGAAAAATAATCAACCATCAACCAAAGTGCACTACACTGTATAAGCATCAAATATAGATATCTAACGCTTATAACAGTCTGTCAATCAATCGATCGACATATTTAATCAATCAGGATGAGTGAACTTCAAATTTCATCCCAACACCCGTGTGGGGTTTCAAACAATCAAACACATATTTTATTTGTGCAGTTGGGCGATGTGTAAAATTTATCGTCCCAATCAATGTCCTTCAAATAGGTGTACATAAACAAACCTCTGGTTTGTAAATGAATATTTATTTATTCACATTCATGTTAAAAATTATATTTTTAACGATCAAACTATTTTATTCAACCTATGAATATTCTATTCGGTTCATTTATTAAATAAAATGTTATCTTTATTTTTCTAACTTATTTTTAGAAAATTTCGGCGGCATAACGGCACGATACTAGAAACGGGACAAGGCCTAGCCTTATCCCCGGTCTAGTGAAGGCCCACGCCATTCACACATCAATCAAATCCATTCAATTCACCAAACAATTCAATTCAAACCAAATAATCTAACCAACTACACAACCAAACAAACAAGTCCATGGTCTGTGGACGATTGTGTCGGGTGCTACTAAGCACCGTCTGCATCCTAGTATATATATATATATATATATATATATATATATAACTAGAAAAGAAATTGAAGAGTGAGAAATTCTCACCAATAGCTATCCAATACCACGACTCTTCATTTAGAGAAATCTTCATCGTCCTCGCCTTTTTGTCATCTCCGTTGCCCGTATTCTCTACATATGTTAAAATCGAATTTTTACTTCGCTATTCAATATATAAAAATCGAATTTTTACTTTGTTGTTCAATATATAAAAATCGAATTTTTACTTTGTTGTTCAATATATAAAAATCGAATTTTTACTTCGCTATTCAAAATATAAAAATCACATTTTTACTCTTTCTACATTATACAAATTATATTCTTGTCCTTTCTATATTATAAAAATTATATTCTTGTCATATTTAAAAATCAAATCTTTATGATATTAAAATCATATCTTTCTACGATAAGTATCATATTTTTATATAAGATGAAATCATACATTTCAAATCGAAGAAAACATATTTTTCTTATCAAGGAAAACGTATTCCTCGAATCAAAGAAAATGAATTTTTCGAATCAAAGACAATTCCATTTTCCATTCAAAGAAATTCCTATTTTTCATTCGCTATAATTTTTAAAAACATATTTTTATTCATCTTATATGTTTATATAAACCACATTTTTAATTCGCTATTTATATAAAAATCTGAAAATAAACCATGTTATAATATTTTATAAATCTGAAAATAAACCATGTTATAATATTTTATAAATCTGAAAATTAACCATGTTATAATATTATATAAATCTGAAAATAAACCTTGTTATAATATTTTATAAATCTGAAAATAAACCTTGTTATAATATTTTATAAATCTGAAAATAAACCATGTTATAATATTTTATAAATCTGAAAATAAACCTTGTTATAATATTTTATAAATCTGAAAATAAACCTTGTTATAATATTTTATAAATCTGAAAATAAACCTTGTTATAATATTTTATATAAAAAAGAAACTAGTTAAATTACAAAGGGATTAATGAAAAACTGCTCACTGTATCATTTCTGCTCATGCCGACTTGTCTTCAACTTCTAGGGCTCAAAATCGCGCCTCCATCAAGCCGCCAGCACCAGATCGGAGTTCGCCACGTCAAGGGGTATTGCGACGCCTGCCTGCGCCTGCGAGGAGGTGGAGTTCGATCCCCTCTGGCGCTCGAGAATTGAGCTCGACCGTGGTCACTTTGAGACCAAAATTCGAGCAGATTTCCTCATGAAACGAGATCACGACCGTTGGATGTGCTGAGCTCATCGAGCTGATCAACGTTGCCATTGGAAGCTTGGGAATGGGTGCTCGGAGAGGGAGATCGGAGGGGAGAAGGGCTGAGCAACTTCGGGCGTTTATTGTTTTGGAGGCGCGATGGATTTTGACCCCGTTGACCAGGGATTAGAAGATATAGGGCTTTATAATATATAAATATTAATATTTAATTCAAATGTTTCTTTATTTACAAATTTAACGCTCTGAACTCCGAACGAACCTCAACAATTGTCGCCCCTAGCTAAATACCCCCATTCCGAACACAATGGGATATATATCGTAAGCTGATTCGATCGTTATGATCAGTTTCAGTTGAATTTAAAATATAAATCTTTATATATTCAATTTAAACGCACATTTTAAATTACCGGGGCCACATACTGACTCTAAAAATTCCAGAAAAATATTTTCTAACTTCGTATTGACGATACGGTCCTAACAAAACTAGTTTCGTCGAATTTTGAGACCGTTTGAAAAATGGCCAATTTCCAGTCGATTAAAATCAACTGAAACTGGTCAAACGCGTTATCCTTTGCCGCGCTCACATATTGATTCGAGAAATTATGAAATTTGAAATCTAGCAATAACTTTACATCACGGATCCAACAAAAGTGGTTTCGTCGAAATCCGAGGTCGTTTGCAAAATGGCTATTTTCAAGGGCCTGAAATCCATAGCGACTATTCAGAATTTTCAACTGGACATATCTTTTGATTCCCGCTATGAAATTTCAGTTTTTCGGGTTCGTTGGAAAGATAGTCACAATTAGATTCCATTATTTTTGGTTTCACTAAAATCCGGTTTGTTTTGCACCCGGTACATTCATTTGAAGTTTGAAATCGAATTATCGAACTACCGCGCCATTTTCAATTCCTTTTATAATCATAAATAAATATTTATATTCTATCGTCGATCTATATAACTATATACGATTGAATTTTGCTCAAAATAAATTTCTCGTCGTTTTTATTTAAAATAATTCATTTTAAATAATCAAAATTCGCTAAAATTGCCAAAATAAAAATTTTAAACTGGCCCAGATTTTCGGGTTGTTACAATCTCCCCCACTTAAAACTTTTCGTCCCCGAAAAGGAACAAAGTCGAAAGTGGTTTGATTAATCAACTCTACGTTCGATCTGGCTTCCATTCTCCAACTTTTCAGTTTCTGAGAATTTTCAAAAATTTGGCTAACACCCTAAATTTTCGAAAAATTTCGCCATAACCTCCCTTGCACCGGGAGCCACGGGAAAATCCCGAAATTGCCATACAGGCCTTCTGATCTCAAAAAGAAAAAGCCAAGCGGCTAGCCAATAGGCTCATAAAATCATCATCACCCAAACAAAACAGTAAATTATAGCAAACATGTACCTATTTGTCGGGCAAACAAATTTTATTCTCTGCTCTAGCCTCCTTGCTATGACCTGTTCAATGTAAGTACATGTATATGCAAGCAAATGCGACCAATTTTCAATACAATTGAATATTTGGCTCAATTAGGCTAAATGGCTAAAAATTAGCAAACAAATAAACAAACAACACAAACATCAATCAATTAGTGAATTAGAGTTTCAAATTCATAATTTTGATACATATACAAAAATCATGATTTTTGATGCCAAATCACAACAATAAGTCCTATCTAATTTTGGTTCTCACACCAGTCAATAGGAAATATATAGAAAGTCCACCTTCGTCACACGAACATAAATTCTAATGATGGAGCTCCATCATCAAAATCATCTCCGGGCGATTAGAGTGTAATTCTATATCTATCCAGTATATCAAAACTTCAAATACACGTTTGCAAGGCGTATATGCAAAATCTTTATATACCGGACTGTCCAAATCAATACAAAATAAATAATCAAATACGAATAATTGATTTAAATTTTCAAAATAAAATTGGTTTTCATTTTAAAAATATACTCTCCACACTCGTTTTAGGATACTACTGATCCTATCTCTAACGAGTCATTCCCATTGGATATTACTAATCCAATATCTGATGAATTCTTTCGTATGATTCTAATGTGTCTTGTTCTCTGAGCTTTGTAAACCAAAGCTCTGATACCACGATGAAACGACTCGAACTCCCCCGGTCTCCGAAGAGGAGGGAAAGAGCGGATTGTTTTGAGAACACGACAAAATAGAACGCACACGGAAGAACATTTCATTGTATATTACAACAATGCATCAGATTACAAGAATACACAGAGTGTAAATGAATATTACACAGAAATAACAGAGATTTAAATTACATTTAAATACAACGCAGCGGAAAATAATACAATACTCAACTAGAAGAGATATACGGATACAAAGCTTTCCGGATATCGTTCCAGCTGTAAACCAGGATCCTGTGAATATAAATCTGCAAAAACCAAACTACTAGCTGCCCGTGTCAAAATAAGGGCACCCAAAGTTTAGGTTAAAACAACAAACCCCAGGTCAGTCATGTGACTGGTGTGAAAACTAAAACAGTTAATAATCTTTATTTTAAAGTTAGGTAAATCAAGGGACCACGCCGTATAACACGGAACGGGTTTCCTCCCAAGAATACCAGTGCATAAAACAACAGCGCAATGCTAAATAAAGAAAAATGAAGCTATTATAAGACTCAGGTCCTATCACACAACGCAACGCAAGCCGGAGGATAGGGTTTTCCCTTATAATAGCCAAAGCATGCTTGATACGTTTAAAAACAGATTATTTGATACTACTATAAGTGCATAGTGTATAAAACAACTTCATATCATAAGTATCAATCATAGGCGGCATGGGTACCATATATCATGTCGCCATACTAGTTCTACAATTAAAACCGCAAAATCACGTATTTGGAAGTTGGATTTCCATCTATGAACCGAGGCCAGGGATCGTCCTCTACCGATTCGAGACAATCTAGCCCATGTCTCCGGAACAGCCGCAACTGCCCCTTGGAGCGACAGGGCCGGTCCACCGATGTGGATTATAGTGCCTGAACAATACGTTTCCCCGCCCTTTGGGGCGTAAATGAGCCAACGAATGACTCCGTCGGACCCGGATCGTCCGATCTAACCGAGACGCCTCGCAACAGCAACAACCACACAGGTGAAAAGTATATAAATGTCAGGGCTGGTAGGTCACTGACACCACCCTAGCTAGAAGGAAACGCATGCCCTCCCTGAGGTCCTCTCCCGTTTTTGGTTCACAACCGGGGTGCGAGGCTCGCGAATTCACGTTACACAAAGCTTTGCCACACAGGCTGTGCTTTGATCATCACCACAAGACTTTGCTTTTCAACAGAAGCCTCGATCAATTTTCCCTTAGGCATGCCACACAGGCAATTCACTCCATGCGTTTGATATCCATCAATATATAACCCCTAAGCTCATACGTCTCAGAGAAGGGCGTTAAGCAAAAGAATAAATTCTCCGCCGCCAAACAGATATATATTTAATAGAGATCAATCACACGGACTAAAATCCAATGTCAGACACACAGTCCATTTACAAGTCCGTTCTGGGTTTGAACGAAACCGGAGGCACCTAGTACCCCGCATATCCATCGATCTCCAAGTACGTTTGGACGATCACCAACTGTTTCCATTTTCTTGGGTGTACAGCCCAATCAAGATCATCAGTAATTACCCAAACGACGTGAAGACCTCTGGTCTTCGACCATCGTCTTCGTCTTCGACTTATCGTCGTATCAGTTATTCAGAATGGGATAAACCCGGTCTTCCCGAATAACTCGCGTATATTTTAAATAAGTGTTACACAAACACAACATACGCCTCATTCCAATTCATCAGTCACTAACCGTAAATTAATCAAGAGAATAACTCCCCAAATATTAACCCCGAAGGCCGAAACCAACATCAGATCAATATCCAGAAAACCATTTTGCTTGGCTAACCGACAGTTAGTTTCTAAATTTCACATTCATAGGGAGAGGTTCCCATTAATTTTATCAAAGATAAATTCCTTGAATTTATTCTTTAATCTTCTTTTGAATTTTGATTCAACTAGTCGGGATTAGCGAACCATACCAAAGTAATCATTTATTTTATTTCCCAATCCCAACCTATTCATCCCATGAAGTAAAACTGGTAATACTTCATATCTAACACCACAGTGTTATCGGTAATTCAATTACCATTTCACGTTCAAATCTAATTAAAGATTTAACTATCGCTTGGAGTAAAACTGGTGATACTCCATTCTCGATCTATTCAATCTAATTAAAGATTCATTAAAACTCCACTTAGTTTTAATCTTTTATTGGGTTAAAGAATCAGTGTCATTTAAAACACAGTTCACGATAAACCCAAAATCACATTCCATTAATTATCGGGTTAAAGAACGAGTGTTATTTAAAACACTGTCCACGATAAACCCAAAAATCAATATCCATTCAATTCCAATTAAATATCATTTAATTGGTACACTTCATTAAATCTAAATAAAAAGATTTAATCTTTTCTCAACTGGGTTCAAGAACAGTGTTAATGAAGACACCATTCACGACAAACCCCAAATCACATTTGATATTCAATACAAGGCTCTGAATAGAAAATATATCGGCTTATATTCAATATCAAATTCTACGATTAACAAATGTCGTATTGGAAATAACGATATAAATATATATCTTTCAAATTTCCATAACAACATCTGTATAATCACGAATTCCAACATCGAAATATTCCGAAGACAATTTCGATTCAAATCCACTCCAATGCAATCATTGGAAATTCTGGTTATTTTTAAAACCCTTTTCAAATTCAATTTATTTATTTAAAAAAATAAATAGAATTATAATTCTAGTTCAAAACTAGTTCATTTCGATAAAAATCTATTTTTATCTTTTCAAATAGGGCGTTTTTCATTCCAATCCTTTCTAAATCATTTCTTATGATTTTACACAAATTATTACTATTTTTAATAATTTTATCAAGGCCCGTACAATCGATTTCCATCAACGGCCATCGAACTGCACTTACAGCGACCTTTTTCAAATTTGATTTGGACATAATTCCAAATCCAACCGTTAGATTTCTAATTTCTAATATTCGTTAGAAAACTCTTTTCGATACGAACCCAACGGTTCCGGTTTCAGGAGAATCCGACGGTCGGATCTCCCGTAATATCCGTTTGAAATAAATGGTCGAAATTCACGAACTGCCGCGGCGCGGCGCGGCGCGTTCTATTCAGGCCATTATATTATATATATAATATATATTTCGTCGATTTCTATTTAAAACGAATTATATAGATAGTTTTAAATTCGTTTCAAAAACAATTTCAACTTCTATTCCAATCCAAAGCACAAATGAATTCTTCTTTATAAATTCGTTTTAAAATTCATTTCTATTCAATTCAAATTTTAATTCAATTTGAATTCATTTCAATTCGCTTTCAATTCAATTTGAATTCGTTTTCAATTCAATTCAATTTCAAAGTCGTTTTCAATTCAATTCATTTCGAAATCGTTTTCTATTCGATTCAATTCAAATTGGTTTTCTATTTGATTCAAATTCGTTATATATTCAATTGAAATAAAATTCGTTTTCTATTCAAACCAAATTCGTTTTCTATTCAATTCATTTCGAAATCGTTTTCAATTCAATTCATTTCGAAATCGTTTTCTATTCGATTCAATTCAAATTGGTTTTCTATTCAGTTCATTTTGAAATCGTTTTCTATTCGATTCATTTCAAATTGGTTTTCTATTCAATTCATTTCGAAATCGTTTTCTATTCGATTCATTTCAAAATGAATAAAATCGATATAAATATCGTTCATGTCAAAATGGCGTCAATCTAATCAACACGGCTTCATATATTTCTATTTTCAAATATTCTATTTCAAATATTTCTTTTTCAAAATAGTTGTTATTATCAAAATATTTCGTTCAACACATGACTAATCTCAACGGATGAGTACTGTCAACACATGAACCTTTATTTTATATTGATAAAGATGTAAATTTTATTACTAAAATATTTCGTTCAACACATGACTAATCTCAACGGATGAGTACTGTCAACACATGAACCTTTATTTTATAATATTCTTTATTTTCTAAATTGGAATGAGGCCCAATCAATCACCATATAATATTAATTATATGGATTTTCATACATCACACGTATATAATAGCATTGAAAAATAATCAACCATCAACCAAAGTGCACTACACTGTATAAGCGTCAAATATAGATATCTAACGCTTATAACAGCCTGTCAATCAATCGATCGACATATTTAATCAATCAGGATGAGTGAACTTCAAATTTCATCCCAACACCCGTGTGGGGTTTCAAACAATCAAACACATATTTTATTTGTGCAGTTGGGCGATGTGTAAAATTTATCGTCCCAATCAATGTCCTTCAAATAGGTGTACATAAACAAACCGTCTGGTTTGTAAATGGATATTTATTTATTCACATTCATGTTAAAAATTATATTTTTAACGATCAAACTATTTTATCCAACCTATGAATATTCTATTCGGTTCATTTATTAAATAAAATGTTATCTTTATTTTTCTAACTTATTTTTAGAAAATTTCGGCGGCATAACGGCACGATACTAGAAACGGGACAAGGCCTAGCCTTATCCCCGGTCTAGTGAAGGCCCACGCCATTCACACATCAATCAAATCCATTCAATTCACCAAACAATTCAATTCAAACCAAATAATCTAACCAACTACACAACCAAACAAACAAGTCCATGGTCTGTGGACGATTGTGTCGGGTGCTACTAAGCACCGTCTGCATCCTAGTATATATATATATATAACTAGAAAAGAAATTGAAGAGTGAGAAATTCTCACCAATAGCTATCCAATACCACGACTCTTCATTTAGAGAAATCTTCATCGTCCTCGCCTTTTTGTCATCTCCGTTGCCCGTATTCTCTACATATGTTAAAATCGAATTTTTTACTTCGCTATTCAATATATAAAAATCAAATTTTTACTTTGTTGTTCAATATATAAAAATCGAATTTTTACTTTGTTGTTCAATATATAAAAATCGAATTTTTACTTCGCTATTCAAAATATAAAAATCACATTTTTTTCTCTTTCTATATTATAAAAATTATATTCTTGTCCTTTCTATATTATAAAAATTATATTCTTGTCATATTTAAAAATCAAATCTTTATGATATTAAAATCATATCTTTCTACGATAAGTATCATATTTTTATATAAGATGAAATCATACATTTCAAATCGAAGAAAACATATTTTTCTTATCAAGGAAAACGTATTCCTCGAATCAAAGAAAATGAATTTTTCGAATCAAAGACAATTCCATTTTCCATTCAAAGAAAATCCTATTTTTCATTCGCTATAATTTTTAAAAACATATTTTTATTCATCTTATATGTTTATATAAACCACATTTTTAATTCGCTATTTATATAAAAATCTGAAAATAAACCATGTTATAATATTTTATAAATCTGAAAATAAACCATGTTATAATATTTTATAAATCTGAAAATTAACCATGTTATAATATTTTATAAATCTGAAAATAAACCTTGTTATAATATTTTATAAATCTGAAAATAAACCTTGTTATAATATTTTATAAATCTGAAAATAAACCATGTTATAATATTTTATAAATCTGAAAATAAACCTTGTTATAATATTTTATAAATCTGAAAATAAACCTTGTTATAATATTTTATAAATCTGAAAATAAACCTTGTTATAATATTTTATAAAAAAAAAAGAAACTAGTTAAATTACAAAGGGATTAATGAAAAACTGCTCACTGTATCATTTCTGCTCATGCCGACTTGTCTTCAACTTCTAGGGCTCAAAATCGCGCCTCCATCAAGCCGCCAGCACCAGATCGGAGTTCGCCACGTCAAGGGGTATTGCGACGCCTGCCTGTGCCTGCGAGGAGGTGGAGTTCGATCCCCTCTGGCGCTCGAGAATTGAGCTCGACCGTGGTCACTTTGAGACCAAAATTCGAGCAGATTTCCTCATGAAACGAGATCACGACCATTGGATGTGCTGAGCTCATCGAGCTGATCAACGTTGCCATTGGAAGCTTGGGAATGGGTGCTCGGAGAGGAAGATCGGAGGGGAGAAGGGCTGAGCAACTTCGGGCGTTTATTGTTTTGGAGGCGCGATGGATTTTGACCCCGTTGACCAGGGATTAGAAGATATAGGGCTTTATAATATATAAATATTAATATTTAATTCAAATGTTTCTTTATTTACAAATTTAACGCTCTGAACTCCGAACGAACCTCAACAACTGTCGCCCCTAGCTAAATACCCCCATTCCGAACACAATGAGATATATATCGTAAGCTGATTCGATCGTTACGATCAGTTTCAGTTGAATTTAAAATATAAATCTTTATATATTCAATTTAAACGCATATTTTAAATTACCGGGGCCACATACTGACTCTAAAAATTCCGAAAAATATTTTCTAACTTCGTATTGACGATACGGTCCTAACAAAACTAGTTTCGTCGAATTTTGAGACCGTTTGAAAAATGGCCAATTTCCAGTCGATTAAAATCAACTGAAACTGGTCAAACGCGTTATCCTTTGCCACGCTCACATATTGATTCGAGAAATTATGAAATTTGAAATCTAGCAATAACTTTACATCACGGATCCAACAAAAGTGGTTTCGTCGAAATCCGAGGTCGTTTGCAAAATGGCTATTTTCAAGGGCCTAAAATCCATAGCGACTATTCAGAATTTTCAACTGGACATATCTTTTGATTCCCGCTATGAAATTTCAGTTTTTCGGGTTCGTTGGAAAGATAGTCACAATTAGATTTCATTATTTTTGGTTTCACTAAAATCCGGTTTGTTTTGCACCCGGTACATTCATTTGAAGTTTGAAATCGAATTATCGAACTACCGCGCCATTTTCAATTCTTTTTATAATTATAAATAAATATTTATATTCTATCGTCGATCTATATAACTATATACGATTGAATTTTGTTCAAAATAAATTTCTCGTCGTTTTTATTTAAAATAATTCATTTTAAATAATCAAAATTCGCTAAAATTGCCAAAATAAAATTTTTAAACTGACCCAGATTTTCGGGTTGTTACAATTCTCTTTGTTTTGTCATAAGGAAGCTCCTTGACCATAGGGTGAAAAGTAGAAAGTCTGATCCACTAGCACATTATTGGCAACGAGGATCGGCTGAGGTGTCGGACTTAACCCTGTATCCACCTCGAACTTATGATGCTTCTTGAGCTTGTAAATGGGATGGAATCAAAGGTACAAGGGATCGACGTGAGGATCAAGTTGGGTTTTGACATCATGTTCAGCTGGGATGAGATGGTGATAGATAGATAAAAGAATTGAGGTGACCAAGCTTCCTTAATTTGGCTAGGGATCGCAGGCTCATGTGATAATAAGGGAGTAAAAGCGGAATTTAGAATCTGTTTGGACTAGATACTCCCAGTAGATCCGTTGATTAGGGTTGTGGGTTTGTGAGTGTTGATGTGAACCTGATAGTGGTTTGAGATACGGATGGGCATTAAATGAACCGTTATACAAAAATTGCCCGTATTAGTACGCATAGTTGTGAAAAGCGTCCAATTGTGCGCCTTTTTTTTTTTTTTTTTTTTTTTTTTTTGCATTTTAAGCTGCAATAACCACTGCTACAAATACTTTTACCATCACTACTACTATTACTATTACTATTATTATCATAATAACATGAAATGTGAATAACTTTTTTTTTCCGTTATATGAAAACATAATCACATCATTATTTCCTATTCGATTATCATCAACGAGTTAATAATATTACAATTATGTGATTGATTGACCTCAGCATGTCGACATTTAGAGCTGACATATGTTTTATTATCCAACATAATTTAGATTCATTTTAGTATTGTCAGAAATATATAATGTAATGCATAAAAGATCATAAAATATTGGCTAGCATAAATGCAAAAGCAAATGAATGAGACTGAGAACCCGTGAGCGATAAATCAAGAGAAGCAGCTTTAGAGGAAGAGAAAGCATCCTCAGAAAACTAACATTTAATCAACTTTGAAACATATCCTTGGACATATTTGTTTTTTTTTTTTTTTTTTTTTTTTTTTTTGCATGTGTGAATATGTACAATATCTTTGTACGATTTGTTTGCAACATTTTTTTTTTATGATTTGGTATTTGTTAAATACAATCAATCAATCATTAAATTTATTAGATTCAAATTTTTAGTTTTATTACTATTTTGGATTTGAAAACTATTGTGCTTGAAATTTTATGCTTTATGTTTTTTTGTAAAATGCATAAAAAATTTGTTGCATATGTTTTAGCAAAAAATATTGAATTTTTTAATTTTTTGTTAACATATTGAACTTATTGAAAAAAATTAAACATGCGCAGTAAATTAAAAAGGCGCAGACCATTTGCCTCTTAGTGCGCCAAGGCTCTAGAGAGGGTTTGCGCCGTTTTGCGCAGTGCGCCATTAATAACGCTGTTAGAACGTGGAAATCCAAACTGAATTTTCAAAGCAAAGCAGATACTCCAAACCGGACCAATCTGTATTAATACAGCCCAACTGTGGTTCGAATGATTGAATTGGCCATATTAAAGCGGACCAAATATAATATTCACACTAGTAATCTTATGACAGAAATATAACCAACTTGGATCCCCCCACCCCCCACCCCCCCCCCCCCTCCAAAAAAAAAAAACCCAACTCTTATGACTTATCTAAATTTAGATTTGAACGATGTATATTCTATTTTCGGTATATGCTGTTATATTAATAGTAATCGTTGTCATAAAGGAAGTAAGTTATAATTTTACTATAATATTTTTTCATTTTATTGTTTTGGATAAATGATAATTATACTCTTATTCTTGTTATTTGACTTCATGATTACAGATTGATTAATATTGATATTTAATTGATCTACTAAAAAAATTTGTCATGTTGCTACATGTCAAATTGAAATATTCATACAATTAGGAACTAATCTTTCATTTCAGTATAACATTGTGTGTTTCAATTTTAAATGTAAAAGTTCCACATTGTTGCTTTCTTAAATTTATTTTTGATGGACGTGATTTTGTTATTTCATATTTAATAGGGGTATAAACAGGACCTGACCAAAATCGGATTGTATTAACATTAAACCGAACCAAAACCAAACCATTTAAAAGATTAGTGTAATGGTATGTATTTTTAATTCATCGTTTGATGCAGTGCAGAAGCAATTTGGGCTTCAAACCAAGTCGGCTCCACCCCTATTTTGAGGGTGGACTATGGAGTTAATTAATCATGGGTCTAACGTCAGAGATATTTGGATGCTGGGTCTATAAGAAACCATATGGGATGCTAGCAGTAGGGGAGTGTTACCAGACAAGTTTGTCATGTGCTTCCCGTGCCATGGGCAGCATTTTGCATCTCATGGAGGATAGCTCGTAGTTCGAGTTGGTGATTTCGGCTACTGAGAGTTGTTTGCGGTAGGCTTTCCTTGTAGTGATTACTTGCGTGTAGGACAAAAGCATGAAGTGGGTGCGTGGTCATGCGGCTGGGTTGGTTTGGAACTCTATTGCATCAATGTGTAGGGCTCCGTGGATTCATGTTAGTGTAGCTTGGACATTTGATATCAGGAGACTGTATGGAGATGTCATAAATGACTTCATTGTCAAGAAGGATTGCCACATTTGTGTTCCGAACGCTACTGTAGAAACCACTGTTGTATGGCTCAATGACCGAGGTTGAGACATGAGGAGATGGGTACATGTATTGTACTACACAATGCACATGGAACCAGAATGAGATTTCCTTTTTGAAAGCCCTAACCAGAACCAGTGCCTACACGAGATACGTTGAATACTAGGAAGCCTTGAAGCCCTGTGTGGTTATCTGCCAGCTTCCGAATTCAGTCAAGGAAGGGATCAATGATCCTTTTTGCCAATGGTATAGTGGCCAAGGAGAAAGTTGTTGGCAGCACCCTTTTTGCCATCAATGAGCTTTTCAGGATGAAACAGGTAGCGGTAAGTTTTAGTTCTGACTTCATCTGGGATCAAGACAACCTTAAGCTTGTGTCAAGGAGGTTTTTATTTATTTTGAAATGCCGTTACTAATAATAGCTTCCATTGGCAGTCGTTTTGAGAAAAATCTACCAATCGATGTGTAGATAAACTGTCTGGTGAATCACTGTAAAGAAAATAGTGGATTCTCCTTAGGTTTTGCTACTTAGATTGATTACCATTCAAAGCAATGGATTCGAATCTCTTCAATGCAGTCACATAGAAACCTGCTGCTGTTGAGACCCAGCTGACAGGCAAGGCTGTGGTAATTCTGACTGAACATTTGGACGAGGCCCATCAAAATGGAATAAGTTTGGCTGAGGCACAATGGGTTAATTATGGACGTTTCGTACGATTTTGATTCAAGTCTTTGTCCGTCTATTTTCTATAAATACTGATGTCTGTTGTTTTCCAAAGCGAGAATCCTACATTTTGTCTCAATGAAATTGTTCTTTTGCATGCACAACTGATTTGTGGCAGTTCTTGCAGTTTTCCATCCAATTTACCAGTACATTTTATTATGCCAAATTATATTGCATATATTCGTCATTTGTACTTAATTGTATTATCTGCAATATGAATTGAAAATAATAATGAATATATTCATCTGATTGAAGATTTGATGTGGATGTTCCCGGGAATATGGTCTACAAGGAAAGTGATTTCACTACTGCAGGTATGTCTGCTTTAAGTTATATCAGATTTACTTTGACAAACGATTGGCTGAAGATTGACTCTTTTATGTTTTCGTTCTGGTCACCATTTTTTGCATCGGCTTACATTCTAGTTTATATGGCAGTACATTCTAATTAATATACCATTGCGTGTTTCGAATGTATATTGAGCCTTGTAGTATTAATATGTACTGCCATCAAAGTAAAAAAAATATGAATAAATAGGAAAACAAGCTGGAGATTCCTTTTTTTTCAACCTTCCTATTCAAGCATATTAGTCTGCGCATCTGTTTACGAACCTGTTGGAAGAAAGTCAGGCTATATATTATGACATCTGTGTTGGTCCTATTTAGTCAGCTATTAAGAATGGACTCCTGCAGTTATGTAGTTTTTATTATTTACAGGGGAGGATATTGTCTCAGAAGATAGCCCAGCGGGACGGTTAGGTCTTACAGTGTGTTATGACTTAAGATTTCCAGAGTTATATCAGCAGTTGAGATTTCAACACCATGCGCAAGTAGTTTCCCTTGAGTTGTAATATATAGTCATACGTTTCATTCCTCATTGAATTCGTATTCTGTTGATTGTAGTAACTTTTATTCTCTCTATTTTACATGAACATAGATTTTATTGGTGCCAGCGGCTTTTACAAAGGTTACTGGAGAAGCTCATTGGGAAATTCTTTTACGTGCACGTGCAATTGAGACTCAATGCTATGTACGAATGATTCTTAGCTTTTACTTTTCCGCATCTGTTGGTAATTGATTTTTGATTAACTTGCACTGATCGCTCACCGTCCATTAACTTTTTCCTATTTAGTTGTTAACCTTTAAAGACTGATAACATACAAATATGAATATAAGCTACGTCAGACTGATCCGCAAATCGTCTTTTGGTTTTTGTATAAATTAGCAATACAAGCATTAGAATGTAAAGCTTTTGGGTAGCTGGTGGCCATGAAATGTCTTGGAGCATGTTGTTTTCCATCTGATGCCTAAAAATTAACTATTTATTACTTGATTGTAACTCGTAAAAAATCAAAATGGATGTGGTTACGCTAATTGGTGCTTTGCAGATGATAATTTCATAACTGAGTCAAGAAGAATGTTAACGTTTAATTTTGAAGCTTGTACAATTTTTTTTTTTTTTTGTTGATCAATGTATTTTCCAATTGAAATAGATCATAGCTGCAGCTCAAGCGGGAAAACATAATCAAAAAAGAGAAAGTTACGGAGATTCTCTAATTATTGACCCATGGGGTAAAATATTGGCGCGACTTCCAGGTGCATTTGCTCATTGCCGGTTTCACAGTACTATTACTTTGAAAATGTTCTGAAGAGTATCAGCCAAATATTTATATACCATTGTTCAGTGATAACATTAATGTGAAAACAACTGCCACACTACACAATATCGTATAAGATATCACATTTTGCAGAGGATGGAATGACTTGGTTTGTTGAAAAAACAGCAGATTTTCTTTTCCCTAATATTTAATTTCCCATATTTTTATATTTGATTTTCTGATTATGAAATTTAAAATGCAAGTTTATGTGGAAAGCTGAGATCAAATCATCACAGTTATACACTAATGCATCATCAATGCAATCAAATTGATATTTTAATTTTAAGGGAATATGTTAAGCATTTTAATCCGTTCTTTTGTCTTGTTCAGATCGTTTGTCTACTGGAATTGCCATTGCTGAGATCGATTTGTCTATGATCGATTCTGTAAGAACCAGGATGCCAATATCTGAGGTATACGTGTATATTCATTTTTTTTGTTGGTTCACTTGGAAAATATTTGTAATCTTATACAATCTGAAACTTATTCTTTGTTTACCTGTTACACTTTGTTAATAATTCTGGGTCTTATTTCAGCATAAACGGCTACCGAGTTGCAGCAAAGCTTGATTTCTTCTTCGCAAATCATTTGGGACTTGATCGATATTGCATGTTTTTTAACTGTGCTTTGTCGCATGATAAATTTGAGGCTTCTAAACACTTGCAGTGGTTTGCACAAAAGTGAGCTAGTTGTATTGGTGGTTTGATATGGATTGATGCGATAAGGGAAAGATACAAGCAGTGAACCATTTGCCTTATGTTGTCATTGTAAAATGCATATTTTGTATGATCTTTTAGCTAGATATGAACCTGAATATTTATACATTTCAAGATATCATGCTATTATGTTATTGGAGGCTTGAAGTTCATAATGTAGTGCTAGCAAATCAAATGATTGTCAAGTTGAAGTGTTTATTTCGGTTGTATGTTCATGATTTTAAAAATTACTAATACCATTACTTCCAACATTTAATTAAGCAATGCTTTGATATACGAGCTTGTATCAAATTTCCAACGCAGGCTTCCTTAAATTCAGCATGTATATAAGATTAAAAAAAAAAAAAAAAAATTAATTTTATTGAATAAAGTATCTCATTTGCGTTGTTTTAGTAAGTAATTTAAAGAAGGTTACATCATGTTTTTGATGCTGACGTCTATATTTATGATTTATTTCCTCCATTGTTATATTAATGAAAATGAAAAAACAAATAAAACCAAAATTGATCGCTTGCTATTTGTGTCCCCAAAAGGCTCCACATTGGAAATTTGACAAAATGAGCGACCTCTATTCGATGACTATCCAAACCCGGTAGGAATAGAAGCCAGTTGACTAAATCGATCTGTATTGATTACTTTTAACTTTCAAGACAACTGCATATTGAGAAATATCATTATTCAAGTGTTTCAACATTGGTGCAGATCACAAATTTGAAACTTACTTAGTGTTTATTCGAACAACACTGAAAAGTAGTATATTGTTTACTATCTAACAATCAAAAAAATAAGAGAACAAATAAGAATAATTAAATTTACTCAAAAGTGTTCAATTCAACTATTATTAACATAAAAATTTAAGAGAACAAACACTTCTTCTTCTATTTTTTTTTTTTTTTTTTTCAAAAGAAAGGCGGTTGAGTTTTGTTTTACTTTATGATATAGGATATTTTTTTATAAACTACCGACTCACACAAGTTACAACAACGCTTGGTTGCAAAAAAACATGTAATAGACCTTTCTTCGCTGCTTAAAAAGGGGATCCCAAACATGTCAATTTCTCGATTTTAGTATGGAAATACCAGTATCTAGTCTAACATCAACACATGAAATACTTGAACCCGAAAAAAAAAAACCTTAAACTTTATGCAATGGTTTTAATGAATCAGGAATACTTAATACTTATAAGCTATGAAAATGGATAAGTAGCATAAAACGAGAGTGAGTTTGTTCACCTCGTTTTAACTGAGGTGAACATAACGTCATTCGCGATGTTAGTGATGTGCGGCTGAGATTAAATCAGAGGAATTCAGGGGCCAATCCCAGCCCCACACCACTAACACCGTCAGTGGTGTTATGTTCACCTCAGTTAAAATGAGGTGAACAAACTAGTATTAGCAGAAAACTCGACTGTTATCCCTTTAAAAGTTTATCGACGTGCCAGGTTCTCCTAATTTTTTTCAGAGAAGAGCATTAACTTTGAAGGTGAGTGGGGTTTAATCGAATCTTCACTCAATTTTTTTTAGTAATTGTAGATATGAAAGTCCATCTCTAATTGAATTAGACCATTAGATTATATCTATTTTGTCACATCTTAGTTATGATCATTTGTGACACCACACCCTTTAACCACCCCTTACATGTCCTGCTAAGTAATGTGGGTCTACGTATAACTAAAAGCTTTCAGAGATTAAGATCGCAAAACATAAAATAAATTTATAGTGGAAGTATTTTAGAATAATGAAAGCATTTCATAGATCCATAACTTTAAAACACCATTATTCAAAGACCATGAAATCATCGAATGTCTACAGATCTTAATCTCAAGAAAAATCATATCAGAGTGCATATACAAAATAACCTCTCAAATCCGATACAAACAAAATCAAATGTCATAATAAAATGATGTAAATACATGAGGAAAACTATAGGGTTCGAAAGATGTACTAGCTGTCTGAATCAAGCACTACCCTGTGAACCTAATGGGCAAAAAGCAAAAGATAATGGATCAGATATAAAAGTTTGACGAAAATGACTACTAGAAAGAGAATAATAAAAAAATAGACTTAATAGCAAGTCTAAGAATTACAAGAATTTAGTGTTTTAGTGTCTGTACTTTACTTAATGTGATGACTATTTGCTATGTAATTCCTACTACAGAAGTAAAGTACAATTTAAGAATGATTTTTAATTCCACTCCGATCGACCTCCTGCACTCTACCATGAAGTTAACGTGGTAGTTGATGCCCCTTACACTAAATCAGAATATATACAGACATGAGTCGTTAGTACGGGTCATCCTAACTGTTGCGGTCTCTTATTTACCGCTCCAAAGCCGCCAGCGTAAATGTTCATATGGACATCTATCTATTGCTAAGATCCCACAGTGTCTTATTTACCGAATCGATGCTTGCACGCCCAATCATCGTTAATACGCACTACCTTTAGTCCTCCTTTACTGGGTACTTATTCACCGCTCCCGCGTGTGTGTTCGTTATGCCCCCAAATTTGCACACCCACCTTAACCTCTATGACTGAATCTTAACTATTTGTCACTTACCGCTTCATTGTGTGTGTCTGTTTTCCATTAGTATGGGCTCCAACTAAGCTAGGTGTAACAATCCAGAATTTCTGAACCAATTTAAATTTTTCATTTTGGCTATTTTAATTGATTTTAAAGATTTAAAATGATTTATTTTAAATAATAACGACTAAAAATTTATTTAAATCAAAGTTAAAACGTATAAATTTATTTTAGTTACAAAACAAGCTTGAAATGACGCTGTAGCTTGAAAATTTGGTTTTAAACTTCAATTGAATATACAGAATTCAATATAAATCGGATTTCAGTAAAACCAGAAACATTTGAATCTGTTTAATAATATCTTTCTAATGAATGTAAGAAACTCAGATTTCATAATATAAATTGAAAGTTATGTTCAGTTTAAAATTTAGAATAGTCGTTATGGAATTTATATAATTTAAATATAATATATGACCCTTAAAAATAGCCATTTTGCAAACGACCTCCGTTTTCGACGAAACCACTTTTGTTGGATCCGTAATGTCGAATTATTGTTAGGTTCACATTTCATAATTTTTGGAATTAGTATGTAAGCGCAATGAATTTAAATGTGTTTGGTAATTTCAGTTTCAATTTATTCGACTAGAAAAATGGTCATTTTTCGAACGACCTCCAAATTCAATGAAATTAGTTTTGTTAGGACCGAATCGTCAAAATATAGCTAGATAAATTTTTCTGTAATTTTTGGAGTCAGTATGTGGCCCCGGCAAATTGAAATGTATGTTTAAATTCAATATATATTGATTTATATTTTAATTTAAAGAAAAACTGATTGAAATGATCGAACTGCCTTACGAAACATATCACATTGTATCTGGAATATGGGTATTTGGTTAGTGGCGGCAGTCGTTGGGTTTAATTTGGTGTTCGGACGAAATTGAACCAATTAATGAATTGAATAATATTAAAATTTATATATATATTCAATAAAAATGGGAAAGCCTCGTTCATTTAAAATCCGCCGGCCCTAATCGTTTAACGGCTGAGAGCCTCCGATTTTCTTTCGATTAAAACTCCCAATCCACTTCGAAATTTATACAATTCCAAAACGAAAGTGATAGAGATTTCTTAGCTCTTCAAAACCATATGACCATGATCGATTTTTGTGAACTATGGTGCGTGATTTTGAGGCATGAACGTCCGCAGTTCGCATGCAAATTGAGGGAGTTTGTGGCCACCGAACTGGCGGCTGTTCTAGGCGGTGGAGGCTCTGACGACGGCGAAGGACGTGGCGCTGTTGGATCAGCTTCCGGCGGCTTGGATGATGAGTGATTGGGAACCCTAGGAGGCGACGTTATGGGTTTATACGGGCTTCAGGAAGATGACGAGGGAAGAGAAGGTTAAGGGATTAGTTAGGAAATTAATTAGTTTAATTAATTTTTATTTATTTTAACTAATTAATCAAATGTATTAAATGCGATATCTTCTTCATACGAGGTCCAAATCCGACGATTTCACTTGCGTTGGAGTCGTGTTGAAGAGAGCTGCAACATGGGACTGACCAAAACGAAAACGGAGCACGTTAGAAATTTAGGCAAATTTCAACCTAAACTGTACTGAAATCATCAAATAAAGAAGGGCGAAGTGGAAACGAAAGTGAGAATTCTCTCACTAAAATTATTGTACAGTTATTTATTTTATATAAATTGCCAATATTGATTTTTATCCCTTTTAATTATCAAAATGTTATGTATTTTTGGAGTTCAACACATGAATCGCACAAATCATTTGAAATAGAAGGATTGTATGGATATTAACGACACTTGCATTTTCATACTCCGCAGATGGCCACTTGTGGCGCCGTAAATGGAATTCGGTAGTTGAGTATTTATTTATATGGATGATTTGGTGATTTGTGTTGTGATTTTAATGTTAAACATATTAAAAAATAATGTTAATATTAATGTGGTAGTTGAAATTAAATTATAAATATCTATTTATTATTTAACAGTAAAATTGGTAAATTAGAAAAATAATTCAAACTGAATTTGAATTGGTTAAATTTATTAACCAATGAGTTATTTAAAATGTCTGTTGTTGTTTGAAAACCCCACATGGGTATTGGGATGATATTGGACATACACTGATCCTAATAATTAGAGGTATGTTAATCGATGGGTTGACAGACAGTGGTGAGCGTTATTTAATTATTTAACGCTTATACAATTGTAGAATGCACTCTGGATGTTGTTTAAATGTGTAATGATTATTTATCATTATTCTTGAATACATGCGATGTATGAAATCCATATAACTGAAATTATATGGTAATTGATCGAGTCGCATTCCGATTCAGAAATAACGAATATTTTAAAATAATATTCAGTGAAGAATTAAAATATGATTTTGATGTCTGATTTTAGATGAACACAAAAATATTGGAATATATGAAGCCGAGTAAGTAGATATTCGCCATTTTACCTGAACGGGTTTATCGATCGATTTTATTCATTTTTTAATGAATATCGAAAAAATTGATTTCAAAATCTGATATTTTTAAAATATTATATTATCGTTTTAATATTATAATGATATGAAATATTCATTTTTGATTTAAAATTGAAAATGAAGTGGAAATCGTTTTAAATTGAATTTATAAACGATTTATAGAATACGTTTTAAACAGAAATTGACAATATTATATATATATAATGGTTAGAATAGAACGCGTCGCGCAACGACGTTCGCGAATTTCAACCATTAACTTCAAATTGATGTAACGGGAGATTCGACCGTCGGGTTCTCCTAAAACCGGAACCGTTGGGTTCGTCGAAAAGAACTCTCCAATGGATATGAGAGATTTAAATTTGAATTGTTAGATTTGGAAATATGTCCAAATCAAATTCTAGAAAAGGTCGTTATGGATGTAGTTCGGTGGCTGATATTGGAAACCGATTGTAAAGGCCTCAATAAAATTAATAAAAATATGGAAAAATTGTGTAAAATCATAATAAATGATTTGGAAAGATTTTGGATGAAAAATTCCAAGTTTTGAAAAGATAAAAGGTATTTTTATCAAAATGAACTAATTATTAACTAGAATAATAATCCAAGTGATTTTTTTTAAATAAATAAATTGGATTTGTAAAAGGGTTTTGAGATAACTAGAATTTTCCAACGTATAAATTGGAATGGATTTGAATGGAAATAATCATAGGAATATTTCGATATTGGATTCCGTGATTATACAGATATTGTTGAAGAATTTGGAAGATATATATATATATATATATATATATATCGTTATTCCCAATACGATATTTGTTGGTTTCAGAATTTGATATTGAATATAAGCCGATATAATTTCTATTTAGAGCCTTGTATTTAATATCAAATTGGATTTTGGGTTTGTCGTGAATGGTTTCTTAAATAACGTTGTTCTTAAACCCAATTGAGAGAGGAATAAATCTTTTGATTAAGATTAATGGAGTTTTCCAATTATATTTATTAATTGGGATTAAATGGAAGTTGATTTCGGGTTCGTTGTGAATGATGTTTTAAATGACATTTGTTCCTTAACCCTATTAACAGTGAAGATATGATTTGGAATTTATAAATCTTTTTATTAAGATTTAATGGGAATTTTCCAAGGTAAAGTTTTCCAATATAAAATATTAAATTGGAATTGAATGGAATTCGATTTGGTAATAATCGAGATGAGACTCTGTGAAGGAAGACCAATACTATTTATGTGATTAAAAGGCTTTGCCGATATTCCGTTTATAGTATTAGTACGTTACAGAAATTTATATCGATAATATACTGTTATGATTTCTGTGAATATCTCATTTTGATGGAAGAAGATTTTGGGGTTTATCGTAAACTATGTTTTAAATGACATTTGTTCTTTAACCCAGTTAAAAACAAGATAAATTTTCCTAAAGTTGAATAATCATAAAGTAATGATTTTTGATATTAAAACTAAACTAAAGTTTTCATGAATCTTTAAGTAGATTAAAATTAGAATGGGATATTTAAATTCATCGAATTTAAGAAACGGTGGAGAATGGAGTATCGCTAGTTTTACTCCAGGCGATAGTTAAATCTTTAATTAGATTTGAACGTGAAATGGTAATTAATTTTACCAATAACACTGTGGGTGTTAGAAATGGAGTACTACCAGTTTTGCTCTATGGGATAAATAGGTTGGGAATGGATTAATAATTAAATGATTACTTCAGTAAGGCTCGATAATCCGGACTAGTTTTATAAACCTTAATTTGGTTTAAAATTGTTAAAGGATAAAATAAAATATTTTGGAATTAATATCCAAAGGAAGATTAAAGAATAAATTTAAAAGAATTTATCTTTAATAAAATTAATAGGAACCTTTCTCTAAAAATGTGAATATTTGAATAAACGAATATTCTGAATTGGAATGACGCGTATGATGTGTTTTTTATAGCACTTGATTATTGATTATAAAATACGCGAGTCATTTGGGAAGACCGGGTTTAGTCCCATTCTGAATAACTGTTACGACGATTAAAAGTCGACAATGAAGACGGTGGTTGAAGACCGGAGATATTCACATTGTTCGGATGATTACTGATGTCTTGACTGGGTCGTACACCCGTATTAAGTGGTGATCGTCCAGACGTACTTGGAGATCGACCGGATATGCGAGGACCTCTTTCCTGTATTGGACATATGGGACGAGGAATAAGGTGCCTCCGGTTTCGTTCAGACACAGAACGAACTTGTAAATGGATGTGTGTCTGACATTGGATTTCATTCTGCGTTGACTGATTTCTATTAAATATATATATCTGTTTGGTGGCGGAGAATTTATTCTATTGCTTAACACCCTTCTCTGAGACGTACGAGCTTAGAGGTTATATATTGATGGACATCAGTTGTATAGCGTGAATTGTCAGTGTGGCATGCTGAGATGCAAATGATCAAGGTTTTTTTTGAAAAGTAGAGTCTTGTGGTTGATGATCAAAGCACGGCTTTAGATAGCATAGCTTTGTGCATAGCGCTAATTCGCGGGTCTCACACCCAGTATGAGTCAAAAATGGGATAGTGACTGTAGGGAGAGCACGGCGTTTCTTTCTAGCTAGGAGTGGTGTCATGGTATGGAGCCCAGAAATTTTTACTTATGTGGATGATAGATTGCGAGGCGCCTCAGATATTGGTCGCTACTAGCCAAGTGATAGGTCCGATAGGACCGGGAAATGTGTTCTCAGGAATAACTAATCCACCAAAGTAAGTGTGGACCGGCCCTAAAGCTTCCAAGGGTTGCCCGTAGTTGTGATCCTGAGGCATTTGCTAGAGTGTTTCAAATTGGAGAGGAGCCATCCCTTGCCTCGACTCATAGATGGAAATCTAATTTCCAATACGTGACTTTTTGGTTTTAGTTGTAAACCTATATGGCTACATAGTAGGATGAGGTACTGTGCCGTCTATGATTGATACATTTATATTTGAAGTTGTTTTATGACACTATGCACTTACAGTAATATCAAAATGATTTGTTTTAAAGCATAGCAAGCTTGTTTGGCTATTATAAGGTAAAAGTCTACCTCCGGCTTGCGTTTCATTGTGTGATGAGACTTGAGTCTTATAATAGCTTCATTTTCCAAAAAGAATTGCGTTGTTTTATTTTAAACTAAGATTCATGTGGAGTAAATCCGTTCCGTGCTATACGGCGAGGTCCCATGATTTCCCAACTTTTAAAATAAAGATTTAATTACTGTTTTAGTTCTCATACCAGTCCCATGACTGAGTCGTAGTTTATTGTTTCTACCTAAACTCTGGGTGCCCATATTTTCCACATGGGCAGCTAAGACTTTTGGTTTTCATAGATATTTCTTTTCACATGATCCTGGATTACAACTGGAGCTATATTCGGAAAGCATTGTATCCGTGTATTTCATTCAGTTATGTTAGTAGATGTATTTCGGCTGTGCATTGTATTTATACATTTTTGTTTCCGCTACTATGTAAATTTTAAATCTCTGATATTATTTTCCGCTGTATATTGTTTATGCATACTCTGGTATCTTGTACTCTGATGTAAATTGTTGTAATAGTAATGAAATGTTCTCGTGTTTTTGTTCTGATGCGTCGTGTTCTCAAAGCAATCCGGGCTTCGAACGGCCTCTGTCGATTTAGCGATTGATTCGGGCGGAGCGAAACTTGGATCGTTTCACTAGGTCTAACTAAGTAACTTATTTGTTGCTCCAACGAACATCAAGTTCGTCATTAGTACGACATCCTATCCATTTTCTATTATTATGATAATTCTGAACTTTTAGGTTCTTTACTATTTCTTGATAGTCTATGTTTAAAAAAACCGTCTCTACCTATCATGAGCTAATATCATAATAGTTCTAGTCCTTTTCTTTTTCATTCTTTTGTTATAACAAATGTTTTAATTTATCTACAAATTTTAAAATCTTGTTCCTTTACTTTTATAAACTTCGTAGAACAATCCATTTTATTCTATTACAAATGTACATACATGTTTCTTTGGTCTTTTCTGCAAATTCTGCATTTTTTTGTCTTATGTGAAATTTCTCTCTTTTCTATTATTTCACATAAGTATACAAAGGGTTTTAAAACTACTTTAAATCTAAAATATAATATACTTAACACATGTTAAAGAAACTGCAAATTTAAAATAATTGTACTAAGCAGTACAAATAAACTAAAAACTAAAAATGTAAATTAAAACTATTTTAAGCCTAAATACTTAACTTCTCTGATTCTAAAATAGTAACTTTTCACCCATCTGCGGTTCTATGCTGATGTCCCTTGGCCTTCCTCGAACCCTATCTCCAGACCTTATAATATTTTAATTATTGTCTTCTTCCTCAAAGAAACTATTTAATTTTAGGTTCAACCTCTAAAAACTGAGAAGGAACCTAAAGGTAGAAGAATAAGAGTGTGTGCAATGAGATTACTAGGTTAAGTTCTATTTATAGAAGTACTAAGGAGGCTTGGACCATTGGATCAGCTAGATCAAATCTGAGCTTGCCATGTCACATACCCAAATTTGACCGTCAATCTTACACCTAGATGCTCATAATATAATAAAATAAGATATGTTTTCTTCCTTCATACTTGCCCACGTTTTAAGGCTAGGTATCAAGCGCGGGTCGACCTGCTCCTCTTGGCATCTAAGGACCTACACGACCAGAATTTTGACTCCAGAATTTTGACTCCCTCCTCCTCCAAAGACGTCATTCCGCTTCGGCACCGTATTCCCTAGGATACAAAATTCATATCTCCTAGATGCTTGTGTATCCCCAAATGGGATATGAAATCGAGATAATGCACGAAGGAGGATACGAAATTCGGGGAGACGTCGGTTCTAGGATACGAATTTGGCTATTGTGGTCTCCAATTCTCACTTACTCCCACCTAATCCACTACCTATAAGTACCCCCTTCCTCATTCTTCACAAAGGTTGAATTTTGCATGATTTGAGAGCTATACAAGAACCTAGAACATCATTAATGTCTGCTTAGAACTCAAGAAAGAAGAAGAAACATATATTTTTCTCCCAAGACATTGCATGTGCAAAATATTACTCCCAAATACTTAGCTAATATTTGTATGATGATGACTTGTACTTGTAATCCTCAACAATCATTAAAATCCTCAAACGTCTTCAAAGTGGACGTAGGTTCCTTACGGATCGAACCACTATAAATTTCTGTGTTATTTACTTTCCACACTTACTAAATTTCCGTACGCAAAACGCTAATTCTCGAGTATTAGATAATCTTTAGGTGTGACGACAATTTTAGTCGCCAACACTTTGGTGTTTTCACTGAGAACTTGAACTCACTTCTTTCCGTGCAACTTACATCTCGACTTCTACGCGCTACTCAGGTTTTTCTCGACCTACCGTTCTGGTCCACTTACGATGGTTAAAAGAGGAAGGAACCTAATTACCAGGACCTCCGCAGTGGCTGACACTGCTGCTTCTCAACAGGCCCAATCCACGGGAAACCCGGCTGACATGGAAATAGTCCCTCCTTATGACCTTGATGCTCCGGCCACCCAAGCTCAGCTTTTCGAGCTTAATAAAAAACTTGAAAGACAGAACTTGAGGGCTCAACGATACGTTGAAGACAAACATTGATCTTATGCAAGGACTCCATGATAGTCAACGTCACGTTGTTCGTCTCAAGCTCAACCTGAACAGCGCTCGACCGTAGCTCAACGCCTTAGAGAGTTCTTCTTCTAATACTCGGGGCTGAAGCCAAAGAAGGAGGACGACTGCTAACGCCAATTCCCTCACCAACGCTAATGCCAATGTCAATGGCAACGACAACTGAAACGGTAATGGAACTATTGTAACTTTCAGCTAAAGAACGCGTCAACGTGACCATTCCCGGTTGGTAATTAATGATCGGAGGGTCATGGCTTTCAGGTGGAGGCCTCGGTGGCTCTCGGGACTGGGGAAGGGCGAGGCGTCGGTCAAAGGGACTTGGTGAGGCACGGAAAAAAAATTGAGGTTGGGGAGGAGAAAATAACGAGATGGAGCAGCATTATTTCTCGTAGGTGATCATGGAGACAAAACAAAATGTACTGCCTGGCGTTGGAAATAAAATGGGAACTACTTCATTTTTCCCGAAAACAAATAGGGAGGAAACAAAATAAAGTAGGGGAAAGGATCTAGGAATATCAAAGGAAACAACGGGTTAGGCAAATTAAAAAGACGGGTTTCTAAAACAGAACGAATGGTTTCGAATTTGAAAAGGCATAAGATGTTTGCCAATTAAAAAGCGAACGGGTTATAAAAGGGCAAAGAAGAGAAAATGAATAGGTTTGAAAAGGTGGATCTACAAATTTTCCCCTTCATGAAATAATATAGGAAGGAAAAACGGAAGAAGGTATCGGTTTAGAAAAATAGAAAGAAAGAACGAACGGTTTCAGAAACGAAAAGAAAATGAACGTGTTTCGCAAATAAAAAAATGAACGATTTGAAATTTTTGGTTTCGACATGGTGAATGAAATAAAAAACGAGATTTGGTTTCTGTAAATTTTCATAAACAAAAATAGAGTTTGAAATGCACACAATATGTCGTCAATATCGCACGTTTTTACAGTGTAAATCATGCATTTTGAGCAAACAAAATCAGATTTCAAAGAAACAAAAATTACTAAACACCTGAAATTCAATATAGATTAGTAATAAAATTATAATTTCGAATTTTTTTCTAAACTTTAAGTTTTAGCTCAAATTTAAATTATTAACCAAATTGATCAAAATTGACTTTTTATAGAAAAATTTTATTTTAATAGTTTTTGAAAAACAAATTATTTAGTAATACAAGTTAAAAATTTAAATCAAAATTTTAAGAATGAATTCAAATCTAAATAATAAAATTGATTTAATTTATAAAAAAGTTAATATTTGAATTGACAAACGTTTTTTTCTATTATTAAATTTATACTTGTATCAAAATCAAGTTCATAAATATTATAAAATCCCAAATAAATTAAGTTTTAAACTAAAAATCATAATTTAATATTAAATCATTAATAAAATTCACTTTAAAATTCACTTTGAAAATTTAAGTTGTTGCAATCTCCCTCACTTAGACCTTTTCGTCCCCAAAAAGGAACGAGGCAGAGAAATAGTAATTAAACAATTTAATATATTTAAACTGAATGGTTCACATCTATTATCTTACTTATAAGCATTTTTTGAAACATATATTTAAATCAATGGTTAAGGCATTTTCAACATTTCATAATAGTTTTAAGTATTCACTTGACGTCTTGATCGGCATAATATAAAAATCTCACTTTCGAACTCAAAAACAAACACCGACGATCTTGCAATCATCACTAGAATTATTTCCATGCGACTATAGTGTGATTTTGTATCTATCTAGTACATGTGGGATTTAGTATACATGTTGATCAGACATATACCTAAATCACTAAGTACTTGATAGACCAATTTTAATGTATAGTAAATACTTGAAAACTTTTTCATTAAAATAGAACGTGTATAAAATTTTCCAATATAACTATATGTCAAATCCTTTATTTACCTAAAATAGAATATATAAATTATTTCAAATCATTCATTTAGTTTTAAATTTCCAAACTGCAAAATTATCAATCTATTTAATTGTATAATGATTCATAGATTTTTTTTCAAATGTAGCTAACTTATCATCATATAAAATAATATTCACAATATTTTATAAATGAAAACCCACTTCTTAAGTATGGGGATAGCATGACAACCATTAATATAAAACTCAATTTTGTATAAACCATTTACAATCATAAAATATCAATTTTGTTTAAGTCCTTTATTTTATTAAATATATTTCAAAAATAATACTTACCACAAATTAAATTTTGAAACATTGTCAACTTATTTTTAAATCAATTCCAATTATGGTAAATACAGATAATAGATTGACTAATATTATTTCTAATAAGAACCAAAGTTATTACATTCTTTTTCATTAAAATTTAACACCCTAAGGGGTAATACTAAAGGAATCTAAATAATTCTATTCTAAATCAATATTAAAGTTACACTTCTAAATTTCATTTTAGTAAGAACTCTAATCCTATCTTACTAAGCATGCCAACTTCTTTCTTATTTAAAACATACTATTTAAGTCTATTTAAATTTATTAAAGTCAACCAATATTACTCTATGTTATTCCAAATAATACTAAAACAGTGTTATCTGCATTTATACTTATAAAACTTGTTTAATTTCTTAGGTTTAACATATATATATATATATATATATATAAACATATCACAAATTAAAATCTTTTTTAATTTGTGATATGTTCATATATATATATATATATTTACAAACAATACCCATTTAATTTTCAACCATTTAAACAAAGTTCTTAGGATTTTACCATAACAGTTATGAGCATTTCTATTCAAAATGTTCAAATATGTAAATTTATCCAAAATATTATTTAACCTTAAAATAAAAACAAATACTTTCAAAACTATCATCTTTAGATCTTATTTGAAATATATAGTTCATACAATATAATGCCTTAAATGATAAACATCAAATCTTCTTCAAAATATTGATATAATGGGAACAAAAAGTTATTTACAAATATATAATCTTTCATACATACATACATACATACATACATATAATATACATATACATATACATATACATATACATATACATATACATGTACATATACATATATCCAAATTTCGATACTGTTCTAAGGAAATTCTATATTATAATACCTTTCAAAATACTTCAAATCAGTATTCAGTAAAAATGGACTCGCTGGAAGACTTATACTCTCCATCTAGTTCATGCCTTGTTATGGGAAAGGATAAGTTGTAGAATTCGATTTAAAAGATGAATAAACGAAAGAACCTAATCAAATAGGATCTATGAAGGAAGATGCATTCAAATGGGAAGGAAGTTTTATAAAAAGATTTAAATATTAACATATATCCAAAAATATTTTTTTAAACCATTTAAAAACTATTTATACTTCCAAAATACGCTCTCTCTCTCAAGAAGAATTTTGCGACTGACCTCACTCATTTTAGGGTATCATTACCCTATCTCTGCTGAGTTTTTACCTCATAGGCTAAAGTTTTGATAAACCAAATTTATGATACCAACTGCAAAGACCCGCCTTTTGACCATATTGAACCGACAAACATGTCAAACTCGAACCGTTCAAAAGGCAGATTGTTATTAGCTTCTGAGGTAAATAGCATAAATCGCAGAATCATTGAACACAGACACAGAGCAAAATAATATCCTCTAGCGGAAAATATAAAATACAATATTTGTTCATGACTACTAAATAAATTTTTACAACAGAGTTTAAATAAACAATACATCGAAAGTCTAATACAACAATCACTAGTACATTAACAAATGATAACTATCAGAAATAGAATGATAAGAATGGATGGAACAACTAAATAGTACATAAAAGATGAGCAAAACCCCTAATAAGCTCCAAGCTACAAGAGTAAATCTCAAAAGTTGTAATACTTGATCTGACCCAAGCACTAATGCAAAAATAAAACACTCGGATCAGGTCTAACATTCTCATGAAAGTAAATCAACTTAAATGAAATGCTCGATGAAATGCATCGGTAACTTAAAAGGATGTTTCGGATCACCATATTTTAAGAATCCGTGAAACTAATACATATAATATAATACACTATTATAATAGTGTCTATCCAGTAAAGTAAAGTATCAAAATAGCGTAAGCGGGATTACCATTGTTACCCTTACACTATTTATATATATTCACTACAGTACCATAATGCCTCCGTAAACTCGAGAGCTATTAGAGGGTGCTCCATATAGTACAATACAAACCAAAATCGTAATGAGGTCATATAAGGTATGTGACAAGGCACACGAGGAATGCCATGATGGATACACCGTATGCAGAGCCGGATTGTGGTAACACATAGCAGCTACTACCGCCCACCTCGAGACACACTCCCATAATTAAATCGGAGTGTGGCCACCAAATCACATAACAAAAGTAATAGAAAGGTATCGAAGAAGTATGCTCGATAGGAGGAATGACCTCACTTTGTCTCAGCATAGCTCCTGTTTTAGTCACATAAAGCAGACTCACGGGAGTCAGGGTCACGTAAGTACCATGTATCAGTGTCGTTCGCCAAACCATCCTACTTTATTATGGATTCTCCACCACATGCACATTTATTAAAGTGGTTTTCTGTATTGGCAGAGAGTATGATAATATCTGATCCCGGTCTCTTTAACAACCAAACACTAATTACACACCGTGGCCATTCATTTTATAAATCACTTTAATCATTTATACAAAATCTCAAATTCAAATTTGAAATCAGAATTAAATATCCAACTTCAATTATATTTCATTTTGAAAACTACTCACTTAATCACTTTAATCAAATTAAGTTAGACAATCTTATTTTAAAGGTCTCAAAATAAAGTATAAATCAATACTAAAATATTTAACTTTGATTTTATTTTAGTTTGAAATATTTTCCTCAAAATTGGTATCAAAACAATTCATTTAGTCTATTTTCACCATTCTAAGAATTCATTTTTTTCGATTTATAAAATTCCATATTTCATTTTAAATTCAATTCCCATCCTTCAAATCAAATTTTATAAATTTCAATTCAGCAATTCATATCATGTCTTATAAATTTCAAATTGTACAGTTCAAAATCATTACTTGTAAATTCTAATCATATAATTTAAGATCATTATTATAAATTTGATTTACAAAATTTCTTAATTCATATCAAATCAATTTATATAATCAAGTCCATACATAAACAATTTGTATATTCATAATTAACATTCAGTCACTTTATAACTGAATTCACTTTTATATCAATTATACCTTCAAATTCATTTTTTTAATTTAGAAATTCAAAATTGATAAAATCAATTTACACAATTCAAGTTCATTTCTTATAAAATTTCATATTAAATTAATTCAAATTCATATCTCATACGATTTTATGCATTAAGTCAAAATATCATCAATAATATTTAATCTTTAATAATTAAATTTAAATCATGAACCTTAATTTATCCATCTTGAGTTTATTATAAATTTAAAAAAATATTAATTTCAAATTTTGACAATTAGATTTTTAAACATATATAAGTATTATAATTATTTAAAAAATAGATTTTTTTAACTATTTATTATAATTTCTTAAACTAAGGTTTAAAATACTTGTATTATTATCTTTAATAAATAATATAGTTTTAAAATAAATAAAATTACAAGCAAAAATCTTAAATATATATTTAAATCCGTATTTACTTGTAGAATCATGTATGTAACATTTGCCTTATGTTGTCACTGTAAAATGTATATTTTGTATGATCTTTTTACTAGATATGAACCTGAATATTTGTACATTTCATGATAGATACATACTAATATATTATTGGAGGCTTGAAGTTCATAATGTAGTGCAAACAAATCAAACTATTGTCAAGTTGAAGAGTTTTTTTCGGTTGTATGTTCATGATTTTAAAAATTACTAATACCATTACTTCCAACATTTAATTAAGCAATGCTTTGATATACGAGGTTGTATCAAACTTACAACGCAGGCTTCCTTAAATTCACCATGTATATAAGATTAAAAAAATAATATTTATTATAATTTTATTGAATAAAATATCTCATTCGCATTTTAGTAAGTAATTTAAAGAAGGTTACATCATGTTTTTGATACTAACGTCTATATTTATGATTTATTTCCTACATTGTTATATTAATAAAAATGAAAAAACAAATAAAACCAAAATTGATCGCTTGCTGTTTGTGTCCCCATAAGGCTTCACATTGGAAATTTGACAAAATGAGCGACCTCTACTCTGACTATCCAGACCCGGTAAGAATAGAGGCCAGTTGACTAAATCGTTATGTATTGATTAACTTTAACTTTCAAGACAACTGCATATTGAGAAATATCATTATTCAAGTGTTTCAAAATTAGTGCAGATCACAGATTTAAAACTTACGTAGTGTTATTCGAACAACACTGAAAAGTAGTATATTGTTTACTATCAAAAAATCATATGTAAGTATCAACTTAAAAAGAAAAGAAAAAGACAGCTGCATGTGTTTAACATTCTTCCTTTTTGTTCCTTTAACTTGATTTCTAGTCAAATTAGTTGAAAAATAGATAGAGAACGACAATTGAAATCGAAAAATAAGAATAACTAATTTACTCAAAAGTGTTCAATTCAACTGTTATTAACATAAAAAATTAAGAGAACAAGCACTTCTTCTTTTTTTAAAAAAAAGGCGAATGGGTTTTGTTTTACTTTATGATGTAGGATATATTTTTTGTAAACTACCAGCTCACACGAGTTGCAACAATGCTTGGTTGCAAAAAGCATGCAATAGACCTTTCTTCGCTGCTTAAAAAGGGGATCCCAAACATGTCAATTTTTCGACTTTAGTATAGAAATACTAGTATCTAGTCTAACATCAACACATGAAATACTTGGACCCAAAAAAAAAACCTTAAACTTTATGCAATGGTATTAATGAATCCGGAATACTTAATACTTATAAGCTATGAAAATGGATAAGTAGCAAAAAAACAAGAGTGAGTTTGTTCACCTCATTTTAAATGAGGTGAACATAACATGACATAACTAACGATGTTAGTGATGTGCGGCTGGGATTAAATCAGAAGAATTCAGGGGCCAATCCCAGCCCCACACCACTAACACTGTCAGTGTTGTTATGTTCACCTAAGTTAAAATGAGGTGAACAAACTAGTATTGGAAAAAAACTCGACTGTTATCCCTTTAAAAGTTTATCGATGTGTCAGGTTCTCCTAATTTTTTCCAGAGAAGACCATTAACTTTGAAGGTGAGTGGGGTCTAATCGAATCTTCACTCACATTTCTTTATTAATTGTAGATATGAAAGTTCATCTCTAATCGTAGATTATATCTATTATACCAGATCTTAGTTATGATCATTTGTGACACCACACCCTTTAACATACCCCTTATAATGTGGAGCGTCTACGTATAACTAAAAGCTTTCAGAGATTAAGATCGCAAAACATAAAATTAATTCATAGTGGAAGTATTTTAGAATAATGAAAGCATTTCATAGATCCATAATTTTATAACACCATTACTCAAAGACCATGAAATCATCGAATGTCTACTGATCTTAATCTCAAGAAAAATCATATCAGAGTGCATACAAAAAATAACCTCTCAGATCCGATACAAACAAAATCAAATGTCATAATAAAATGAAGCAAATACATGAGGAAAACTATAGGGTTCGAAAGATGTACTCCTAGCTGTCTGAATCAAGCACTACCCTGTGAGCCTAATGGGAAAAAAACAAAAGATAATGGATCAGATATAAAAGTTTGACGAAAATGACTACTAGAAAGAGAATAATAAAAAATAATAGACTTAATAGCAAGTCTAAGAATTACAAGAATTTAGTGTCTGTACTTTACTTAATGTGATTACTTAGGATGACTGTTTTCTATGTAATTCCTACTATAGAAGTAAAGTACTATTTAAGAATGATTTTTAATTCCATCCCAATCGACCTCCTGCACTCTACCATGAAGTTAACGTGGTAGTTGATGCCACTTACACTAAATCAGAATATATCCAGACATGAGTCGTTAGTACGGGTCATCCTAGCTGTTGTGGTGTCTTATTTACCACTCCAAAGCCGCCAGCATAAATGTTCATATGGACATCTATCTAATGCTAGGAACCAACAGTGTCTTATTTACCGAATCGATGCTTGCACGCCCAGTCATCGTTAATATGCACTACCTTTAGTCCTCCTCTACTGGGCTACTTATTCACCGCTCCCGCGTATGTGTTCAATATGCCCCCCAAATTTGCACACCCACCTTAACCCCTATGATTGAATCTTAACTATTTGCCACTTACCGCTTCATTGTGTGTGTCTGTTTTCCATTAGTACGAGCTCCAACTAAGCTGGGTTTAACTAAATAATTTATTTGATGCTCCAACGAATGTCAAGTTTGTCATTAGTACGACACCCTAACCATTTTCTGTTATTATGACAATTCTGAACTTTTAGGTTCTTTGCTCTTTCATGATAGTCTATGTTTAAAAAAACCGTCTCTCCCTATCATGAGCTAATATCATAATAGTTCCAGTCTTTTTCATTTTCATTCTTTTGTTATAACAAATGTTTTAATTTATCTACAAATTTTAAAATCTTGTTCCTTTCCTCTTATTAACTTCGTAGGACAATCCATTTTCTTTAATTACAAACTTACATACATGTGTTTTTGGTCTTTTCTGTAAATTCTACATTTTCCATTTTATGTGAAATTTCTCTCTTTTCTATTATTTTTCACATAAGTACAAAGGGATTTAAAACTACTTTAAATCAAAAAATTGCACAAATATAATTTACATAACACATGTTAAAGAAACTGCAAATTTAAAATAATTGTACTAAGCAGTAGAAATAAACTAAAAATGTAAATTAAAATTTTAAGCCTAAATACTTAACTTCTCTGATTCTAAAATAGTAACTTTTCACCCATCTGTGGTTCTATGCTGATGCCCTTTGGCCTTCCTCGAACCCCATCTCCAGACCTTATAATATTTTAATTATTGTCTTCTTCCTCAAAGAAGCTATTTAATTTTAGGTTTAGCCTCTAAAAATTGAGAAGGAACCTAGAGGTAGAGGAATATGAATGTGTGGAATGAAATTACTAGGTTAGGTTCTATTTATAGAAGTACTAAGCGGGCTTGGACCAATTGATCAGCTAGATCAAATCCGAGCTTGCCATGACATATACCCAAATTTGACCTTCAATCTTACACCTAGATACTTGCCCATGTTTTAAGGCTCGGTATCACGCGCGGGTCGACCCTCTCCTCTTGGCATATAAGAACCTACACCACAAGAATTTTGACTCCAGAATTTCGACTCCCTCCTCCTCCAAAGACGTCATTCCGCTTCGGCACCGTATCCCCCTCGATACAAAATTTGTATCTCCTAGATGCTTGTGTATCCCCAAGTGGGATACGAAACCGAGATAATGCACGAAGGAGGATGCAAAATTCCAGGAGACGCCGGTTCTAGGATACAAATTTGGCTATTGTGGTCCCCAATTCTCACTTACTCCCACCTAATCCACTACCTATAAATTCCCCCTTCCTCATTCTTCACAAAGGTTGAATTTTGCATGGTTTGAGAGCAATACAAGATCGTAGAACATCATTAATGACTGCTTAGAACTCAAGAAAGAAGAAGAAACATATATTTTTCTCCTAAGACATTGCATATGAAAAATATTACTCCCAAATATTTAGCTAATATTTGTATAACGATGACTTGTACTTGTAATCCTCAACAGTCATTAAAATCCTCAAGCATCTTCAAAGTGGACGTAGGATCTTTACGGATCGAACCACTATAAATTTATGTGTTTTTTACTTTCCGCACTTCTAAATTTTCGTACATGAAACGCTAATACTCGAGTATTAGATAATCTTTGGGCGCGACGACAATTTTAGCCATCAACACTTTGGTGCTTTCACTAAGAATTTGAACTCACTTCTTTCCGTGCAACTTTCGTCTCGACTTCGACGCGCTACTTTGGTTTTTCTCGACCTACCGTTCGGGTCCACTTTTGATGGTTAAAAGAGGAAAGAACCTAATTTCCGGGACCTCCGCAGTGGCTGACACTGCTGCTTCTCAACAGGCCTAATCCACGGGAAATCGGGCTAACATGGAAATAGCCCCTCCTTATGACCCTGATGCTCCAACCACCCAAGCTCAGCTTTTCAAGATTAATAAAAAATTGAAAAACAGAACTCGAGAGCTCACCGATACGTTGAAGACAAACATTGAGCTTATGCAACGACTCTATAACAGTCAACATCACGTTGCTCGTCTCTAGCTCAACCAGAACAGCGCTCGACCGCAGCTCAACGCCTCAGAGAGTTCTTCTTCTAATACTCGGGGCCGAAGCCAAAGAAGGAGGACGACTGCTAACACCAATGCCCTCACCAACACTAATGCCAATGTCAATGGCAACGACAACGGAAACGGTAATGGAACTACTCTAACTTTCAGCGAGAGAACGCGTCAACGTGACCATTCCCGGTTGGTTATTAATGATTGAAGGGTCATGGCTTTCAAATGGAGGGCTCGGTGGCTCTCGGGACTAGGGAAGGGCAAGGTGTAGGTCAAAGGAACTTGGTGAGGCACGAAAAAAAATTGAGGTCGAGGAGGAGAAAATAACAAGATGGAGCTGCATTGTTTCTCGTAGGTGATTGTGGAGACAAATCAAAAAGTATAATCTGGCGTTGGAAATAAAATAGGAACTACTTCATTTTTTACGAAGACAAATGGGGAGGAAACAAAATAGAGTAGGGGCAAGGATCTGGGAATATCAAAGGAAATAATGGGTTAGGAAAATTAAAAGGACCGGTTTCTAAAATGAAACGAATGGTTTTGAATTTGAAAAGGCATAAGATGTTTGCCAATTAAAAAGAAAACGGGTTATAAAAGGGCAACGAAGAGAAACTGAATGGGTTTGAAAATGTGGATCTGAAAATTTTCCTCTTCACGAAATAAGATAGAAAGGCAAAACGAACGAAGGTATCAGTTTAGAAAAATAGAAAGAAATAACGAACGGTTTCAGAAACGAAAAGAAAATGAACGTGTTTCGCAAATAAAAAAATGAACGATTTGAAATTTTTGGTTTCGGCATGGTGAATGGAAAAAGAATGAGATCTGGTTTCTATAAATTTTCAGAAATAAAAATAGATTTGAAATACACACAATATGTCTTCAATAATGCACATTTTTGCAGTGTAAGTCATGCATTTTGAGCAAACAAAATCAGATTTTAAAGAAACAAAAATTACTGAATATCGAATTTCAATTTAGATTAGTAATAAAATTATAATTTTATATTTTTTTAAACTTTAAGTTTCAACTCAAATTTAAATTATTAACCAAATTGATCAACATTGATTTTTTATAGAAAACTTTTATTTAATAGTTTTGGAAAAACAAATCATGTAGTAATACAAGTTAAATACTTAAATCAAAATTTTAAGAATGCATTCAAATCTAACTAATAACATTGATTTAATTTATTAAAAAATTAAGATTTGAATTGACAAACATTTTTTTTCTATTATTAAATTTATACTTGTATCAAGATCGAGTTCATAAATATTATAAAATCCCATATAAATTGAGTCTCAAACCAAAAATCATATTTTAATGTTAAATCATTAATTAAATTCACTTTGAAAATTCAAGCTGTTGCAATCTCCCCCATTAGACCTTTTCGTCCCCGAAAAGGAATGAGGCAGAGACATGGTAATTAAATAATTTAGAATATTTAAACTGAATGGTTCACATCTATCATCTTACTTATATATATTTTTTGAATATATATTTAAATCAAAGGTTAAGGCATTTTCAACATTTCATAATAGTTTTAAGTATTCACTTGACGTCTTGACTGGCATAATATAAAAATCTCACTTACGAAACTCAAAAACAAACACTGGTGATGTTGCAATCATCACTAGAATTATTTCCAAGCAACTAGAGTGTGATTTTATATCTATCTAGTACATGTGCGATTTAGTATACACATTGATCAGACATATACCCAAGTCACTAAGTACCCGGTAGACCAATTTTGATGTATAGTAAATACTTGAAAACTTTTTCATCAAAATAGAATGTGTATAAAATTTTCCAATATAACTATATGTCAAATCCTTTATTTACCTAAAATAGAATACATAAATTATTTCAAATCATTCATTTACTTTTAAATTTCCAAACTGCAAAATTATCAATCTATTTAATTGTATTACGATTCATATTTTTTTTCCAAATATACCTAACTTATCATCATACAAAATAATATTTTCAATATTTTATAAATGAAAACTGTGACGCCCCCAAACTTCCGTGTAACGAAAGTAAGGAAAATCGTATGGAATATAACAGAATTAGAACAATAACGGATCTCAGTATATAGCAGAACATATAAATCATTTGCAGCGGAAATAAATGTCATCACAAACATTATCACTGAAACATCAGAGTATTCAGCACAGGATTACACTTAGCAAAATAGATGTCTCAAAAGAAAAAGAAATAGAGTCTCAATCTCTCAAATTACATCAACACTAAGTACTGTCCCAAAGCCTTAAGCAGAAAATAAAAGATAAAAAGAAAGTTTCTTCAGCATCTCCATCAGCAAGCTTCCATCCAGCAAATATCCAAGTATAACTTGTCATTTGGCTGCCCGTGTGGAAAGAGGGCACCCGAGTTTGCAAAAGGTGAAAACAAACTACGAGTCAGTCATGGGACTGGTATGAGATATCTTAATTAACTAACCAGCTTGACAATCACAAGGACCACGCCGCTAACGTGGAACGGGTTTATTCCATTAGATTATCAGTGCAATAAATAAAGTAAAAGGTTAAATAACGCAATGCTTTTTAGAAAAATGAAACCATTATAAGACCCAAGTCCCATCACACAATGCAACGCAAACCGGGGGATAGGGTTTTACCTTATAATGGTCAAAAGATGATAAATACGCAAAATACAATATTATTATTAGTGTGTATATGTTTTAATAAAACTTTCAATTATAATATCAATCCTAGATGGCATAGTACCCCATCCTACTATGTCGCCATACTAGTTATACAATAATAACCGCATGGAACGTATTAGAAGTTGGGTTTCCATCATGAGTCAAGGCTAGGAACCATCTCCTGACCGATTCGAGACACTCTAGCAATGTCTCAGGATTCGGACGCTGGCGAACCCTTGGATACAGCAGGGCTGGTCCACAAATACTTTAGTGGATTAGTTATGCCTGAACACACGCTTCCCGGTCCTATTGGACCTATAAATTGGCCGAGGGCGGCCAATAAAAATCCGAGGCGCCTCAAAAGCCATCAACCACATAAGTATAATGTCAGCCAGTTTAAAGCACTGACACCACCTCTAGCTAGAAAGAAACGTGTGCACTCCCTGCGTTCCCTTGCTTCGTTTTAGACTCTACCGGGGTGTGAGGCTCGCGAAGTAACGCTATACACAAAGCTGGGTCTAAACAGACTATGCTTTGATCATCAATTACAAAGCCTGCTTTCAACAAAGCCTTGATCATTTGCATCTTGGCGTGCCCCGTTGACAATCCATGCCATGAAATCAACACCTATCAATAAACAACCTCTGAGGGTGTTAAGCGAAAGAATAAATTCATTTGCCACCAACGGTTGTATATTAAACATAAATCAATTTACATGGTACGGAGTTCAATGTCAGATATGCATCCATTTACAAGTCCATTCTGGGTCTGAACGGAACCGGAGACACCTGAGAGGCTCTCGTATATCCGGACAATCATCACATACGTCCGGGCGACTACCGCCGAAGTCCCTTCAGGGTAGCTACTCCTATCGAGTACCTCAGTAGCAATACATCCGTTCGATGTGAAGGCCGCCGGTCTTCAACACCGTCTTCGTCTCTTCATCGACGTATAATTATTTGAAATGAGTAGAACTCGGACTTTTTAAATAATTATCGAATAATTATTATTCAAATCATTTCATATCGTTGATATTTATTTATAACGATTTATCGCTATTTTTATTTATTTTAAAAATAGCTCAATATAATCAAACGACGCTTCGGGTCAAGTGTGGCTTTAGCACTGTTTTTCTCAAAATTTGATTTACACATATCTTGAAATCTAACCGTTGGATTTTGACAAAATTTGTATTATTGGAAAGATCTTCCCAAAGCGGTCCTAACGGCTCCAGTTTTGGGAAAATCTGACGGTTGGATCTTTTGATATAATCGTTTAAAGTCACGATTGTCGAAACTCGAACTGCCGCGCGCGATTCGTTTAATTTATATTTATATTTATATATATATAAATATAAATTCTTAAGCGATTACATTCACGTGAATATCACACCAAATAAAGGTGTGAATTATATACAAATCATATATTCATGTTTATTACGTTTGCTAAAACATGTTTTTATTTCATACACCAATTTTATAGTATATTGACTATAAATTGTATCCTTCGTTCATTCATAATTTTTAATGTTTAATTCATGTTTTCAACTTCCTTACCTATACCAAGTGTAAATTCCTTTATAATAAAAAAATGCATATTATTATTCATTTTATTTGAAGGAATGAAATTGTTGATTTCCATCCAATGAACAAAAATGAATATTTTTGTTCAATCCATTTTTATGAACAAAATGTGAATTTCTTCCTATGCTTCTAACAATACATTAAAATTGTATTTTTATACAAAACATATTTCTAAATGAAATATGATTCTTTTCTCTTCTTTTAAAATTCACATTAAAAATGTAACTTTTAAATTTCATCTTTCGTTTGCATTATGGAATGCAAATAAAAATGTATATTATCCTTTTCATGATTTATTTGCGTTGAGGAACGCAAATAAAAAAAATTCAACTTTTAAATTTCTACTTTTATTTACAACAAGGAATCTAAATAAAAGAACAACTTTTTATTTTATGTTTATTTACATTAAGGGATGTAAATAAATAAAAAATGTAATCTTTCTTTTAATATTTTGTTTGCATCTATATTTGCCAACAAAATGTGGATTTTTCTTCTACTAATTTGTTTGCATCTAAAATTGCAAACAAAAATGTATCTTTTTATTTTATAATTTGTTTGCATCTAAAATTGCAAACAAAAATGTATCTTTTTGTTTTATAATTTGTTTGCATCTAAAATTGCAAACAAAAATGTATCTTTTTATTTTATAATTTGTTTGCATCTAAAATTGCAAACAAAAATGTATCTTTTTATTTTATAATTTGTTTGCATCTAAAATTGCAAACAAAAATGTATCTTTTTGTTTTATAATTTGTTTGCATCTAAAATTGCAAAAAAAATGTATCTTTTTGTTTTATAATTTGTTTGCATCTAAAATTGCAAACAAAAATGTATCTTTTTATTTTATAATTTTTTTGCATCTAAAATTGCAAACAAAAATGTATCTTTTAATTTTCTTGTTTTATTTGCATGGTAAAATGCAAATAAAAATATATTTTTTATTCTCTATGTTTCGTTTGCATAGTAGAATGCAAATGAAAATGTGAATTTTTAATTTACATGCATTGTTTGAATTGTAGAATGCAAACATAAAATAATTTTTTTTGTTTAAATGCTTTGTTTGCATTGTAGAATGCAAACATGAAATAAAAATTTTCTTTGCTCTCATGTTCTGTTTGCATTTGTAGAATGCAAACATAAAAACTAAATTTTTAATTCCATGAATCGTTTGCATTGTAGAATGCAAACATAAAATAAAATCTTTTTTTATGTAGCGTTTGCATTTTAGAATGCAAACACAAAATGTAATTATATTATATTTTTTCCCGTTTGGATTAAGGAATGCAAAAGATGATATTTTATCTTTCTACATTTCGTTTGCATTAGGAAATGTAACAAAAATGATATTTTATTTTTCTACATTTCGTTCGCATTAAGGAATGCAACAAAAATGATATTTTATTTTTCTACATTTTGTTTGCATTAAGGAATGCAACAAAAATGTAATTTTCCTTCTCATGTCATTTTTTTGAAAAAGGTAAATAAAAATGTGCTACTTTTAAAAACATATTTTATTTGCGTCGGAGAACACAAATAAAAATACACTTTTTATTGTTAATATTTTATTTGTGTTTGAGAACACAAATAATAAAAATAAAAAAATCGTCCCTTTTTATATGTAATGTTTGTGTTTAAGGACACACTAAAATGTCATTACATTTTCTATGTGATATTTGTGTTTATGGACACAAATAAAATGCAATTCAATGTTCTATGTAATATTTGTGTTTAAAAACACAAATAAAAATGTAATACAATGTTCTATGTAATATTTGTGTTTAAGGACACAAATAAAAATGTAATCCAATGTTCTATGTAATATTTGTGCTTAAGGACACAAATAAAATGTTATTCAATATACGATGTGTATATTTGTGTTTAAAGACAAAAATAAAATGAATAACTTATTTTTCTATGTATATATTTGTGTTGAAACACAAATAAAAAGAATAACTTATTTCAACCCAATGAGGTGACAAAGTATGTTCTATATTGGATTGACAATTCTATTTCAATCCAATAATAATGATAAAATATAATTTAATCATTGAATTGATAATTTACCCAAAGTGACAAATTTATTTTCTAAGTTGAATTGATAAACTAAATCAATTCAAAAAAAAAAGGCAAATTCTATTTTTTTTTGTTCAAACAAATCAATTCAAATAAAAAGGCAATTTTATTTTCTCTATATTGAATTGATTAACTAGATCAATTCAAATAAAAAGCAATATTTATTTTCTATATGTTGAATTGATTAACTAGATCAATCCCTTTAAGAAGCAAATTGTATGATTTGATATTGAATCGATGATCTAAATCAATTCAATATTATTATTATTATTATTATTATTGTTATTATTATTATTATTTCACATGTAGATCTATGATTATTCATTACATGAATGAATATTGAATTGATTATCGAACTCAATTCAACCAAATAGAATAAGCGATAAAAATATATTCGAATAACACATGACAACCAACATAAAAATCCATCATATCCAACAAACAAACATCATACAGCATCCACACAATCAGATCTGAAAATGAATAACTATAAATAAAAATTAATTAATTAATTTAAAACAAGAGATATCTCACAGTCGTTCGTGATTTTGTCCAAAATTCCAATAGCTCAGAAATTCCCCGTTTCAGTCTAGAATTGTAGTTCAGGATCGTACGAGTCCAACGCTTCAGAAATTGTGTAATTCTGAGTTTATTTGACAAAGTTATGGGTAAAATAAGATTAGGGATTAATTTAATCATTAAATTAAGTAAAAATAATTAGATTAATCCTTCTTCCTCCTTACAGTATTCACGGCCGACGACTTTTTCTTCTTGTTCAAAACTAGGGCTGATCCTATCTTCCGATTCAAGGCACCAGGGACCGATCAGAGGGCGTCACAGCGACGAGCACCGGAAGGCGCACGTGGTAGGCCGGAATGGTTGAACTCGGTTGGGGCTAGGGGAGGCCGACGCGGGTTTTATGCAGCGGTTTTGGGTGCGCCGTTCGAGGCAACGGTGGCACCAGGTGCAATCTAACCGTATGAGATTGTAGAGGAGGAGAATATTTTCAGTATGGGATAGAGTTTGGGTTTTAATTCGTTGTGGATTAGAAGAAATTGAATGGGGAAATCTCGGCCATGCATACAAGGGGGCGGCGGCTGTAGAAGACAGTGAATAGTGTTTTTATTTAGGGTTTTTCAATCTTTTTATAATATTTAAATGTTATTTTTACAAAAAAAAACAAAACTCTTAAGTTATTCAGAATTCAGTCCAACAACAAGCTAACCCACCCAATAACCCCTATTTCGGATCCATCTAACCATGTCCACCAGGCCCAAGAGGTCATCTCAGCCCCCGTTTTTCAAATTTAAAAATAATTCTTTTATTATTATATTCTGACATATCCAAAAATCCACCGGAGCCACATACGAACTCCGAAAAATCCAAAAAATATATTTTTGGCTATGTTTTGACGATACGAATCCAACAAAATTATTTTCGTCGAATTCTGAGACTATTTGAAAAATGACTATTTTCAAGTCGTTCAATTTTGACTATATTTGACCAAACACAGTTTCTTTTGCCACGCTCACATACTAAATCGGAAAATTCTAAAATTGAAACCTAGCAATAATTTGACATTCCGGTTCCAACAAAAGTGGTTTCATTGAAAACGGAGGTCGTTTGAAAATTGACTATTTTCATTGGCTTTAATATTATTTAAAATCAAAAATTTTAAATTCAGGCACAATTTCTAACCAATTTATTCAAATAAATTTTTTAAATTGGTTTGGATTTTCCGGGTTGTTATAGTCTCCCCCCACTTAAAAACTTTTCGTCCTCGAAAAGGAAACAAAAGTAAAGTAGGAAACAAAACGGAAAATGCAAGGTATTATAAATGTACCTCAACACAAAGCTATTCGGGGATATCCACTATGCACTCGGGATAGGCCCTTTTAATGCTATCCTCAGTCTCCCATGTGCAGTCTCTAGGATCCCCGCTCCATTGGACCTTCAGTAGGTTGATCTTCTTATTCCTCAAAGCTCTGATTTCCTTGCCCACAATTTTACTGGATCTCTCTTTACGGCTAAGCTCGGAGTAATTTCCAAATCTCATTGTGCTTCTTCCTCCACAACTAAATCTGGATCATGAATATGCTTCCTGAGTTGGGACACGTGAAATACATCGTGCACCCCTGGCAACCAATTGGGCAACTGTACTCGATAAGCTAGAGTCCCAATCCTTTCGAGAATAGGGAATGGACCAATGAACCTTAGTGCCAACTTTCCAGTCTTTCCAAAACGAATTACGCCTCTTAATGGAGAAACCTTCAAGTACACAAGATCACCAACAGAGAATTCTAAATCTCTTCTTCGAGTGTCTGTATAGCTCTTCTGTCGGCTTTGAGCAGCCAGCAGCCTCTTCTTAATAAAATCAACCTTATCCGATGCTTCCCGAATCATATCGGGGCCCAAGACTATTCGATTGCCTGGCTCCACCCAACATGCCGGAGATTTGCATGGCCTACCATATAGAGCTTCAAATGGCGACATTTGCAGGCTTGCTTGATAGCTGTTATTATAAGAGAATTCCACTAAGTGCAGATGATCCTCCCATGAACCGCCAAGGTCAAGGATGCATGCTCGCAACAAATCTTCTAAGATGCGGTTTACCCTCTCAGTCTGGCCGTCTGTCTGAGGGTGATAAGTTGTACTCATATTCAACTTGGTCCCTAGCTCTTCTTGGAAAGCTTCCCAGAACTTGCTAGTAACTATTGGATCGCGGTTACTGACGATGCTGCTGGGAACTCCATGCAGTCTGACAATCTCTCTTAAATAAAGTTGTGCCAAACTTTGAGCCGTTCTATTGGATTTGACAGGGATGAAATGAGCAGTTTTCGTCAAGCGATCTACAATCACCCATACGCTATCATTCCCTTTCCTAGTCCGAGGCAAACCATCAATAAAGTCCATAGAAACTTCGTCCCACTTCCAATTAGGAACTCCTAATGGCTGCAATAGACCTACTAGCTTTTGCTGATCGCTCTTGACCAGCTGACAGGTGGGGCATTTTGCAACATATATGGAGATGTCCCTCTTCATTGCTCTCCACCAAAAGGTACGCTTAAGATCGTGGTACATCTTGCTTACTCCAGGATGAATACTGAGCTTGGATTTGTGACATTCATCCATAACCTCCCTTTTAAGCTCAGGAATATCTGGTACACATATTCGCCCTTTTAGCCTAAGTGTACCATTGCTGTCTATTTGGAAACTTGGCGCTTCACCCTTTCGAACTCGCTTCACAATCATCTGAATAAATTTATCATCCTTCTAAAGAGTAGAGATCTTATCGATCAAAGAAGGAGTGATAATGAGATTAGCAAGGATAAGATTGGTGCTGGCCATGTTCTTTCTGCTGAGAGCATCTGCCACCACATTTGCCTTCCCCGGAGTATATAGGATATCCAGGTCGTAGGGTGCAAGGAATTCAACCCAACGTTGTTGCCTCAGTTTTAAGTCTCTTTAGGTAAATAGATGCTTCAAGGATTTGTGGTCTGTATACACCTCGAAATTTCCCCCCAAGAGATAATGCCTCCATATCTTTAGAGCGAATACAATGGTCATTAGCTCAAGATCATGTGTGGCATAATTCTTTTCATGCGGTTTCAATTGCCTGCTAGCATAAGCGACAACTCTATCTTTTTGCATAAGCACCGCACCAACACCTTAAATAGACAGAAAGGTAACATGTTAAAATGAGATTTGACATCAAAAGAAAATGTTATCTCAGACATGTTTTATTTAGATAAAGAGAATGACCTTCTCTGGAAGCGTCTGTCCAGACTTTCAGATCCTCATTGCCATCTATGATGGTCAACACAAGAGCAGTGATCAATCTCTATTTTAGCTCTTGGAATGCAGCCTCACATTCGGGTGTCCAAACGAACTTTAAATGCTTCTTAGTCAGTTTAGTCAATAGAAAAGATAATTTCGAAAAATCCTTAATGAATTTTCGATAATAACCAGCTAGTCCTAAGAAACTTCTGACTTCTGTGGGAGTGGTAGGCTGCTTCCAGTCTTGAATGGCTGAGATCTTTCCTGGATCTACTGAGATGCCTTCTTTTGATACTACGTGGCCGAGGAATTTCACCTCTTCTTGCCAAAATATGCATTTGGAAAATTTGGCTTTCAGCACATTTTTCTGCAAAGTCTCCAAGACTTCTTTCAAATGTTTTTCATGTTCAGCAATGGTTTTGGAAAAGATAAGGATATCATTAATGAACACAAGCACGAATTTATTTAGAACCCCACGAAATACTCTATTCATCAAATCTACAAAGTATGCTGGGGCATTGCATAGACCGAAAGGCATTACTAGCCATTCGTAAAATAGATCAGGTCCTCTAAAAGCAGTTAAGAGGATACTCTCTTCTGCAATGCGCAGTTGATGGAACCCTGTGGCTAGGTCTATCCTAGAGAATACCCGTGCTCCATGCAGACGGTCTAATAGGTCATCAGTCCGAGGAAATGGATATTTGTTTTTCATTGTTTGCTTGTTTAGGTCGCGGTAGTCTACACACAAACGGATTGTGCCGTCTGACTTTGGGACAAACACCACCGCTACACCCCATTCTGAGAAGCTAGGTCTAATCAGACCCTTGGCCAAAAGCTGCTTAGTTTGATTGCTCAGCTCTTCTCTTTCTTTTGGCGACATTCGCCTAATAGGATGCACCACAGGCCTTGAATTAGGAACCAAGTCAATTCCGAAATCGATTTCTCTACGAGGAGGTAAGCTGCCTACTTCTTCAAATACATCAGCATAATCTTTGACGATGGGAATAGTTTCAATAGAAGGAGGGGTGACTTCTAAAGAAGACCAGAATTCTTTTCTATCTGTGGCTGAGCCGTGGCATGGTATAGTCATTATATTTCCAAATTTCGTTTTAATTTTAACTACCCTTTCAGCACACAGCAACTCAGCATCATACTTCGTTAGCCAATCTAGCCCAAATATGACATCATATCCAGAAAAGTTCATGATGGTTAAATTGAAAGGAAATAGGAAGTGAGAGTAAGAAACGGGCACTCTACAGTACTGATCAAGAATAAGTGAACCTCCTATTGGGCTATGGGCTTTAATCAGTTCTTTAAGTTTTCTCGGTTTTAATTTAAGCTTTTTAATAGTGTCGCTTGATATGAAACTTCTAGATGCACCAGTATCAAACAAAACAGTTATAGGAATGTATTTAATGTTAAGAGTACCACCTAAAACATCAGGCTTACCTGCTCCTTCAGAAGAAGCTGGTGCAGCCGTACCTTCATAGACGTGTGCTACTTCAGATTTCTTGAGCAGAGGGCAATTCTTGATAAGGTGTCCAGGCTTATGGCAATTGTAACACTCTTTTGGACCATGGGGATTCTGTCCACTGCTTTGGCTTGGCCCAGACTCGTTCCTCTTCGGTTTTTTCGGAGCTCGACACTCGTAGTTATAATGTCCCGTCCTCTGGCAGTTGAAGTATTTGGCTTTAGACTTGTCTCTCTTCTTGTTTCCCTGAGGTTTTGTGGTCGAAGAACTGCCTTCCCCTGTTTTCTTATCCGCCTCCTTCTTCTTATTAGCTTGATTCCTGGCCTTTTCTAGCTGAGCACCCTTCTGATCAATTTCTTCGTATCTACATGCCATCTCTATCACCTTGGCAAATGGGCACTCAATATGGGCTGCCACTCTGTTATGGTATCGCCTTGCAAGCCCATTGATGAACCTCTTATTCTTCTGTAAGGCGTCTTGCACTAGCTCAGGGGCATACCTAGAAAGCTCCTCAAATTTCTTCACGTACTCTGCAATAGTCATGGTGCCTTGCTGCAGGTTAGCAAATTCATCGTGTAGACGTTCTACTTCATGAGGCGGGATGAACTTTTCATTAAAAAGCTCTTTAAATCTTTCCCAAGTCATCTCTGCATCGTCTCTCCCTATCATGGCTGTTTCCCACCAAGTTTGAGCCTGTCCTTGCATGAACCATACTGCCATAAAACGCTTCCTATGATCCTCCAGCTCCAAACCTCCCAAGATCTTTTCCATCGTCTTAAGCCATTCTTGTGCTTCTATCACCGTCTCCCTACCGGTGAAATGTACTCCTCCAAGATTCTTGATTTTCTTTGCCACTTTATCAAGGTCAAAAGCAACTGGAGGTGGTGATGGTGGTGGCACCTCGACCTCAGAATTGGGTTGGTCTTGCTTAGCTGGGGGTGTATCTCTTTCTCCGCCCCTACCAGCTACTCCGCCATGACCTCTTCCTCTTGTCCTGGCTCTTGTACTCATCTTTCAATTAGTCTGTACCATCAAGGAAAGAGTCAGACCAAAGGAAATGATAAATTCAAAGAGAAGGTTAAAAGTAGAGACATGTCAAGGTGATACTGAAGTAATGACTGATAAATATGTGCTATTCTGTTTAAGTTCATTCTAGGATATTGTTAATCCTATCTCTAATGAACCACTCGTCTTAGAACACTACTGATTCTATCTAGATGAATTGTTCTAAAAAATTTATATTCCAAAGCTAAGGTTAACCAAAGCTCTGATACCAAATGTGACGCCCCCAAACTTCCGTGTAACGAAAGTAAGGAAAATCGTATGGAATATAACAGAATTAGAACAATAACAGATCTCAGCATATAACAAAACATATAAATCATTTGCAGCGGAAAGAAATGTCATCACAAACGTCATCACTGAAACATCAGAGTATGCAGCACAGGATTACACTTAGCAAAATAGATGTCTCAAAAGAAAAAGAAATAGAGTCTCAATCTCTAAAATCACATCAATACTAAGTACTGTCCCAAAGCCTTAAGCAGAAAATAAAAGATAAAAAGAAAGTTTCTTCAGCATCTCCATCAGCAAGCTTCCATCCAGCAAATATCCAAGTCTAACCTGTCATTTGGCTGCCCGTGTGGAAAGAGGGCACCCGAGTTTGCAAAAGGTGAAAACAAACTACGAGTCAGTCATGGGACTGGTATGAGATATCTTAATTAACTAACCAGCTTGACAATCACAAGGACCACGCCGCTAACGCGGAACGAGTTTATTCCATTAGATTATCAGTGCAATAAATAAAGTAAAACGTTAAATAACGCAATGCTTTTTAGAAAAATGAAACCATTATAAGACCCAAGTCCCATCACACATTGCAACGCAAACCGGGGGATAGGGTTTTACCTTATAATGGTCAAAAGATGATAAATACGCAAAATACGATATTATTATTAGTGTGTATATGTTTTAATAAAACTTTCAATTATAATATCAATCCTAGACGGCATAGTACCCCATCCTACTATGTCGCCACACTAGTTATACAATAAAAACTGCATGGAACGTATTGGAATTTGGGTTTCCATCATGAGTCAAGGCTAGGAACGATCTCCTGACCGATTCGAGACAATCTACAAATGTCTCAGGATTCAGACGCTGGCGAACCCTTGGATACAGCAGGGACGGTCCACAAATACTTTAGTGGATTAGTTATGCCTGAACACACGCTTCCCGGTCCTATTGGACCTATAAATTGGCCGAGGGCGGCCAATAAAAATCCGAGGCGCCTTAAAATCCATAAATCACATAAGTAAAATGTCAGCCAGTTTAAAGCAATGACACCACTTCTAGCTAGAAAAATATGTGTGCACTCCCTTCGTTCCCTTGCTCTGTTTTAGACTCTACCGGGGTGTGAGGCGCGCGAAGTAACGCTATACACAAAGCTGTGTCTAAACAGACTATGCTTTGATCATCAATTACAAGGCCTGCTTTTCAACAAAACCTTGATCATTTGCATCTTGGCGTGCCCCGTTGACAATCCATGCCATGAAATCGACACCTATCAGTACACAACCTATGAGGGTGTTAAGCGAAAGAATAAATTCTTTTGCCACCAACGGTTGTATATTAAACAGAAATCAATTTACATGGTACGAAGTTCAACGTCAGACATGCATCCATTTACAAGTCCGTTCTAGGTCTGAACGGAACCGGAGACACCTGAGAGGCTCTCGTATATCCGGACAATCATCACATACGTCCGGGCGACTACCGTCGAAGTCCCTTCAGGGTAGCTACTCCTATCGAGGATCTCAGTAGCAATACATCCGTTCGATGTGAAGACCGCTGGTCTTCAACACCGTCTTTGTCTCTTCATCTACGTATAATTATTTGAAATGAGTAGAACTCGGACTTTTCAAATAATTATCGAATAATTATTATTTAAATCATTTCATATCGTTAATATTTATTTATAATGATTTATCGCTATTTTTATGTATTTTAAAAATAGCTCAATATAATCAAACGACGCTTCGGGTCAAGTGTGGCTTTGGCGCTGTTTTTCTCAAAATTTGATTTACACATATCTTGAAATCTAACCGTTGGATTTTGACAAAATTTGTCTTGTTGGAAAGATCTTCCCAAAGCGGTCCTAACGGCTCCAGTTTTGGGAAAATCCGACGGTTGGATCTTTCGATATAATCATTTAAAGTCACGATTGCCGAAACGCGAACTGCCGCGCGCGATTCGTTTAATTTCTATCTATATTTATATATATAAATATAAATTCTTAAGCGATTACATTCACGTGAATATCACACCAAATAAAGGTGTGAATTATATACAAATCATATATTCATGTTTATTACGTTTGCTAAAACATGTTTTTATTTCATACACCAATTTTATAGTATATTGACTATAAATTGTATCCTTCGTTCATTCATAATTTTTAATGTTTAATTCATGTTTTCAACTTCCTTACCTATACCAAGTGTAAATTCCTTTATAATGAACAACATGCATATTATTGTTCATTTTATTTTAAGGAATGAAATTGTTGATTCCCATCCAATGAACAAAAATGAATATTTTTGTTCAATCCATTTTTATGAACAAAATGTGAATTTCTTCCTATGCTTCTAACATTACATTAAAATTTTATTTTTAATACAAAACATATTTCTAAATGAAATATGATTCTTTTCTCTTCTTTTAAAATTCACATTAAAAATGTAACTTTTAAATTTCATCTTTCGTTTGCATTATGGAATGCAAATAAAAATGTATATTATCCTTTTCATGATTTATATGCGTTGAGGAACGCAAATAAAAAAAATGTATCTTTTAAATTTCTAATTTTATTTACAACAAGGAATGTAAATAAAAGAATAACTTTTTATTTCATGTTTATTTACATTAAGGGATGTAAATAAATAAAAAAATGTAATCTTTCTTTTAATATTTTGTTCGCATCTAGATTTGCCAACAAAATGTGGATTTTTCTTCTACTAATTTGTTTGCATCTAAAATTGCAAACAAAAATGTATCTTTTTATTTTATAATTTGTTTGCATCTAAAATTGCAAACAAAAATGTATCTTTTTATTTTATAATTTGTTTGCATCTAAAATTGCAAACAAAAATGTATCTTTTTGTTTTATAATTTGTTTGCATCTAAAATTGCAAACAAAAATGTATCTTTTTATTTTATAATTTGTTTGCATCTAAAATTACAAACAAAAATGTATCTTTTTATTTTCTTGTTTTATTTGCATGGTAAATGCAAATAAAAATATATTTTCTATTCTCTATGTTTCGTTTGCATAGTAGAATGCAAAAGAAAATGTGAATTTTTAATTTACATGCATTGTTTGCATTGTAGAATGCAAACATAAAATAATTTTTTTTGTTTAAATGCTTTGTTTGCATTGTAGAATGCAAACATGAAATAAAAAATTTCTTTGCTCTCATGTTCTGTTTGCATTTGTATAATGCAAACATAAAAAGTAAAATTTTAATTTCATGAATCGTTTGCATTGTAGAATGCAAACATAAAATAAAATCTTTTTTTTTATGTAGCGTTTGCATTTTAGAATGCAAAAACAAAATGTAATTTTATATTTTTTTTCTCGTTTGCATTAAGGAATGCAAAAGATGATATTTTATCTTTCTACATTTTGTTTGCATTAGGAAATGCAACAAAAATGATATTTTATTTTTTACATTTCGTTCGCATTAAGGAATGCAACAAAAATGATTTTTTATTTTTCTACATTTTGTTTGCATTAAGGAATGCAACAAAAATGTAATTTTCCTTCTCATGTCATTTTTACATTGAAAAAGGTAAATAAAAATATGCTACTTTTAAAAACATGTTTTATTTGCGTTGGAGAAGACAAATAAAAATACACTTTTTATTGTTAATATTTTATTTGTGTTTGAGAACACAAATAATAAAAATAAAAATATTGTCCCTTTTTGTATGTAATGTTTGTGTTTAAGGACACACTAAAATGTCATTCCATTTTCTATGTGATATTTGTGTTTATGGACACAAATAAAATGCAATTCAATGTTCTATGTAATATTTGTGTTTAAAAACACAAATAAAAATGTAATCCAATGTTCTATGTAATATTTGTGTTTAAGGACACAAATAAAAATGTAATCCTATGTTCTATGTAATATTTGTGTTTAAGGACACAAATAAAATGTTATTCAATATACGATGTGTATATTTGTGTTTAAAGACACAAATAAAATGAATAATTTATTCTTCTATGTATATATTTGTGTTGAAACACAAATAAAAAGAATAACTTATTTCAACCCAATGAGGTGACAAAGTATGTTCTATATTGGATTGACAATTCTATTTCAATCCAATAATAATGATAAAATATAGTTTAATCATTGAATTGATAATTTACCTAAAGTGACAAATTTATTTTCTAAGTTGAATTGATAAACTAAATCAATTCAAAAAAAGGCAAATTCTATTTTTTTTTGTTCAAACAAATCAATTCAAATAAAAAGGCAATTTTATTTTCTCTAAATTGAATTGATTAACTAGATCAATTCAAATAAAAAGCAATATTTATTTTCTATATGTTGAATTGATTAACTAGATCAATCCCTTTAAGAAGCAAATTGTATGATTTGATATTGAATCAATGATCTAAATCAATTCAATATTATTATTATTATTATTATTATTATTATTATTATTTCACATGTAGGTCTATGATTATTCATTATATGAATGAATATTGAATTGATTATCTAACTCAATTCAATCAAATAGAATAAGCGATAAAAAAATATTCGAATAACACATGACAACCAACATAAAAATCCATCATATCCAACAAACAAACATCATACAACATCCACACAATCAGATCTGAAAATGAATAACTATAAATAAAAATTAATTAATTAATTAATTAATTTAAAACAAGAGATGTCTCACAGTCGTTCGTGATTTTGTCCAAAATTCCAACAGCTCAGAAATTCCCGTTTCAGTCTAGAATTGTAGTTCAGGATCGTACGAGTCCAACGCTTCAGAAATTGCATAATTCTGAGTTTATTTGACAAAGTTATGGGTAAAATAAGATTAGGGATTAATTTAATCATTAAATTAAGTAAAAATAATTAGATTAATCCTTCTTCCTCCTTACAGTATTCACGACCGACGACTTTTTCTTCTTATTCAAAACTAGGGTTGATCCTATCTTCCGATTCAAGGCACCAGGGACCGATCAGAGGGTGTCACAGCGACGAGCACCGGAAGGCGCACGTGGTGGGGCCGGAATGGTTGAACTCGGTTGGGGCTAGGGGAGGCCGATGCGGGTTTTATGCGGCAGTTTTGGGTGCGCCGTTCGAGGCAACGGTGGCACCAGGTGCGATCTAACCGTATGAGATTGTAGAGGAGGAGAATATCTTCAGTATGGGATAGAGTTTGGGTTTTAATTCGTTGTGGATTAGAAGAAATTGAATGGGGAAATTTTGGCCATGCATACGTGGGGGCGGCGGCTGTAGAAGACAGTGAATAGTGTTTTTATTTAGGGTTTTCCAATCTTTTTATAATATTTAAATGTTATTTTTACAAAAAAAACAAAACACTTAAGTTATTCAGAATTCAGTCCAACAAGAAGCTAACCTACCCAATAACCCCTATTCCGGATCCATCTAACCATGTCCCGCAGGCCCAAGAGGTCATCTCAGCCCCCGTTTTTCAAATTTAAAAATAATTCTTTTATTATTATGTTCTGACATATCCAAAAATCCACCGGAGCCACATACGAGTTCCGAAAAATCCAAAAAAATATTTTTGGCAATGTTTTGACTATACGAATCCAACAAAATTATTTTCGTCGAATTCTGGGACTGTTTGAAAATGGTTATTTTCAAGTCGTTCAATTTTGACTATATTTGACCAAACACGGTTTCTTTTGCCACGCTCACATACTAAATCGGAAAATTCTAAAAATTGAAACCTAGCAATAATTTGACATTCCGGTTCCAACAAAAGTGGTTTCGTTGAAAATGGAGGTCATTTGAAAATTGACTATTTTCACTGGCTTTAATATTATTTAAAATCAAAATTTTAAATTCAGACACAATTTCTAACCAATTTATTCAAAATAAATTTTTTAAATTGGTTCGGATTTTCCGGGTTGTTACAAAAACCCACTTCTTAAGTATGGGGATAGCATGACAACCATTAATATAAAAATCAATTTTGTATAAACCATTTACAATCATAAAATATCCATTTTGTTGAAGTCCTTTATTTTATTAAATATATTTCAAAAATAATACTTACCACAAATTAAATTTTGAAACAATATCAACTTATTTTTAAATCAATTCCAATTGTGGTAAATAAAGATAATAGATTGATTAATATTATTTCTAATAAGAATCAAAGTTATTACATTTTTTTCATTAAAATTTAACATCCTAACGGGTAATACTAAAGGTATCTAAATAATTCTATTATAAATCAATATTAAAGTTACACTTTTAAATTTCATTTTAGTAAGAACTCTAATCCTATCTTACTAAGCATGCCAACTTCTTTCCTATATAAAACATAATATTTAAGTCTATTTAAATTTATTAAAGTCAACCAATATTACTCTATGTTATCCCAGATAATACCAAAACAATGATATCTGCATTTATAGTTATAAAACTTGTTTAATTTCTTAAGTTTAATATATATATATATATAAACATATCTCAAATTAAAATCTCTATAAACCTATTTAAATTTATAAGTTCATATATATATTTATATATATACACAAACAATACCCTTATAAATATTTACCATAACAATTATGAGCATTTCTATTTAAAATGTTCAAATATGTAAATTTATCTAAAATTTTATTTAACCTTAAAATAAATCCAATTACTTTCTAAATTATCATCTTTAGATCTTATTTAAAATATATAGTTCATACAATATAATGCCTTAAATGATAAACATCAAATCTTCTTAAAAATTGTAACGACACGGATTTCGCTCGGACCTAATCGATCGCTGAATCGAAAAAGACCGTTCGAATCCCGCATACGCTAACTCTGGGCATACAACACATCAGAACAAATAACAGAAGACTTTTATAAACATCATAATAATGTTACATTAGAGTACAGAATATCAGAGTATATCAAAAATAATACAAAGCGGAAGATAAATTTACATAAATGTAATACAATGCACAGCGGAAATATAAACTAACACAACGGAAGACAATCAATACTCCAGACACAGCTTTTCGCTTCGACCCAAAATCCTGCTTATATATTTGCAAAATAAACTACTCGACTGCCCGTGTGGAAAATAAGGGCACCCGAGTTTGCAAGGGAAAAGCAAACTACAGGTCAGTCATGGGACTGGTGTGAGAAACTCTACAGTTAAAATTAACATATTTAATCATAAGACAAATCACAGGACCATGCCACTAATGCGGAACGAGTTTACCCCATGAATGCCAGTGTATAAACAATAATCAATAGAGATATATGGATCTACTATGCATCAATCAACATGCAATATCCCAATCTACCCATTTAGATTAATCACCACACTTAAAATTTCCACATCAATTCAATTTACAGAAATTATTCCTTTGGATTTTAATCCCGATTTCTTATTTCAAATCATTTGAAATACATATCTAACTTTCTATATCAAAGTAGATTTCACTTCGGGATCTCAAATCAAATCGTCTGGGAATATGAATTCCAAAACATAACAATGCATACAAACAAGTATGCAACCAAATATCGTGCTCCCCACCGACAAGGCAAAGGGTATGCACCTCGCAACTCGATATATATAAATGTGCACCTACACCACATAGGAGCAGGCTACACCGACGATGCACCGCCCACACATGGAGAGCATACACCGCCCTCTCACCCATACTTTTAGTCTCAGGGTTACCCGAATCTTTAGCCACATACTAAATCATTTCATATCCCGAAGTAGGGAGAATCATTTCACAACATAATAATCACAAGTACTTTCAAAATATAGTACTTCACATCAGTAATTCACACATATGATCAGTCACTATTAATCACATAACCTTTGAGCTCGTACGTCTCAAAGAAGGGTGTTAAGCAAGAGAATAAATTCTCCGCCACCAAACAGATACATCATCAATAGCAACTAATCAAATATGTGATGAACCACAATGTAACACATAATACATTTCTAAATCATTTTAGAAATCATCGGGTTTTGGGCCTCGAAATCCTTTCTATTTTATAAAACATTTTTATAAAACATTCCCTGTCTAAAATCGGGAATATATTTCTTTTCACTTAAGGAAAATATCATTTCAAAATCATTCATTAAACTTGAAATGAACTCAACATCGCTAAACAACTTATTGTCAAATCGTGAAGTGTTTCACAAGGTGTTAACACACAGATATTTCTACCCAACCCAATGCTAAATGTAAAGGCATATTCTGCTCATAAACTGGTCTAGCACCATCCAAACAATCAATCAACACAATCAATATCAACAACTAAGTAAATTTGGTTTAATCACATCACGTGTTTTGGTAAATTTAATCACCAATCATTCATCCAAATCTAATTAAAGATTTATTCAAACCCCAATTGGTTTCATCTCTAAAATCATTTCATATTGATTGTTCTACTTTTTGGAAATTAATCCTGCTTTTATGCGGGTTAAAGAACTAATGTCATTTAAACACAGTTCACGACAAACCCCAAATCCGATTTGATATTAAATACAAGGCTCTGAATAGAGAATATATCGGCTTATATTCAATATCAAATTCTGAAATCAACAAATATCGTATTGGAATAACGATATATATATATATCTTCCAAATTCCTCCACAATGTCCGTATAATCACGGAATCCAATATCGAAATATTCCGAAGATAATTTCAATACAAATCTATTTCAATTATTATATTGGAAATTTCTAGTTATATTAAAGTGAATATTAGGCTCACATCCCTATTTTGAAACTTAATTAGGCTCACATCCGGTCATAAACTTATTGTAAATTATGTCCCTATTTTCTGAAAAGTCATCAAAAAATATAAAAAATATATAAAAAAATCACGTAAATTCGTATTTAAATAAAACATGTAAACACTAAAAAATTCAGAACAAAAAACCATCAACGAAGGCGTCAAAAATCAAAAAAACCAAAAAAAAAAAAACGAAATTTCCAGTTAAATGCATAATAGTATGCACATATATCACTTTCCTGCATACATCCGTGCATATTTTTCACTACATACATCTTCGTTGATTTTTATTCATGCAAATAAATGCATACATGTGCGCAAAAATTTCAAATACTTGCATACATTTGTGCAGGTTTATTTTCAGATTTTAATCTGAAAAATGCTTACAGAAAAGTTGCATACATATATGCAATTATCAGTAATAATTGCATAAATGTATGCAACTATTTTTTTTCGATTTCTGTAGATTCCTGACATAATTTCCATATTTTAGAATTTTTTTTTATGAACGTACGCATATTTTTTTAAAAAAAATACAAAAAGGCGGAAAAAATAAAATAGGGGGCGGGTTTAAAAATTTTCAGAACTTTGTTTTTTTTTTATAAATTAGGTCCCTACTTTTTATCCTATAAAAATGTTGCACACATGTGTGCATTTTTTTGAGAAATTTGCACATTTGGATGCAAATAAAAATGAACTGAAAAATTATGTTAAATCTATCCGCTGGAAGAACTGCAATAATTGCATATATGCATGCAATAAAATCAAAAAGGTGCATAATATTATGCATTTAACTGCAGTTTTTTCTGTTTTTTTCTTCTTTCTGACATTATTTTTGTTGTTTTTTGAACTGAATTTTTTTTATAATGCGTAATATATTTTATTACTAATTTACGATTTTTTTTTATTTTTTTTAATTATTATTTTATAAGTTTTGAAAACAGGGACCTAATTTACAATAAGTTTATGACCGGGTTTTTTTTATATTTTGAAACTTAATAGGGACCTCTAAAAAACGCACCCTATATTAAAACCACATCTCAATCCATTTTATTTATTTAAAAATATTGGATTATTTTTCTAGTTAATAACGTGTTCATTTCGATAAAAATCTATTTTTATCTTTTCAAATATGGAATTTTTCATCTCGGTTCTTTCCAAATCATTTCTTATGATTTTACACTAATTATTGATATTTTTAATAATTTTATCAAGGCCCGTACAGTCGATTTCCAACAACGGCCATCGAACTGCACTTACAACGACCTTTCCCAAATTTGATTTGGACCTAATTCCAAATCCAACCGTTAGGTTTAAAATTTATCATATTCATTGGAAAGCTCTTTTCGATACGAACTCAACGGTTCTAGTTTCTGGAGAATCCGACGGTCGGATCTCCCGCAACATCAATTCGAAGTCAATGGTCGAAATTCGCGAACTGCCGCGGTGCGGCGCGTTCTATTCAGGCCATTTAATATATATAATATATATTTCATCGATTTCAATTCAAAACGTATTTTATAAATCGTTTTAAATTCATTTTCAAAATTTCAATTTCATATTCAATTTCAGATCAAAATTGAATATTCCATGTACACGACAATTTTATACAGTGTATATATATGTTAAAAATTATATTTTTAACAATCAAATCATTTTCACATTTCATATATATATATATATATATATCGTTTTCAATTCATATATACATCGTTTTCACATTTCATATATATATATATATCATTTTCATTTCATATATATCGTTTTCATTTCATATATATATATATATGTATATGTATATGTATATTATTTCCACCTTTCAAATATATAATATTTTCACTTTCAATATATACGATATTTTCACTTTATATATACGATATTTTCACTTTTCAATATATACGATATTTTCACTTTCAATATGTATACGATATTTTCACTTTCAATATATACGATATTTTCACTTTCAATATATACGATATTTTCACTTTCAATATATACGATATTTTAACTTTCAATATATTCGATATTTTCACTTTCAATATATAAGATATTTTAACTTTCAATATATTCGATATTTTCACTTTCAATATATATATATTTCATTTTACATCACGATCAATTTTCACATAGAACACAATCAAACAAGTCGTCCATGGTCTGTGGACGATGGGGAGCAGTTCATACATGCAATTATAAAATAAATAACTGTACAGAAAATTTAAAGTGAGAGAATTCTCATAGTGGTCAGTTTCAGTTCTGTTTGGATAAAAATTTGCCTGAAATTCTAATTAGCTCCATGTCAGTTCTAGTCAGTTCTGAAATGTAGTGCTTCTCAAGACGAGTCCAACGCAACTGACCGTTCGTCATTCCGACCTCGTATGAAGAAGATATCGGGTTATATACATTTAATTCCATTCGAGATAATTAAATAATTAATAATATAATTAATTCCTAATTTACCCTTTCTTCTTCGTTTTAATACTGCTCAACGTCAAAACCCTCATTCGATTTTAGGGTTCCAGTTTCCGGTCACCTCAGTCGCCTTGGCTCCGATCGGACTTCACCATGACGTCGGGCTACGCAACCTCCGCCATCGCCGAGCTTCTGGCCCTACTCGCCGCCCCCCCCCCCAGTTGGACGGAAAATACCCCCGACCGGCGCAACTTCACGCATGAAATTCCAACGAACCACTTCATATAATCCGATCAAAAAGGTATGATATGAAGAACGGGGAATGCTCTTTGATTCTGTTGTGGGGGTTGGGATTAATTCGAATTGATTGGGAAGATTTTTGGGAGGCAAGAATTAAACAAAATCGTCCATCGATTTTTAAGACAAGCGGCAACGGCTGATAGATGACCTAGGGTTTGGAATAATTTGCTATTTATATAATTATTTTAATAATGTTTTAATCAATTTTTACTTAACGTTGAAATTTAACGCACCGAACTCCAAATCAAACCCAACGACTATCGCCCTTAGCTAATTACCCCCATTCCGAACACAATGGCATATGTTTCAAAGGCCCATTCGACAGTTTCAGTCAGTTTCTCTTCAAATTAAAATATAAAACATTCAATATTGAATTTGAACGTACATTTCAATTTGCCGGGGCCACATACTGATTCTAAAAATTCCAAAAAAATAAATCTAGCTATGTTTTGACGATACGGTCCCAACAAAACTAGTTTCGTCGAATTCTGAGACCGTTTGAAAAATGACCAATTTCTGGTCGATCCAATTGAACTGAAATTGACCAAACACTTTTTCCTTCGCCACGCTCACATGTTGATTCGAAAAATTATGAAATTTGAAACCTAGCAATAATTTGACATCCCGGATCCGACAAAAGTGGTTTCTTCGAAAACGAAGGTCGTTTGCAAAATTTCCATTTCTAAGGGCCTTTTTATATATATTAAAATATATATAAATTCCACAGCGACTTTTCTGAATTTTAAACTGGATGTATCTTACACTCTATAAAGTGAAATCTCAGTTTCTTACATCCGTTAGAAAGATATTATCAAACAGATTCAAATATTTCTTGTTTCACTGAAATCCGATTTATTTTGAATCCTGTACATTCATTTGAAATTCGAAATCGAATTTTCAAACTATCGTGCCATTTTCAATTCCTTTTAAAATTATAAAGAATTATTTATATTCTAACGACGATTCAATTAAATATATATGTTCGAATTCTATTTAAAATAATTCATTTTAAATAATCAAAATTCACTAAAATGACCAAAATAAAAATTTTAAATTGGCTCAGATTTCCGGGTTATTACAATCTCCACCACTTAAAACTTTTCGTCCCCGAAAAGGAACGAAGCTGAAAGTTGTTTAACTAATCAACTCAACTTTCACAATTTTCTTTACGGCTTAAGTTCTTCAACTTTTCAGTTTCTAAGAACTTTTCAAATTTTTCAAAAATTTGGATAACACCCTAAATTTTCAAAATATTTCTCCATAACCCCCCATGCACTGGGACTTCGGGATATTTCATTTAGCCTCCCATGGCCTTCTTCAATCCAAAAGAAAAAGAAAAAGCCAAGCGGCTAGCCAATCGGCTCATAAAATCATCCAAACCCAAAGAAATACAATAAACATGTATCTATTTATCGGGTAAACAATTTTATTCCTCTGCTTTAGCCTCCTTGCTATGACCTGTTCAATGGATGCACATGTATATGCATGCAATTCCAAACAATTTTCAATTCAGTTCAACATTTGTTCAATTTGGCTAAATGGTTCAAAATTCTAATTAATCAACCAAAAATCAAACAACACAACCAACAATCAATTTATTGATTAACTTTTCAAATATATAACTTTAGATATACTCAAAAATCCTATTTTTAAAACCAGATTATATATATAATCACAAATTCGTTATTTATAAACTTATGACTCTCAACTCATTCTAGGGCATTTCTAACGCCATCACTAACGAGTCACTCATTCTAGAATGCTACTGATTCTATCTCTAAAGAGTTTTCTTTCATTGGATATTACTAATCCAACCTCTGATGAGTCTTTTATTCTGTTCTAACGAGTTGTACCCCAAAGATTTGAGTTAACCAAAGCTCTGATACCAGCTGTAACGACATGGATTTCGCTCGGACCTAATCGATTGCTAAATCGACCAAGACCGTTCGAATCCCGCATACGCTAACTCTGGGCATACAACACATCAGAACAAATAACAGAAGACTTTTATAAACATCATAATAATGTTACATCAGAGTACAGAATATTAGAGTATATCAAAAATAATACACAGCGGAAGATAAATTTACATATATGTAATACAATGCACAGCGGAAATATAAACTAACACAGCGGAAGACTATCAATACTCTGGACACAGCTTTTCGCTTCAACCCAGAATCCTGCTTATATATCTGCAAAATAAACTACTCGACTGCCCGTGTGGAAAATAAGGGCACCCGAGTTTGCAAGGGAAAAGCAAACTACAGGTCAGTCATGGGACTGGTGTGAGAAACTCTACAGTTAAAATTAACGTATTTAATCATAAGACAAATCACAGGACCACGCCGCTAACGCGGAACGGGTTTACGCCATGAATGCCAGTGTATAAACAATAATCAATAGAGATATATGGATCTACTATGCATCAATCAACATGCAATATCCCAATCTACCCATTTAGATTAATCACCACACTTAGATTTCCCAAATCAATTCAATTTACAGAAATTATTCCTTGGATTTTATTCCTGATTTCTTATTTCAAATCATTTGAAATACATATCTAACTTTCTATATCAAAGTAGATTTCACTTCGGGATCTCAAATCAAATCGTCTGGAAATATGAATTCCAAAACATAACAATGCATACAAACAAGTGTGCAACCAAATATCGTGCTCCCCATCGACAAGGCAAAGGGTACGCACCTCGCAACTCGATATATATAAATGTGCACCTACACCACATAGGAGCAGGCTACACCGACGATGCACCTCCCACACATGGAGAGCATACACCGCCCTCTCACCCATACTTTTAGTCTCAGGGTTACCCGAATCTTTAGCCACATACTAAATCACTTCATATCCCGAAGTAGGGAAAATCATTTCACAACATAATAATCACAAGTACTTTCAAAATATAGTACTTCACATCAGTAATTCACACAGATGATCAGTCACTATTAATCACATAACCTTTGAGCTCGTACGTCTCAAAGAAGGGTGTTAAGCAAGAGAATAAATTCTCCGCCACCAAACAGATACATCATCAATAGCAACTAAACAAATATGCGATGAACCACAATGTAACACATAATACATTTCTAAATCATTTTAGAACTCATCGGGTTTTGGGCCTCGAAATTCTTTCTGTTTTATAAAACATTTTTGTAAAACATTCCCTGTCTAAAATCGGGAATATATTTCTTTTCACTTAAGGAAAATATCATTTCAGAATCATTCATTAAACTTGAAATGAACTCAACATCGCTAAACAACTTATCGTCAAACCGTGAAGTGTTTCACAAGGTGTTAACACACAGATATTTCTACCTAACCCAATGCTAAATTTAAAGGCATATTCTGCTCATAACCTTGTCGAGCACCATCCAGACAATCAATCAACCGCAATCAATATAACAACTAAGTAAATTTGGTTTAATCACATCACGTGTTTTGGTAAATTTAATCACCATTCATTCATCCAAATCTAATTAAAGATTTATTCAAACCCCAATTGGTTTCATCTCTAAAATCATTTCATATTGATTGTTCTACTTTTTGGAAATTAATCCTGCTTTTACGCGGGTAAAAGAACTAATGTCATTTAAACACAGTTCACGACAAACCCCAAATCCAATTTGATATTAAATACAAGGCTCTGAATAGAGAATATATCGGCTTATATTCAATATCAAATTCTGAAATCAACAAATATTGTATTGGAATAACGATATATATATATCTTCCAAATTCCTCCACAATGTCCGTATAATCATGGAATCCAATATCGAAATATTCCGAAGATAATTTCGATTCAAATCTATTTCAATTCTTATATTGGAAATTTCTGGTTATATTAAAACCACATCTCAATCCATTTTATTTATTTAAAAATATTGGATTATTTTTATAGTTAATAACTAGTTCATTTCGATAAAAATCTATTTTTATCTTTTCAAATATGAAATTTTTCATCTCGGTTCTTTCCAAATCATTTCTTATGATTTTACACTAATTATTGATATTTTTAATAATTTTATCATGGCCCGTACAGTCGATTTCTGTGACGGCCGGGAATTTCGCTCGATCTGAATCAGTCGTTAAACCGATCTAGACCGTTCGAAACCCTGACTGTTTGAGAACAGGACAAATCAGAACGCAGACGGAAGGACACTTCATTGTTATTACAACAATTCCATCAGATACAAGAATATACAGAGTATGAATAAATTACATTCGATAAATATCAGAGATTACAATAAATTACATAGCACGGAAAATAATACAAAGCACAACTGAAGGTGATATACGGATACAGAGCTTTCCGGATATCATTCCAGCTGTAAACCAGGATCCTGTAAATATAAATCTGCAAAACCAAAACTACTAGCTGCCCGTGTGGAAAATAGGGGCACCCAGAGTTTAGGTTAAAACAATAAACTCCAGGTCAGTCATGTGACTGGTGTGAGAACTAAAACAGTTATTTAAAACTTTACTTTAAAGATAGTAATTCAAGGGACCACGCCGTATAACACGGAACGGGTTTCCTCCCGAGAATACTAGTGCATATAACGAAACAGCGCAATGCACTTTGGAAAAATGAAGCTATTATAAGACCCAGGTCCCATCACACAATGCAACGTAAGCCGGAGGATAGGGTTTTCCCTTATAATAGCCAAATAATGCTTGATACGTTTAAACAAATCATTTGATACTATCATAGGTGTATAGTGTCAAAACATTTTCAATCATAAATATCAATCATAGACGGCATGGGTACCATATATCATGTCGCCATACTAGTTCTACAATTAAAACCGCAATATCACGTATTGGAAATTGGATTTCCGTCATGAGTCGAGGCAAGGGGAAAGCTCCTCTCCGCGTTCGAGACACTCTAGCAAATGCCTCAGGACCCCACTATGATCCTTTGGAACCTCCAAGGCCGGTCCTCTCTTACTTTTGAGGATTAGTTATTCCTGAACACACGTTTCCCGGTCCTTACAGACCTATATCCGAGGCGCCTCGTATCCAACAACCACACAGGTGAAAAGTATATAAATGTCAGGGCTGGTAGGTCACTGACACCACCCTAGCTAGAAAGAAACGTCGTGCACTCCTTGGGTCCGTATCCCGTTTTTGACTCATACCGAGGTGTGAGGCTCGCGAATTCACGTTATACACAAAGCTACGCCACACAGGCCGTGCTTTGATCATCAACCACAAGACTTTGCTTTTCAACAGAAGCCTTGATCAATTGCCACTTACGCGTGCCACACTAGCAATTCACTCCATGCGACTGATGTCCATCGATATACAACCTCTGAGCTCGTACGTCTCAGAGAAGGGCGTTAAGCAAAAGAATAAATTCTCTGCCGCCAAACAGATGTATATTTAATAGAGATCAATCAACACAGAATAAAATCCAATGTCAGACACACAATCCATTTACAAGTTCGTTCTGGGTCTGAACGAAACCGGAGGCACTTTCCTCGCATATCCATCCATCTCCAAGTACGTCTGGACGATCACCAACTGTTTCCCTCATCTTGGGTGTACAGCCCAATCGAGATCATCAGTAATCGCCCAAACGATGTGAAGACTTCCGGTCTTCAACCACCGTCTTCATCTTCGACATCTCGTCGAATCGGTTATTCAGAATGGGTATAAACCCGACCTTTCTGAATAACCCACGTATATGATAACAAATGTTATACAAACACAACAAACGCCTCATTCCAATTCAGAATATTCTTTTATTCACAAAATCACATTCTTAGGGAAAGGTTCCCATTAATTTTATCAAAGATAAATTCTTCTAAATTTATTCTTTAATCTTCCTTTGGATATCATATCAAACCGTATTATGGTTTTCCAAACTAGTCGGGATTAGCGAACCACACCGAAGTAATTATTTATTTTATTTCCCAATCCCAACCTATTCATCCCATGGAGCAAAACTAGTAATACTTCATATCTAACACCACAGTATTATCGGTAAAATTAATTACCATTTCACGTTCAAATCTAATTAAAGATTTAACTATCGCTTTGGAGCAAAACTAGTGGTACTCCATTCTCGATCACCTTTCAGATTTGATTATTTAAATTATCAATTCACTTTTCAATCTAATTAAAGATTCATTAAAACTCCACTTAGTTTTAGTCTTCTCAAAAATCAATATCCTATCTTTAACTGGGTTAAAGAACCAATTTCATCTAAAACACGACTCACGATAACCCAAAATCACACTCTATTGTTAATCGGGTTAAAGAACAGGTGTTTTTCAAAACACCGCTCACAATAAACCCAAAAACCAATTCAATTCAATTCCAATTAAATATTATTTAATTGATACACTTCATTAAATCTAAATAGAAAGATTTAATCTTTTTCTCTTTTGGGCTTAAGAACAGTGTTAATGAAGACACCATTCACGACAAACCCAAATCACATTTGATATTAAATACAAGGCTCTGAATAGAAAATATACCGGCTTATATTCAATATCAAATTCTGAAACCAACAAATATTGTATTGGAAATAACGATATAAAATATATCTTTCAAATTCCCGTAACAATATCTGTATAGTCCCGAAATCCAACATCGAAATATTCCGAAGATAATTTCGATTCAACTCCAGTCCAATCCACGTATTGGGAATATTGATTATTTTTAAAATCACTTTCAAATTCAATTTATTTATTTCAAAAATAAATTGATTTTAATTCTAGTTCAAAACTAGTTTATTTCGATAAAAATCTATTTTTATCTTTTCAAATGTGGAATTCTCCAGCTCAATTCTTTCCAATCCATATATTATGATTTTATACAAATTATAGATATTTTTAATAATTTTATCAAGGCCCGTACAGTCGATTTCCAACAACGGCCATCGAACTGCACTTACAGCGACCTTTTTCGAATTTGATTTGGACATAACTCCAAATCCAACCGTTAGATTTCAAATTTCTAATATTCATTGGAAAGCTCTTTTCGATACGAACCCAACGGTTCCGGTTTTAGGAGAATCCGACGGCCGGATCTCCCGTAATGTCAATTCGAAGTCAATGGTCGAAATTCACGAACTGCCGCGGCGCGGCGCGTTCTATTCAGGCCATTATATATATATATATATATATATATATATATATATATATATTTCATCGATTTCCTTTTTAAAACGTATTTTATAAATCTTTTTAAATTCGTTTTCAAAACCATTTCAACACTATATTCAATTTCAAATCGATTTGATTTCAATTCAACTCGAATTCATTTCAATTTTATTTAATTCGAATTCAAATTCGTTTCATTGCAATTCAAATTCTAATTCGTTTCAATTCAAATTCTAATTCGTTTCAATTCAATTCAATTTGAATTTACCTTCTATTTGATTCTATTTGAATTCATTTCAAATTGATTCAATTTCAATTTAATTCAATTTGAATTCATTTCTATTTTATTCGAATTCAAATTCACTTTCTATTCGATTCAAATTCTAATTCGTTTTCTATTCAGTTCGAATCGAATTCATTTCAATTCGAATCGAATTCATTTTCTATTCGATTCGAATTCATTTCAAATTGATTCAATAAAATTTCAATTTGAATTTTTATCTAATTCAATTTGAATTTCATTTCAAAATATTAGATTTTGAAATCACTTTTCAATATTCATTGTAAAACGAATAAAATCGATATAATTATCGTTCACGTCAAAATAGCGCATCTCTAATCCACACGGCTTTATATTTTTCAAAAACTTCTTTATTCTATTCAATAAATGAATATTTATTCTATTCAACACATGAATCTATATTTCTTCCAACACACGACTATTTTTGTTATGTAAAATATTTTATAAAACTATGGTATCTATCGTTTGATTTTAATTAGACTCCATCATAAAGTAGTTCTAATTTTAAATATGATAAAGATGTGAATTTTATTATTAAAATATTTTACTCAACACATAAATATTTTCAACTCAGGAACATCGTCAACACATGACTATTTTTATATTCAACACATGAATCTATATTTTATAATATTCATTATTTTCCCGATTGGAATGAGGCCCAATCAATCACCATATAATGTTAATTATATGGATTCCATACAACACATGTATATAATAGCATTGAAAAATAATCAACCATCAACCAAAGTGCACTACACTGTATAAGCATCAAATATAGATATCTAACGCTTATAACAGCCTGTCAATCAATCGATCGACATATTTAATCAATCAGGATGAGTGAACTTCAAATTTCATCCCAACACCCGTGTGGGGTTTCAAATCAACAAACACTGATTTTTATTTGTGCAGTTGGGCGATGTGTAAAATTTATCGACCCAATCAATATCAGTCAAATCAGTGTATATAAACAAATCGGCCGATTTGTTTATAAATATTTATTTATTCACTTTCACGTTAAAAATTATATTTTTAACAATAAAATATTTTTAACTATATAAATATTTTATTTCCTTTCAACACATGAATATATTTCATTATCTATTTCACATAAACAACACAAGCAAATTTCACAACACATCAAACAAGCATACAAGCCATCCATGGTCTGTGGATGACGGGTGTCGGGTGCTACTAAGCACCGTCTGCATCCTAGTATATATATATATAACTAGAAAAAGAAATTTGAGTGAGAAGTTCTCACCAATAGCTATCCTAACTCCACGACTCTTCATTTATAGAAATCTTCGCCATTCTCGCCCTTTGTCGCTTTCGTTGCCCGTAGCCACTATATACATAAAAATCACCTTTTTATATTGCTATTCAATATATAAAAATCGAATTTTTACTATGCTATTCAATATATAAAAATCGAATTTTTACTATGCTATTCAATATATAAAAATCGAATTTTTACTATGCTATTCAATATAAAGATTTCGCCTTTTCAACTAAAAAGATTTCGCCTTTCCTATTTTCAAAATCTAATCTTTTCTATTTTAAAAATATCGTCTTTTCAAATAAAGGTTTCATCACCATAAAAATCACGTTTTTATTTTGCTACATATATAAAGATGATATTTCTAATATTCCTATCATGCAAAAGTTATATTTTTTATTGTCTACACAAACAAAAATCATATTTTTATATCATCTATATAGTAAGGACTATATTTTTAATACTTTAAAAATATAAAAATCATATTTTTATTAATAAAAATATAATCTTTTTTCAATTCTAAAAATCAAATCTTTATATATACTTTATTTTCAGATCTTATAAATGCTAATTCATGTATATAAAAACTGATTTTATAAATAAAAATATAATTAAAAACTTACATTTTTCTGCCTTTAACTGGAAAGAGGGGTGCTGGGCTGTTGGAGGCGGAGGAGGTTGGTGGAGCGGTCGGCGGAGGCCAGGTGAGTGGCGCCCTGCGGGTCGACGGCGGGTTCAAGGGTGTTTGGGGCTTGTGGTGGCTAGGGGGTGCTCGAATTGGGTGTAGCGGCGGTTTAGGGTTGGGTTTCAGGCGCTGGGGGTTCTCGCGGTGGGAGGTAGAGGGAGCGGGAGGAGAAGGAGAAGGGGATGGGGTCTCGCGGCTGAGGCGCGGCGGTGACAGGGTGAGGGGGGTGGCGGCTGCGTCCTTTTTTTCTTCTTTTTTTTTCTGTAAAATGAAATTCGAACGGGGGGGGGGGGGGGGGGGGAACGTATAGGAGAGGAAGAAAGAGAAAAGGATTTTAATTTTTTAATTATTTTATTTTGCAAAAAGTTGACTTTTACATACGACCTCTAAACGAGGCCCACCGCCTGTCGTCCATGGCGTTTCACCCCCATTCCGAACACAATGGGATATGTATCGTAGGCTGATTCGATCGTCTCGATCAGTTTTCGTCAAAATCAACATATAACTCTCTATATTGAATTTAAACGCGCGTTTCAATTTACCGGGGTCACATACTAACTAGAAAAATTCTCGAAAAATATTTTCTAGCTTCGTATTGACGATACGGTCCTAACAAAACTAGTTTCGTCGAATTCCGAGACCATTGGAAAAATGTCCATTTTCCAGTCGATTAAAATCAATTGAAACTGGTCAAACGCGTTTTCCTTTGCCACGCTCACATATTGATTCGAAAAATTATGAAATTTGGAACCTAGCAATAATTTGACATCACGGATCCAACAAAAGTGGTTTCGTCGAAATCCGAGGTTGTTTGCAAAATGTCTATTTTTAAGGGCCTGAATTCCATAGCGACTATTCAGAATTTTCAACTGGACATATCTTTTGATTCCCGCTATGAAATTTCGATTTTTTTGATTCGTTGGAAAGATATCATCAATTAGATCCTAATGTTTTTGGTTTCACTAAAATCCGGATCGTTTTGCACCCGGTACATTCAATTGAAGTTTGAAATCGAATTATCGAACTACCGCGCCATTTTATTTTCTATTTATAATTATTTATATTCTAATGACGATGTATATAATATATACGTCCTAAATATATTCAAAATAAATTTCTCGTCAATATTATTTAAAATAATTTATTTTAAATATTCAAAATTCGCTAAGATTGCCAAAATAAAAATTTTAAACTGGTTCAGAATTTCCGGGTTATTACAATCTCCCCCACTTAAAACTTTTCGTCCCCGAAAAGGAACAAAGTCGAAAGTGGTTTGATTAATTAGCTCTACGTTTGATCTGGCTTCCATTCTCCAACTTTTCAGTTTCTGAGAATTTTCAAATTTTTCAAAAATTTGGCTAACACCCTAAATTTTCGAAAAATTTCGCCATTACCTCCCCTGCACCGGGAGCCACGTGAAAATCCCGAAATTGCCATATAGGCCTTTTGATCTCAAAAAGAAAAAGAAAAAGCCAAGCGGCTATCCAATAGGCTCATAAAATCATCATCACCCAAACAAAACAGTAAATTACATAGTAAACATGTACCTATTTGTCGGGCAAACAAATTTTATTCTTCGGCTCTAGCCTCCTTGCTATAACCTGTTCAATGTAAGTATATGTATATGCGAGCAAATGCAACCAATTTTCAATACAGTTCAATATTTGGTTCAATTAGGCATAATGGTTTAAAAATATCAAACAAATGAACAAACAACACAAACATCAATCAATTAGTGAATTAGAGTTTCAAATTCATAATTTTGATACATATACAGAAAATCATGTTTTGATGCCAATTCACAACAATGTGTTCTAACTATATAAGTTTTGGTTCTCACACCAGTCTAATGGAAATATATAGATATCACACCTTCGTAACACGAACATAAATACTGATGATGCACGTGCTATCATCAGTACCATCTCCGGGCGACTAGAATGTGATTCTATATCTATCCAGTATATTAAAACTTCGACTATACGTTCATGACGCGTATACGCGAAATCTTTATATATTGGATTGTCCATATTCAAAATAAATAAATATTCAAATACGTTTAAAATGGTTTAAATTTTCAAAACAAATTTGTTTTCATTTGAAAAATATACTCTTCACACTCGTTCTAGGATACTACTGATCCTATCTCTAACGAGTCATTCTAATTGGATATTACTAATCCAATATCTGATGAATTCTTTTGTTTGGTTCTAATGTGTCTTGTTCTCTAGCTCTGTAAACCAAAGCTCTGATACCAAATGTGACGGCCGAGAATTTCGCTCGATCTGAATCAGTCGTTAAACCGATCTAGACCGTTCGAAACCCTGACTGTTTGAGAACAGGACAAATCAGAATGCAGACGGAAGGACACTTCATTGTTATTACAACAATTCCATCAGATACAAGAATATACAGAGTATGAATAAATTACATTCGATAAATATCATAGATTACAATAAATTACATAGCAGCGGAAAATAATACAAAGCACAACTGAAGGTGATATACGGATACTGAGCTTTTCGGATATCATTCCAGCTGTAAACCAGGATCCTATAAATATAAATCTGCAAAACCAAAACTACTAGCTGCCCGTGTGGAAAATAGGGGCACCCAGAGTTTAGGTTAAAACAATAAACTCCAGGTCAGTCATGTGACTGGTGTGAGAACTAAAACAGTTATTTAAAACTTTACTTTAAAGATAGTAATTCAAGGGACCACGCCGTATAACACGGAACGGGTTTCCTCCCGAGAATACTAGTGCATATAACGAAACAGCGCAATGCATTTTGGAAAAATGAAGCTATTATAAGACCTAGGTCCCATCACACAATGCAACGCAAGTCGGAGGATAGGGTTTCCCTTATAATAGCCAAATAATGCTTGATACTTTTAAACAAATCATTTGATACTATCATAGGTGTATAGTGTCAAAACATTTTCAATCATAAATATCAATCATAGACGGCAAGAGTACCATATATCATGTCGCCATACTAGTTCTACAATTAAAACCGCAATATCACGTATTGGAAATTGGATTTCCGTCATGAGTCGAGGCAAGGGGCAAGCTCCTCTCCGCGTTCGAGACACTCTAGCAAATGCCTCAGGACCCCACTATGATCCTTTGGAACCTCCAAGGCCGGTCCTCTCTTACTTTTGAGGATTAGTTATTCCTGAACACACGTTTCCCGGTCCTTACAGACCTATATCCGAGGCGCCTCGTATCCAACAACCACACAGGTGAAAAGTATATAAATGTCAGGGCTGGTAGGTCACTGACACCACCCTAGCTAGAAAGAAACGTCGTGCACTCCTTGGGTCCGTATCCCGTTTTTGACTCATACCGAGGTGTGAGGCTCGCGAATTCACGTTATACACAAAGCTATGCCACACAGGCCGTGCTTTGATCATCAACCACAAGACTTTGCTTTTCAACAGAAGCCTTGATCAATTGCCACTTACGCGTGCCACACTAGTAATTCACTCCATGCGACTGATGTCCATCGATATACAACCTCTGAGCTCGTACGTCTTAGAGAAGGGCGTTAAGCAAAAGAATAAATTCTCTGCCGCCAAACAGATGTATATTTAATAGAGATCAATCAACACAGAATAAAATCCAATGTCATACACACAATCTATTTACAAGTTCGTTCTGGGTCTGAACGAAACCGGAGGCACTTTCCTCGCATATCCATCCATCTCCAAGTACATCTGGACGATCACCAACTGTTTCCCTCATCTTGGGTGTACAGCCCAATCGAGATCATCAGTAATCACGCAAACGATGTGAAGACTTCCGGTCTTCAACCACCGTCTTCATCTTCGACATCTCGTCGAATCGGTTATTCAGAATGGGTATAAACCCGACCTTTCTGAATAACCCACGTATATGATAACAAATGTTATACAAACACAACAAACGCCTCATTCCAATTCAGAATATTCTTTTATTCACAAAATCACATTCTTAGGGAAAGGTTCCCATTAATTTTATCAAAGATAAATTCTTCTAAATTTATTCTTTAATCTTCCTTTGGATATCATATCAAACTGTATTATGGTTTTCCAAACTAGTCGGGATTAGCGAACCACACCGAAGTAATTATTTATTTTATTTCCCAATCCCAACCTATTCATCCCATGGAGCAAAACTGGTAATACTTCATATCTAACACCACAGTATTATCGGTAAAATTAATTACCATTTCACGTTCAAATCTAATTAAAGATTTAACTATCGCTTTGGAGCAAAACTAGTGGTACTCCATTCTCGATCACCTTTCAGATTTGATTATTTAAATTATCAATTCACTTTTCAATCTAATTAAAGATTCATTAAAACTCCACTTAGTTTTAATCTTCTCAAAAATCAATATCCTGTCTTTAACTGGGTTAAAGAACCAATTTCATCTAAAACACGACTCACGATAACCCAAAATCACACTCTATTGTTAATCGGGTTAAAGAACAGGTGTTTTTCAAAACACCGCTCACAATAAACCCAAAAACCAATTCAATTCAATTCCAATTAAATATTATTTAATTGATACACTTCATTAAATCTAAATAGAAAGATTTAATCTTTTTCTCTTTTGGGCTTAAGAACAGTGTTAATGAAGACACCATTCACGACAAACCCAAATCACATTTGATATTAAATACAAGGCTCTGAATAGAAAATATACCGGCTTATATTCAATATCAAATTCTGAAACCAACAAATATTGTATTGGAAATAACGATATAAAATATATCTTTCAAATTCCCATAACAATATCTGTATAGTCCCGAAATCCAACATCGAAATATTCCGAAGATAATTTCGATTCAAGTCCAGTCCAATCCACGTATTGGGAATATTGATTATTTTTAAAATCACTTTCAAATTCAATTTATTTATTTCAAAAATAAATTGATTTTAATTCTAGTTCAAAACTAGTTTATTTCGATAAAAATCTATTTTTATCTTTTCAAATGTGGAATTCTCCAGCTCAATTCTTTCCAATCCATATATTATGATTTTATACAAATTATAGATATTTTTAATAATTTTATCAAGGCCCGTACAGTCGATTTCCAACAACGGCCATCGAACTGCACTTACAGCGACCTTTTTCGAATTTGATTTGGACATAACTCCAAATCCAACCGTTAGATTTCAAATTTCTAATATTCATTGGAAAGCTCTTTTCGATACGAACCCAACGGTTCCGTTTTTAGGAGAATCCGACGGTCGGATCTCCCGTAATGTCAATTCGAAGTCAATGGTCGAAATTCACGAACTGCCGCGGCGCGGCGCGTTCTATTCAGGCCATTATATATATATTATATATTTCATCGATTTCCTTTTTAAAACGTATTTTATAAATCGTTTTAAATTCGTTTTCAAAACCATTTCAACACTATATTCAATTTCAAATCGATTTTATTTCAATTCAACTCGAATTCATTTCAATTTTATTTAATTCGAATTCAAATTCGTTCCAATTCAAATTCTAATTCGTTTCAATTCAATTCAAATTCTAATTCGTTTCAATTCAATTTGAATTTACCTTCTATTTGATTCTATTTGAATTCGTTTCAAATTGATTCAATTTCAATTTAATTCAATTTGAATTCATTTCTATTTTATTCGAATTCAAATTCACTTTCTATTCGATTCAAATTCTAATTCGTTTTCTATTCAGTTCGAATCGAATTCATTTCAATTCGAATCGAATTCATTTTCTATTCGATTCGAATTCATTTCAAATTGATTCAATAAAATTTCAATTTGAATTTTTATCTAATTCAATTTGAATTTCATTTCAAAATATTAGATTTTGAAATCACTTTTCAATATTCATTGTAAAACGAATAAAATCGATATAATTATCGTTCATGTCAAAATAGCGCATCTCTAATCCACACGGCTTTATATTTTTCAAAAACTTCTTTATTCTATTCAACAAATGAATATTTATTCTATTCAACACATGAATCTATATTTCTTCCAACACACGACTATTTTTGTTATGTAAAATATTTTATAAAACTATGGTATCTATCGTTTGATTTTAATTAGACTCCATCGTAAAGTAGTTCTAATTTTAAATATGATAAAGATGTGAATTTTATTATTAAAATATTTTACTCAACACATAAATATTTTCAACTCAGGAACATCGTCAACACATGACTATTTTTATATTCAACAAATGAATCTATATTTTATAATATTCATTATTTTCCCGATTGGAATGCGGCCCAATCAATCACCATATAATGTTAATTATATGGATTCCATACAACACATGTATATAATAGCATTGAAAAATAATCAACCATCAACCAAAGTGCACTACACTGTATAAGCATCAAATATAGATATCTAACGCTTATAACAGCCTGTCAATCAATCGATCGACATATTTAATCAATCAGAATGAGTGAACTTCAAATTTCATCCCAACACCCGTGTGGGGTTTCAAATCAACAAACACTGATTTTTATTTGTGCAGTTGGGCGATGTGTAAAATTTATCAACCCAATCAATATCAGTCAAATCAGTGTATATAAACAAATCGGCCGATTTGTTTATAAATATTTATTTATTCACTTTCACGTTAAAAATTATATTTTTAACAATAAAATATTTTTAACTATATAAATATTTTATTTCCTTTCAACACATGAATATATTTCATTATCTATTTCACATCAACAACACAAGCAAATTTCACAACACATCAAACAAGCATACAAGCCATCCATGGTCTGTGGATGACGGGTGTCGGGTGCTACTAAGCACCGTCTACATCCTAGTATATATATATATAACTAGAAAAAGAAATTTGAGTGAGAAGTCCTCACCAATAGCTATCCTAACTCCACGACTCTTCATTTATAGAAATCTTCGCCATTCTCGCCCTTTGTCGCTTTCGTTGCCCGTAGCCACTATATACATAAAAATCACCTTTTTATATTGCTATTCAATATATAAAAATCGAATTTTTACTATGCTATTCAATATATAAAAATCGAATTTTTACTATGCTATTCAATATATAAAAATCGAATTTTTACTATGCTATTCAATATATAAAAATCGAATTTTTACTATGCTATTCAATATATAAAAATCGAATTTTTACTATGCTATTCAATATAAAGATTTCGCCTTTTCAACTAAAAAGATTTCGCCTTTCCTATTTTCAAAATCTAATCTTTTCTATTTTAAAAATATCGTCTTTTCAAATAAAGGTTTCATCACCATAAAAATCACGTTTTTATTTTGCTACATATATAAAGATGATATTTCTGATATTCCTATCATGCAAAAGTTATATTTTTTATTCTCTACACAAACAAAAATCAAATTTTTATATCATCTATATAGTAAAGACTATATTTTTAATACTTTAAAAATATAAAAATCATATTTTTATTAATAAAAATATAATCTTTTTTCAATTCTAAAAATCAAATCTTTATATATACTTTATTTTCAGATCTTATAAATGCTAATTCATGTATATAAAAACTGATTTTATAAATAAAAATATAATTAAAAACTTACATTTTTCTGCCTTTAACTGGGAAGAGGGGTGCTGAGCTGTTGGAGGCGGAGGAGGTTGGTGGAGCGGTCGGCGGAGGCCAGGTGGGTGGCGCCCTGGGGGTCGGCGGTGGGTTCAAGGGTGTTTGGGGCTTGTGGTGGCTAGGGGGTGCTCGAATTGGGTGTAGCGGCGGTTTAAGGTTGGGTTTCAGGCGCTGGGGGTTCTCGCGGTGGGAGGAAGAGGGAGCGGGAGGAGAAGGAGTAGGGGAGGGGTCTCGCGGCTGAGGCGCGGCGGTGACAGGGTGAGGGGGCGGTGGCTGCGTCCTTTTTTTCTTCTTTTTTTTTTCTGTAAAATGAAATTCGAATGCGGGGGGGGGGGGGGGGGGGACGTATAGGAGAGGAAGAAAGAGAAAAGGATTTTAATTTTTTAATTATTTTATTTTGCAAAAAGTTGACTTTTACATACGACCTCTAAACGAGGCCCATCGCCTGTCGTCCATAGTGTTTCACCCCCATTCCGAACACAATGGGATGTGTATCGTAGGCTGATTTGATCGTCTCGATCAATTTTCGTCAAAATCAACATATAACTCTATATATTGAATTTAAACGCGCGTTTCAATTTACCGGGGTCACATACTAACTAGAAAAATTCCCGAAAAATATTTTCTAGCTTCGTATTGACGATACGGTCCTAACAAAACTAGTTTCGTCGAATTCCGAGACCGCTGGAAAAATGTCCATTTTCCAGTCGATTAAAATCAACTGAAACTGGTCAAACGCGTTTTCCTTTGCCACGCTCACATATTGATTCGAAAAATTATGAAATTTGGAACCTAGCAATAATTTGACATCACGGATCCAACAAAACTGGTTTCGTCGAAATCCGAGGTTGTTTGCAAAATGTCTATTTTTAAGGGCCTGAATTCCATAGCGACTATTCAGAATTTTCAACTGGACATAACTTTTGATTCCTGCTATGAAATTTCGATATTTTTGATTCGTTGGAAAGATATCATCAATCAGATCCTAATTTTTTTGGTTTCACTAAAATCCGGATTGTTTTGCACCCGGTACATTCAATTGAAGTTTGAAATCGAATTATCGAACTACCGCGCCATTTTATTTTCTATTTATAATTATATATAATTATTTATATTCTAACGACGACGTATATAATATATACGTCCTAAATATATTCAAAATAAATTTCTCGTCAATATTATTTAAAATAATTTATTTTAAATATTCAAAATTCGCTAAGATTGCCAAAATAACAAATTTAAACTGGTTCAGAATTTCCGGGTTATTACAATTTCCATCAACGGCCATCGAACTGCACTTACAACGACCTTTTCCAAATTTGATTTGGACCTAATTCCAAATCCAACCGTTAGATTTCAAATTTCTCATATTCATTGGAAATCTCTTATCGATACGAACCCAACGGTTCTGGTTTCAGGAGAATCCGACGGTCGGATCTCCCGCAACATCAATTCGAAGTCAATGGTCGGATCTCCCGCAACATCAATCCGACGTTCTATTCAGGCCATTTAATATATATAGTATATATATTATATATATTTCCTCGATTTCAATTCAAAACGTATTTTATAAATCATTTTAAATTCGTTTTCAAAACAATTTCATACTCATATTCAATTTCAGATCAAAATTGAATATTCCATGTACACGACAATTTTATACAGTGTGTATATATGTTAAAAATTGTATTTTTAACAATCAAATCATTTTCACATTTCATATATATATATATATATATCGTTTTCATTTCATATATACATTGTTTTCACATTTCGTATATATATCGTTTTCATTTCATATATGTCGTTTTCATTTCATATATATATATATATATATATATATATATATATATATTATTTCCACCTTTCAAATATATAATATTTTCACTTTCAATATATACGATATTTTCACTTTATATATACGATATTTTCACTTTTCAATATATACGATATTTTCACTTTCAATATATATACGATATTTTCACTTTCAATATATACGATATTTTCACTTTCAATATATACGATATTTTCACTTTCAATATATACGATATTTTCACTTTCAATATATACGATATTTTATCTTTCAATATATTCGATATTTTCACTTTCAATATATACGATATTTTAACTTTCAATATATTTGATATTTTAACTTTCAATATATTCGATATTTTCACTTTCAATATATATATATATATATATTTATTTATTTCATTTCACATCACGATCAATTTTAACATAGAATACAATCAAACAAGTCGTCCATGGTCTGTGGACGACGGGGAGCAGTTCATACATGCAATTATAAAATAAATAACTGTACAGAAAATTTAAAGTGAGAGAATTCTCACAGTGGTCAGTTTCAGTTCTGTTTGAATAAAAATCTGCCTGAAATTCTAATTAGCTCCTTGTCAGTTTTAGTCAGTTCGGAAATGTAGTGCTTCTCAAGACGAGTCCAATGAAGCTGACCGTATTCGTCATTCCGACCTCGTATGAAGAAGATATCGGGTTATATACATTTAATTCCATTCGAGATAATTAAATAATTAATAATATAATTAATTAATTCCTAATTTACCCTTTCTTCTTCGTTTTAATACTGCTCAGCGTCAAAACCCTCATTCGATTTTAGGGTTCCAGTTTCCGGTCACCTCAGTCGCCTTGGCTCCGATCGGACTTCACCATGACGTCGGGCTACGCAACCTCCGCCATCGCCGAGCTTCTGGCCCAACTCGCCGCCCCCAGTTGGATGGAAAACACCCCCGACCGGCGCAACTTCACACATAAAATTCCAACGAACCACTTCATATAATCCGATCAAAAGGGTATGATATGAAGAACGGGGAATGCTTTTTGATTCTGCTGTGGGGTTTGGGATTAATTCGAATTGATTGGGAAGATTTATGGGAGGCAAGAATTGAACAAAATCATCCATCGATTTTTAAGACAAGCGGCGGCGGCTGATAGATGACCTAGGGTTTGGAATAATTTGCTATTTATATAATTATTTTAATAATATTTTAATCAATTTTTACTTAACGTTGAAATTTAACGCACCAAACTCCAAATCAAACCTAACGACTGTCGCCCTTAGCTTAATTACCCCTATTCCGAACACAATGGCATATGTTTCGAAGGCCCATTCGACTGTTTCAGTCAGTTTCTCCTCATATAAAACATTCAATATTGAATTTGAACGTACATTTCAATTTGCCGGGGCCACATACTGATTCTAAAAATTTCATAAAAATAAATCTAGCTAGGTTTTAACGATATGGTCCCAACAAAACTAGTTTCGTCGAATTTTGAGACCGTTTGAAAAATGGCCATTTTCTGGTCGATCTAATTTAACTGAAATTGACCAAACACATTTTCCTTCGCCACGCTCACATATTGATTCGAAAAATTATGAAATTTGAAACCTAGAAATAATTTGACATCCCGGATCCAACAAAAGTGGTTTCGTCGAAAACGAAGGTCGTTTGCAAAATTTCCATTTCTAAGGGCCTTTATATATATTAAAATATATATAAATTCCACAGCGACTTTTCTGAATTTTAAAATGGACGTATCTTACACTCTATAAAGTGAAATCTCAGTTTCTTACATCCGTTAGAAAGATATTATCAAACAGATTCAAATATTTCTTGTTTCACTGAAATCCGATTTATTTTGAATCTCGTACGTTCATATGAAATTCGAAATCGAATTTTCAAACTATGCGCCATTTTCAATTCCTTTTAAAATTATAAATAATTATTCATATTCTAACGACGATTCAATTAAATATATACGCTCGAATTCTATTCAAAATAAATTTCTCGTCGTTATTATTTAAAATAATTCATTTTAAATAATCAAAATTCACTAAAATGGCCAAAATAAAAAAATTTAATTGGCTCAGATTTCCAGGTTATTACAAAAATATTGATATAATGGGAACATAAAGTTAATTACAAATATAAAATCTTTCATACATACATATACATATGTATGTATATGTACGTATACATCCAAATTTCAATACTGTACTAAGGAAGTTCTCAATTATAATACCTTCCAAAATGCTTATTTCAAATCAATATTTAGTAAAACTGGACTCGCTAGAAGACTTATGCTCTCCGTCTACTTCATGCCTTGTTATGGGTAAGGATAAGTTGTAGAATTCGAGTTAAAAGCTGAATAAACGAAAGAACCTAATCAAAGATGATCTATGAAGGAAGATGGATTCAAATGGGAAGGATGTTTCATAAAAAGATTTAAATATTAACAGATATCTAAAAATCTTTTTTGAAACCCTTTAAAAACATTTTAAAAACTATTTATACTTTCAAAATACGCTTTCTCTCTTTATCAAGAATAATTTTGCAACTGACCCCGCTCATTTTAGGGTATCACTACCCTATCTCTGTTGAGCATTTACCTCATAGGCTAAAGTTTTATAAACCAAATCTATGATACCAAATGTAAAGACCCGCCTTTTTGACTATGTCGAATCGACAAACATGTCAAACTCGAATCGTTGAAAAGGGGAGATTGTTATTTGCTTCTGAGGTAAATAGCATAAATCACAGAATCATATAACACAAACACAGAGTAAAATAATATCCCCTAGCGGAAAATATATAATACAATATTAGTTCATGAAACTACAAAATAAAATTTTACAACAGAATTTACATAAACAATGCAGCGAAAGACTAATACAACAATCACTAGTACATAAACAAATGTCAGAAATAGAATGACAAGAATGGCTGGAACAACCAAATAGTACATAAAAGATGAGCAAAACACCTAATAAGCTCCAAGCTACAAGAGTAAATCTCAAAAGTTGTAATACTCAATCTGACTCGAGCAATAATGCAAAAACAAAACACTCGAATCAGGACTAACATTCTCATGAAAGTAAATCAACTTAAATGAAATGTTCGATGAAATACATCAGTAACTTAAAGGATGTTTAGGATCACCATCTTTTAAGGATCCGTGAAACTAATACATATAATATAACATATAATATAATACGCTATTATAATAGTGAATATCCAGTAAAGTGTCAAAATAGCGTAAGCGGGATTACCATTGTTACCATCACACTGTTTATATATATATATATATATTCACGTAGAATATGCAGTACCCTAATGCCTCCATAAACAGAAGAGCTATCAGAGGGCGCACCATATAATACAATACAAACCAAAATCGTAATGAGTTCATATAAGGCATGTGACAAGGCACACGAGGAATGCCAGGGTGGATACACCATATGCAGAGCCGGACTGTGGCAACACATAGCAACTACTACCGCCCACCTCGAGACACACTCCCATAATCAAATCGGAGTGTGGCCACCAAATCACATCACAAATGTAATTAAAAGGTATCGAAGAAGTATGCTCGATAGAAGGGATGACCTCACTTTGTCTCAGCGTAGCTCCTGTTTTAATCACATCAAGCAGGTCACAGGAGTCAGGGTTACGTAAGTACCATGTATCAGTGACATTCGCCAAACCATCCTACTTTATTATGGATTCTCCACCACATGCACATTTATTAAAGTAGTTTTCGGTATTGGCAGAGAGTATGATAATATCTGATCCCGGTCACTTTAACAACCAAACGCTTATTTCACATCGTGGCCATTCATTTTATAAATCACTTTAATCATTTATACAAAATCTCAAATTCAAATCTGAAATCAGAATTAAATATCCAACTTCAATTATATTTCATTTTGAAAACTACTCACTTAATCAAATTGAGTTAGATAATCTTATTTTAAAGGTCTCAAAATAAAGTATAAATCAATACTAAAATATTTAATTTTGATTTTACTTTAGTTTGAAATGTTTCCTCAAAATTGGTATCAAAACAATTCATTTAATCTATTTTCACCATTCTAAGAATTCATTTTTTTCGATTTATAAAATTCCATCCTTCAAATCAAATCTTACAAATTTCAATTCAACAATTCATATCATGTCTTATAAATTTCAAATTGTACAGTCCAAAATCATTACTTGTAAATTCTAATCATATAATTTAAGATCATTCTTATAAATTTGATTTACAAAATTTCTTAATTCTCATCAAATCTATTTATATAATCAAGTCCATACATAAACAATTTGTATATTCATAATTAACATTCAGTCACTTTATAATTGAATTCATTTTTATATCAACTATACATTCAAATTCATTTTCTTTTATTTAGAAATTCAAATTTGATAAAATCAATTTACACAATTCAAGTTCATTTCTTATAAAAGTTCATATTAAATTAATTCAAATTCATATCTTATACGAGTTTATATATTAAATCAAAATATCATCAATAAAATTTAATCTTTAATAATTAAATTTAAATCATGAACCTTAATTTATCCATCTTGAGTTTATTATTAACTTTTTAAAATATTAATTTCAAATTTTGAAAATTAGATTTTTAAACATATTTAAGTTTTATAATTATTTAAAAAATAGATTTTTTAAACAATTTATTATAATTTCTTAAATAAAGGTTCAAAATACTTATATTAATATCTTTAATAAATTATATAGTTTTACAATAAATAAAATTATAAGCAAAAATCTTAGATATATATATTTAAATCTATATTTACTTATAGAATCACTTTTAAAAACTTAAAATTTAAATTTACAAAATTTTGGTTTAGAATCTTTAAATTTAAAAATAAGTATAAAATCTTAAGTTATTGTTTAAAAATCAAACTTTCTAAATTACTTTACTTCGAAAACATGATCAACATTGTTCGTATATAATTATCTACTCTGTGGTCAAGTGATACAAATATTTATCATTTCAATCCACAATTTAAAATTTTACGGGTATATATCATTTCAACCCGTAATCCCAAATAAAAATCGCTTAGGTCTATCATTTCAACCCGTAATCCCAAATAAAAATCGCTTAGGTCTATCATTTCAACTTATAGTGATTTTTCCTAAAACTAAGGAAATTAGCAATATAAATAAATCATCACATAACATCAATATCATCGCATCATAAATCATATATCATCCGTGCACCTACTTGTCGTATATATGTCGTGTCATATATGAAAAGTGTATAAATCAAACAAAATGATTTCTAGTAGTTCTACATATTTCGCAACAATTCATTTGTGCTAAATTAACATCCATGAAAAATGTAAGTCAAACATGAGATAAACTCACCTTTCATGACACCGAATGGAGACGACAAATGAATGGACACGGAATGGAATGACGACATCCAAGTATAACTCAAAATTGATTCAAATTCGATAACAACTCAATATTTTATTTTTATAAGAGGAGGAGAGAATTTCTCAACAAAACAACCTAGTAATTGAATTTTTGGAGTAGTTTCCGAAACTCTCTTATATATATATATATATATATATATATACGAGTACTCCAGCACGTGCGATGCACGTGCGCAGGACTTGAGGTTGTTTGAAAACACTGTTTATAAGAATTTATTTAATGTAAGAACACTGTGGTGTCTATGAAACATTAAATTTTATGTCATATATATATATATATATATATATATATATATATATATATATATATATATATATATATATAGAGGCACACTCTATGACACCCTACTTTGCTAGCAACCTATTTGCACCTGAATTGTAGCCACTCATTTATAATTAAATAATTTAGTGGGAAGAGAGAGAGATAGCGGGAGGAGAGAATGATGAATGTGTGGTGGACATTTAGAGGGCTAAAGGGGTGCTGCACTATTTGAGGTGCACTTGATCTTATTCCATATATATATACGAGCGTCACGGCGTGGTCGTGGCACGCGCTTCGCGCATGGTGATGGCATGCGTTTCGCGCATGGATTATTGTTTCTCAGATATATAGAATGAGTATCTAGCAAACCTTTCATTATAGAAGAATGAATGTTTATATAATTATTGTTTTGCTCATCAAAACAGAGAAGAAAACTCATACGACTGTTGCACTAAATTCAGCGTTCCAAATAAAATCATCATTTGATATATCACATTGGAACTCAAAATTCTGTAATACATTTAAAACAAAAGGAAAATAGAAATATATCTCAACCTAAATAGGGAATCTACCCTTAGACAGATATTAGTAGTGGCTATGAGATTGAAACGCTGAAGGAGTAGCAGGAAAGGTTGAAGATCAAAGAGTGATGAAGATAGATTATACTGAGTGGTATTTATAGAACGAAGGGGATTTTTCTAGAATTACATGAATTATGATAAGGTTGTGTTAGAATATTTGATATTTGTTAATATATATTAATTGATAATATATATTACCATATTTATTATGAGGCATAATGTGTGACAGCTAATTAGATTGTTGTCTATTTTTTTTTGATTTGGATAAGTGCTCCACATAGCTTTTATAAAAGATAAATGTTTCAAAAATTTGATTAATTGCCTATCCAAATTTAGACTGATTGGAATAATTTTTGCCATGTGATATTTTGTATAATAGATATATATTAATTGATAATATATTACCATATTAATTGATAATATATTACCATACTTTGTATAACGTGGTATTTCGGTTTAAAAAGAATTGTACGTTAATTATAATCAGTGAGTTATTAATATAGTACATATATGTTTTCCCCTTGCCATTTTTGTCTGCATTAATTGTTCTTTTTTTCATGTTATTTCCCCATGTCTCTGTCTCTCCTCCCCCCTCATTCTCTCTCTCTATATATTATTTATTTCCGTTTATATTTACATATGCTTATTCATTTTTTCCTCACATGCATATTTTTTGGACAATTGCCTAAAATTTTGGGCAATTAAAGATTTGAATAGGTAAATTAATTATTTGAAAGGCATTTTTGTTAGTTCAGTTGTACACCAAAAAAGTGTGAACCAAATCTATTCCAACTATTATTAAAGTTATGAGGCATAACGTGTGACAGCTAATTAGATTGTTGTCTATCTTTTTGATTGGGATAAGTACTCCACGTAGCTTTTATAAAAGATAAATGTTTCAAAAATTTGACTAATTGCCTATCTAAATTTAGGCTGATTGGAATAATTTTTGCCATGTGATATTTTGTATAATAGATATATATTAATTAATAATATATTACCATATTAATTGATAATATATTACCATATTTTGTATAATGTGATATTTCGGTTTAAAAAGAATTGTACGTTAATTATAATCAGTGAGTTATTAATATAGTACATATATGTTTTCCCCTTGTCATTTTTGTTTGCATTAATTGTTCGTTTTTTCATGTTATTTCCTCATGTTTCTGTCTCTCTCTCCCCCTCATTCTCTCTCTATATATATATTATTTATTTCCTTTATATTTACATATGCTTATTCATTTTTTCCTCACATGCATATTCTTTGGACAGTTGCCTAAAATTTTGGGCAATTAAAGATTTGAATAGGTAAATTAATTATTTGAAGGGCATTTTCGTCAGTTCAGGTGTACACCAAAAAAGTGTGACACCAAACCTATTCCAATAATTAATAAAGATATATATATATATATATGTATATATATATATATAGACACACACACAGATACTTACATACATACATACATATATATACACACACTCGTACAGACACAATCACTCTCGGATCAATCATTCATTAATACATGAATGACAGCAAGTTAGCGTAGAGGATATATAATTAGCTAATGAAAGTAATCAAGCATTGCATTAGTGTGTAGAGAAATGTAGTAACTAAAACCACACATTTCAATCGTTGTGAAGTGAAAAAATTATGCATACATATCCCAACACCTTGTTTATCAAAAAATGAATGATGTAAAGTTATTTTCAAATATAAAGATCACACCTCCCATGAAGCAACCTATGTTGCGAATAGCCGATGATTATTTAAGTAAGAAACTTGTAGGTATGTGTGTGGGCTTGTGCGACTTGCATGCGTTACATAATTTAGTGGCTTTTTTTATAATAGTCATACGAAAATCCATTTGATTGATTCAAAAATTTAACATTGTGACATTTTATTCATACAAACATAAAAAGTAATTGTTCAGTCGAGGACGTAGAAACCGAGGTCACTTTTTTTTTTTGAACAATGACAGTTCATGTTGACGTCCGCCGTGTCAGACGCAAACCGTTACTTCACAACGGTTTATCCGAACATGCCAGTTATGTGGGTTCAATCTACGTTAAAATGAAGAAAAACGTGTGCATCGTAGTTGAAGATAGTGGGCACATTATGGCACTGAGAGAAGGAACGGGGAGGGATGCACATTTATGTAAAGTGTGTAGGCTTCGGTTGTGCATCCGTGAATGCATATGTGAGTGTCTGGAAGTGCACAGAAAAAAAGAAGACGTGAGCAGATATATATTTTGAAGATTGGGCATTTGGTTTTGGAAACTTAGAACGTGTGTAGACATTGACAATAAATTTGCATGCGTGGGGTTGCATGAGTAGGTGGTTTGGAAAATAGGTGGTGGGTGTTGTGCATGGTTGACATGAAGAACGGGGAACGGTTGGTATGAGATTTTATTCTAATTAACTCAGTTCAGTTATTAGTCAGTTTTCAAATTGTTAAGGTTAAAATGCTTAAAATTTAGAAAGGAGCAAAAAGAACGTACCCAAGTCTTTCCTGGTAGCCAATTCTTAAATTCAATTTCTGTTCTTCCTTACTTTGCAAGTAAATACCGAATATTATTGTGTCAAAGCATAATCTTCTCATCGCATTATTTTAAGAACTAAAGAATCAATTTTTTTTTCTTTTTTGAAGTAAAACAAATTCAAACTCAGTTTAATGGTATTAATTATCAGTTTGAACCAAAGTTCACACAGCAATAGGAATTCTGTACTTAACAACGTAAATGGTAAAGCATATAAAATTAAATGAAAATAAATCAGACAGAATGGTTTCCCCAAAGAGAAACTAAACAGGGCCATGAACTGGTAGAAGAAAACTGCAAACCAAAAAAAAATCAGTAGAAAGTCGCATAGACTCTATATAAGTACAGCACTTAGGAGCAGTCTTGTTAGGTGATTTTGGGGTCTCAGACTCTTAGGAGTAGTTTTCTTAGGTAAAAGGAGAGGGTTGATGCTAGGAAATACTTCACCATGTGCAATTGTCAGCTAACGTAACAGCTTTCCCAACTCGTCATCATTTCTTATTGCAAGAAGAACGTGCCTTCGAATGTCTCGTTCTTGTTGTCTTTAGCTGCATTTCCAGCAAACTCTAGTACTTCTTGGGCTAAATATTGAAGAACGGCTGCTTATAGTTTTATAACCATGCAAACAGTACAAACAATCCCATTTTTAGTGCGTGCGTATTTCGGGGAAGTAGCGTAAAAAATGGAAAATAATGCCAGTGCTTATAGTTTTATAACCATGCAAACAGTACAAATAAATAATTGTAATAATTGGTGATATAATACACTTAGCATTAGTTTTTCCTCTTGTATCCCACTAAAAAAATAAAAAAGTGTAAAAGAAACGCATACGTGATAAGAATAATGATGAAAGAGATTTACACAATGTTTGTTTTAATTTTTTCCCAATGTCAAAATAAATATACATAATATTTACAAATAAACTCATAGAAAAATGAAGGTCAAAAGAAAAGGAGCATGGAATTAATCTCAAAATGCGCATGCTTTTGTTTTCCATTTTTACCATAAAGTTCTAGTTTTCCGTCCTTAAAATATATTTAACAAAATTACTGTTAGTTGACTTATATATGTAAGAAACAGAACCATTTAAATCATGGTCAACAATTTCATGTACCTGAAGGTTCATGTGTGGTCAAGATTGTGGGCTCAAAACTGCTACTTTTGAAAATTATAAATATAAGTGCTGATTGTACATAAATCTTATTAAATGCAAGGGATAGCATTCTTAAAGACACCAAGTTAAATTGAGAATAACAATCACAAAATTAAAATCAACTCAGCTTGATACACAACATAAGACAGTTTCAGAATTATTCTCCAAAACCAATAGCATTGAAATAAAAATACCTGAAGAGAAACATACTCTCTACTTGTGCTCAAAGTTTTGAAAGCTTAGCTGTCTTGTTTGTCATAAAAATGTCAGGCTATACTGCAGGCTTATTAATATCATTCTTTTTCGTTGCGCAGATGTTGTGTGCAATTTCATCACAGATGCCGAGTACCTAGAAATCCAGCCTATTTTATCAAAAAATAAAAAATTGTTATATCCCTAATTTTAATTTGGAAAATGGTCACCTTTTCTATAACCTTTCGCATCATAGTTATCCTGTCTTTGCATCTCTTACCCCACCTAATGGCACAAAATAAATAACATATAAATTGATACAAAAAATTAAATAAAAGTACATCGATTAACAATATTAGAGTCAAGTTATCAGCAGCAAATGGTTTGAGATCCGAAGAGCGACTTAGGAAGAATAACTTCAATTTCCCTTTTCCAAATGAATCACTTCTGTAATTTTATGATATTTTTATTAGTTTCGTTTGAAGCGATGTTCATTTGAAGTATAAATTTAGTACTAAGAAAAATAATTTCAATAACTTCAGTTTCGATCTTTTCTTAGCAATATATTTGTTTAAATGAATGATCGTGTATGAATGATGCATACAACTGATTTGAAAATCATGTACTGGCAAAACTTGTGAAAGTCAGAAATGTTGTCATAACTACCTAATGAAAGAATACAACTTTACACTATATAAATATATGTACTCTGTCTTTGATTTTGTAGTTGTACAAACAAAATAGAGAAATGGGGCACTGTTGATAAACGCACACAGACGTAAAGATGTATTTATATAAACATTGGTGTGTTTAATGTGTTATATTTTGTATTATATTTTGTAAAAGACCGTGAGTGCAATTGAAATTCGAAATTGAATGGTCATACTTAAATAGCAGTTAAAAATATTTATCAAAAAATGGGATTTTTGTGACTATTGATCTCTTATTCATTGTCCCTGTGAACTAAAAAAAAGGGAAAATATAGGATTGTTTGTTCACAGTTTTATAAAAAAAGTCATATACTATATTCATCATTGTAAGCACGTCAGTTCCATTTGAAAACAAATGAATACTGAACCAATGTATCAGTCAAAAGTACAGGCCATACTTCCTAATTATACCATGCATATACATAAATAAATGAACGTGAGCACATACAAATGAGGCTCAAATGCATTACTGTTGGCTGAAGTGCAAACATCAAATGTAGAAGTGCAAGCTGTACTGCAAAGCTAAACTGCCGTAGAGCACGCTGCTACTTGTTAAGCTGCATTGGATAAAGCATGATATACAATTTCAGAGATATGCAATGCGTGATGATTACGAAGTCTATCGACATATGCAGCTGTGCCTTGAACTGCATATTAAACAATACATGACTTGAACATTGTGATGATGTGTCTATGAAAGTGAAAGCTTTGGGCTTGGCGATCTAGTTATAGACATGAATGCAGATGCATTATCAAAAGCCTCATCAAGAGATTACCGAACTTGCATATAGACCAAATTATTATTAATATTACATGTGTGGACATGGACATCAAAATGTATTTTCCTGAAGCTGAAATGCATTTAAATGCTGGAATGAATATGCAAAGAACCTGGAGTTGATTGCCTTGAGATCGATGGTTCACCATTCCTGCGAAGGCATGAATTGAATATTTAAGGCCATCATTCACATATCAAAATAGCAGGAGAATCAAAGCAGAGAAGAATAAAACGCAGATAAAGGCAGAAAAAAAAGCAAGAACAAAAGTTGAAAATGATTCCAAGCTCCTTCCTAGCCTCATGGAGTCAAAGCAACCACCAATCCCTGTATGTATGTCCACAAAAAATGAATAAATAGAAACGGAAGTTAAAAAAAATAAGGTAACAGCAAAAAAAGCAAGACCTAAAGTTGAAAAAGATTCCAAGATCCTTGCTGGCCTTATTCACTCAAATCAACCACCAATCTCTGTATATATATAATTTTTCATATGTGAAGACTATATGCATAAACACGTCATCATCTGGTACTCTTTCGATTTCAAACAATAGCAGCACAAATTTGGTTAGAGCAAGCAAAAAAGTTCAGCGAATGGAATGAAATAGAGAGCAGCGAGTTGTGGATCATCAGATTTGTTGCGTCGCCAACCCAAAACGATCTGCAATACTAAAACATTGTTCAAAATGGAAGTTCAATCCAGGCAGAAGTACAATAGGAGTAGAATATAAATCAATCATAATATAAATCGAACTGAAAAGAGGCTTACAAACATATGGCGTCTTATTCCAACTATATAGCGGTTTATAAAATAGACTTCAATAAAATAAAATAGAAAATAAAAAAGATTGTTAACTTTTATAGAAATCTATTTGTGCATGTTAAATATACACATATTCGCAGTCATGGCTATTATGATAACCGGTAATAGATTATTAGTTAATCACTCTCAAAATCAATAGCAATTTTTATAAACCAATTATACATTTATGTACAGTGAATATTGTAGTAAATGCGCATTACTAATACTAATAGGTATGGTAATAGCCTCTATACCTATTGAAAAATCTGAATATTATAGTGCCACTTTGATGTAGACGTAAATACTAATTATTCGTCACTAACTCAACTGGTAATAGGTGTAAACCAAAAGTACTAATGAACTGGTAGAAAAAGATACAGATGTAAAAGATCACAATAAGCAGTATATATACAGTGACAATTATGCTTATCTTAGAAACCGCTGCTGAAGCCCTGAAAGACTTTTAAACGCTTTTGATAGAAATATGCATGAGAGTGTCTATTTCATGTAGAATGCCTGTAAATAATACATGTAATTGAGCCCAAAGGGAGTAAATTAATAATTCATAGGAAGGTATTTTCAATACGTGCTCTACCAAAAGATGCTGCTAGAAGTAGAATTTTATCTAATCTTTGCATATAAGTTTATCAATAAATTAGAAGGATTTCAGTTTATCCAAAACACATAACAATGTAATTAAATTTGTATATCGTATAGTTCTTTGTACCTTTTTTAACTTATCGTGTATCTTTCTTGTTCCTCTCCACTGTAACATTCATACTTTGTTTGAGCATGCCGAGGAAAACTGAAATGAGGAACCTGAAGTTAAAGGGATGGTAAATAATTATGTCGATATTCATAACTGCAAACAAATAAAGTTGTATATCTGACTTGAGTAGCAAAAATAAGAAGATGAAGTAGTTCTATAGCACAAAACTAATCATAGAACACAATTTTCTTTATATTTAATAAACATAGAAACAACAACTCAAATTTCAGTAAACATTGAAGAGGTAAAGCAAAAAGAAAAAACTATGAGAGCAAGCAAAAGAATCAGTAGTATCAAATAGATTCTTCACTGCAGTTTCTGAAGTGAGAAATGTAGAAAAGGGACATGGTGGTTTTCCCAAAACGTGAGTAAAGGGACAAAACGAAGATGAACCTGATAATTGCAGGAAATAACAGAGCATGGATAAAATCATCAGTGAAACAAGCTTTGAGAAACAAAAATTCAGTCACTACTCAAGTAAATTAAAGTCTTAAAACTATTTTCCTGAAAACCACAAATCACAATAACTCACCCTATCAAACGCGGGATAATTGTCCTTCTTTGGAAGTAAGGGCGGAGAATTGGCAGATCTGACGTAAGTACCCAATAGCATACCTTAAAAAAGCGTAAAAACACAAATCAGAGCAAGTAAAGAACAAACTGAAAATCGATGGTGACCGAAGAGTACCAACAGGATAGAGTTTCGGATCTGATTTCCAACTGTGAAGAAGAGCTTCAGTTCCCTTTTCCAACCTGATAAACTATTCGCAATTAGATCACCGAGTAATATTTTTTGGTAGTTTTATTTGGAACTGAGGATTTGGATGTGAGGTGCGGAAGAAGAACCGATACTGATAGTGGCATCGTGCTGTGTAACGTGGGACTGAACGTGACAAACGGGAATTAAGTGGCAATTCTACCCTTATGCTATTTAGGTTGAAGCGGCTAAATACTAAGGGTACTTGTGGAAGAACGAAAAAGGCTTCATTTGGGCAAGTATTTGCATTATATATAAGATATATATATATATATATATATATATATATAAAATAAGGAGCAAAACACCAACACACAGTAAACACATATGTGTGTGTGTGTGTGTATATATAACACAACACAAAATAATCATAGCACCCCAAAAATCAACACACCCCACAATGACCGCATAGTATTCTTCAAACAGTAAAAATCCATTTTTAGAGATAAAAGACGCAAAGAACAGACTCTCGATAAAAGTAAAATAAGACAAGCAAAATGTAGATATCATGATTTACATCAAAATGTCAATGAACGAAATAAAACTCACACATCACACCAAAACGCACACGTAATCTTGCACATACACAGCTAAATGGAGGATCGAGACTTGCGAAGGACGACGGCAGCGAAGTCGACGTTGCCTCTCAACCTAGTGCTGGTGAACATGGGGTGGTAGGCTTGGCATAGGGAAAAATTGGTCGGGTATTTGTGTTCAGTAGGTCGTGATTTTTCAAGTTCGGCAGCTTTCAGGTCGGGCGCAGGTGAGGTTAGCACACAAGAGGGAGGAAGACAAATGGGTCGGTGTAGGAAAACAGGGTTGGGTTTGGGTCTTGGATGTAACGGGTCGGGAGGAGCAGGTTTGCTCGGGTTTAGGGGATAGGAGGGCCATGGCTTTCAGGTGGAGGGCTCGGTGGCTCTCGGGACTGGGGCAGGGTGAGGTGTCGATCGGAGGGACTTGGTGAGGCGTGGCAAAATTATCGAGGTCGGAGAGAAGAAAATAATGAAATAGAGCTACACTGTTTTTTCTTAGGTGATCGTGGAGACAAAACAAAAGGCAAAGTCTGGCTTTGGAGATAAAAAGGGAGCTGCCTCATTTTTTTCGTAGACAAATGGGGAGGAAACGAAATAATATAGGGGCGAAGGTTTTAGGAATATCAAAGCAAACACGGGGTTAGGCAATTTAAATGGACCGGTTTCTGAAATGAAATGAATGGTTTTGAATTTGAAGAGGCATGGGACTTTTGCAAACTAAAAAGCGAACGGGTTATAAAAGGGCAACAAAGAGAAAATGAAAGGGTTTGAAAACGTAGTTCTGAAAATTTTATTTTTCATGAAATAAGACAGGAAGGCAAAATGAACGAAGGTATTGGTTTAGAGAAATAGAAAGAAGGAACGAATGGTTTCAGAAAAGAAAAGAAAACGAACATGTTTGGCAAATAAAAAATGAACGATTTGATTTTTTTTTTTTGGCATGATGAATGAAATAAAATACGAGATTTGGTTTCTGTAAATTTTCAAAAATAAAAATAGAGTTTGAAATATACACTAAGATGCCATCAATATCGCACATTATTGTAGTGTAAATCATGGATTTTGAGCAAACGAAATCAGATTTTAATGTAACGAAAGTTACTGAACAACTGAAATTCAATATAGTTAAAATTACAATTTTGATCTTTTTTAAAACTTTAAGTTCCAGCTCAATTTTAAATTGTTAACCAAATTGATCAGAATTGACTTTTTACAGAAAAAATTCATTTTAATAGTTTTTGAAAAAACAAATTATATTGTAATACAAGTTAAATTTTTAAATTAAAATTAAAATTTTAAGAATGAATTCAAATCTAAATAATAATATTGATTTAATTTATTCAAAAATTAAGACTTGAACTGATAAATGTTGTTTTATGTTATTAGATTTATACTTGTATCAAAATCAAGTTCATAAATTGTATAAAATCTAAAATAAATTGGGTTTTAAATCAAAGATCATAGTTTAAAATCAAATCATTAATAAAATTCACTTTAAAAATTCAGGCTGTTATAATGGTTCTACGTTATAATGTAGGATATTTTTAAAAACTACTGGCTCATGTAGGGTGCAACAACACTTGGTTGCAAAAAAACATGTGATATGCCTTTCTTCACTGCTTAAAAATGGGATTGTTTATGAAACACCACACCCTTTAACGTACTCCTTACGAGTCGTGCTAAGGAATGTAGAGCGACAACATATAACTTAAAGGTTACAGAGATTAAGATCGCAAAACATATATAAATTTATTTCAAAATAATAAAAGTGTTTCATAGATCCATAACTTTAAAACACGATTATTCAAAGACCATCAAATCGTTGAATGTCTACAAATCTCAATCTCAAGAAAACTCATATTAGAGTGCATACATAAAATAACCCCTCTCAAATCTTATACTAACAAAATCAAATTTCATAATAAAATGAAGTAAATACATGAAGAAAACTGCAGGGTTTGAAAGATGTACTCCTAGCTATCCGAATCGAGCACTATCGTGTGAACCTAATGGGGAAAAAAGCAAAAGATAATGGATCAAACAAAAAAGTCTAACGAAAAGTGACTACTAGAAAGTGAATAATCAAAAGATAATAGATTTAATAGCAATTCTAAGAATTACAAGAATTTAGTGTCCGTACTTTACTTAATGTGATTACTTAGGATGATTGTTTGCAATATAATTTATACTATAAAAGTAAAGTACTATTTAAGAATGATCTGTAATTCTACCCCGATTGGCCTCCGACACTCTACCATCAAGTTAACATGGTATTCGATTCCCCTTACATTGAATCAGAATCCATCCAGACATGAGTCGTTAGTACGAGTCATCCTAGCTGTTGTGGTATCTTATTTACCACTCCGAACCCGCCTATGTAAACGTTCATATGGACATCTATCTAGTGCTAAGAACACACAACATTTTATTTACCAAACCGATGCATGCATGCCCAGTCATCGTTAGTATGCACTACCTCTAGTCCTCCTTTACTGGGCTACTTATTCACCGCCTCTGCATGTGTGTTCGTGATGTGCCCTTAAACAATAATCTATCTGAACATCGATCTCAACTTCTATGACTGATTATTAACTATTTGTCACTTACTTACCGCTCTGTTGCTCGTGTTTGTTTTCTGTTAGTACCGGCGCTAACTAAGCTAGGTCTAACTATGAGAAATTTATTTACCGCTCCAATCTACGTAAAGTTCATCGTTAGTACAGACCCTAACTAATTTCTTTTATTATGATATTTCTGAACTTTTAGGTCCTTTGCTATTTCGTGATAGTTTATGTTTTAGAAAACTATCTCTACCTATCATGAGATAATATCATAACAATTCTAGTCTTTTTCATTCATTTTTTTTCGGCAAGGTAAGCTGGATTATAGTGGTCGTACCACATTTATTATGAAGAGTAGAGAACGGGTGCTCTGCACATGCACAGAAACAACTATCTGGTATGATGTGTCCAATCACAGTCTAGTACCAAAATAACTATAAAATTACAACAAGGAAAAATAGGACAGGTCAAGGATAAACCTTCTTTTTCATTCTTTTATTATAACAAATGTTATAATTTATCTACAAATTTTAAAATCTTGTTCCTTTACTTCTATTAACTTCATAGAATGGTCCATTTTCTTCTATTACAAATTTACATAAATTATATGTGTTTTTGGTCTTTTCTGTAAATTTGCATTTTTCGTTTTTGTAATATTTCTATCTTTTCTATTATTTTTCACATAAGTAGAAAGGGATTTAAAACCACTTTTAAATCTAAAAACTGCAGAAATAAAGTACACTTAACACATGTTAAAGAAATGCAAAACAACTGCAAAATTTAAAATCATTGTACTAAACTGTAAAAACAAACTGAAAATTAAAATGTAACCTAAAACTATTTTAATTCTAAAACCTTAACTTCTCTGATTCTAAAATAATAACTTTTCACCCATCTATGGTTCTACGTTGATGCCCCTTGGCCTTCCTCGATCCCCTTTTCCAGATCTTCTATTATTTTAATTATTTTCGTCTTCCTCGAAGAAACTATTTAATTTTAGGTTCAACCTCTAAAAATTGAGAAGGAACCTAGAGGTAGAGGAAGAAGAATGTGTGGAATGAAATAAATAGGTTAGGTTCTATTTCTAGAAGTACTAAGGGATCTTGGATCAACTAGATCAAATCCGAGTTCTCCATGTTACATACCCATATTTGATCATCAATCTTACACCTATATGCTCACAATTTAATAAAATTAGATATGTTTTCTTCCTTCGTAACTGCCCATGTTTTAAGGCAAGGTACTACGCGCGGGTCGCCCTCCTTCTTGGGTGGTCGACTGGCCAAAGGAGGCGATCAACCTGTGTCGTGTGTATGTGTGTGTATACATACATGCACAAGCACACACTCTTCTGGAGTATAAGCTTATTAACTTATATATATCCCCTTAAAAATTCTTACAACTGAATTCCCTCATAACTCATCCATTTTAGTCTGGATTAAAACGAGTTATATATGAAAATTATTCAGAAAATTACGACGGAATCAATGGTGAAACTTCTGTAACCAAATCGTACATTTATATAAGGTTACTTCCTTATTTATTAACTTCTTAATTAATCTTATTATTAAAATATCGGGAGTCTTACATTCTTCCCTCATTAAAGAATTTCATCCCCGAAATCTCAAAGGCTGGAAAAATGTAATAAACATCCGGAACCAAGATATACAACCATCTACTCAAACATTATCCATCACATCCATATTCCTTATAATCTCAAATGAAATTTATGTTTTTATGCCATTGTGTAATGTATACATCCCTAACTAATGTAAAAGATTAGGCAGTCTACAGATTTAGATAGCCTCCTGCTTATGCAAATATGCTCATGCAATGTGCCTAAATGTATGTAAATTCTTAATAGTGATTGATAGTTCTATATGCGTGTTACAATCATCATCCATATGCAACATTCATATGTTATTCATCCATTTATGGATATCATGAAATAAATAATAAGATGTGCCACACATCCATATGCATATGATTTTGTAACATAGTTCGCTAATCATCTAAAGATAATAGCGCATAATATATGTATATGTATCCATTTACATCCACTAGCAAACATTTGTAACCACTTGCATCCATCATACATAACGTGTCATGTTAAGATGTTTACATCCAATCCTACCATCCATAGGCTTAATCCTAAGATCTACCATCTCAAAGGATACTAGAAGAAAGAATATAATCAAAGGAAAAAAAATTAAGATAGATAATTTAAAGGCGTACCACCAAAAAGATAAAAATATAATGTGTGCATCTTCTTCTGGGCCTCCTAAGTCGCTTTCTCCACATCATTCCCTCTTTGGACTTTGGCAAATCGAGCCTTCTTATTTTAGAGTCTCTTAACGTTATGTTTTATAACCTGAATATGAACATAACAGACTAAGGACTCTCTCTTAGTCTCTACCTCTTCAAGATGACTGGGTACCACTCCTACCTTCGAATCATGCAAGAACTTTTTCAAGTGTGAGACATGAAAAACGTCAAGTACGCTACCTAATCTCTCGGTTAGCTTTACCTTATATGTCATTCTTCCCCCATCCTCTCAACTGTGAGGAAAGGTCCAATAAATTTATAAGCAAGCTTCCTCATCGGGTCAAATATCACGTCATTCTTCAATGGTGATATATTAATGAAGACCAAACGTAACACCCCATAACAATCAAGTAATTAGACAAGATAATTAATAAATAATAATAAGTTAAATTAAACATTAAAGTACTATCAAGTTAAAAATGGAATTTTGTAAAATTAGGAATTTGGCCACCAAAATATCATAGTTGTATTCATGGCGAGATTTTGATCCATTTTCATATATAATATGTCAAAAACGGAATCCATATGAAGAATTCACCTATAATTGTGTTGTTCGTAAACAATATATACACAACATTTGAAATTTGAATTAAAAATATAAACATATGGAATATAAATGTATAAGTAGCGACTGACTGGAATATTCCATCAAATTCAAATTTGCATGTGTGTGTGTGTATATATGCATATAAGAGGGGACAAGAATATATAATAAAAGGAAAGGAATTAATATAAATGGAAATGTTTTAATTAATTAAGCCATTTCAGCCACCAAATAAATTCACTGGTTGTTTCAAGTAATAAGGGGTCAACCTCCCTTCATGGGTGGGGATCAATTGCTTGGCTCGGCCAGGACGTGGTGAGGTTGGTTTAGGCTAGGTTTTGGAGTGTTTATTGTCTAATTAACAACCGAGATTAAATCTGGTTAATCCTACGACTCTTATTTGCACACACATCTATAAATAGCACTCCATTCCACCTTCCCCAAACCTAGTTTTCACCATCCCGTAGTCTCCATTCTGCCATTGAATTCCATAAAAAGTATATTAGGTTTTCTTCTGCAAACCTTCTAATCTATACTTTTTCTAATCTCTTTTGTTTTAGGATTTAATATAGATTACAATATGGAATTCTAGATTTACATATAAGAATTATAATTGTTTAATTCTTATATGTAGATTAATACATAATTGGAGTTCGTATTCGTGTTCATGTTCATGCAAGGTTTTAGATCTAAAAGGAAAACATCATCAGATTTGTATAATTTCCATCTAGTTAAATCACAGTTGGTGGAAATTACCTATTTTTGCTATTCTTTTAATTAGTAGTATTGATTTGGATCTGTATGCCTATGAGGATTTGGGATTCCTGCGAAAACATTAAAAATAGAAAATCACCTAAATCTTTCTCTTTTATGTTAATTGGCGGGAATGTACAATCTGTGTAAATTTGTGGTCTGTGGTAGTTAAAATAATGAAGAAGATGACAGAGTTGTGTTGTATAATTATTATTGGGGTAAAATACATATATGTTGTTATTTTCATGTATTGTTTATTGTCAAACGTTAAGGATTTGGATTTATGAATCCAAATAGGTTTAAATATCTATTTTTATAAATAGATTATTTGAACGTATTTATTTACACAATGTTCAAATATTAATGTTTTACACATAAATGTATTCAAAAGTGGATTTGAACCATAAAATAATAATTATATATATATATATATGTGTGTGTTTGGATGCATTTCACAATTTTTATCTTTTGTTGTTGTAGCAATCAGTCAATCCTAGGATACAAGTTCTATACGTTAGTATTGTTTGTTTCCCATTTATATATATGTTTATTATATACATGTCTACACTAGATTAGTGAAATGTGGGAAATTGACTTTTATGCCTTTCTTTGGTTAGAGATTGACATTTCAACAGTTCAGAAATGTTATATTCAAACATTTAGTATACGTTTAATCTAGGATATTTATTATTTCCATATATATATTAAATACCATAATTAAGAAATAATAATTGCGTAGTAAACACAATTAATTTAGGAAAGTAGTAATTTGAATTTCAAATGTCCTCTTAGGAATTTATTTGTATGCGTGTGCGCTAATGGCTTTATAAATAGTAACTAATGACATAAAGACACGAGGTTAAACATTACTTGTACTAGAAGCCTGCCCAGAACCAACCGACATATCCAATATCTGCAAGTAGTCCTGGTTAATGTGAGAGGTCTAGGTCTCATAAGCCATTGTAATTGTTACAGTAAGGCACGAGGTTAAGCCCACTTGTAGTAAAAGCCAGCCCGGAACCGCCCGACAAATCCACATCTACAAGTAGACAGTTTAATGTGAGAGGCCTAATGTGTGTGTGTATGTACGGGTGTGTGTGTGTGTGTGTGTATGAGTAGGCATGCCTGCCTTGAGAAGGGATTAAGTGGATGACTTACCTAATTTGGCCCTTAAGTGGTTAAGACTCGGCCCGTTCCTAAGGTTCACTCTTTGGTTTGGGCCAAAGTAGTGGCACCCTCCCGTATTAGGTTCTAATTGGTCTTTGGGTCCTCCTTCTCTAAAATTGACAAAATATAATGGTAATATTGAGTGGGGTAGTTCTCCGAAAGTTGTCCACTTCCTCTAGGAGCTGTAGGAGGGTTAACCTACCCTATGATGCATGCAGCTGTAATTAACTGCCTATCTACGAAAAGTCTTAAGTGGCATAGGAGTTCACCCGTGATATCAGTTACCTAGTAACATGGAAGTCTGACGGAGGGGTATTAAATGGAAATCTAGGTCTACCCTAAACCGGTATTAAATGGCGAGTTACCACTTCCAGTATTACAAATAAGTGTGTGTGTGTATTGACGATTGACAGTTTAGGACAGGGCCTTTAGTGGCTAGGGTCCGCCATTGTGACAATCACTTATAACCCCTACACTTAACAAGATGAATATTGTGCTAAAAGATGTGTCAAGCATCTAAGGACGATCACCAAGGTAAAATAACACCAGCGTAACCTTTAGTATAACTCACAGCAGGTAAAAATAATAGAACATATATAACAGGCATTAATAGTGAAGCATAATTGAGCAAAAACTTAAGCTTTCATATCAACATGAAATATCCATACATCAACTGGAATACATTAAGATTATGTACAAAATGCCTCACTACAAGTCACTTAGAGAAGCATACATCAACATAACCACGAAAACACAAAAGGTATGTATAGTAGCAAGTAATATGTAAGTTTCTTGTTCCTTGTCGCTCAGTAGCATCATCCTCATCCATATCTATCACATGTCACCTGCTACTCAGTTTTCCAATCCACAACACAACGGATGAACAACCCAAGGTAATAAGAGGAAACATAAAACCTTGAGTCAGACAACAGTTTTAATGAGCGATAAAACAACTATCTAACATCATCAGTAAAGTATATAAGAATAGGTAGATCAACCAACTAATTTACCAATATCAACACATAAGAAACCCAAACTCATATTCCCCACATCTAACAGTGATGGCCTTTACAAACATTCAGAGAGAAAACAAACAGTAGCAGTTATAATATCTAATTATCCAGCGTAGACTATCCTAATCAAGATCAACATCGCCTAACCCCCGAAGGCCTAAACCGACATCAAACAAGCACCCAAGAGATGTTTCCTTCGACATCGAACAATCTATGCAAGACGATACAAGCAAAACTATCAACATCCATGACTCTGGCTATCACTGCCTATACTATTTTGAAACCATCATTAATCGTATGACTGGCCTAACTTGTTCTCCATCAAGGGCTAATGCTAACCCCGATTCTAGCGAAACTCCATACGCCTTTCCACAATGTATCTAGGCCTTTCAATGATACCCAGGGTACTCGACCGGTTCCCCTCCAATCTTTTGGACATCCCCATTATACCCCTTCTTTGAGTCCACTAGAACCTACGACAACGATAATCTCTCATCCTTCAATAACTCTAGCCGTCTGACTTGACGACTATCAAAAGACTCAAGCGACTTCTCGAGCAACCATTATCTACGAACTCACAACTTTGAGTCGTTTCCACATTCGTTGCATTATGACGATCAATGAACACTTCACAACACTTCGAACCTTCCGTCTTGAATTCACGTCAAAGCCACAACTATCGTTGAACCAAATACATACTTCGTTTGGTCAATATTTGATTTACAACGTTTCACCCTTTGCTACGAATCACAAACTACGGCGTTTTATTTTTCATTCTACAGCGTTTCTAAAACACTATGGTTTCCCTATCGTCAATCCACCATTCAGAACCTTCCCCGATCCCTGGATTTGCGCTCAAGATCCTTGCCTGACCCACTAGTTTGGCTTGCCAACCAATCCTTAATTACAACGTTTCTAGAACACTACGGTCCATCCGCATAAAACCATGACTGATCCATTAAACTTGGCTAATCCATAAGCTAGACACCATGTCAATCCATCGTTTTCAAGTGCCCAATCCATCACTCAATGCTTGGCCCGATCCATCCAATACAACACTTTAGAAAATGCCGTTGATTCATCAATTTACACATGATCCAATGCATCACAAAATCCTTGCCTGATCCACAATTTTCCTAAGCCGATCCATGCTTTTTTCCTTTTGATCCATGCCAAATACTTTTGTCGATCAATCACTTAAACCCGCCCGATCCAAATGTGTTGATCCATCAAAATAGCAAACAATCCATCACCCAAAGCAGACCCGACCCACGCCAAAGCAATTACCTCCAATCTGTTGTACCTTGCACAAGAAGTGACACGATCCATCTTCAAAACTCCATGACCGATCCATTCTTTTGCACATGTTGTCGATCCATTGAGTTACGTCCGATCAAAGCATTTTGCCGTGTGCACCTCATGTCGATTAACCTTTTTGCCATATTTTTCAATGTGAACCAAGTTTGTATGATCGATCCATTATCTAACTTAACCGAAATCAATCAAAACTAACCTATTCGATCAAACAACCAAAAATACAATCAAGCACATTAATTATCATCATTCAATCATATACCGTTCACAATAACATGACAAATCAACGAATAAACCAATAAATAGATCTAAACTTGCATAAATGTTGAATTAGCATAAGAATTTACCGTTATAAATTTCTAGGTTAAATCCTATGGTGATTCAAATGAAAATATACTTACGATGATGTAGATCTAGGTGAAAACAACTTGATATGATGAAAATAAGGTCAAACAACCATATACTCAATTGAATCCATGTGAGAGATATTTATCACTCACCAAATCCACAAAATAGCTTGAAAACCACTAATCTCAAATCCGGACAACAAAGAACGACAAAGAGCAGCCTTCAAATCAATAACTTTGATGCGATCTACCTTTCTTCGATGTTGATCTCAAATCTTCTAACGTAGATGTATGAAATTAATGGAGTGGAGAGGTATTTGATTAGAGTAGGGGAAATCTCAAACCCCAACCAAATAGAGAAATGAAGAAACCAAAAAATTCTCCTTGCCTCTACCCCTCTATTTATAACCACACCAAATCAGCCCACTAATGGGCCACACCAAATCAGCCCACTAATGACTATTTAATATATACAGAAATTGTGTAGCACTAAACAACGATTCTTCCTAAACCGCTGAACTAAATCTTTAATGTGACCACTCTACGGAATTAGCAACACCATTTCCGATCCAATGAAATTAATTCCAACACTTGATTTCATCCCATTCAAAAGTTAAGCCCTAAACAAAAACAACATGGGAAAAATGACCACAAATTAAATTGGTAAAAATCATGGATATGTCTCACACCTCCATGAACAACCTATCAAAATATAAGAATGGTTTGGCCCTTGGAGAATTAAACAGAAATGTTTTACGATCCTCAGATACATAAAATGTGGGTCATTTAATTCTCCCCCTTTAGGAATTTCACCCCCGAAATTCCAGCAAACACAAGCAAACAAAACCATTCTGCATCCACGAGAAGTCAAACTACCACCCAACTAGCATCCATCAAACCATGTATCTATAGCCTTAACCTAGCACGTGGAATTCTAACAACAATAGTACAAGTTACAATGGTGTAAGAGTGACACAACAGTAATGGATCATATCAACGAAGAGTTCTGGATGGATGCCTTCATTCTTTCTTCCGTTTCCCACGTATAATCGTCATCATCCTCACTCCATTGTACCTTGACTTGCTTAACCACCTTCCTCCTAAGCTGTTTCTTGTCATTCCCCATAACGTGAAGCGGCTTACGAGGTTTTGACACTGCAGACTCGATATCTAGGTCTTCGTACTGATCCGGAGATACCATCTATAAGAACCCGTAACTTCCCCGCGAAGGAAAGAACGGATACTTTGAGGACAAGACAGATCAGAACACAGACAGAAGAAAATTTCATTGTTTATTACAACAATTCCATCAGAATACAAGAATATTACAGAGTATAAATGAATAACATACATTTAATAAACATCAGAGATTACAATACATTACATAGCAGCGGAAAATAATACAATACACAACTAGAAGTAATACACGGATACAGAGCTTTTCGAATATCGCTTCAGCTGTAAATCAGGATCTTGTGAATATAAATCTGCAAAACCAAAACTACTAGCTGCCCGTGTCAAAATAAGGGCACCCAGAGTTTAGGTTAAAACAATAAACTCCATGTCAGTCATGTGACTGGTGTGAGAACTAAAATGGTTATTAATCTTTATTTTAAAGTTAGGTAAATCAAGGGACCACGCCGTATAACACGGAATGGGTTTCCTCCCAAGAATACCAGTGCATAAAACAACAGCGCAATGTTAAATAAAGAACAATGAAGCTATTATAAGACCCAGGTCACATCACACAATGCAACACAAGCCGGAGGATAGGGTTTTACCTTATAATAGCCAAAGAATGCTTGATATGCTAAATTTCATGTTTTATTATTACTATAAGTGTACAGTGTCAAAACAATTTCAATCATAAATGTCAATCATAAACCGCAAAGTCATGTATTGGAAGTTGGATTTCCATCTGTGAACCGAGGCAAAAGATAGTCCCCACCGATTCGAGACAATCTAGCCTACCATGTCTCAGGAACAGCCGCAACTGCACCTTGGATCGTAAGGGCCGGTCCACCGATGTGGATTAAAATGCCTGAACACTGCGTTTCCCCACCCTTTAGGGCGTAAATGAGACAAATGACTCCATCGGCTCCACACAGTCACCGATATGTCCGAGGCGCCTCGCAACAGCAACAACCACACAAGTGAAAATAATACAAATGCCAGGGCTGGTAGGTCACTGACACCACCCTAGCTAGAAAGAAACGCATGCCCTCCTTGATATCCTCTCCCATTTCTGGTTCACAACCGGGGTGTGAGGCTCGCGAATCAACACTATACAAAGCTGTACCACACAGGATGTGCTTTGATCATCAACCACAAGACTTTGCTTTTCAACAAAAGCCTTGATCATTTGTATCATAGCATGCCACACAGGCAAACCACTCCATGCAACTGATATCCATCAATCACACAGAATGATATCCAATGTCAGACACACAGTCCATTTACAAGTCCGTTCTGGGTCTGAACGAAACCGGAGGCACCTTGTATCTTGCATATCCATCGATCTCCATGTACGTCTGGACGATCACCAATTGATTCCATCCTCTTGGGTGTACAGCCCAATCAAGATCATTAGTAATTATCCAAACGATGTGAAGACCTCCGGTCTTCGACCATTGTCTTCATCCTCGACACATCGTCGAATAAGTTATTCAGAATGGGATAAACCCGATCTTTCCGAATAACTCGCGTATATAATAAACAAGTGTTACACAACCACAACATACGCCTCATTCCAATTCATCAGTCACTAACCGTAAATTAGTAAGAGAACAATTTCCCAAATATTAACCCGAAGGCCGAAACCAACATCAGAGCAATACCCAGGAAACCATTCATCTTAACTAATCTTCAGTTAGTTGCTAAATTTCACATTCTTAGAGAGAGGTTCCCATTAATTTTATCAAAGATAAATTCCTTAAATTTATTCTTTAATCTTCTTTTGAATATCAATTCAAACCAAATTATGGTTTATCCAAACTAGTCGGGATTAATGAACCTTACCGAAGCAATCATTTGTTTTAATTTCCCAATCCCAACCTATTCATCCCATGAAGTAAAACTGGTAATACTTCATATCTAACACCACAGTGTTATCGGTAAATTCAATTACCACTTCACGTTCAAATCTAATTAAAGATTTAACTATCGCCTGGAGTAAAACTGGTGATACTCCATTCTCGATCATTTCAATCTGATTAAAGATTCATTAAAACTCCACTTGGTTTTAATTTTCCCAAAAATCAATATTAATGATTGTTTAACTTGGGAAATCATATCCCGTCTTTAACTGGGTTAAAGAACCAATGTCATTTAAAACACGGTTCACGATAAACCCAAAATCACATTTTATTCCATCAGCCTTTAACCATAAATTCACAAGTGAACAATTCCCTAAGTAATAACCCCGAAGGCCGAAACCAACATCAGATCAATACCCAGGAAACCATTCAACTTAACTAATCTTCAGTTCGTTTCTGATTTTCTTAACTCCGTTGGGTCTAAGAACAGTATTATTGAAGATACCGTTCACGACAACCCAAAATCACATTCCATTAATTATCGGGTTAATGAACAAGTGTTATTTAAAACACCGTTCACGATAAACCCAAAAATCAATTCCAAATCAATTCCAATTAAATATTATTTAATTGGTACACTTCATTAAATCTAAATAAAAAGATTTAATCTTTTTATCAACTGGGTTTAAGAACAGTGTTAATGAAGACACCATTCACGACAAACCCCAAATCACATTTGAAATTAAATACAAGGCTCTGAATAGAAAATATATCGGCTTATATTCAATATCAAATTCTACGACCAAAAAATATCATATTGGAAATAACCATACAATTATATCTTTCAAATTTCCATATCAATTTCTGTATAATCACGAAATCCAACATCGAAATATTCCAAAGACAATTTCGATTCAAATCCATTTCAATTCAATTATTGGAAATTTTGGTTACTTTTAAAACCATTTCAAATCCAATTTATTTATTTTAAAAATAAATGGATTAAAATATTAGTTCAAAACTAGTTCATTTCAATAAAAATCTATTTTTATCTTTTCAAATATTTATCAAGGCCCGTACAGTCGATTTGCAATTTTGATTTGGACATAATTCCAAATCCAATCATTAGATTTCAAATTTCTAATATTCGTTGGAAAGCTCCTTTCGATACGAACCCAACAGTTCCGGTTTTAGGAGAATCCGACGGTCGGATCTCCCGTAACGTCAATTCGAAGTCAGTGGTCGAAATTCGCGAACTACCACGGCGCGGCGCGTTCTATTAAGGCCATTATATATATAAATATTTATTATATATATTTCGTCGATTTTGCTTTTAAAATGTATTTTGTAAATCGTTTTAAATTCGTTTTCGAAACGATTTCAACTTCATATTCAATTTCGAATCAAAATTGAATATTCCGCATCATTGATATACAAATGATAATATTTTCAAAATATTATATTTTGAAATCACTTCCTTTTCTATAATCGTTATAAAAACGAATATATCGATATAAATATCGTTCGCATCAAAATGGTGCATATCTAACCAACACGGCTTTATATATTTCAATAACTTCGTTAATCTATTCAACAAATGAATATTTTCTTCAACACATGAATATATATTTTAATTCAACACATGAATATTTATTTTATTCAACACATGAATTTTCTTTCTATTCAACACATGAATTTTTATTCTATTCAACACATGAATATTCTTTCTATTCAACACATGAATTTTTATTCTATTCAACACATGAATTTTCTTTTATAATATTCCTTATTTTCCAAATTGGAATGAGGCCCAATCAATTACCATATAACGTTAATTATATGGATTCCCTACAACACATGTATATAATAGCAACGATAAATCATCAACCATCATCCAGAGTGCACCACACAACTACATAAGCTTTAAATATAAATAATTAACGCTTACACAGTCTGTCAACCCATCGATTGGCATACAACTAAACAATCGGGATTGGTGTACGTCAAATATCATCCCAATACCCGTGTGGAGTTTCAAATCAACAAACACAGATTTTTATTTGTCCAGTTGGGCGATGTGTAAAATTTATCGTCCCAATCAATATCAGTCAAATGGGTGTACGTAAAAAAATCGTTCTGATTTGTTTATAAATATTTATTTTATATGCACGTTAAAAATTATATTTTTAACTATAAAATATTTTATTCATTCCACATCACATGATCAATTTTCACAACACATCAATCAAACAAACAAGTCATCCATGGTCTGTGGACGACGGGTGTCGGGTGCTGCTAAGCACCGTCTGCATCCTAGTACATATTTCAACTAGAAAACAAATTAAAAGGGAGAAGTTCTCACCTTGGGGTTCCGCTCCGTTTTTCTTTATTTCTGAACAGTCTGGATTCTATTTTGCTTTCAGTCAGTTCCGTCGCACTCTTTTTCACGTTGTTCATAGTAAAATCGCATTTTTATTATTCAGTTTTATATATAAAATCATATTTTTACATCGTTACATCGTTATAAAAATTATATTTTTATAACGCTACTTTCTATATAAAAATTATAATTTTATATCTCTACTTCTTATATAAAGATCGAATTTCTATTTCGCTTCATATATTTAAAAATTATATTTTTAACTTGCCAATACCATTTTCTTTATACGATAAAAATCATACCTTCATAGTGATAAAAATCATTTCTTTTTCGCGATAAAAATCATATTTTTGCTTCGCCACTTCATATATAAAAATCGAATTTTTATCTTGCCTTTCAAATAAAAATTATATTTTTATTCCTCATATATAATAAAAATCATATTTTCCTATAATGAAAGAAAATCTAATCTTTTTTCACATCAAAAATCAAATCTTTTTATTCGCTATCTAGATTTTAAAAATCATATTTTTAAACTGCTACTTTATATATAAAAAGTATATTTTCATAATGCTATGGGTATATAAAAGATTATATTTTTATCGTGAAGCTATTCATATAAAAATCTGAACATTTCCATGTAATCTTCTATATAAAGATCTGATCTTTTCTATGTAATTTCCTATATAAAAAATCCGATCTTTTCCACTTATAAAAATCAAATCTTTTTACTACTTTCATCCATATAAAAGTCGTATCTTTGTATTTAAAAACTGAAAATAAAACCATCGCTCTTTCCATTTTCAAAGATCTGGTCATTTTCTATTTTAAACAAACTCATTACATAATGATAAATAAATTAAACAACACCTTTAATTCGATTTTTCTTCTACAGAGGAGGGGGGCCACCTGCGGCGCTGGAGGTTGGGAAGGGTGGTTGGAGGCGTCGGGGTTCTCACCGATTTGGGCTAGGGTTTCTAAGGGGCGGTTTTGGGGTTTTCCGAGCCAAGGCTGTGGGTTTTGAGGAGGGTCGGAGAAGAGGGGGGACCAGAGGGAGGCGCGGCGGTGGGTGGGAGGATCGACGACGCAGGCGCGTTGGCCATGAGGGAGCGATGGCGGTGTTTCATCGATGGATTTTGGGGGGGTGTTTCTCCTGAACGACGGGTTGGATACAAAGTAAGGGGGAGAGAGAAATTAAAGGGGGGGCTTAAACATATAAATATATATATATATTTTTGTTTCAAAAAGCAACTTTTTATTTTGAACTCGAAATCGAACCCACCGACTGTCGTCCCTAGCTAATTACCCTCATTCCAAACACAATGGGAAATGTATCGTAGGCTGATTCGATCGTTTTGATCAGTTTCTATCAAAATCAAAATATAAATCTATATATTGAATTTGAACGCACATTTCAATTTATCAGGGCCACATACAGACTCTAAAAATTCCCGAAAAATATTTTATAGCTTCGTATTGATGATACGGTTCTAACAAATCTAATTTCATCAAATTCTGAGACCGTTTGAAAAAGACCATTTTCTAGTCGATCAAAATTGACTGAAACAGTCAAAACACGTTTTCCTTCGCCATGCTCACATATTGACTTAAAAAATTATGAATTTTGATATCTAACAATAATTTGACATCACAGATCCAACTAAAGTGGCTTCGTCGAAAACTGAGGTCGTTTGCAAAACTTCCATTTTTAAGGGCCAAAATTCCATAGAGACAATTCTGAAATTTCAATTGGGCATAACTTTTTATCCCCGCTATGAAATTTCAATTTTTCGGATTCGTTGGAAAGATATTCTCAAATGGATTCTAATATTTTTGGTTTCACCAAAATCCGATTTATTTTGAATCCTGTACATTCATTTGAAATTAGAAATCGAATTTTCGAACTACCGCGCCATTTCAGACTCGTTATATAATTATAAATAATTATTTATATCCTATCGTCGATTCAAATAAACACATACGTTCAAATCTATTCCAAATGAATTTCTCGTCGTAATTATTTAAAATAATTCATTTTAAATATTCAAAATTCGCTAAAATTGCCAAAATAAAATTTTTAAATTGGCTCGGATTTCCGGGTTATTACAATCTCCCCCACTTAAAACTTTTCGTCCTTGGAAACGAACGAAGCCGAAAGTGTTTTTAGAAATCAACTCAACTTTCATTATTTTCATTACGGCTTAAGTTCTTCAACTTTTCAGTTTCTAAAAACTTTACAAAATTTTCAAAAATTTGGCTAACACCCTAAAATTTCGAAAAATTTCGCCATAACCTCCCCTGCACCGGGAGCTTCGGGATATTTCAAATAGCCTCCCAAGGCCCTCACCAATCCAAAAAGAAAAAAACAACCAATCGGCTCATAAAATCCCTAAAAACCCAAGAAATACAATAAACATGTGCATATTTGTCGGGCAAACTATTTTATTCCTCTTCTCTAGCCTCCTTGCTATGACCTGTTCAACGTAAGTACATGTACAAGCATGCAAACACGATAAATTTTCAATACAACTCACTATTTGGTTCAATTTGGTTATATGGTTCAAATTTTAATTAATCAACCAATAATTAAACAACACAGTCAGCAATCAATTAGTTGATTAGCTTTTCAACTTCATAACTTTGATATATAGTCAAAAATCAGATTTTTGATGCCAAATCACAACAATATATTCTAACTATATTTTGGTTCTCACACCAGTCTAATGGAAATATATAGAAATCCCACTTTTGAAACTAGAATATAAATTCTGATGACGTACGTACTATAGCGATCATCAAAACCATCTCCGGGCGACTAGAGTGTGATTCTATATCTCTCCAATATATTAAAACTTCGAATGCACGCGGATCAGACGTATACGCAAAATCTTTATATACTGGATTATCCAAATTCAATACAAATAAATATTCAAATACGCTGAATAAGGTTTAAAATTTCAAAGCAAAATTCATTTTCATTTTAAAAATATACTCTTCACACTCGTTCTAGGATACTACTGATCTCATCTCTAACGAGTCATTCTCATTGGACATTACTAATCCAATCTCTGATGAATCCTTTCGTTTGGTTCTAACGTGTCTTGTTCTCCGAGCTCTGTAAACCAAAGCTCTGGTACCAAATATAAGAACCCGTAACTTCCCCGCGAAGGAAAGAGCGGATACTTTGAGGACAAGACAGATCAGAACACAGACAGAAGAAAATTACATTGTTTATTACAACAATTCCATCAGAATATAAGAATATCACAGAGTATAAATGAATAAAATACATTTAATAAACATCAGAGATTACAATACATTACATAGCAGCGGAAAATAATACAATACACAACTGGAAGTAATACACGGATACAGAGCTTTCTGAATATCGCTTCAGTTGTAAATCAGGATCTTGTGAATATAAATCTGCAAAACCAAAACTACTAGCTGCCTATGTCAAAATAAGGGCACCCAGAGTTTAGGTTAAAACAATAAACTCCAGGTCAGTCATATGAATGGTGTGAGAACTAAAATAGTTATTAATCTTTATTTTAAAGTTAGGTAAATCAAAGGACCACGCCGTATAACACGGAATGAGTTTCCTCCTAAGAATACCAGTGCATAAAACAATAGCGCAATGCTAAATAAAGAACAATGAAGCTATTATAAGCTGGAGGATATGGTGTTAACTTATAATAGCCAAAGAATGCTTGATACGCTAAATTTCATGTTTTATTATTACTATAAGTGTATAGTGTCAAAACAATTTCAATCATAAATATCAATCATAGACGGCAAGGGTAGCATATACCATGTCATCATATTAGGCTCTACAATCAAAACTGCAAAGTCACGTATTGGAAGTTGGATTTCCATCTGTGAACCGAGGCAAAAGATAGTCCTCACCGATTCGAGACAATCTAGCCTACCACGTCTCAGGAACAGCCGCAACTGCACCTTGGATCGTCGGGGCCGGTCCACCGATGTGGATTAAAATGCCTGAACACTGTGTTTCCCCACCCTTTGGGGCGTAAATGAGCCAAATGACTCCATCGGCTCCATAAAGTCACCGATATATCTGAGGCGCCTCGCAACAGCAACAACCACACAGGTGAAAATAATATAAATGTCAGGGCCAGTAGGTCACTGAAACCACCCTAGCAAGAAAGAAACGCATGCCCTCCCTGATGTCCTCTCCCGTTTCTGGTTCACAACCGGGGTGTGAGGCTCGTGAATCAACGCTACACAAAGCTATGCCACACAGGCTGTGCTTTGATCATCAACCATAAGATTTTGCTTTTCAACAAAAGTCTTGATCATTTGCATTTTAGCATACCATACAGGCAAACCACTCCATGCAACCGATATCCATCAATCACACAGAATGATATCCAATGTCAGACACACAGTCCATTTACAAGTCCGTTATGGGTCTGAACGAAACCGGAGGCACCTTGTACCTCGCATATCCATCGATCTCCATGTATGTATGGACGATCACCAATTGATTCCCTCCTCTTGGGTGTACAGCCCAATCAAGATCATCAATAATTATCCAAACGATGTGAGGACCTCCGGTCTTTGACCGCCGTCTTCATCCGCGATACATCGTCGAATCAGTTATTCAGAATGGGATAAACCCGGTCTTTCTGAATAACTCGCGTATATGATAAACAAGTGTAACACAAACACAACATACCCTCATTCGAATTCATCAGTCACTAACCGTAAATTAGTAAGAGTACAATTTCCCAATATTAACCCCAAGGCCGAAACCAACATCAGATCAATACCCAGTAAACCATTCTTCTTAACTAATCTTCAGTTAATTGTTAAATTTCACATTCTTAGGGAGAGGTTCATATTAATTTTATCAAAGATAAATTCCTTAAATTTATTCTTTAATCTTCTTTTGAATATCAATTCAAACCAAATTATGGTTTATCCGATCTAGTCGGGATTAACGAACCTTACCGAAGTAATCATTTGTTTTAATTTCCCAATCCCAACCTATTCATCCCATGAAGTAAAACTAGTAATAATTCATATCTAACACCACGGTGTTATCGGTTAATTCAATTACCACTTCACGTTCAAATCTAATTAAAGATTTAACTATCGCCTAGAGCAAAACTGGTGATACTCCATTCTCGATCATTTCAATCTAATTAAAAGATTCATTAAAACTCCACTTGGTTTAAATCTTCCCAAAAATCAATATTAATGATTGATTAACTTGGGAAATCATATCCCATCTTTGACTGGGTTAAAGAACCAATGTCATTTAAAACACGGTTCACGATAAACCCAAAATCACATTTTATTCCATCAGCCTTTAACCGTAAATTAGCAAGTGAACAATTCCCTAAATAATAACCCCGAAGCCCGAAATCAACATCAGATCAATACTCAGGAAACCATTCAACTTAACTAATCTTCAGTTAGTTTCTGACTTTCTTAACTCCGTTGGGTCTAAGAACAATAGTATTGAAGATACCGTTCACGACAACCCAAAATCACATTCCATTAATTATCGGGTTAAAGAACAAGTGTTATTTAAAACACCATTCACGATAAACCCAAAAATCAATTCCAATTAAATATTATTTAATTGGTACACTTCATTAAATCTAAATAAAAAGATTTAATCTTTTTATCAACTGGGTTTAAGAACAGTGTTAATGAAGACACCATTCACGACAAACCCCAAATCACATTTGATATTAAATACAAGGCTCTGAATAGAAAATAAATCAGCTTATATTCAATATCAAATTCTACGACCAACAAATATCGTATTGGAAATAACGATATAAATATATCTTTCAAATTTCCATAACAATATCTGTATAATCACGAAATCCAACATCGAAATATTCCAATGACAATTTCGATTCAAATCCATTCCAATTCAATTATTGGAAATTTTGGTTACTTTTAAAACCATTTCAAATCCAATTTATTTATTTTAAAAATAAATGGATTAAATTTCTAGTTCAAAACTAGTTCATTTCGATAAAAATCTATTTTTATCTTTTCAAATATGGAATTTTCCATCCCAATTCTTCGCAAATCATTTCTTATGATTTTACGCAAATTATTACTATTTTTAATAATTTTATCAAGGCACATACAGTCAATTTTCAATTTTGATTTGGACATAATTCTAAATTCAACTGTTAGATTTCAAATTTCTAACATTCATTAGAAAGCTATTTTCAATACGAACCCAATGGTTCCGATTTTAGGAGAATCAGATGGTCGGATCTCCCGTAACGTCAATTCGAAGTCAATGGTCGAAATTCGCGAACTGCCGCGGCGCGGCGCGTTCTATTCAGGCCATTATATATATATAATATATATATTTCGTCGGTTTCCTTTTAAAACGTATTTTATAAATCGTTTTAAATTCGTTTTCGAAACGATTTCAACTTCATATTCAATTTCGAATAAAAATTGAATATTCCACATCATCGATATACAAATGATAATATTTTCAAAATATTATATTTTGAAATCATTTCCTTCTCTATAATCATTATAAAAACGAATATATCGATATAAATATCGTTCACGTCAAAATGGTGCATATCTAACCAACACGGCTTTATATATTTCAATAACTTCGTTAATCTATTCAACAAATGAATATTTTCTTCAACATATGAATATATATTTTAATTCAACACATGAATATTTATTTTATTCAACACATGAATTTTCTTTCTATTCAACACATGAATTTTTATTCTATTCAACACATGAATATTTATTCTATTCAACACATGAATTTTCTTTCTATTCAACACATGAATTTTTATTCTATTCAACACATGAATTTTTATTCTATTCAACACATGAATTTTCTTTTATAATATTCCTTATTTTACAAATTGGAATGAGGCCCAACCAATTACCATATAACGTTAATTATATGGATTCCCTACGACACATGTATATAATAGCAACGATAAATCATCAACCATCATCCAGAGTGCACAACACAACTGCATAAGCATTAAATATAAATAATTAACGCTTACACAGTCTGTCAACCCATCGATTGACATACAACTAAACAATCGGGATTAGTGTACGTCAAATATCATCCCAATACCCGTGTGGGGTTTCAAATCAACAAACACAGATTTTTATTTGTGCAGCTGGGCGATGTGTAAAATTTATCGTCCCAATCAATATCAGTCAAATGGGTGTACATAAACAAATCGTTTTGATTTGTTTATAAATATTTATTTTATATACACATTAAAAATTATATTTTTAACTATAAAATATTTTATTCATTCCACATCACACGATCAATTTTCACAACACATCAATCAAACAAACAAGTCATCCATGGTCTGTGGACGACGGGTGTCGGGTGATGCTAAGCACCGTCTGCATCCTAGTACATATTTCAACTAGAAAACAAATTAAAAGGGAGAAGTTCTCACCTTGGGGTTCCACTCCATCATTCTTTATTTCTGAACGGTCTGGATTCCATTTTGCTTTCAGTCAGTTCCATCGCACTCTTTTTCACGTTGTTCATAGTAAAGATCACATTTTTATTATTCAGTTTTATATATAAAATCATATTTTTACATCGTTATATAAAATATATTTTTATAACGCTACTTTCTATATAAAAATTATATTTTTATATCTCTACTTCTTATATAAAGATCGAATTTCTATTTCGCTTCATATATTTAAAAATTATATTTTTAACTTGCCAATACTATTTTCTTTATACGATAAAAATCATACCTTCATAGTGATAAAAATCATTTCTTCTTCGCGATAAAAATCATATTTTTGCTTCGCCACTTCATATATAAAAATCGAATTTTTATCTTGCCTTTCAAATAAAAATTATATTTTTATTCCTCATATATAATAAAAATCATATTTTCCTATAATGAATGAAAATCTAATCTTTTCTCACATTAAAAATCAAATCTTTTTATTCACTATCTAGATTTTAAAAATCATATTTTTAAACTGCTACTTTATATATAAAAAGTATATTTTCATAACGCTACGGGTATATAAAAGATAATATTTTTATCGTGAAGCTATTCATATAAAAATCCGGACTTTTCTATGTAATCTTCTATATAAAGATCTGATCTTTTCTATGTAATTTCCTATATAAAAAATCCGATCTTTTCCACTTATAAAAATCAAATCTTTTTACCACTTTCATCCATATAAAAGTCGTATCTTTGTATTTAAAAACTGAAAATAAAACCACCGCTCTTTCCATTTTCAAAGATCTGGTCATTTTCTATTTTAAACAAACTCACCACAAAATGATAAATAAATTAAACAGCACCTTTAATTTGTTTTTTCTTCAACAGAGGAGGGGGGCCACCTACGGCGCTGGAGGTTGGGAAGGGTGTTGGAGGCGTCGGGGTTCTCACCAATTTTGGATAGGGTTTTTAAGGGGAGATTTTGGGGTTTTTCGAGCCAGGGCTGTGGGTTTTGAGGAGGGTCGGAGAGGAGGGGGACCAGAGGGAGGCGCGGCGGTGGGTGGGAGGATCGACGGCGCAGGCGCGTTGGCCATGAGGGAGCGGTGGCGGCGTTTCGTCGATGGATTTTTTTTTGGGGGGGGGGGGGTTCTCCTGAACGACGGGTTGGATACTAAGTGATGGGGAGAGAGAAATTAAAGCGGGGCTTATACATATAAATATAATTTTTTTTTTGTTTCAAAATGCAACTTTTTATTTTGAACTGGAAATTGAACCCATCGACTGTCGTCCCTAGCTAATTACCCCCATTCCGAACACAATGGGATATGTATCGTAGGCTGATTCGATCGTTTCGATCAGTTTCCATCAAAATCAAAATATAAATCTATATATTGAATTTGAACGAACATTTCAATTTATCGGGGCCACATACGGACTCTAAAAATTCCCGAAAAATATTTTCTAGCTTCATATTGACGATACAGTATTAACAAAACTAATTTCATCAAATTCTGAGACCATTTGAAAAATGGCTATTTTCTGGTCGATCAAAATTGACTGAAACGATCAAAACACGTTTTCCTTCGCCACACTCACATATTGACTTCAAAAATTATGAATTTTGAAACCTAGCAATAATTTGACATCACGGATCAAACAAAAGTAGTTTCGCCGAAAATCGAGGTCGTTTGCAAAACTTCCATTTTTAAGGGCCAAAATTCCATAGCGACTATTCTGAAATTTCAACTAGGCATAACTTTTTATCCCCGCTATGAAATTTCAATTTTTCAGATTAGTTGGAAAGATATTCTCAAATGGATTATAATATTTTTGGTTTTGCCAAAATCCGGTTTATTTTGAATCCTGTACATTCATTTGAAATTTGAAATCGAATTTTCGAACTACCGCGCCATTTCAGGCTCGTTATATAATTACAAATAATTATTTATATTCTAACGTCGATTCAAATAAATATATACGTTCAAATCTATTCCAAATGAATTTCTCGTCGTTATTATTTAAAGTAATTTATTTTAAATATTCAAAATTCGCTAAAATTGCCAAAATAAAAAAATTTAAATTGGCTCGGATTTCCGGGTTATTACACCATCACATTCGAATCGTGCACACACTTCCGTAGAAAGGACACATGAAAAACATTGTGCACCTTTGAAATCGTCTCAGGTAAATCCTATCTATACACAAGCTTTCCAATCCCCTCGACTATCGAAAATGGTCCAATGAACCTTGGGGCTAACTTTTTTTTATTTCCAAACCGAACAATGTTTTTAAAATGAGAAATTTTCAAGAAAACCATATTGGCAGTGTCGAATTCCAAATTCTTTCGACGCTTATCAACATAACTTCTGACGATCTTGGACTGCCTTCATTCGTTGCCGAACGATATCGATACAGTCCGGTGTTTCTTTTATCATCTCACTTAAACCCGCCTGATCCAAGTGTGCTGATCCATCAAAATAGCAACCAATCCATCACCCGAAGCTGACCCGACCCACGCCAAAGCAATTACCGCCAATCCATTGTACCTTGCACAAGAAGTCACACGATCCATCTTCAAAACTCCATGACCGATCCATTCTTTTGCACACGTTGACGATCCATTGAGTTACGTCTGATCCAAGCATTTTTTCGTGTGCACCTCATGTCGATCAACCTTTTTACCATATTTTTCAGTGTGAACCAAGTTTGTATGATCGATCCATTATCTAACTTAATCGAAATCAATCAAAACTAACCTATTCAATCAAACAACCAAAAATACAATCAAGCACATTAATTATCATCATTCAATCATATATCGTTCACCATATCATGAGAAATCAACGAATAAACCAATAGCTATATCTAAACTTGCATAAATGTTGAATTAATATAAGAATTTACTGTTATAAGTTTCTCGGTTAGATCCTATGGTGATTCAAATGAAAATATACTTACGATGATGTAGATATAGGTGAAAACAACTTGGTATAACAAAAATAAGATCAAACAACCTATATACTCGATTGAATCCATGTAAGAGATGTTTATCACTCTCCAAATCCACAAAATAGCTTGAAAACCACTAATCTCTAATTCGGACAACGAAGAACGACAAAGAGCGGCCTTCAAATCAATAACTTTGATGCGATCTACCTTTCTTTGATGTTGATCTCCAATCTTCTAACGTAGATGTATGTAATTAATGGAGTGGAGAGGTATTTGATTGGAGTAGGGAAATCTCAAACCCCAACCAAATAGAGAAATGAGGAAACCAAACAATTCTCCTTGCCTCTACCCTCTACTTATAGCCACACCAAATAAGCCCACTAATGGGCTACACCAAATCAGCCCACTAATGACTAGTTAACCTGTACAGAAATTGTGTAGCTCGAAAACAATGATTCTTCCCAAACCGCTGAACCAAATCTTTAATGTGACCACTCTATGGAATTGGCAACACCATTTCCGATCTAATGAAATCAGTTCCAACACCTGATTCGATCTCATTCAAAAGTTATGCCCTAAACAAAAACAACAGGGGGAAAATGATCACAAATTAAATTGGTAAAAACCATGGATATGTCTTACACCTCCATGAACAACCTATCAAAATATGAGAATGGTCTGACCCTTAGAGAATTAAATAGAAATATTTTACGATCCTTTAATACGCAAAATGTGGGTCGTTTAATTCTCCCCCCTTAGGAATTTCACCCTCAAAATTCCAGGAGGCACAAGCAAGCAAAACCATTCTACATCCACAAGAAGTCAAAATACCACCCAACTAGCATCCATCAAACCATGTATCTATAGCCTTAACCTAGCACGTGGAATTCTAATAACAATAGTACAAGTTACAATGGTGAAAGAGTGACACGATAGTAATGGATTATACCAACGAAGAGTTCTGGATGGATGCCTTCATTCTCTCTTCCGTTTCCCACGTATAATCGTCATCATCCTCACTCCATTGTACCTTGACTAGCTTAACCACCTTCCTCCTAAGCTGTTTCTTGTCATTCCCCACAACGTGAAGCAGCTTACGAGGTATCGACACTACAGATTCGACTTCTAGGCCTTTGTACTGATCCGGAGATACATCACATTTGAACCATGCATACACTTCCGTAGAAAGGACACATGAAAAACATTGTGCACATTCGAAATCATTTCAGGTAAATCCAATCTATACACAAGCTTTCCAATCCACTCGACTATCGGAAATGGTCCAATGAACCTTGGGGCTAACTTTCCTTTATTTCCAAACCGAACAATGCTTTTAAAACGAGAAATTTTCATGAAAACTATATTGGCAATGCCGAATTCCAAATTCTTTCGACGCTTATCGACATAACTTCTGACAATCTTGGGCTACCTTCATTCGTTGTCGAACAATCTCGATACAGTCCGGTGTTTCTTTTATCATCTCAGGCCCAAGTATCAACTTATCTCCGGTTTCTAACCAACATGCTGGAGAATTACATGGTCTTCCATACAACGCCCGCCATCCCAATGCTTGACTGGTAACTGTTATTATAGGCAAACTCAACTAAATGTAGATGGTCTTCCCACGATCCCCCGAAGTCCAGTACACAAGCTAGAGGGAGATCTTCCAAAACTGGTTAACTCTCTCGATTTGACCGTCACTCTGGGGATGATGAGCCGTACTAAAACATAGCTCGGTTCCTAAGTCTCTTATAAACTCTTCCGAAATCCACTTATAAACAATGGATCTCGATCACTTACTATGCTCATTGAGATACAATGGAACCGAACTATCCATTTTATGTATACCTTAACCAATTTCGATGTTGTCCTAGTCGATATGACATGAATAAACCTTGTGGTTTTCATCAAGCAATCTATGATGACCCAAATCCCTTCATTTCCTGTCCTGGTTCTAGGTAGTCCATCGATAAAATCCATCAATATTTGCTCCCATTTCCATGTAGGTACTTCCAACGGCTGAAGCAAACTATTCGGCCTTTTCTGTTCAGCTTTCATTATCTGACAGCTCATGCATTTGGAAATAAACTTTCAAACATCCCTCTACATCCCTTCTAAGTAGTAAGCTCGCTTCATGTCCTGATACATCTTGTGACCCCTAGGATGAATCATCAACTTCGAGTGATGACATTCCCTCAGAACCTCATCTCTCAATCCATCAATACCCAGATCAACCGGTCATCCTTTCTTATGAAGCCAATCATCTCGATTAACTTCGAATTCCTTATTTTCTATTCCAACCTTTGGATGATCTCGACAAGCCTTTCATCACGCTTTTGGCTTTCGCAAATCTTTTCAATGAGAATCGATCGTATTGATAAGCTTGCCAACATTTCAGGTTCAAGCTCCCCTGCAAAGTACTCAAGTTGCTTCCATTCCGAAAACATCGCTCCCAAACCTACATGTCTTCGACTCAATGCATCGGCCACTGTGTTACCTTTACCAAGAGTATAGGCTATACCAAAATCATAAGATGCCAAAAACTCTAACCACCGTTGTTACCGAAGATTCAAATCCTTTTGGAAAAAGAGATACTTCAATGACTTGTGACCTATAAACAACTCGAATTGAACTCCCAACAGGTAATGTATACACATCTTCAGAGAAAACACAATCGCTGCTAACTCTAAATCATCAGTCGGATAATTCCTTTCATGTGTCTTCAGTTGTCGATTTTCATAAGCAACAACTCTATCTTTCTACATCAGCACTGATCTCATCCCAGCACTACATGCATCGGTATATACCACCATATCTTTTTTCCTGCTTGGAATCGTCAAAACAAGAGCTCTCGTCAGTCTCTCTTTCAGAATTCCAAAAGCTTGCTCACACTTCGCATCCCATGTGAACACTTGGTTCTTTTTCGTCAATCCTGTTAATGGTACAGTTGTCTTTGAGAAATCCTTGATAAACTGATGATAATATCCAGCCAACCCAAGGAAACTTCTCATGTCTATCGCATTCTTAGGTCTATCCCAATGCTCGATTGTTGCCGCCTTAGCAGGATCCACAGCTATTCCGTTTCCAGAAACAATATGACCTAAGAACCTCAATTCACTATTTTAGAAGCGACACTTCGAAAACTTAGCTCTTGGCTGATGCTTTCACAAGACTTTCAAAACAACTCGCAAGTGCATCTTATGCTCTTCTTCATTCCGGGAGTAAACCAAGATATAATCCACTAACACAAGCATGAGCTCGTTCAACTAATCACTGAAAACCCTATACATAAGATCCACAAAATATGTTGGTGCATTGGTCAATCCAAATGGCATCACTAGCTACTCAAAGAAACCAGATGGTGCCCTAAAAGCTATCTTCGACACACTATCCTTCGCTAGTCTAAACTGGTGAAATCCCATGGCCAAATCCATCTGAGAAAACTCATTGGCCTCGTGAAGCTGATTAAATAAGTCATCTGTCCTCGGCAAAAGATACTTGTTTTTCTTGGTCACCTTGTTCAGTTCATGATAATCCACACACAATCTCAAAGATCCATGGACCTTGCTTGCAAACACAACGGGTGCATACCATTTGGACACGCTTCGCTGAGTGAATCCTTTTCCCAAAAGGTCTCGTGCTTGCACCTTTAACTCTCGTTGTTCTCTTTGTGCCATCCGCCTAAGGGTCATCACGATAGGTTTAGCACTTTCGACCAAATCAATCCTGAACTCAATCCCGTGATGCAATGACAACACTTCAACCTCGTCAAAGACATCATCGAACTCACCAGCGATCGGCACGGATGACAAGTCTTCCCATGGAATCACAAACAAATATAAAAGGCTTACGAAGACGCCGTCTTCGGGATTACATCGAATCACAACCACTCTCCCTTCCACATTCCCGACTGTCACCTTGAGCTTCTCGCAATCCACTTTCGTCGCATACCTCTTGAGCCAGTATATACCCAAAATGATCTCGAACCCAGCAATTTTAAAAACAAAGCAATCACATACGAAAGAGAAACCATGACTCAATAACACTATACCACAACAAAGCATACAGAGGCTTGATGAACCCTCGACAAGATTAGTCACAACCAACCGTCTATCACAAATCTTGGGTTTCGTACACAAGTGGTACACAAGCTCATTACAAATGAAAGAATGCGATGCTTCAGTATCAAACAACACTCAAACTGAAACATCTTTGACTGAATAAGTACCTTGAACAACAACACTCTTCCCTTTCTCCTCTGTTGTAGGATCTTTTGAAGAAGATGGCACAGCTTACAAAGCATACACCTTCACTATCTGCTTACCGTTAGCGAGTTCTGGAAAATCTTTCTAGTTGTTCCCGGACCTTCCACACTTAAAACACTTCCTTTTAGCTTTCAGAATCTTGTAATCCTTGGGAAAATGGCCCTTCTGTTGGTAGTTAAAGAAAACCACCTTGCTTTATGGTTTCTTCTTGCCATCTTTTCCTTTCTGTTGTTGTTGCTTCCTCTTCTTGTTATTACCACCCGCTATGGTTTCGGTTCCTCCTTGGCTATAACAACAACGGTTTCTTCCTTTGGAAACAAACTCTCATGCCTCAAAGCTTTTTCCACGATCTTCTCATAAGTATCATCCAGATGATCAGCCAACTGATTCCCAAGACACTTATCCAAGCCTGTCACGAACTTCTCGTTCTTTTTGTAAGGAGTGTCAATATACGAACGAGCATATTTGGATACTTCAAAATCAGAAACATAATCCAACAGTGGTCAACCATTTTGCTTTAACTCAACAAACCTCTTGAACATAAACGACTTTTGAGCGGTCGAAATGAACTTCGCCTCGAACTTGACTCTGCACTGATCCCAAGTAGAGTCTCTAGAGTGACAGAATTCCACCAATCCATAGCTCTTCTTTGTAGTTGTTTTGATGCAAGCTTCCTCTTAGTCGCATCCTCAATACCCAAGTCTCCAAAGATCCGAATGCAAGTATCAAGCCACCCTTGAATCTCTCATTGACTATGTCCCTTTGAACGGATTTCCACCAAGAGAAGTGAAGTTTTTACATAGCTTTGCGAAGTCCACAACCCTTGGTACCTAGACCTGAACCCCAACATCTACCGTGGCTGCTCTTGGAGCGGGTACCCTCCTCATGATCGCTGCCATTATAGCCTCAAACATAGCTGGGCAATCTGGTATACCACCATCACCCCCTCTAAGAAAAGTATCCTCCTTAGCAGTGTGTCTCGAAGATCAACGACTTATCCTAAATCTGAAAAATAGAATGATTAGTTCACATCCGATAAAAACTGCAATGGAGTTCAAGCGCTATTATATAATATATATTATACATCCATCAGAAATATACAAGTATGTCTCTCATACGTCATTACGTTCTTTAACTTTGGCTAAAACCAATTAACCAGAACTCTAATAGCAAATGTGATGACCGCCCATAACACCTGCACTTAATAAGATGAATATTGCACTGAAAGATGTGCCAAGCAGCTATGGACAATCATCAGGGTAAAATAACACAAGCAGAACCTGTCGTATAACACACAATGCAGAGATAAAATATAATAGAACATATATAACAAGCATTTAGAGTGAAGCATAATTGAGCAGAAATTTAAGCTTTCATATCAACATGAAATATCCATACATCACTGGAATACATCAAGTGTCTATACAAAATGCCTTACTACAAGTCACTTGGAGAAGCATACATCAACGTAACAGTGGAAACACAAAAGGTATGTATAGTAGCAGTAATATGTAAGCCTCCTACTCGTCGTCGCTCAGCACCATCGTCCTCAGCCAGATCTATCACTTGTCGCCTGCTGCTCAGTCTGTCCATCCATAACACAATGGATGAACAACCCAAGGTAATAAGAGGATACATAAAACCTTGAGTCATACAACAGTCTTAATGAGTGATAAAACAACTATCTAACATCATCAATAAAGTATATAAGGATAGGTATATCAACCAACTAATCTACCAATGTCAACAGAGAAGAAACCCAAACCCATCTTCCCCACATTTGACAATGATAGCCTTTACAAACAATCAGAGAGAATAAACAATAGCAGTTATAACATCCAATTATCCAGCGTAGACTATCCTAATCAAGATCAACATCCCTCAAGTACAAGACCTGAAGGCCTAAACCAACATCAGCCAAGCACCCAAGATATGTCTCCATTGATGTCGAACAATCTACGCAAGTCGATACAAGCAAAACAATCAACATCCATTACTCTGGTTATCACCGCCTAACCTGCTTTGAAACCATTATTAATCGTATGGCTGGCCTAACTTGTCGTCCGTCAAGGGCTAATGGTAAGTCTAGTTCTAGAAAAACTCCATACACCTTTCCACGATACGTATCTAGGTCTTTCCACGGTACCCGGGGTACTCGACCAGATCCCCTCTAGTCTTTCAGGTATCCCGATTATACCCCTAGTTTGAGTTCGCTAGAAACTACTACAACGATAATATCTCAGCCTTCAATATCTCTAGCCGTCCAACTTAACGACTATTACAAGCCCAAGCATATTCTAGAGCAGTCATTATTTACGAACTCGTAACTTTGAGTCGTTTCCACATTCATTACATTACGACGACCAACAAATGCTTCACAATACTTTGAACCTTCCGTCTTGAATTCACATCGAAGGCACAACCGTCGTCGAACCAAAACATACTTCATTTGGTCAATATTCAATTCACAGCGTTTCACACTTTGATATGAATCACAAACCACAGCATTTCATTTTTCATTTTATAGCGTTTCTAAAATGCTATCTTTTCCCTGTCACCGATCCACCATTCAGAACCTTCCACAATTCCTGGATCTGCGCTCTAGATCCTTGCCCGATCCACTAGTTTGGCTTGCCAATCCATCAGAGGAAACATGACCGATCTATCCTTATTCACAGCGTTTCTGGAACTCTGCGGTCCATCCGCATAAAACCATGCCCAATCCATTACACTTGGCCGGTCCATCAGCTAGACACTATGCCGATCCATCATTTTCAAGTACCCATTTCATCACTCAATGCTTGGCCCGATTCATCAAATACAACACATCAGAAAATGCTGCCGATCCACCAATTTACACATGATTCGATGCATCACAAAATCTTTACCTAATCCACAATTTCGCCACACCGATCCATGCCAAATAATCGTGTCGATTAATCTCTTAAAATCGCTCGATCCAAGTGTGTTAATCCATCAAAATAGCAACCGATCCATCACCCAAAGCCGACCCGATCCATGCCAAAGCAATTACCACTGATCCATCGTACCTTGCACAAGAAGTCACAAGATCCATCTCCAAAATTCTATGACCGATCCATTCTTTTGCACACGTTGCTGATCCATTGAGTTACGTCCGATCTAAGCATTTTTCCATGTCCACCTCATGTCGATCAACCTTTTTTCCATGTTTTCAGCATGAACCAAGTTTGTATTATTGATCCATTATCTTACTTAATTGAAATCAATCAAAACTAACCTGTTCAATCAAACAAACCAAAAATACAATCAAGCACATCAATTATCATCATTCAATCATATACCATTCACCATATCATGACAAATCAACGAATAAACCAATAACTAGATCTAAACTTGCATAAATATAGAATTAACATAAGAATTTTCCATTATAAGTTGTTAGGTTAGATCCTATGGTGATTCAAATGAAAATATACTTACCATGATGTTGATCTAGGTGAAAACAACTTGAAATGATGAAAATAAGATCAGACAACCCATATACTCGATTGAATCCGTGCGAGAGATGCTTATCACTCACCAAATCCACAAAATAGCTTAAAAACCACTATTCTCTACTCCGGACAGCAAAGAACGACGAAGAGCAGTTTTTGAATCAATCATGTTGATGCGATCTACCTTTCTTCGATGTTGATCTCCAATCTTCTAACGTAGATCTATGAAATTGATGGAGTGTAGAGGTATTTGATTGGAGTAGGGAGAATATCAAACCCCAACCAAATAAAGAAATGAAGAAACCAAACAATTCTCCTTGCCTCTATCCCTCTATTTATAGCCATCTAACAAGCCCACTAATGGGCCATACCAAATCAGCCCACTAATGACTGGTTAGCTTGTCCAAAAACTATGTAGCACTAAAACAGTGATTCCTCCCAAAATGCTAAACCAAATCTTTAATGTGACCGCTTTACGGAATTGGAAACACCATTTTTAATCCAATGAAATCAATTTACCACCTGATTTGTTCCCATTCAAAAGTTTTTCCCTAAACAAAAACAACATGGGCAAAATGGTCACAAATAAAATTGGTAAAAACCATGGATATGTCTTAGACCCCCATGAACAACCTATCAAAATATGAGAATGGTCCGACCCTAGGGGAATTGAATAGAATTATTTTACGATCCTTCATACGTAAAATGTGGGTCGTTATAGTCATAGGGTCTTAAGTGATTGTAAGAATCCACCTAAATTTAATATAGTAGTACAGCCTTGAGTGACCGAGAACATCCACTTCATTGGGTCTTATGTGATCAAGGATCCACCCTAAAGTGTTAATTAAGGTCTTAAGTGACTATATGAATGCCCACCTCATTAATTAGATTGATTTCCTTGTGTGTATGCTTGTTCATGTAGACATATCGTGAAATATCTACCCTTCCAAATATAATAATAGTTACCCTTCAAACATGTGTGCTTTTCATTCCCTAGGACTTTATGTTCTGACCTCCCCCCTCTTAACATACTTACATGACAGTAGGATGGGTTTCATGCTGAGAAATGAAGTGGTGGGAGCCTGACAATGGAGGAGCTTATTTATTTATGTTATATTTATTATTGGCAGTATTATTGTTGTTATTAATTTGGGATATTAATTGATGTACCCGATGTAACTGTCTGAATAACGGTAGTAAGCTACATTATTGATTTTTTATGTTAAACGGTACATCTATTTTCTCATTATTATGTTTCATCCCTTCCACTGTGTAAGGTTTCATCTCATTATATTGCTCTATTATTTTGTGCAAATGTAATTCCTTATAGGAACCAATGACCTGTTTAGAGTGACTTTAAGTTTTGATGGGCCTTTTTTTGGTCGAAATTTAGGCCCACGACGGTTGGTTTGTTACACCAAATCCCCGGTTTCGAACTCCAGGTCTGTCCTCATGCTGTTGGGTTATGACTTTTGCCCAACTGGGGCCGCTTTAATCCTCTTCCTAATTAAATTTACCCTCTTTGAAATCTCTCAAATCATGTTTGGTCCAAGTAAGAGTCTATCTGTGGTCTCCTATCAACAAGAAAGTGATTTACACGGTCTTCCATAGAGAAAGTCGAAAGGATCTGTTCCAATGCTTGCTTGAAAATTGCTATTATATAGGCAAACTCTACCAAGTGTAAGTGATCCTCCCAAGACTCCCAAAATCAAGAAAAGGGATCCTCAATAGATCATATAATACCCCACACATACTTTCTACTTAGCTATCCATCTAAGGATGATAGGTTATGCTCAATCTCAGCTGTGTCCCCAATGCCTCTCGTTGACTCTTCCGAAATTCGCTAATAAAAATTGGATCCCTATCACTCACTGTGCTAATGAAAAAAATAAAAAACTAACATGAATCGAATGTTAAATAAACACTAGAAATTATTAGAACTACCTAGCAATGACACTAAAAACTTAATCGATGATTTTCGCTGTGAACAAAACCTGCAATTTGTTTAATCCCAAGCGCACAACGACTGTTGTGGTGTTTGTGCGATCAAATCTACAAGGGATTTTAAATTGCTAATTTTTATTTAAACTTTAGGCGAGCTAGGCTAATTCAAGATTTAGATTATTAAGTTAAAATAAGTAATTGCTAAAAAATAAATAAAATGATTATGAAAAATAAGAAAATATCCAAGAACTTACTAGATATCATTGAGTAAAAAATTGGGGGATGAGAACTACTCACCTCTTGGAAAATCAATACATCTCAAATAGAAAGAAAAAACAAAGAAGTAAAAGCGAGCAAGAACAGAAAATAAAATATAATATAATAAAAGAGTGCACAGACTGGTAATAAGTAAAGAAGAATTTAACTAGTTTTATTTACGATATAAGAAGTCGGAGATATTACAAGAATCAAATAACTAGTTTATATAAAATAACACAGGAAAATATTTTGAAGGACAAAATGAACAAAAAAATATTCCATAAGGACTAGAGGCTAAAATTTTGTCCATAAGGACAAATTTTAGTAAAATGAGGAACTATAGTGGAGCCCCTGAATTCCTCCATTTACACTAAAATTTGTCCTTATGGATAACATTTTAGCCCCTTGTCCTTATGGAATAATTTTTGGTTCATTTTGTCCTTGAGGCTAAAAACCCCTATGAACAACAGAGAAGAAAAAGCGAACAAGACTAGAAAATAAAATAAAATAAAGGGGTGCACAGACTGAAAATAAGTAAACAAAAATTTAACTAATTTTATTTATGATATAAGGACTCGGAGTGATTACAAGAAGATAAAACACTAATGCTAAAAAGAAAAAAACAATTGCCAAGATACTCTAAACTAATGCTAGGTAAGTGCGTTTATCGTGAAATTTCTAGACATTTAGACCCAATCTTCCTCTGTAATCTCGTTCTTTATTAATTTGGAAATCCCTTTCTCCACGTTCTCCAGAAGCTTCTTGATCCATACCTCCTAATGAATAGAATGCACATTTTCCAATCAACTTGAGCTATGATATTTTTTGTGCATAAACTGGCATTCTACTTCTTCTCAATAGAGTCTTGAACTTGAATCATTATTTCAAATCCCATTCTTCAAGAATTTCTCAATTTTCTAAAAACCACGAGCCTACAACAAACAAAACTAAAAGATCGAGTAATAATGCTTTATAAATATTAAAACGTATAAATTGACAATGTAAAATTTACATAATTTGACATTCATCATTAATTTAGTGGTAAGGCATCTAGTATGAGTTAATAGGGGTCTTTTCCTCAAACCCCTAAGCATATAAATTAATCAAAATTTAAAATAAAATAAAAGACTTTGAAATAATGCCCGATGATAACGCATGAATGGAACAAGTATAATTATTACTTTCTCCAGCAAACAACTGAATGGCGTGGTTCAGCATGAGTAGGTATATAGCAGCTATTAACCATAAGTTGTGGAATTCAAGTTTGATTTGGAAATTGGTTCTAAAAATTACCTTACCATTAGGATTGATCATTTATGACTTTTTTGAAGATGGATCCAGTTGAAAAAGTTGGAGAACACTGCAACCACTAGAAATTTAAGAAGAAGCAACATTCCCAGAAGAGGGAGATGCTCCTGCTTTAACACTATGATTTGATGATTCATTAAAGGCTGAAGTTTTGATATCGATGATTCAGTGATAGTCTTTTTGCCATCAAGAGCTGGGATTGAGTCCTTGAAAGAATGGACACATTAACATTTGCAAAGTTATATAAGACTTGGTAAGTAGTAAACAAAGACTAATGTATAGCTCTTCACTGTTCCTGCAAGTGAATAAACATTTATTTTACAAACAATAGTTTACACTAAACCATCGCCTTTTGATGATTCAGGCTTGTCAAATGTCTGCACAGTTTAGGTTAAATACAGTTAAGGGAAAAATAATTGAAAAAAAATAGAAACAAAAATCTATTATGAAAAAAAAAAACTTATATACTTGTAGGGTGCTACTATTCATACCCCTATTTACACTTTTAGCCACCAAAACTAAAAGCATTCCAAATATTTTAAATTTCCTCTTCTGACCACCATCTAAATTAATAACCAAATAATGCAGGGACCACCAACTCCTCTACACGAACGCTTCCTTCCTCCCTTACTTCGTTGGTTGTGAAATGATTTAATTTAATAATCCATTTTCATAACCACATTAGTAATTTTAATTTTGATAAATGGTACTTACTTCGTCGGTTATGAAACTATTCATCAAATCAATATTTGTGTCTTTTGAGTCATTTGATCGAACATCTTGCACCACATTATCACAACCATCATGTTTATCGTCCAATTCATCATCATTCAGATACTCCGACTATCAAATGACAAAAAAATAATAATTAATGTATTAATTTATAAAACAAAATTCGTAAGTTATACGGGTAAAAACCCCACAAATCAAAACTTACATTGTCAAATTTGATGTCCTCCAAGCTTGAAATTTCCAATGGAGTGGAAAAAATATCCTAAAACGTAATGGAAAACCCTAACCATTAAAAAAAAACCTAACAACATGTTCTATATCATAATGGAAAACAATAAAAATCAAGGAATTCTAACATTTTTTTATCTTCATCTTCCATCTCTATTAGGCACAAAAGAAATATGGTTTTGTAGAGGTTAAAAGTTTGAAATTGTAAAGAAGTATGTGTTTTTTCAAGAGAAGTATGGTGGTGAATAACTGAGCGAAGAAATAATATATGATGGCCAAAATAATATAAAAACAAACATCTATATTAAATTTATAAAGGTGGCCGGAAGTGTAAATCGAGGGGTGAACAGTAGTACCTACTTGTATAGCGACTGAGAATCCAGTGACGGTATCTAATAAAGTAGCATCAAACATGTCATAAGGTCATCCAGCAAATAAATCCTCTAATCATTTTTCCCATTTGTCCAAAGTAGAAGCTGTTATATGTGAAGAGTTTGGCCCATCTTCTTGTCATTTTTGGTTTGAGAATTTTGGTACTAGTTGTCATCTTGAACGTGATCAACAGTAGCAGTTTCATTTTGATTATTGCCTCTTTGATTATTACTATTGTAGCTGGTATCCTGATTTGCTTGTGCAATATTTGCACTTGGGTTATTATTATTTCCTTGACTATGATTAGCTGAGCAGTTGTTGTTGTATCTAAAATAACATTTCAGTGTAGTATGACCGATCTTCTCACAGATTTGACATTTGGGTCCGTTATTGTGGTTTCATCGACCTCTGCCCCTTCCTCTGTTGGGTCCATTTCCTCTCTGGTATGAGTTTTCTGCTTTATTATTACCTTTCTGATTTTTGGGTTTGAAACCAGTAGCAACGTTAACATTAAAGGAATTTTCTTGAATTCTTTTGCTACTTATCCTTGCTTCATGAGACAAATAAATTGAATGAACTTCATCTATTTGTTGAATAATTTTTTAAGATGTTATAACATCAACAAAACTTTCATATTCATTATTTAGACCACTCATCAACTATAAAACATGATCAGAATTTTAAACAATATTACCAGTGGCATTAAGTAGATCACATAACTTTTTGATCTTTGATCGTACTCCCTCGTACGAAGATTTTCCATTCGAATGTTCTAAAGTTGTCTCTTGTAGTGAAGAACTTGGGCTGATAATTGATTGTTAAATTCTCTTTCAACAGTAGTCCATATATCATTTGAGGAATTACAACCAATGACAAGAGGTAACAAATTGGCACTAATAGATGAAAGAAGCCAAGAACTTATTAGTCTATCATGTCTGTGATATTGAATGTATTCTTCATTTGCAACAGTTATTTGTGCTGGCCAGTAATAAACTTTGATGATATGGGTGTATACCAAGAATGAACCCTTCTACAGTATATCCTTGTACTGCAGTCTCAATCTGCAGTTTCCATAGTAGATAGTTATCTTCTTCAAGATGAATTGCAATGAGTTGACCCTTGGGGCTAATAATTGTCTTTACGAATTGTCGTGCAGGTGTTGGAATTGGATTTTCTTGACTAATTCCAGAAATAGATTCAGAGACTCTAGATTGATCTCCCATACTTCCAATAAATCTGAAGATGAGATTATGAAGAAAATCAATAAATAACTATGAATCAGATGCTGAATAAGATCGAAAAAGGCAAGAAATAATGAAAATCAAGTATGAGCCGCTAGAAACGATTAATGAAGAGGTAAGAAATTTCTTTGATAGATTTTGAATGACTTTCTTGCACGGCTTTAGCTGGTTTTGATGATTTTCTTAAACTGTTCCTGGTGACCAAATTTACACAGTATAGAGAAATATTGTGTAGATGATCTGATGCAGCCTGATTTGCAAGATTATACGCGAGGCACAGATTATTTGTGTTATATTTCACTCTCAAATGATGAGTACACAACTCAGATGAGAGTATACCCAAGTGACGAAGATTTTTTGCTATATGCTGTACCCCTGTACCCTTCTTCTCTCAGCAGTCATTAGCAGAGTTCTTAAATGAAATAAAGGTAGAAATTTTTGCTATGTAATCATGTTAAAACCATTTAAAACCATTTATTTTAATTGCTAATGATTGCACAATCATTAACCAGCAAAATGTCTTGGAAAACTCAACACATACTTCTCTGCATCTAGCATAAGCTTCTTTCCACAACAAATACATAGTTCTAGGCAAAATAATCTCAGGTTTAACAGCCTTATATGCCTTGCCTCTCTTCAGCTAGACTCGCAATCAAACTCAAAAGAATTAATGATCACGTTCCCATTGTTCTATAGCTTGAAACTAATTATGCATGAGTATTTCAAATTCAAATATATCAAGTAGAAATTCCACCTTGACTTGCTTCTTTGATGATTTTTCTGGTTTTGACGAAGAGAAACTTTTGTTTCCTTCTAGAAAATGAAGGCCTGCTGGAGCTAGAGTATTCAGCGGCATAACTATCCGCTACAATGTGACTATCATTGTTGAATCCGTACAATAAAAACATTAAATAATTAGAATTTGTGTGTTATGTGAGCTGAATTACGTGCAAAAGTATCTGAAAGTCAAGCATTAGTTAAGGATTTAAAAATTGGTTTTACATAAAAGGGTTTGAAACTCGTGACCTAGCTCTCTACTCCATACGGAAGGAGTCAACTTGCCCATTATAAGAGCATCTCGGACAAATTCTATTCAGACCCAGATATTTAATGAGTAGCTCCCTTTTTAATGAAAAAATTCAAGGATAAAACCGTCATTTTCAGTTATATTTTTTTAACTGTGCAGTCTATCTCGTAGGGACTCTACGTGGTTTGTAAGAAAACCACGTAGGAGCACTACGAGGTACACTGAAGAACCACGTAGAACCCCTACGTGGTTTTTTAGTGTACTACGCAGTGCTTCTATGTGGTTTTCTTACAAACCACGTAGAGTTCTTATGAGAAAGGGTATTTTCGGTTTTTTTTTTAAGTTTCAAGGGGGGCTGCTCAGCAAAAGGAAGAACTCCCATTGTTCCAGCAATTAACAATGATCTGGAAAAAATTATACTAAATAGTGATCTAAACACCGTTTTAATTTCTTATCCACGCGCAAACTGCTTCCACTGTGGTGTGACCGTGTGAGTAATGCAATAAAAGCGTCAATTCTTCCTGTTTCTCTTCCTTTGCTACTGCTGGAAATGATCTAAATAGAAAAGGTTTCATAAAGAGGAGAAAAAGAAAGAAACGAAATAGTAGATGAGAAAAGTTTTTTTTTTTTTTTTTCAATTTGTACTGCATGTCCATATAGTATGTTCGAAACACAATAGGCAAGTTTTGAATTTATGATCTCTTGCATTCAAATTAAAATCTCTAATCATTGTGACAAGAGCGTTGACCAACAGATGATGAAAGTTGAAGATAGGGTATTTGAAGGAGGGAGACTGAGCAGCCTTGAAAAAGGTAGCAAAATTTTAGTGAATTTAGTGGGAATTATTCGAAAGTGTGGGACCAAAAACACAGATCAGAAACTAAATTATTTTACATCCTCATTCAATCAACATATAAGCACCATGTGAAAAAATATATGAGAGGAAAAATAAAGCGTTGATCATATTGAAAGCTAAACCAAAACTCGAATATGAAGCCAAATTTATTTTTTTATAACTACAACGTTTAGTATTATTTTAAATGAAAACCCAATTTATACCTCAAAAGGGTAAATTCTTTGAATAACACGAAAATATTGTTCAAATGACAAGGATCCAAATAAAGATTCCAGTGGCATACTCAAACAACGAATGATTTTTTTGTATGTTGTATGAGACAATGGAAAATGGTGGGGTAATAGAAAAATATATATTGTATGACCAGTGTTGTTTGATGCATTTTGGGGCATAACGTGTGTCCTCTTTGATGCTTTGGTAGAGCATTATATGCAGAACTAATGGATGGATTAATGCTTTGGTCAGGCCATCTTAGTAGGGACCAAAGGCTTACTCCATCATTCCTTGAGGAGGTGCTTCAACCATACCGCATAGGCAGGACTGAGGGCTCATACTGTTTTGGCCAAGCCATCTTTGGCCGGACTTGTTACCTACTTCTTGATTAAAACAACTTAAAATAAAGTGAATATTAGGCAAACATTCTTATTTTCAAAGTTAATTAGGCACACATTCCTATTTTCAAAGTTAATTAGACACATATCCCTTATGTTTTTAAAATGCAAACCCGGTCCCAGATTTCAAAAGTTGTATTTTACATCTTTTGGCCAGAGAAAAACATGCGCTACTGTATATTAAAAAAAAAAAAAAAAAAAAAAAAAAAAAAAAATCTAAATTCTGGAAATGTTCCCAGAAGTCCACGGAAATCTAAAAAAAAATGTTGCATACATGTATGCAAATATTTGAATACCCATGCGAGAATTTGTCCACGCCTTCTAAATAATTGCATACAAGTATGCAGTTATTCAGAATAACCACATATAAGTATGCAGGAATGTGTTGAAGGCTGAAGGTATAGCAATATTTGCATACTAGTATGCATTTTTTGTGTATAACTGCATACTTGTATGCAGATATACAAGTATGCATGTTTTACATGAAGAAATTGAATTGTTTCACGAAAACATGCATGTATTTCATAAAGTCTGCATATATGTATGCATGTATGCTACAGTTTGACGCAGAACTAAAATAGATGCATACATATATGCACCTATTTGAATATATGTGCATCTGTGGATGCATTTTACTGTATTTTCGCTGTTTTTGTGTGTTTTTTGATTTTGACGTGTTTTTTGATTGTTTTTTCCCCTGATTTTTTTTTCTAATTAATTGTTTTATTTAATTATGAACTTATGTGATTTTTTTAATGAATTTTAGAAAAATAGGGATATAATTTACAAAAAGTTTATGATCGGATGTGAGCCTAATTTTGAAACTTAATAGAGACCTGTGCCAAATGGACCGTAAAATAAACATAAAGAGCATATATGAACTCAGGCTGATTTCAAATTTCGAAGGAACATTTAGAAGACATAAAAGATGGCTATCAAACATTTTGAAGTCACTTGGAGTTGATATTATGGGTCAGCACCGATCCATACACCATGGATCGAATCAGGCCTATCTAAGACGAACACCGCCACCTATGATCCATACGGTAGGTCACTTACTTCATATAGAGTGCATCTCCAAAGTTTCATATCGATAGGATAAGTATTGAGTGAGCTATGGATGGATCATCACTAATTTTTGCCTTTTCATGGACAGAATCCGACCGATGATGTGTTATCCAAATGACTTTAAACTTTCATAGGAGGTCCTCCTACCCATCTATATTGCAAATGTGAAGTTTTATGTCATTTGATTAAGAAATGAAGGAGTTAGGAATGGGTCTTTCCCTTTAAATACGAGCAGCTCGAAAATAAGCTAAGTAGATGGATAGTCCCTATAGATCGGTACTAACCCATAACCAATGAGCACAACCCCATCATGAGCCACATCATCATGATACTTATCACCAAGTTAGCATACCTACCAAGTTTGTTAGGAAATCGTGCCCTAAACTCAAGATACTTGATGGATTGTACAATTTGAAGACAGATCAACATGGCTTGACTCCCAAGTATGTACAATCGATGTCCAAATCCTACGAAATTTGGAAGAGGGAATTACAAGACATATGAAGGCCAAAAAACTGCCGAGGGACAAAAACACACGAAGTGTAACACACCATTCTCCAAGATCGAAAGTTCAACCCCACAGTGTTGCAGCCATATCTAATGTCAACTTTCGGTAATAGAAAACTGGATGTTTATAAACCAAAACATCAAAAGGCATAAGAGTATGAAAACATGAGAGGTCAGGTGTTCGAGGCCTGCCCTGAGCACCTATCCCTAAGTAAAATTAACCCGGTGTAGTGGAGGTCCAAGGGGACTGCGTTAACTTGTATAAGGTTGTAGTGCAGACTGGGTTGCCCTACACCGCCTAGGATGGACGGTCCACCGTTGTCTTCGGTTGGTCGATCATTTTATGAAGTAAGCCTGCCTTGGAGAAAAGGTATTAAGTGGTTAACCTGCCTTGATTTGGGCATTAAATAGTTAGGACTAAGTCCATTCATAAGGTTCACTCCTTGGTTTAATATCCAAGTCATGAGACTCGCCATTACAAAGGTCTTAAATGGTTATTGGATCCGCCTTTCTCGCATAAGGTATTAAATGGTCTTAGTAGACGATAACGTGAGCAAGGTAATTCTCCAAGTAATGTCTTGCTTCTTATCTAAGGGATAATCTAGGGGAAGATTATATATATGGCCTAAAGGAACCACTATCTAAGGGAAGCATTAATTGGTTAGGAGTTCGCCCGTATGGACAGCTAGATAGTAACTAGAGGGTCTACCGGGAGGGTTTTCTTAAAATGAATTTGAGTTCTTGATCCAAACCTGGTAGTAAGTGGCCGTTACTATTTCTCGACCTAGAAGAGGATTATTTATGACATTGACGTTAGAGACGAGGTCCTAAGTGGATGGTGTCCGCCATAGAGTGTCCACCTTCAGTAAATTAGTAAATGGCCTTAAGTGACTAAGAGTAACCCACATTGTAGGGTATTAAGTGACTGTAAGAATGTCCGCCTTAAAATTACCTTGTGGGGGTATTAAGTGACTATAAGCATGTCCGCCCTTAGATTTACATTTAGCCTTTAAGTGAGGTTAGGGTGTCCGCCTCATATGTTTAATTTTATGCATGTTTGTTGCATATACATAACATGAAGAGTTTATACTGACAAATATAGGAAATGGTTATTCCTGTCTTATCTGTATTTCATTCACTAGAACTTTATGTTTTGATCTTCTTCCTCTCAATGTTAACGGGTTAGTAGGTGAGACTGTTGATCAACGATGAGGAACGATTTCTTGGAGGAGGAGCATCTCTAAGATTTAGTTATTGTGGCATTAGCCTTATTATTGTGGCATATATGGCTTTAGGAATAAGATGGATGCATAGCTTGGAAATAAATAAATAAATAATGAGTAGTTTAGTAAAATAAAAGGACGGGCTTCACAGACCCAAAATGACTATGCAAGACCCCAATAGGGGCACATTAAACTCAAATAGCTCTGTTTAAAACAGGAAATGTGCAAGCTTTTTCCCAATTATGTCGCGAACCAAGCATTGAAACAGACAAACGAACATATTGGGGTAATCAGCTCGATAAGACGGATGCAACAATATAAAATTTGCAGTGCCAAGATGCTCCTTCAAAAAGGGTTACGGACCCCTTTAAACATAAAACTCGGACAGGAAAACAATTAAACAGAGGTCAAAACATCTGATTTTCGCGAAGTAGGTTTCGTCGTTGGATTCGTGATAACGAATAGAATATTTCTCATGTTTGTCCGAACTTGTTTCAGAGAGATTTTAAAATCGCTAAAATTAAAACTATTATGCGCAACTTTGCACTGAAAATTAGGCAACCGATAAACATTCAAATTTTCCGACGAAATTTTCACGGCTGCTACATCTAACTGTATGTATTTCAAACTTCAAATTTACGTTATGAGAAACCATAGAATAATTTTAAAAAAAAAAATTGATTTGAATCATTAAAAAATAGCGGGTTGTTACAACTTGTTGTACTTAGCTTCTATTAGTGTTGATATACCGTGTTGTCTCGTTTTCTTTTTGTTTTTAGTCTTTCTTTGTTTCTATGTACTCGTCTTCGGTATATTAATAAAAGTGGTAGGGCTCCACACAACCCCGTCGTTCTTGCCCAAAAAAAAAAAAGGATTCTGACTTATATTGAATTATATATGTTCAATTGAACTTCAAATTGTAAAATTACGAACTATGCGCTATGGCGAGCTCATTTTAATTAAATTGTAATTAATATTTTCAGACTTCATTTAATAAACGAATTCCTTGTTATAATTCAAACCTAAACTTAATTAAATCCTTTTATATTGTCCAATTCATATTATATTGTAAATCCAACTTATTTCAATTATCTCAGAATTAAATTTATTATTCCACTATTTATATTAATAAAATACTCAAAAATTTAAAAACTCGAGTTGTTTGAATTCCCAAATCACTATTCTAATATTTAAATAAATTAAATATTCGGCCACAAAAAATTCGGGATGTTACATCTCTCCTATATGGATGAGGAACAAGGTGCGTTCGGTTACGTTCAGTCCTAGAACAAACTTGTCTGGATGTATGCCTGACATTGTGTTTTATAATGTGTTGATTGGCCTTTGGTAAATGTATTTTTGTTGGTGGCGGAGAGCCTATCTCTTAGCTTAACACACATCTTTGAGAAGTACGAACTCAAAGGTGATATGATTAGTAATTATCAATCGTACATTATAAAATGGCAATGTGGCAAACTAAATGATTGTGGTATTGAAGATCAAAACATAGCTTACTTAAGCGTAGCTTTGTGTAACGAGACTTTGACAAGCCTTACAACCCGTAAATGGTCAAAACCGGAAAGATGCAACAATGTTATGAGTTATCATCTCCTTCTAGATAAAACGTGTACCATGGTATGGAGCCGATGTATTTCTTATGTGGCAACTTCTACTTTTTTAGTTGTTAATGTTGCGGAGCCCCGATTTAAGGTTGGTAACAACGGGGAGATCCCGACCTTGTGTTGGTAGAGAACTTGTGTTGTTCTCGGGGAATTCCACTAGATATGTACGCACCGGTAAGGAAGTTTCTTAGCCTGGTCATTTGTTGGAAATCCCTTCTCCACTACAAGTTTATACGTTTAAGTTGTAAACCTATATGTCGACATAATATATGATACCTATGCCTGCTAGGATTGATACATTTATTTGCGAAAGTGATTTCCAAATTATGTAATAATAATAATATCAAAGAATTTTCGCTTATCAAGCATGTTTGGTTATCATAAGAAGAAACCTCTTCCAAGTCTGCGTTTGCATGATGTGTGTTCCGAGTGACCTTATGGTAGCTTCATTTTCCAAAAGAATTTCGATGTAGATTGGGAAGGTGTTAGGCAGTTTTGACATGGTGGTGGGGTTTGTGGTGGCATAACGCGTCGTTTGGTGTCGATTGTGGATACTGCGCCATTAAATGGAAAATGGTGATGCGGGTTAGAGCTTGATTTTGGGGCTCTAGGTTGATTCGGTGGGGTATCAAGTTTGAAGTGGTGGAGACGGTCTGGTGGAGAATGAGGTGGTGAGTCTTCTTGTGGTGTCGGTGGCATTAGTAGGTGGTCGAGGAGACGAGGGGAGGTCAAACAGTGGCCAACTCTGGGTTGAGGGTCCGGTGGCGGGTTTATATTTTAAATGGAGAAGATGTAGCGTGGGGGAGGCATGTGAGTGGGATGCAAAAAAAATTAACTAAATAAGTTAAATTAATTAAGTTCATAATTTTGTAAACATGTTAATATTGTATCTAGTCCAAACAGAGCCTGATTGATACGTTGTCAGTTGCGTTGGGTTCGTGGTGATGGATATTACACATACAAAGTGGATTGGAAAAATTCTGGAAAGTTTGGATTTTTGTCTAATTTCAAACACATGTTTGCAATTAGATAAAAATAACGTAAAATCGTAGTTTGGAATGGATGGTATGTTTAAATCATGTTTTCTGATGTACAATTGTACCATATAATAGTATTGACTATTGTTTACATATTTATATGGGTGATTGATTGATTCATTGCTTATTAAGTTGGTTTGTCGTTATATTTACCCGTTCCTGGAGCGGATGACCTTTGACACTACCTGCTAGTAGCGGAAGGTTCATCTTATATGAATCAGTCAAATTGAATTCTGTTACATGTGTATGCGTTGATATATGAGCTGTGATGCAGGAGGACATGTCAGAGGGATCCAACATGATTCCTGAATATGGTTGTTACGGTATTTGTATTCATATTATGTTATATGAATTGACTGAATATAAACCTGATTGTGGACTTCATTGGATATGTAACGTTGTTATGTGTAGAATTATGGTGAAGTGAATATATTATTTTATATAATAAATTGAGTTTGTCTATTTCACACATCTTGGTGTGTTCGGCATAACTGAACTGAAATGGGAAATTATGTGAATTGAAACGGGAATTGGGAAATTGCAAGTGAATGTTTTTGAATATAAAGCAAACTTTTTATCCTTTTACTTAAAAGCTATTTTAAATTATTTTTACTGTATATATGATTTGAAATCAATTAAGCCTGTTTTATAAGATTCAGAAATGATTTTGGATTATAACACACCCGTTATAATAAATAATTTTATGTGACAACCGCGGGTCTCTAACCCTGACTTTCCGTAAGCAACACCACACACTAACCACTGTGCTAAAAGATCTTTTAGCTTTTAGAGGAGATGTTACAAACTACCCCTTTAAGAACCTAACGTCCTCGTAGGCTCATATTACTCACCACCTAGGCGTTTTTCATGTTACCCACATCAGTACCACACTGACTAACATCCACACAACATTATGCACACAATTCCGACTAGGTATAGGCTCTGATACCTAATGTCTATCTAAATCAGAAAATCATAACAAACACAATGGTGCAATCCTCGTTTCCCAATTCACATTATTTTACAACTTATTCTTTAATTATTTAATTTGTTAATTAATCACTATTCGCTAAAATTTGGGTTGTTATATTTTCTCCTCCATAAAGGATTTCATCCCTGAAATTTCTAAGGTTGAAGAATAATTTAAGTGTTTTTACAACAATATCTACATCCATCTACTCATCCATCATCCACTGGAAACCATTGTCCTTAAATTATCTAATGCAATTTTATGTACTTATGCAATAGTGTGATGTATATGTCCCTAACTAATGCAAAAGATTAGGCGGTCTACTGATTCGGTTGATCTCCTTTTTATGCAGTTATGCTAGTGCCATGTATCCCAAATGTATGCAAAAATCCTAATGATAATAGATAATTCTATATGAGTGCATCAACCATCATCCATATACGACAACCATAAGATGACATCCATATATTACAATCATAGAAATAATAAAATGCACACACATCCATATGCATATGAAAATGCCTTATTCAGCCGATCATAGTGCCTACTATGTGTATATGCATCTAGCGCATCTACTCGCAAACACTTGCATCCATTTGCAAACATCAAACGCAACATGTTTCAGCCATGTCCTACCATCTATGGATCAATTCTAAGATCTACCCTTCCTAAGAATATTTAGAAGACCGACACTAATTGAATGAAGAAGCTAATTATAGAATGTAAAATGAACACCGGTAACAATATTGAATTTTCCATGTAAGATAAAGGATTTTTATTACTGAATCTGTCAGTGCCTCACCACATGATGACTCGCTATTAACTTGGAATTCCTTCAGAACTTCCAAATTGAATAGCTTCTCTTATAACTGCAAAACTATTCTAACCGAATTTTCCAGAGAATTTTTCTGTCCTAAATACTTTAGGAAAAACATTTCAAGTGCGTTAATCCATTATTTTCTAAGTTTTTCATTTGCTCCCCTTTTAAACTATTTCAACAAAACTAAGAAGTTTGGTTTTAAAATCATATCCACAATCCAATTTATAGTCTTTATCTTTACGGTCATGTTTCCTCTTTTTATTCCACTTGTATTGTCCAACCCCATAAGGACTTAATATATATATATATATATATGTATATATATATATATGTGTGTGTGTATATATATATATGTATATACGTATGTATATATGTATGTATATGTACATGTATACGTATGTATATGTATATGTAAATATTTTCAAAACTCATGTTATTATTATTTTTCAAAACCTTATTTGACAAATTTTAGTGAGACAACTTATTATTCATAAACTTACCGAAAATCTCAATTGAAGTACATATATTAAATTGTATGAAATTTCCAAAAATACAGATTTTATATTAAAACATATTAGTTCTTTAAAATTTCTACTTTTACACCACATATATACATGTAGGGTTTAGAATCAAAGTGGTCCTACATCCTCCCCTTTGAACAAATTACCTTTCTTCAAATTTCCTTTTCTTAGAACACAATTTTTTTCTTTTTCCAATAGTTTCTTGCTTTGTTTTTTCCCAAAATCTTTTTGCTATAGGTAAAGTCCAAAGACTTCCTCAAAAAGCATTGAAAAGTTCCTAGATTACGTACCACACTCAATCTACCAAAAGATAAGTTTAAGGAGTAAAATAATCCATTTCATATGATTTTTCACAGGTCAACATTAAGGTGCGCTTACAATGCGTGCCTCTAAAGAGAACTACTTCCTTCTCATCGTCTGGATGGCTCATTATATAGATAACTTGCCTAAGCTTCAAACCAATCCATCGACAGTGATGTTGTAAGTACAACTCCATGTCCAGAAAAGATTCTAGTCATAAACGTGTAACTCAATTCTCTCTTACCCCCATAAAGCTATGTGCTTTATCTGAAATGCTTCAAGTTTAGCATTGTCATAAATATAGATCCAAAAATGAATCTCTTTTCTAGGAGATAACCTCTTAACCTCTTATCATGCTTAGAATATATAACACGAAGGGAACTGATCGATATTTCCTGGAGACACACTAAGGAAAATTGGAAAAATCAACATGAGTGACCCCTCAGGTCGCATGAAATCTCAAGTGTTAGTCCACTGCATATCCTAGCCCGACAATACTGTTCTTGTAGTTAAGGTAGCCCTGTACTTGGCTAACTAGTTCATCCTTCAAATTTTCATATCTCAAAAACCTTAGAATATAAGCACTTCAATCAAGTTATACTACTAGTGTCCAAATACGAGATAACCAATTATATTGCTAAAATCTAGACCTTAAACGAACCCATACTCGAAAATGCCCCAAACATATCCTAAATCAAGATTTTCTAGTTTTAACCTCAACTCACCAAAGATAATAATGTCGATCTCCCTACGGGGTAAAGAAGCTACTACCGGCCTGAAGGAGTACTTAAGTGCAAACAGTTAACTATTGCTATCACTACACACTCGAGGATTTATTATATCCGTAGAGGACAAATTCGTTAGGCCTACAATATAGATATTTATATTAGCGTGGCTATGGCCCCACGTAGCCACCCAACCTAGTGAATCAAAGATAAAGTAATGAAATACTCCTAAATCGCACATATAATAGGAGAACTAGAATGAACGAAGGTAGATAACGCCTCTTTTACCAACCTTTACCCATTTCCATTCGATCCTTTGATCAACACCTTCCTTATAATCCATACCTTCCTTATGATCCATTTGGAATTTACGCATTTCAGTCATGTTACCCTTTTACTTACCGTCCTTCTAAGTTTACCTATTAGGAAGTTATGCTTATTCCTAATTGACTAGTTACTAAAATGTAAAAAAATAAATCTACTTCTATAGTATAAGACAATCTAATCAATTGACATCAGTGATTGCAACCCTTTTTTTTTTATAATGCGCAATACGGCTAAATTCTTGTTTTGCACTGTTCCACGTTCTTTTTCTTTTAACGTTGCAATTATTTTCTAAATTGATCCCAAATCGAACTATGGAACTATATCCCTTTTTCTTTAACCAACCAATCTAGGCTATTCCTAACTTACTAACTTCTCGTTAATCAATAGGTTGATTATGTCTCCACTAATCCTAATGATACTTTTGAGTCATCTCGATATCCTTTTCCTTCAAGGTTGTCCAATCCCTGTTTAGCTTTACTTAATATTTGTTAAGTAGCAAGCTTCTCCCTGGCTTTGATTTTTCTTTCCCAAATACTAAGTTAAACGGGCTCATCCAAAAGTCAAAACTTCAACCTATAAAGATTTGACGTTTCTACATATAGAAAAGATTTGATATGTCGCCTTATAAATAAGTCAATGAAGAAAAGATAGAGATTCAGAATTCGACAGAGTCAAAGGAAGGATGTAACTGACTAGAGGGGTTATGTTTTTATTTTCAAAAATAATTTTTGGCTTCTGAAAAATATGTTTTCTTTCAAAAAGTTATATTTTTAAAACAAAATTTTATTGATCTTGTAATCATAGGCTCTGATACTAATGTAGCGATGTTTGTCCTTTCAGTGGCCACCGCCAATACCTTAGACGCTAGTTTTATGACCAACATCTCGACTACACCAATCCCAACCGAGATGTGCAGGGTAAGAGTCAATGCTTCACCACATATCATAGGGCGAAAACCTCCTACCTCGCATAGTAGAAACCTCACTCTGATACCAAATGTCATAATCGCGGGTCCCGAACCCCCCAACCTCTGGTAAAAAAAATACCACGCACTAACCACTATGCTAAATCTTTGTCTTAGCTTTTTAATTTGGAGTGTTACAGACTACCCCCTTGAAGAGCCCAACGTCCTCGTTGGTTCATATTACTCACCACTCAGGCATTGTGCATGTAACCCACATCGGTACCACACCTACTGACATCTGCAACTTTACATACACAATTCTGGCTGGGTATAGGCTCTGATACACGTTATTTTTTAATTAGTTAATTTGTTAATTAATTGCTATTCGTAAAATTTGGGTTGTTACAATTCAGCAGCCACAAGTATTTTACTTGGTTAAATATTTATCGATAATGAAATCCTTAAAGGACTATTTTAAAGATAAGAATAAGTTTAAAAATGCTTTTGGGTTTGTCATGACAATATTTTAATTACATTCATCTTTAATACTCTGAGATTATATCAATGAAGTAAATATATTTGATCTTCAAAATGAATGTTCAAATATTATTATAAAGAATTGTTTTGGGTTTGTTGTTTTTAGCAGCACTTGTTCTAAACCCTTGAAATATAGTTAAACCGGAAATATATCATTAACAGTTTTGAATATACTTAGATATTTAATAATGGATTTAAATATATAAATAAGTACTTAATCTTTTAGTGTAAAGATATTGATGAAGATGTTTTAACTTATAAAAGAAAAGAGGTTTTTAATAAGCAATGGTTTTAACCTTTTTTATTATACTTTAAAGGAAGAAAATCTTGGGGATAAATTAAGGATATACTTATATCGGACGGATAAGTATATAAATACCTTTTGAAGTGTTGAAGACTATAAAGATATAGGGAAATCATATAATACATACATATACCTTTTATATGTAGAAAATTGAATATACACACACACAAAAATAAACAAAGGAATATTAATCAAGTAGGAGTTGTTGATTAATAAATGAAGTTTTATTAGATAAATGAAGTTTTATTTGATAAAATGAGTATTACTAATAAAAGAAGTTTTAATTAATAAAAGATTAACTAAATGAGAAAGGGATTAGAAGTCCTTTATAGAGTTAATCGTGTTTTGACTATTGTATCATGCTTTGTGACTTAATAGTGCTTTGGATGTAATTCAATTGTTATGGAAATTAAGCAAGATTGTTTTCCATATACAATATTCTATCATGTGACTGATAGTCGGTTAATTGACTATAGGACTTGACCTTAAATATAGCAAATGGTTTTAAGGAGACCGGGATTGGTAAGTGTTCTACTTATTGAAAACCACTTCAAAACTAGTATACGAGTTGTATGTTTCAGAAGCAGTTATGAAGTGAAATCTATATGGCGATTCGAGATCCACTAAGATGCTCGAACACATGTAGTGATTCTAAGATTTGTTACGAAATCTGTGTGTGATTCCGAGATCTATTGACGTATGTGAATCCATATGTGATTCTGAGATATATGCAGGAATCTATATGTAATTCCGAGATCTATTGTGTTGTGTGTTCCCAATTGTGAATTCTTTTTCTGTTCGAGTGATGAAGACTCATGTGAAAATGTCGAACGAAACCTCGACATTGAATATGGCTAAAGACAAAGTAGGCTGCATGATCTGGGATTTTGCTAACCCGTGGAAGGGTGTATTGATTCCAAATCTAATGTATGCTTACTATTGATATGTGCGGGAGCTCGGTACAGTTGCATGCGGGATTTGGGTATATTTTGTTCCATGTGGTGCACATCGGTGTTGTCCTACGTAGGCCAGTCATGTTTACCTATAGTATATTTTATCTAAAGATATACGATGCCCGGAAGGTAGTTTCTGATCCTTGTGCATGGAGTTCTGATACGTACAGAGAGATCTCCCTAGAAAATCTAATATGCGAACGTGCCTTAGCGGTTTTGTTTGTACTTTAATATTTGTTGAATGTAACCATTCCAGCTATTTGATTTATTTATATTCTACACCCTAGAATTATCTATTATATAGTTATACTTCTCCAAATAAATGGTTAAGTGACTTTGAGGTGATAACCATTACGAACATCCGTACGACCTCAGATTATATTGATATAAGCCGCTTATATATTGAGTTATCTCAAGTGGTTATCTAGCCTGATCTGGGTATTATTTTATTATAATGCCCGGGTCAGACCGAGTATATTTACTAGATCAGGCTTGGATTGCTTTGGAGCTTTAGAAGAAGAGTTGGTGCCGAGACGTATGCATGTATTTTTTATTTAGTCCGCTATGTATGTTATTTTGTATCGGCAATCATAATAACAGGTTATTATAGTTGTTTAGGTTGATTCATTGTTTTGTGTACTCTGATTGATTTATGTATATTAAGTTTTTCTCTTTTTGTAAAGAGCATTGTTTATATTATAGATTATTCGTTCCGTTGTAAGATTTTGTTCTGTATCTTATATTCTTTAACAATCGGACTTTCTGGCACTTGATTTGAGATACATTAATATAATGGATGTATTAATGTTAATTTCCAAGAGCCGAAATTTCAAGTCGTTACACAAATTCAAAAATATTTTCAAGTATGTCACAATTTATTTTTCAGCGTATTGATACAAAAACTATACGCGCTAATTTTAGCTCGCTTAAGAATACAATATAAAAGTATTAATTTATTATTATCTTTATTTCATGGTCAGCCATCCTACTTTCTATTACAAACACAGTAAACATTTACATTTCGTACATTATTTTGTTTGAAACGATTCAACAAAATTTCGGCAGCACTTCCCTTTTGTTTCATGCATTGTACACAAATGCCTGTACATAGGAATCAAAAAAGAAAAATGACGGCGAGATTTTGTGAACTGCTCAAAACAAAGTAATGTGTGAAATGTAATTGTTTACTGTGTTTATAACCCCATTACGAAGATAAATCCAACTAACATTTTTCCATATGAATATAATGGCTGTTTTATGACAAAAACGATGAGTTATATAACGATCATGTATATCTCTCGGACTGGGCCAAATAATCTTTAAGGGACATTAATATAGTATTATATAGATAAGAGTATATTTATTAATTTTCAAAAAAATATTGCATTTATTCCACGCATTTCATCGAATTTAACTTGCTTTTGTATTGATGTCGTTTTCCAACACGATCGAATTTCTTTTAGACTCGTGCATTCATTTTTATTGCATAAGTCAAGATGTTATAAGACTCATATCTTATTCCAATCAATACAATTTAATGGTAGAAACAACGCATGCACAATGGTTTACATATACACAAAAAAGGGAAAATTATATTATGTTTTTACAGTTTCATGACAATGTATTCAATATATACCATGAGATGTTGTAAACTACCATTACGACATTGGAAACAATTGCAATCACTAACCACCTCTAATTTGTCAACTTATGCAAATCTAGATTTAGAGTAAAAATTAATTTTTTGATCAAATAAGATATTATACTTGAGTTAGAGAACAATAAATGATGATTACGCAACCTGGAGGGATCCGAAAGCTTGGATTTGGTGATTGGAAGGTTGAATAGGGGAAATTGAAGTTTTAGGCTTAGGATTTTCGTGTTGAAATTAGAAGGAAGACGGCTCGGTTGGTTTTGTATCTCGTGATTTTTCGATGGTCGTCGACGGCTCGTCGGAAGCCGTCACTCTGTTCTATCGGAATTGTTATCTTTTCTAGTTGTGTTAATTGAGTTCCAAAAGCAGTATTTGAGTTTATAAAATATCATTTGGGCCTATAAATCATTATGTAAGTTTTTTTTTTTTTTTTTTTTTTTTTTTTTTTTTTTTTTTTTTTTAAGGAGAAGTGTAAAGCATTATTTATTTAGAAATATCATATAACAATTCAGTCTTTTTTTGCTACTAGTAGGATAATATATGGTAAATAAAAGTATTCGTGCTTGGAACCTGAATATTAGTAAGTGGTTAAATAAAAGTTTTCGTGCAATTAACATGTTTAATTTTGCAATATGAAATAAATTTTAACTACAAGCCTTTATTCCATTAGTGCTTTAATTTTTGAAACAAAAGAAATCTCTTACATGTAATTTGCGAGCGACCGAGGTTCGAATCTGATAGTTGGAACTAACCGTGGATCTAGCAAGAAGGTGATTTTTATTAAAGGAGAATTAAAATGATGTATGTTTAATTCTGATGTACCAGTAGTATTTTTAAAAGTTGATAATAAAATAAATTACCAAGTAAAGTTTTTTTTTTCTTTGCCAATTATGTAATTATTTATTGATCGGATTTCCATCATTGTACGGTTTTACGAGTGATTTAGAGTTTATTCTATAAAATATGTGTTTCACAATCTATTGTCTTCTTTGATCAATTGATTATCAATATGTATTACATTAGTAAAATGTAATTATATATATATATATATATATATATATATATATAATTATATATATATATATATATATATATATATATTACACAACTTAACGGTCGGTTTTCCCCACCATTCTACGGTGATACTAGCGTAAGTTAAATAAAAAGTAAGTTAAAAACATTATTTTTTTAAAAACATCATTCAAATTAAAAAATATATCATATAACAATTCGGTCTTTTTTACAACTAGTAGGATAACATAGTAAATATCATAACAGTAAAAGATCCCTATTATAACTACTACTTTACTTTCCCGAAATAACAGCAATTTATATCTGCAATATTTCCTCAAATAATTTTTTTCAAACGCCTATAAAAACAGATCGCCACTCCATCAAACTCAAATCCATTCATTCCTCCTCCAATAAAAATAAAACCTCGCAGTCGATCTCCATGAACTTCGAAACGTTCAACAAAATTCAAAGAAACCCGATCTTTCAGTTTAGGGAAGACGGGATGCGTAACCCTAACAACGCGAAGGTCAAGCTACCACTGATCAAGCATCGTATGCATGGGAAAAACGGTGAAATCTCAGTTTTACCCTTTAAAAAAAGAAGAAGGTTCCGTCGCTTTGTCAATATCATGGAGCCGTCAATGCCGATTGCTGAAAGAAGATCCACACAGGTGATGTATCTGACAGGGAAGAAGGTGACCCAAAGCGACGCCGACAGAAACCAGCACCGACTCCAGTTAACGGCCAAGGACGTACTCGAATCCGGTACCAATGAGCTCGTCGCACTTGGAAGGAGAGCGATGGATCTTGATCAGCCGTTGGATGTAAATGTAAGGGACAGGATGGGCAATGCATATAAAATGGTGTTTAAGTACGTAGCTAGTTCGGGTACATTTAGGTTGATGGGTCCGGGGTACACTGATTTTCTGATGAAGTCGGGGCTGAGACAAGGGCAGTTGATCGATATCTGGGGCTCCTCTGACAATCTGGGTGGTGCTGGTTCTGAGATTTGGATCATGTTGATCAATTATGATGAGTGATGACCTGTTGGATTAACACTCCATTGTTAAGACTGAAACTATATGTTAATTCGTTGATTAGTTTATTAACTGTTGATTGATAATCAGTCTTGTAATCTGAATTTAATTACCAGGATCTTTTGATTGATATATGTCAATTAATCTCTTACTGTTATGCCTTCTGACCAACACTTGATCATGAATGAATCATGTTAGAAAAACGAAATGCATCTATTTAAATTCTTAATAAACAAGAACTCCAAAATATCTTAACTGTTGATCGATAGTTAGTCTTGTAATTTGAATTTAATTATTAGGCTCTTCTGATTTTGTTTAAGTGAAAAGCGTGGTTCATTCTTGCTTGATATAGATGTCAATTAATCTCTTACTGTTTATGCCTTCTGACCAGTACTTGATCATGTATAAATTTTGTGCACCAAAACTTATACACATTTCATTTTTAGTGTAAAAAATATTGATTTATGACTTATTCTATAAGGTATATATTTCATAATTTAACATCTTCTCGAGTTGAATAAATAACAATGTATATTACACTATTAAAATAATAATAATAAATATGTTTATTTTTTGATATTATACATTTACTAGTAGGATAATAGGGTAAGAGCATTATTTATTTAAAAATATCATATAACAATTCAGTCTTTTTTGCAATTAGTAGGATAATATGGTAAATATCATACAACAGTAGAAGATTACTAATATAACTACTACTTTACTTTCCCGAAATAACAGCAATTTATATCTGCAATATTTCCTCAAATGTTTTTTTTCAAACGCCTATAAAAACAGATCGCCACTCCATCAAACTCAAATCCATTCATTCCTCCTCCAATAAAAATAAAACCTCGCAGTCGATCTCCATGAACTTCGAAACATTTAACAGAATACAAAGGAACCCCATCTTTCAGTTTAGGGAAGACGGGCTGCGTAACCCTAACAACGCGAAGGTCAAGCTACCACTGATCAAGCATCGTATGCATGGAAAAAACGGTGAAATCTCAGTTTTACCCTTTAAAAAAAGAAGAAGGTTTCGTCGCTTTGTCAATATCATGGAGCCGTCAATGCCAATTACTGAAAGAAGATCCACACAGGTGATGTATCTGACAGGGAAGAAGGTGACCCAAAGCGACGCCGACAGAAACCAGCACCGACTCCAGTTAACGGCCAAGGACGTACTCGAATCCGGTACCAATGAGCTCGTCGCACTTGGAAGGAGAGCGATGGATCTTGATCAGCCGTTGGATGTGAATGTAAGGGACAGGATGGGCAATGCATATAAAATGGTGTTTAAGTACGTGGCTAGTTCGGGTACATTTAGGTTGATGGGTCCGGGGTACACTGATTTTCTGATGAAGTCGGGGCTGAGACAAGGGCAGTTGATCGATATCTGGGGCTCCTCTGCAAATCTGGGTGGTGCTGGTTCTGAGATTTGGATCATGTTGATCAATTATGATGAGTGATGACCTGTTGGATTAACACTCCATTGTTAAGATTGAAACTACATGTTAATTATCAGTCTTGTAATCTGAATTTAATTATCAGGCTCTTTTGATTGATATATGTCAATTAATCTCTTACTGTTATGCCTTCTGACCAGTACTTGATCATGTATGAATCATATGTTAGTTAAACGAAAGCATTAAGGTAAAATTTTGTGCACCAAAACTTACACACTTCATTTTTGGTAAAGAATATATGATAAGATGACCTATTTAATTTCTTAATAAACAAGAACTCCAAAATATCTTAACTGTTGATTGACAGTTAGTCTTGAAATTTGAATTTAATTATTAGGCTCTTCTGATTTTGTTTCAGTGAAAAGCGTGGTTCATTCTTGCTTGCACTACAACAAAAAACACTTTTCGCAACAGGCAATATCTGTTGCGGTAGACCAATTGCAACAGGCCCGCGCCTGTTGGTATAGCCGAAGTTGCTAAAAGTCTGCAACGTTTTCTGTCTGTTGCAATAAAACGTTGCAGTATTTTTTTTTGCAACTGGCGTTTGTTGTTGCAACAGACCATTTTGCAACAATATACGACCGTTGCAATAGATTCATAAATCTATAAAAAAAAAATAGCTTATAGATATTACATATTAAATATATTTGTTTTAGTAATATCGTATATCACAGAATGAAATAAACAAATAAAATTTTTATTTTAACAAAATTTTAATAGTACAAACAATTACAATAAAAGTTTCTACAATTTTCATACACCATTCATGTGTAACAATTTCTTCTCTCACACAACACATTTTTCTCAAATAGAGCATTTTCTACTTATATTTCTACCCTATCATACATATACTATAATAGAGAATAAATTTGGGTCATTGAGGGCCTTCTTTGAGCTGCCGCTTGTGCGCAAAAGAGTGCAACTTTTGCGTATCTTAATACTTCTTCGGGGTATCCTTCTAGACTTGAATCCACTATCTCTTTCAATCTCCCTTCTTGGCGTAGTTGCCATGCCTTTGGAAAATGTAAATACATAAATACTCAGAGGCAAATGAATGAAACCATAAAAACAAAGGTTCAGTTAGAACAAGAATGAGTTTACAAAGGCTTTATATCGTTGGTCCATATGTATAGATTTGGCATCAAGTAACCAACGATGAAAAAAAAAGGGAAAACGAATGAGTGTACTTAAATCATCGATGAGTGGTACGCATGATGCGACAAAGTTGTAACATGCAAAAGGAAAATGTATAGATGAGTGCTAGCACAAATTTCCAAAATATAACTAAAGCATCTCTTTCTAATGATAAAGAATGGGATGTTCCTAATGCTGAGAAGTTAGATTTGTAGAAGACGAACCTGTACACATCACACAAAAGAAGACGACTAGAAGTCAGAAGCCGGAAAATGGAAGATGTTTGTCTGTGTACATAGTACATGCATTAGAGTTTATCCAAATCCCATGCTTCTAACAGTTGAATCGTGAATTCTGCTAGTTACAAATCTGAGACTCTGCGCAAGTTTGAATTACTACTAAACTTTGTCTGGATACCAAAAAAAAGGTACAGAAAACAAACCCAAAGACCCTTAAAACTGCAGTAAGAACAACACTTAATATTACTTTCTATTATAACATGGTTCCATCTACTAGGATAAGGATAACAAAAACTTCCGATATTTTTCATTCACATGAGCATGCCCAAGTCTTTGACAAATGAAGCCTTGAAAAGAAGAATGGGCCTAGCCCGATGAACTAGCTTTGGGATCCACAACTATGCCTAGCCACAGTTACTTTAAACAAACATATCAGGACATGGTTACCTGCTACAGCAAACTCAATTGACGCGAGTAGAAATCCATTGAACCTGGATTTGAGATTTGAAATCAAAACCTCGTAAATGGATGATTTAACTGACAAAATTATGAGAGTAATTAAATAAGCATGTTTAAGAGCACAATTTGGACCAATTATTAAAATAAACAAGAACAGTTATACAGGGGACACGCCTTCTTTTTCAAATCAGCTTAGAGCGACAATCATAGTTAAACAGCATCCCTTAATGGCACGAGCAATTGATCCTGCAATGACTAACTGAGTTTTCATAAGACTGATCCTCTTGAGCTAAAAATTATGCAATGCATAATAGATTTAAAAAAAACATTACATACTATCAAAAATTATTCTCTTAATTAATAAAGAAATTCAGAGAACCGAACATCTAATTTTGATCTCTGACCCAGATTTAATGCAGCCTAATACAAATCAGCTAGAAAGCGCTCCTGTGACACACTTTTATTCACTTTCCACAAAAAAAGTTCATAGCCACCTACTACTTTCTGCATAAATCTGAAACACTGAGGATGAAATATCGGTTCACAGTTAATACCAAGAATACGAGAGATCTCGGTATTTTCACTCTCAATTAAAATGATAGAATAACCAAGAAAATAATTTATGTTTGTCATATCATAATTAAAATGCTGATTATCATAAAAAATCTGAATCAATGAACAAAAACTCAACACCATACCTCCCACTCGAAATATCAAAGATATTTCCTCTAATCGTCATCAGCAAAGGCTGCTTAGGATCAGACCCATCATATACCTTCAACTCCTCGACGGTGACATAACCAAGCTGGACTGGCTCTGTAGGTAAGCTAATCGGTTCAGATGGAGGTACTGCAGTATTCCTAGAGGATGTTAGCGTGTCAAGCGAAACGAAGAAGGAAGAGATCTGGCTATGGTTTCAGAATTCGAGAGTTGTGCAGAGGAATCGAGAGACCTCGATATAAATGTTGAGATAGTATTCTGTTTGCGTTTAGAATTTGGAAAGATTAAAGCAAGGAATCACTTCGGCTGATTAGAAGATAATGGCGCAATTAGATCTGAAAGGATGACGGCAAAACAATTTTGAGGGGAAGGCTATTTTTTTCCCGATATAGCTGAGTAATAATTAATCGAGATTTGGGGAAGGATGCCACACAATTTGGACCTCGATAAGGGAGAATATTTTGGTTTAAATTTTGGACTTGGAGCCAAATTTTGGACATAGGAGCCAAAAGTTTAATTTGGAGCCAACAAACTTTGTACGTAAAAGTTGTTATTGAAATCTTATAAATAGATATTATTTTTAAAAAAATATACATGAAAGCATAATTTTTAAGAAATTTTATATCTATTTAAATATTAATTTAATATAAACTTAAAAATACTTAAAAAAAATTAAAAACGACAACATCACAATAACTAATGATAAATAATTAATTAATTCATAAAAATACCTCTTTCAACCATGAATCATAATTAATTCATACAAAAATTATTATTAATTATTAATTATTAATTATTTTTTAATAATAATATTAATCAACTATCATTTATTTGTTGATCATGAATTTATTAATTTATTTATTATTTATACATATTCATATTTCAAATTAATTATTATTTTTTATGCATTATTTTATTATTATTATTATTTAATATTTATTTATTTTATCATTTTTAACTGTTAATCATTATTGTTCATTAATAATTATTACTATTTAATTATCAATTATAAATATTAATTTATAATAATTAAATTGTATTTAATTAATAATTATTAAACTTTTACATAATTACTAATAGTTAATTATTTAATGGTAACTATTTATAATTAATTATTAAAAGTTAATAGTATGTTTTTCGCAACTGGCTTTACCAGTTGTAAAAAAATACAGTTATTGCAAGTGGCGAAAGCAGTTGCGAAAGATATTTATGCGCAACTGGCTTGGAAGCACAGTTGCAAATAATATGTTTCTTGCAACTGTTACGGAAGCACAGTTGCGAAAAGTACGTTTTTGCAACAGGCTGGGAAGCGTAGTTGCTAAATCCCATCTATTGCCACTGCTGTAATAGGGCTGTTGCTAAATATCGTTTACTGCAACTGTCTTGCGTCGCCTGTTGCAAATAGCTAGTTGCAATAGGGTATTTTTCTTGTAGTGTAGATATATATGTCAATTAATCTCTTACTGTTATGCCTTCTGACCAGTGCTTGATCATGTATAAATTTTGGGCACTAAAACTTATACACATTTCATTTTTAGTAAAGAATATATGATAAGATTGCCTATTTAAGTTCTTAATAAACAGGAACTCTAAAATATCTTTCCATAGCCGATCAACTGAAATATGAAAATCACAAATAATAATCATGACATTCTGATGAAGAAACGAATTATTTTTCAACTAAGAAATTACAGTTGTTAATTTAAATAGTTTCCAAATTTAAGCATTTTAAGAAAAATTAATTAGAATCACTTTTGTTGAAATGTACTGAGATAAAAGAACTGAAGACGTTGCAGTTTTGGCTGAATTTTGAGTTCATTTTTCATATATAAATATATGGTAAATACTGATGTATAATTCAAAATTTCCCATGATTAGTCATACAGTTGATGGCCTATGCTTGGCGGCTTACGTAATGTTTGCCTGCCTACGTTCTGACTCTTAAGCTTATTTCAATAAGACATGTTCACACAGGAGTATGTTCCATATATTTGAAAAGGTTTGTCTACTGTTAATCGAAATCAATTTTGTCTTAAACCAAAAACATTATTTATTTTGTTAATGTATGTGTCTAAAAATAGTTTGAAGCTAGAAGCTGCAAAGTCAAAGTTGCAAGATTTGAAGTTAAACATGACGGGGTTGCTTCGTGCGCCAAAACATTCGAAATAAACAAACAAATAAATATTTGTTTAACTAGACAAAAATCTTCATATATCTTGTTGAAATTGGTGATACGCAAATCACAATTTTGAACAACAAATAATCTTACATATTTTATGAAGAGATTTGTTGTTAGATTTTATGGAGAGATTTGATGCTAGATTTGTGAAGAGATTTGATGCTAGATTTTATGGAGAGATATTGATTGCTATATTTATGGACATTTATTGCAAGGATATTTGGTGCTTAACCGAATAGTTTTATAACATATATGAATATATTTTGGGAGCCAAGTTTTCTTGGGCATAAAGCCATGTTTTTCTTGAGCATGAAGCAATTCTCACTATAAAAAAGGCTAGCTAATCTCTTCATTAGGTGTGGAAAATTTACCATTATTCTTCATTGTCTTTCTCCTCAAATTTTTAGCCATTAGATATTTTCTACCTATTTCTCAATAAGGTTATTGGTTCAAGTTGTAATTGTTTGTAACGATGGTTAAGGTCGTTTCTAAACAATTTTTATTAGTGAATCAATAAAGAGGGTGGTTGGGTGGAATATCATGTGCTCATATTTCCGATATTTTTTTATATTATTTTTGTTGTTTTTCAATCAAATTCATCTTCAAGTGCTTGGGTGATAAAAATCCTATTTTTCTTGGCATTTTGTCTAGCTTCCGCTGCGCATAAAAATCATAACAGTTTGGTATCAGAGCTAGTTCATCGCATGGCTTGAAGTGATTTTGGATTGAAAATTGGAGATATCGGAGATGATGACGTTTTCAAATATGACTATTTTAAATGGGAAGAATTGGGGTATATGGAAGCCGAAGATGGAGGACATACTATATCTCAATGATTTGCATGATCCCATTGATGGAGATGAGGTGAAGCCATCGAATATGGATAAGGGAAAGTGGAAGAAAATGGACAAAAAGGCGACTGCGTTGATTCGTCAATATTTGAATGATTCTTTATTCCACCATGTGGCTAGTTGTGAATCCGCGAAGGCGTTGTGGGACAAGTTAGTATCTTTGTATGAGTCGAGGAGTGCTACAAGTAAGGTTTTTCTGGTTCGAAAGTTGGTGCAACTTCGATTGAATGAGGAGAAGTCTGTTGCAGAGCATTTGAACGAGTTTCAGGATGTCATCAATCAACTGGCAAATATGAATGTCAATTTTGATGATGAGTTGCAGGCTCTTTTGTTGATGAGTTCTCTTTCGGAAAGTTGGGAGACTTTGGTTGTTTCATTGAGTAACTCCAATGCTAATGGAACTATCTCTTTAGAAACGGTTCGAAGCAGCCTTTTGAATGAGGAGCTAAGGAGAAAAGGGTCAAAGTTGAAATCGGTTCAAACTGAGACGATGGTAGCAAGGGGCTCGGGGAAAGATACAAGAAGGAAGAAGGAAGAAGAAAGAAAGGTGATAATAATAATGATTTAGCACAAGCAGGTTTTGCTGAAGGTATCGAAAGCTATTCTTCATGCGATGTCCTATTTAATGTTGTGGAGCCATGGAAGATGGATTCAGGAGTCAGTTTTCACATATGTCGTGATGTGAAAAGTTTTTCTTCATATGAGAAGAGTGTTGGCATGATAAAGATGGCCAATGGAGCAGAGCTACCAATTTATGGAGTTGGAGCTGTTATGTTTCGGATGCATGATGGAGTGGTGAGAGAAGTAGCCGGTGTGAGGCACATACCCACTTGTTCGCATAACCTCATATCTCTCGGTCAGTTAGATCGCCGCGGTTGCACTAATGAGACTCGAGGTGGAGTTTTGAGAGTGAAGAAGGGTGGTCTTGTGATGATGTGAGGAGTTTTGGAGGAGGGAAACCTATATAGTTTGGTCGGTTCGGTGGTCAATAATGAAGGCGGGTGACGGTTGAAGAACCTAGTCCACATCAAGGTGGAGAGGTTAATATGGTCACCGCTGATGGTCCTAAGGTGGAGGATCATGGTATCGACAAGGGTCTAGATGTTGATGATACTCGAGGGATCACGGAGATAAAGAGATCATGTCAAGCGGAAGACGGATGTCGAGTTGTGAAGTCCATAAAGATGAGATGGAGGTCTTTGTGGTATTACAAATGCTTTTGAAGATCGCTAGTGGCATGGTGCACGGATAAGGGAGGTGCATCATTAGTGGGCGATGATGGAGGTTTGTAATGGTGTTAATTGAGAAAGAAAGGTTGAAAGTGAGAGCTAAGGGGCTATTGTTTGAGTGGAGGAGATGTTGTGATTTGGTATCAAGGTGGAATGTTGAAATTGGTGATACGCAAATCACAATTTTGGGCAACAAATAATTTTACATATTTTGTGGAGAGATTTGTTATTAGATTTTATGGAGAGATTTGGTGCTAGATTTGTGAAGAGATTTGGTGCTAGATTTTATGGAGAGATATTGATTGCTATATTTATGGACATTTATTGCAAGGATATTTGGTGCTTAACCAAATAGTTTTATAACATATATGAAGATATTTTGGGAGCCAAGTTTTCTTGGGCATGAAGCCAAGTTTTTCTTGGGCATGAAGCAATTATCACTATAAAAAGGACTAGCTAATCTCTTCATTAGGTGTGGAAAATTTGTCATTGTTCTTCATTGTCTTTCTCCTCAAATTTTTAGCTATTAGATATTCTCTACCTATTTCTCAATAAGGTTATTGGTTCAAGTTGTAATTGTTTGTAACGATAGTTGAGGTCGTTTGTAAACAATTTTTATTAGTGAATCAATAAAGAGGGTGGTTGGGTGGAATATCGTGTGCTCATATTTCCGATATTTTTTTATACTGTTTTTTGTTGTTTTTCAATCAAATTCATCTTCAAGTGATTGGGTGATAAAGATCCTATTTTTCTTGGCATTTTGTCAAGCTTCCGCTCCGCACAAAAATCATAACATATCTAACCAGAAACTAAGCATTCATTGCATTGATAAACCAAAAGTAGCAACTTTTAAACAATTAAAGTTGTGATCTACAATCATTTTGGGGTTGTTATTGACACTTCAACTATTATTAAGATAGGATCATTTTTTTTTAATAAATAATTTGTTAAGGGGAGTACCAATGCAAAGAACACCCCCTTAACAAATAATGTTTATTTTACCAAATCAGTCTTCTTTACAATAATCTCTTTTGTAGTCGTTAGTCAAAAACAATTTATACGGTATATTAGTCGAACTGAAACAAATTTTTATACAAAATTATCAATAATTTCATTTGTTGATATGCATCAGATCAAATGAAAATATATCATTCATAAGAAATCAATATATATACATATATATATATATGAAACAATCTTTTTTTATACGGTATCTCACCGCCGGATTTGTCGGTACACCCTATATTCCCAACTTTGGCAACCCGACAATGAATACATATTTAAAAAACGATGAACACAATGTCTAACAAAAATATGTAATACGGCAAACCTATGCCGTTCATGTCGAATAAAAACGATTTTTTTTTTTTTGCAAATGATTTAAGGTTTTTTGATGTAGACACTGAAGGCATTAAAATAAAACGTATCAATCTAGCGATTGCGTTTGGTCATTAGGCATAGTTATTTATCTTAATATAATTACACAATTATTATTTCAATAAATTTATCTTAATATAATATATGAATAAAATATAAAATAAAAGAGACTTAATTAAACAAACAAACAAAAAACAAAATCATGAGGCGTAGTCTGAGAACTAATATTTTCTTAATTTTAATTTTTGAACGAAAATTGACAGTACTTCATAAATTGCATATTCTATGCGAGGTACAACTGCAAGGGAAAAAGGAAAAAATCATTTATATCTTTTTTAATTTAGTGGAAAGTGATATAAGCTTATGACACCGCAGTTTGACTCTTGTAAGTCAGTGGAACTATAAAATTAGGATTCAGGCTTCAAAAATCGAGACTAGGGCATAATTGCACAAGAACATCGCAAATCAAGATTTGGGCATATTGCATAGCAAAGCAATTTCTAAACAAGAATTGCCTATCAAAAAGAGAAAAGAAAAGGAAGATAAAGACGATAACAAAGGAGAAGAAAGCACACCAATGGCTCCACGGTCAGAAGCGCACACAGAGGAGGGAGGAAGAAGGCTGAAGGAATGTCTCGTTTCGTGCAAAAAAGAGATTGGGGATAGATTCACAATTCGCGCTGCAATCAATTTAGAAATTCTAGTTCAGGAATTATAAAGGTGACGTGATTTGCAGATTCGCCTAAAAGAGGGGAAAAAAAACTATCGCGATTTCAGATTTTTTTTTTATAAACATAAAGAATAATAAAAGTAAACTGGATTAGGCTACCTTTGCTGCTAAGTTGAAAATTTGCATTTGATTTTCTGGTAAAACGTGAAACCTTGGGGGGCCATGGCCCCCCCACTGGTCCACCTTTAGTTCCGCCCTTGTGGGTAAGCAAGTTGTTGCTGCAAAATTGTCTTATCCAGAATTTCGGAAATAGGTTCATAAATGGCGACCTCAGGATCCTCTAAAATCCCAAATTCCAGAAATAAATTCGTAGGTTACATAGATTCCGATAATCAAACGGACGTACCTCCAGTTCTACGATCTTCAGGGGGACATGCAGTATTTGGGAAATCCAATTTTCAAGGTAAAATTTTGTTTCCCGATCTTAAATAAAAAGGTGACTTTCCGGATCTAATTTCTAAGGATCTAAGTAATGTAAACCTGGATAATTTAAATCAGTCGAAAGCTTGGATAGATATTGTTAAGGAAAATAACTTTCATCAATCTTCCGTCCAACTCAAATGCTAGGAACCTGAAGTTGAGGAAAGACTAAAATAGCTATAATAAATGAGGAATTGACCAACGCAGCAAGAGAAAAATGGATTAATTCAATTGTGTTTTATATATTTGGAAGCAAGCCGTATTATCCATTTCTTAAGAGTTACATAGATAAGAATTGGGGTTGCAAGGGAAATTTCGACTATTCTCGAGAGAAAATGGTTTTTACATATACTAAAGTGTGAAAATAGAGAAGAATGTGACAGAATTTTAGCCGCTGGACCTTATTATTATAATAAAAAATTGACAATCATGGAGAAATGGGTTCTAGATGTAAAAATGAATAGGAAATTCCTACATGCTCTACCAATTTCGGTTCGTCTTCCTAATTTAGATCTAGATTTCTTGACTGTTGAAGGAATTAATAGAATTGCTTCTTTAATGGGTCAGCCTTTGAAATTGGATAACTCTACAGAAAGTGTTGCTAGGATATCATTTGCTAGGATCTTGTTGAAGTGAATTTTGATTTTAAGTTTCCTGAGTTCATTCCTATTCGAAATTATAAAGGTGACATTATATGGCAGAGAGTAATTTACGAATGGACTCCAGATGTTTGTTCAGTTTGCAAAATATTTGGTCATACTCAGGAAGATTGTAAGGCACTCAAGGTCTGGTCTCCTAAGTCAAATAATAATGTACACTTTGAGATGGACATTGACGAAATAGGTCAAAATATGAATAAAAACATATCCGAATGTATAGAGAAGGGCGTTAAATTGGATAAAAATTCTTCTTTTAAGTCAATTTGTAAGGGTAAAGTTGTAACATTTGGTAATAAAGCAGTGAAGCATCTAAGTGCAGATAGGATTCAACCTGTAACAAAAAATTATAAGTCCATGCGGCACTTAAAAGTGAATAACTACGACTGTGTTAAATCTAATGTGCTATTTGAAGTACCTAAAGATTTGTTAGGAGAAAAGTCTGTTAGTAAGAATGATGCTAAAGGAATAGTTATAGAGGAAGAATGGATCAAACGAACAAGGAGGTTAAAGATATAGTTAAAATGAAAATATATCGTTAATAGTTTTGAATATACTTAGATTTTTAATAATGGATTTTAAAGATATAAACAAGTATTTAATCTTCACTATAAAGATATTGAAGAAGATGTTTTAACTTATAAAAGAAAAGATGATTTTAGTAAGCAATAGTTTTAACCTTTTGATTATACTTTAAAGGAAGAAAATATTTGAAATAAATTATGGATATACTTATACCAGAGGGATAAGTTTGTAAATACCTTTTGAAGTATTGAAGAGTATAAAGGAAAAGGGAAATCGTAAGATACATACATATACCTTTTATACATAGGAAATTGAATATATACACAAGTATATAAAGAGATATTAACCAAGTAGAAGTTATTGATTAATAAATTAAGTCTTACTGGTCAAATGAAGTTTAATTTGATAAAATAGGTTTTATTAATAAAAGAAGTTTTAATTAATAAAAGATTAACTAAATGAGAAAGGGATTAGAAGTCATTTATATGAGTTAATTGTGCTTTGACTATTGTATCATGCTTTGTGACTTGATAGTGCTTCGGATGTTATATGTTTGTTATGGAAATTAAGCAAGGTTTTTGTCCATATATAATCTTCTACCGTGTGATTGGATAGTCAATTAATCGACTATAGAACTTGACCTTAAATCTAGCAAATCATTTTAAGGGGACCGGGATCGGTAAGTGTTTTACTTATCGAAGACCACTTCAAAACTAATAAACAGGCTGTATGTTTCGGAAGCAGTTGTGAAGTGAAGTCTACGCGACGATTCGAGATCTGTTGAGAATTTAAGATGCTCGAACACATGTAATGATTCTGAGATCTATTGCGGAATCTATGTGTGATTCCGAGATCTGTTGATGTATGGGGATCCATATGTGATTTCAAGATCTATGGAGGAATCTATGTGTTTGATTCTGAGATCTATTGTGTAGTGTGATCCCAACTAGGAATCCTTTTTCTGTTCGAGTGATGAAGACTCATGTGAAGATGTCGAACGAAACCTTGACATCAGATATGGCTAAAGACAGAATAGGTTGCATGATAAGAGGTTTTGCTAACCCACAGAAGGGTATATTGACTCCAAAACTAATGTATGCTTATTATCGATATGTGCGGGAGCTCAGTGTAGTTGCACGCGGGAGTTGGATATATTTAGTTACATGTGGTGCACATCGGTGTTGTCGTTCATGGACCACTCATGTTTACCTTATGGTATGTTTTATATAAAGATATACAATGCCCAGAAGGTAGTTCCTGATACTTGTGCATGGATTTCAGATCAGTATGGAGAGATCTCCTCGGAAAATCCAATATGTGAATGTGCCTTAGCGGTTTTGTTTGTACTTTAATAGTTGTCGGATGTAACCACTCCAACTATTTGATTTATTTATATTCTACACCCTAGACATTATCTATTATATAACTATACTTCTCTTAATATTTGGTTGTATGAATTTGAGGGGATAACCGCTATGGACATCCATACGACCTCAGATTGTATTGATATAAGTCACTTATATGATAAGTTATCTCACATGGTTATCTAGCCTGATTCGGGTATTATTTTACTATAATGCTCGGGTCAGACCGATTATTTGTTTCAGATCGGACTTGAATGCTTTGGTACTTTAGAAGAAGAGTTGGTGCTAAGATGTATGCTCGTATTCTTTTATTTATTCCATTGTGATATTGTTGTTTGTATCAGCAATCGTAATAACAAGTTATTGTAACTGTTCATGCTGATTTATTATTTTTTGTGTACTTTGATTGATGTATGTATATTAAGTTTTTCTCTTTTTGTAAAGAGCATTGTTTATATTATAGATTATTCGTTCCATAGTAAGATTTTGTTCTATATCTTATATTCTTTTATCTCCTTTATTCCCTTAACAGCCAGACTTTCTGGCACTTGATTTGAGATACATTAATATGAAGGATGCATTAGTGTTTATTTTCGAGTGCCAAAACGCCGGGTCATTACACAAATTCAAAAATATTTTCCGGTATGTCACATTTTATTTTTCAACGTACTATACAAAAACTACACGCGCTGATTTTACCCCACTTAAAAATACAATATAAAAGTTGATTTATGACTATCTTTATTTCATGGTCAGTCATCTTACTTTCTATTACAAACACAGTAAACATTTATATTTTGTACATTATTTTGTTTGGAATGATTGAATAATATTTCGGCGACACTTCCCTTTTGTTAATGCATTGTACACAAGAATCAAAGAAGAAAAGTAATGGCGAAATTTTGTAACCTATTTAAAACGATGTAATGCATGAAATGTAATTGTTTATTGTGTTTATGACTTATCCGTTACAGGGACAAATCCAACTAGCATAGTACTATATTAATATAATTGTCGTTTTATGGCAAAAACGATTATTTATATGACGATCATGTACAATATCCATCGGACTGGGACAAATACTCTGTAAGGGAATTAATATAGTATTATATCGATAAAAATATGTTTACTAATTTTCAAAAAAAAAAAAAATATTCCATTTATTCCACGTATCTCATCAAATTAAAGCTGCTTTTGTATTGTTGTTGTTTTCCAATATGGTCAAATTTCTTTTAGACTCGAGCATTCATTTTTATTTCATAAGTCAAGATGTTACTCATGTCTTATTCCAATTCAATAATAGAAACAACACATGCATAATGGTTTATATATACACAAACAACGACAGTTTTTTTTTTTATATATAATTTCACCATTACATATGCAATATATATACCATGGGATGCTATAAACTACCATTACGTCCGTTATCAGAAACAATTGAAATCACTAACAACCTCTAATTTATCAACTTGTGAAAATCTAGATTTAGGGTAAAAAATAATTTTTTTGATGAAAATAAGAGATTACACCTGAGTTAGAAAACAGTAAATGTTGGTTACGCAACCTGGAAGGATCCAAAAGTTTGGATTAGGTGATTGGAAGGTTGGAGAGGGGAAATGGATGTTTTTGGCTTAGGATCAGTTGGTTTCGATATGACTGTATCTCGCGATTTTTCGATGGTTTTCGAAGCCCGTCGACGGCTTGTCGGAAGCTGTCACTTTGCTTTGTCGGAATTGTTATCTTTTCTAGTTGTGTTAATTGAGTTCCAAAATCACCATTCGAGTTTATAAAATTTTATTTGGGCCTATAAATCATTACGTAAGTTAAAAAAATTGTTAAAAACATTATTTATTAAAAACATCATTCAAGTTAAAAAATATCATATGACAATTCGGTCTTTTTTGCAACTAGTAGGATAATATGGTAAATACCATACAACAGTAAAAGATTACAATTATAAGAGCAGTCCCAACCGGGGGGTTGCTCGCTGTCAACTCAGGAGGGGTTGACACGAGCAGCCCCCCAACCGGCTATGGGTCAAAATCCATAACCGGTTATGGTGAAACCGGTGTATTATTCACTGGTTTCACCATGACCGGTTAAGGGTTTTACCCTTAACCGGTCGAAACGGGTCAAACGACCCAAACTCCCTCTTTTCCTTGCCATTTTCACTCTCTTCCCGCCGCCACCCACTCCATTTCTTCCTCCTTCCTGCCGCACCCTAATTCCACACAAAAAAATGAGAATGTTAGATAAAGCTATTTTTGGTTCTGGGAGTAGTAGTGCCGCCAATATCAATGCAGAAGAGGAGAATGAAGCGGTTGAAGACACCGGTCCAAGCGAAGCTCCTCGTTCAAAACATGTTAAGCGAAGGCGGGTTGCTAGACCCAGTGTTTATGCTAAGCTGGATCCGCATACCGATGTTAATTTGAATAGAGATAAAGCGTTGACTAATTTTAGAGAACTTCCCGAAGGCGAAAGACACCTTATCGATTCCTTGAAGACATCGTTAGAGGTATAACTTCTTAAACTGATTGCTGTACTAATTCGTAGTTGAAAAATAAGTTTGTCGTAAAAAAAGTAGTAATTGTTTTGTATGTTAATAGGCTCGTATTGATCGTACACGAGGATCGTGGGTTAGTATCGTCCGTTTGTTTAAGACCATTCGTGCGTACGACACAGATGACATTATTGCGGAATATCTTAGAAATATGGGACTTGGAGATTTCTTGAGTACGTAATTTTGATGATCTCACTTACATAATACATATGTTATATAACATAATATATTAACTCGATTTAATTATTTTTAATTTAGGTATTCAAAACCTGTAACAACCCGCATTCTATGCATCGAAGGATCGTGAAATATTTATTTCTTTCTCATATGAGGTCGTATGGTTATGTAGAGTTGGGAAACGACTATGGAGGTCATTTCCCATGTTCATGATTTTTGCCGATTTTTAATTGACCGTTTTGCCCCTAGCTGATACTGTTTTGGCCATAACTTTTGATTGGAAAGGAATTTTGACCTGAAACTACTTCCATTGGCTTCGGATGATGGTTTACTTTTCCGTAGAGTGGTCACATGTGGAAAACGGGCTTACCATTTGGGAGAAATGGCTGAAATAAGGTTTGGAAGGTGAAAAACTGCTTAACCGGGCCAAATATGTGATTAGTGAATGGGCCCATAACCCATTTCGGGATTAGGGTTATGGGGAGGCTGAAAAGAGTTAGGGATTCATTCCATTTTAGTTTTCTAGCCTCCACTTACCTCTTAGAAACCCTAAAAATGGCCTCCAACCTCTAAATCATATCTAAATCACTTTCTAATCAAGGATTAAGCTTAGCAACATCAAATCAAGGGAGATCTTCACCAAATCAATATTAGAGATGCTGTTTAGCATTAGTATTCGCGCCATATCAGAGATTTATTTCAGATCTAAGGTTTATTTGTGGCTAAGGTGAGTGATTTGCATAGTTCCTCACTAATTATGGTTAATTAAGGGTAATTAGTGTTGATTAGCGAATTAATACACTAATAAATTCTGGAAAAATATTTATAAATTCTTAAATAATGTTTTAGATCTCTGTTCGAAATTTGGGTTAATTTGATTAAGTTTTACTAATCATATCATTAGTTTTGCTTAAGCACGCTTAAGGGGAAAATATGGGTTTTTGGCTTTGTTTGATCCATTTTAACCTATCATATTGTTGTTTTGATGTTTGTGGTTGATTATACATGTTGTAATGACTGTATGGTATGCTTTGTGATTGATTAGAATAGTTAGAGTGGTCAAAAACGCCGTCGAGTGGCGTAAATAGCTTGCTGGACAAAGTGCAGGAAAGTACCCGAACCGATCGGATCGGATAGAAGCACGCACCGAACCGCTCACACCAGAAGTTTGCGATCCGATCCGTCTCACGTGTTCTACTCCGACCCGATCCGCCAGGAGTGACCAAGACCGATCCGCTCGCATCTGAGGATCCCCGATCCAAACCACCACGAGCTGGAACATGAAGCACGACCCGAACCCGATGGCACCCTCCGATCTGATCCGAAGAAGCTTGGCACGAATCGATCCAGTGGGGATACTGAAGGCCGAACCGAACTGATGGCTTTGAGGAGATCCGAACCGATCCGGTGATGACCAATAACCCGAGATGCAAAGGTAGTCCAAATGGAAGTTAGAGCTCAGGATCCAATAGGGAACCAATGAGTTCACTTCATGATTGGGCTTTGCTGCGGGACGCGTGCTAAGGAGTTGTTGATGTTCATAACTTCGATTCACCACTGAAAAGGAATGATGGGCTACGTATCAGTGCAAAAGAGTCATCATGACTCGAGGGGTAAAGTTATCGTAGTAAGACTACGAGCCAGTGCAGTGGAGCCGTTGTGACTCCATGAGGTAGAGTGGACATAGTAAATGATTAGTAAGGCTATGAGCCAGTGCAGTGGGGTGGGTACGACTCCGTGGGGCAAAGTGGACATAGCGAAGGATTAGTGGCTATGGACCAGTACAGTGAAGCCGTTGTGACTTCATGGGGCAAAGTGATCATAGCAAAGTATTGGGTGGTCGAAGTGGTGGATATCCTTTGCTTTACGCACTGAGTGAGAGATGTGAGGATGGTTGCTATGCTTGATTGTTTTCCATCACTATGACATGCACACCCCCACCCCCGTATGCTTGTACACCATATGTTAGTGGCATCTTAGAGTGTTGTACAGTATGTAGTGCTAACTCTTTGGTTGCAGGTGCAGGTTCAGGTTCAGGTATGGTTTAGTATACCTGTTATTGTTCTATTTAGCTGCTTATCGCTCATACCAGACTTTTGTCTGACCTAGAGTTTTATGTCTCTTCTTATTACTCTGGGTGCTCCTAAACGAGCAGACTAGAGACAGGTTAGCTGGTGATGCACGAGTAGCTAATCCGGAGGCGAGCAGGAGGCTTCCACGTATGATATATATATAGATATTCTCCCTGTGTCATTGGTGGTCACTACTTGGGCATTAGTTGTGACGACCCGTCCCGCACCAGTCGACATTTCCTCCGATAGTGCGCTATACACATGCCCGACTAGCACGGAACGGTCGCCAAGGAAAGGAAAGAGGATGAAGGAACTAACAAAGAAACCTGTAGAATGTCTCACAACGCATGGAATAAAACATAATCATAACATATACTTGACATAAAACAGGTGAGACGGTGCATAAGATGAAAACAAACTATCATAGCAGCGGAAAATCCAAATACAGCTTATGTTCCACATCATCATTATTACAACTTTTCAAACTGTCTCTAAAGTTAAAAGCAAGATAAGGGAGGTACACTACTAATGCCCAAGTAGTGACCACCAACGACACAGGGAGAATATCTATATATATCATTCGTGGAAGCCTCCTTCTCGCCTCTGGATCAGCTACTCGTGCATCACCAGCTAACCTGTCTCTAGTCTGCTCGTGAGAGCACCCAGAGTAATAAGAAGAGACATAAAACTCTGGGTCAGACAAAAAGTCTAGTGTGAGCGATAAGCAGCTAAACAGAACATTAACAGGTATACTAAACCATACCTGAACCTGGACCTGCAACCAAAGACTTAGCACTACATACCGTACAATACTCTAAGGTGCCATAACAAATGGTGTAAAGAATACGGGGGTGGGGGTGTGCATGTCATAACGATGGCAAACAAATCAACATAGCAACCATCCTCACATCTCTCACTCAGTGCGTAAAGCATACGATGTCCACCACTGTCAATCACTAGACCCATCGAAGTAGTGACGGAGTTCGACTTGTACAACCACTACTACTACCAAGCTTACCACATGGAGTCATGACCAATCTTTACGAATGACCCCACTTCATTGGTCTATAGCCCTTTAGTCGTACCTAGGCCTCTGTGGCCCTGAATCCGTTCACTTACTCCCTACACATAGTGATTCAAAGTTACAGACATCGACAACCCCTTAGCACACGTCCCGCAGCAAAGCCCAATCATGAAGCCCACTCATTGGTTCCCCACTGGATCCTGAGTCAAAGCTCCTCATTTGGACTTCCTTCGCATCTTGGGTTTTGGTCGAATTGGAGTTGGCCTTCAAAAGAGTCGTCGCGTGATAGTAGAAACATTTGGTCATTCGGTTCGGTTCGGTGTATGGGGTCCTGCATGCCACATCGGTTCGGTTCGGTTCGGGTGTCCTCATCTAATTTGTTTCGGTGCTCATAGCTCACGCCTAGGTTCGGTGGTTGCTCTCTCCAAGATGTCCCGATTCGATCTGGTGCTTCGCTCCGATCCCAGCTCCAAGCTTGGTCCTTCGATCCGATCCCTACACTCTTGCTTCCGATCCGATCCCTACGCCCTTGCTTCTGATCCGATCCCCTGCGCCCTTGCTTCCGATCCGATCACCTGCCCAACTCCAATCCTAAGCAAGTGGCCTTCCTTCTTTCCAATTCTCCTTTAGTGCGAGGTTCCGATCCGGTTCTGTTTCTCTGCCCAGTTCACCATTCGATCCGGGCCCCTTATCCCGATCCAATCCGAAACCCTGCACATTTTCCTGCAACTTTTCCAGCGGCTGTTTTATGCCATACGACGGCGTTTTCGACCAATCTAACTATTCTAAACAATCAAAAAACATACCATACAGTCATAGCAACATAGGAAATCAACCATAGATATCAAAACAACAACCATAGCATGTAATTTGGATCAAACCTACCCAAAATCCCATATTTTCCCTTAAGCATGTTTAGGCAAAACTAATGATATGATTAGCAAAACTTAATCAAATTAAACCAAATATCTAACAGAGGTCTACAACATCATTTAAGAATTTATAAATATTTTTCCAGAATTTATTAATGTATAAATTCTCTAATCTTCATTAATTACCCTTAATTAACCGTAATTAGTGCAAAACTATGCAAATCACTCACCTTGGCCACCAATAAAATTTTCAGAACTGAAACCTCGCTGATTTGAGCTAATACTGATGTCTAACAGCAGCTCTAATATTGATTTGGTGAAGATCTTTGATTTGATGTTGATTAAGCCAAAACTCGATTAGAAAGTGATTAGAAGTTGATTTGAGTGTTGGAGGCCATTGTTAGGGTTTCAAGAATGAAAGTGGTGGCTGAAAAATGAAAATGAGATCGTTCTCTAACTGATTTCAACCTCCTCATAACCTTAATCCCGAAATTCCCCATTGGGCCTAGTTGCTAATCACTCGGTTAAGCCCAATTAAGCTGTTTTTCACTATCTGAAACTTGTTTTAGCCATATCTCCCAAACGGTGAGTCCTTTTGGCTAATGTGACCACTCTACGGAATTGTAAACCATCAAACAAATCTAATGGAAGTGGTTTCAGGTCAAAATTCCTTTCTAGTCAAAAGTTATGGCCAAAACAGTATTAGCTAGGGGCAAAACTGTCATTTAAAAAAACCGGGAAAAATCGTGAACATGGGAAAGACCCCAACAGTCGTCTCCCAAAGTTACATGACCATACGACTTTGTGTGAGAAAGAAATGAATATTCTACGATCCTGCGATGCGTAGAATGCGGGTCATTACATCCCCCCCCCCCCTCTTGAGAAATTTCGTCCTCGAAATTCCTTAACCTAAAACATACAAAGGATTCTGCATGCCTACCAATCATATATATAACAATCAAACATGCAAAACAAACAAAACGACCTATCCTAGCATGCAGAAAGACTAAACCAAAACTGAAATCTTACCAGGCGAAGAGTTCTGGACACGTCTTCCTAATGCTCTCCTCTGTCTCTCAAGTACAGTCATCCTCATTCTCGCCACACTGAATTTTGACTAATTTCACCGTCTTCCTTCGAAGCTGCTTCGTATCATTCCCAACAATACGCATAGGCCTGCGGTTCCCAATCGCCTCGGGTTCAACTTCGACATCATCCAACTGATCAGGTGAAATAGTCACATCTGGGTCGTGTACGAATTTCCTTAACTAGGAAACATGAAATACGTTGTGAACTCCTGCCATCTTGTCTGGTAACTCAACTTTGTATGCCAAATTCCCAATTTGCTCAAGAACTGGGAATGGACCAACAAATCTTGGTGCCAACTTGCCTCTCCTGCCAAATCGTATCACGCTCTTCAACGGAGAAATCTTGATAAACACCAAGTCACCAATGGAGAACTTTAATTCTCTTCTCCTCTTATCAGCATAACTCTTCTGCCTATCTTGGGCAGCCTTCATTCGCTATTGGATAATCTTAATCTTGGCTGAAGTTTCTCTTATCACATCGGGTCTAAGCACAAACTTCTTACCAGTTTCTAACCAACACGACGGTGAGTTGCACGGTCTCCCGTACAAAGCTTCAAACGGAGCCATACCTACTGGATTGATAACTATTATTATATGCAAACTCTACTAGATGCAAATGGTCATCCCATGATCCACCAAAATCCAATACACAGGCTCTCAAGAGATCCTCTAACACTTGATTCACCCTCTCTATCTGTCCATCGGTTTGAGGATGATAAGCGGTACTGAGAAGTAATTCTGATCCTAACGCCTCTTGTAAGCTCTTCCAAAATACACTAGTGAACAACGGATCTCGGTCACTCACAATGCCCTTGGGTATTCCATGAAATCTCACTACCCACTTTATATATAGTTCCGCTAACTTAGCTGTCGTCATGTTCGACTTGACGGGTATAAATCTTGCACTCTTAGTCAATCGTCCACAATCACCCAAATGCTATCATGGCCCGATCTAGTCCTTGGTAACCCATTAATGAAATCCATTGACACTTGTTCCCATTTCCATTCTGGAATTTCTAATGGTTGTAACAAACCACTAGGCTTCTTTTGCTCAGCTTTAACTAGCTGGCAATTCATGCATTTGGATATAAACTTTCCAATGTCTCTTTTCATCCCTTCCCAGTAGTAGGCCTGCTTTATGTCTCGATACATTTTGTTACCACTGGGATGTATAGTCAATTTTGAGTGATGACATTCTCTAAGCACTTCATCTCTCAAGCCATTGACATTGGGTACAACTAGTCTTCTATTCTTTCTAAGTCATCCATCTCAATCAAGCCCATACTTGTCTGTCTCTCCGTCGATACCCATTTCTAGCTTGGAGATGATTTCCAATAGGTTAGGATCGTTCCTCTGACTGGAACCAATCCACTCAATCAAAGTGGGTCTGATCATCAAACTTGCTAATATTTCTGGATCCAATTCGCAATTTGGTCTGAAATCATACCCAGCGATGTACTCCAGTTGCTTCCATTCTAGGAACATGGCCCCTAAACTGGCATGTCTTCTACTCAATGCATCGGCTACCGCATTACCCTTTCCTGGTGTGTATGCGATATCGAAATCATAGGAAGCTAAGAATTCCAACCATCTTTGCTGTCGGAGACTTAGATCCTTTTGAGAGAAGAGATACTTTAATGATTTATGATCGGTAAACAACTCGAATCTTTCTCCCAAGAGATAATGTCTCCACATCTTCAATGCGAATACGATCGCTGCTAATTCCAAGTCATGGATAGGGTATCTTTTCTCGTGCGGTTTCAATTGCCGACTTGCATAAGCTACAACCCTACCTCCCTACATCAATATAGCACCTAGTCGTGTGCCACATGCATCCGTATATACTGTCATCTCTTCATTCCCCTCGGGAATAACTGACACTGGTGCACATGTCAACTTTTCGTTTAGGCTCTTAAATGCATTCTTGCACTTTTCGTCCCAGATGAAAGCTTGATTCTTCTTAGTCAACTGAGTCAATGGTGCTGCTATCTTGGAGAAGTCTTGGATAAACTTACGATAATATCCAGCTAATCCCAAGAAACTTCTTATGTCTGTTGCATTCTTGGGCGTAGGCCAATCTTGTACCGTAGCCACCTTCGCAGGATCCATGGCAATACCATTCTCTGAAACAACATGGCCCAAGAATCTCACTTCCCTCCTCCAGAAGTGACACTTAGAAAACTTTGCTTTCAACTGGTGCTTTCTCAACACCTCCATTACTATCCTCAAATGTTCCTTGTGTTATTCCTCTGTCCTCGAATAAACAAGTATATCTTCCACGAACACAAGAACAAACTTATTCAACTGATTTCTGAATACACTATTCATAAGATCCACAAAATATGCTGGGGGCATTGGTCAGTTCAAATGGCGTGACCAACCACTCATAAAACCCAGACGGTGTCCGGATTGCCGTTTTAGCTATACTCTCAGCTTCCACTCTAAGCTGATGAAAGCGTGTCGCGAGATCCAACTGAGAAAATACTCTCGTGCCACTCAACTGATCAAACAAATCATCTATCCGCAGTAGAGGATACTTGTTCTTCCTTGTCACTTTATTCAACTCGCGGTAGTCTACACACAAACGAAGGGAACCATCCGCTTTGGTAGCAAACACAACTGGTGCTCCCCATTCAGAAACACTCCTTCTGATAAATCCCTTCTTCAAAAGATCGCTGACTTGCACCCTGAGCTCTCGCTGCTCCCTTGGTGCCATACGACGGAGTGGCATCACTATAGGTCTGGCATCTTTCACTAAATCAATACGGAACTCAATCTCTTGGTGTGGTGGAAGCCCGGTCACTTCCTCGAAAACGTCCGGATACTGGCCAACCACGGGCAAACCTGACAACTCACTATGCGGGATGTCGAGGGAATTTAGAAAACTAGCCATTACCCCATCACCGGTAGACCACCAAAGACTACCCTCCACCCATCATCTGCTCTAGCTGTCACCAAAAAGCCCTCACAGTCTACCACCACCCCGTATCTTTGGAGCCAATCGACTCCCAAAATAATGCCAAACCCAATAAAGCCCAAAACAAAGCAATCACAAACAAACATGCATCAATGACTCGATAAGACCACATTACGACAAATCATGCTAAGGTTAGTTGAACCACCAATCGGGTTCGTCACTATTAAAGGTCTATCGACAATCTCGGGCTCCAATCCCAACCTATCTACCAGGTCACTAGATATGAAAGAACTGGAAGCCCCGGTATCAAACAAAACTCTAACAGGAACATCATAAACAGAAAGCATACCTTGAACGACGACATTCTTTCCCTTCTCCGCCGCGGTTGGGGCATTCGACGAAGAAGGAATAACATTAAGGGCATATGCTTTCACCTTCTGCTTTTCTTTAGGGGGTTGCGAACACTTGTCCTTGTGATGTCCCACTTGGCCACAGTTGAAGCACTTCCTATCCGCTGGCTTGGCCCGACAATTACTAGCATAATGGTCCTTCTTACCACAGCTGAAGCACTCAACCTCTTTCTTATTCTTTTTCTGGCCATCCTTATTTTGGTTCTGCATCTTCTTATTCTGAGAACTACTCTTGCCTCCACCAATTACTTGTGGTTTTGGCTCCTCTGCAGATGTAACCTCAGTCTTTGACTTAGGGTAAAGACTTTCTGACCTCAGTGCTTTCCCCACAATCGATTCAAACGTCTCATCGATGTGGTTAATGAGCCTTTCCCCCAAGTACTGATCCAAGCCAGTTATGAACTTCTCGTTCTTCTTCTCGGCAGCATCAATAAGAGATAACCCATATTTCGACAAGGTGTCGAATTCAGCAATATACTCCGAGACAGCTCTGCCATTCTGCTTGAGCTCCAAAAATTTCTTAAACAACACTGATTTCTGAGCAGCTGGAGTGAACTTATCACTAAAGCGAGCCTTAAACTGCTCCCAAGTAATCTGATCCTCGGGAGTATCTTCCTTTATAGCATTCCACCAATTCATTGCCCGTCCTTGCAGCTGACGGGATGTTAGCCTTCTCTTCATCGCATCCTCAATACCCAAATCTTCGAAGATATGCTCGTAGCTATCCAACCAATCCTGAACATCCGTGGCCGACTCCGTTCCATGGAACGGCTTCCCACCAAGACTAGTATAATCCTTGTTCAGCTTGGCGAAATCGGCCCTAGGTGCCTGCACAATTGGACCACCACCATTACCACCATTGGGAGCTGCCCTCTGCACATCCCTAAGCATTTCCCTCATAAGATCAGTAAACATCGTCCTCATGTCAGCGGCATTCCCATTATTGGCTCCTCTACCGGCACCTCTTGCGTATCGGCTCATCGTTCAATCTGTAAAGAGAAAACGATTAACCATCTCCATGGTGGTGCTAGTGCAGTATGACTTCATCCTTAGCTATACTAATAATATATATAGCTTTGAAAACCAAAATAATTACAAATACGCGCTCTCATATACGTATACTATCTCTCCCTCATGACTTCCCTAGGTTAACTACGCAACCTAGAGCTCTAATACCAAATGTGATGATCCGCCCCGCACCAGTCGACATTTCCTCCGATAGTGCGCTGTACACATGCCCGACTAGCACGAACGGTCGCCAAAGAAAAGAAAGAGGGTGAAGGAACTAACAAAGAAACCTGTAGAATGCCTCACATCGCATGGAATAAAATATAATCATAACATATACTTGACATAAAACAGGTGAGACAGTGCATAAGCTGAAAACAAACTATCATAGCAGCGGAAAATCCAAATACAGCTTATGTTCCACATCATCATTATTACATCTTTTCAAACTGTCTCTAAAGTTAAAAGCAAGATAAGGGAGGTACACTACTAATGCCCAAGTAGTGACCACCAACGACACAGGGAGAATATCTATATATATCATTCGTGGAAGCCTCCTGCTCGCCTCTGGATCAGCTACTCGTGCATCACTAGCTAACATGTCTCTAGTCTGCTCGTGAGAGCACCCAAAGTAATAAGAAGAGACATAAAACTCTGGGTCAGACAAAAAGTCTGGTATGAGCGATAAGCAGCTAAACAGAATAATAGCAGGTATACTAAACCATATCTGAACCTGGACCTGCAACCAAAGAGTTAGCACTACATACCATACAATACTCTAAGGTGCCATAACAAATGATGTAAAGAATACGGGGGTGGGGGTGTGCATGTCATAACGATGGCAAACAAATCAACATAGCAACCATCCTCACATCTCTCACTCAGTGCGTAAAGCATACGATGTCCACCACTGTCAATCACTAGACACATCGAAGTAGTGACGGAGTTCGACTTGTACAACCACTACTACTACCAAGCTTACCACATGGAGTCATGACCAATCTTTACGAATGACCCCACTTCATTGGTCTATAGCCCTTTAGTCGTACCTAGGCCACTGTGACCCTGAATGCGTTCACTTACTCCCTACACATAGTGATTCAAAGTTACAGACATCGACAACCCCTTAGCACACGTCCCGCAGCAAAGCCCAGTCATGAAGCCCACTCATTGGTTCCCTACTGGACCATGAGTCAAAGCTCATCATTTGGACTTCCTTTGCATCTCGGGTTTTGGTCGAATTGGAGTTGGTCTTCAAAAGAGTCGTCGCGTGATAGTAGAAACATTTGGTCATTTGGTTCAGTTCCGTGTATGGGGTCCTGCATGCCACATCGGTTCGGTTCGGGTGTCCTCATCTAATTTGGTTCGGTGCTCATAGCTCATGCCTAGGTTAGGTGGTTGCTCTCTCCTGGATGTCCCGATCCGATCCGGTGCTTCGCTCCGATCCCAGCTCCAAGCTTGGTCCTCCGATCCGATCCCTATACTCTTGCTTCCGATCCGATCCCTACGCCCTTGCTTCCGATCCGATCCCCTACGCCCTTGCTTCCGATTCGATCCCCTGCCCAACTCCAATCCTAAGCAAGTGGCCTTCCTTTTTGCCAATTCTCCTTTAGTGCGAGGTTCCGATCCGGTTCGGTTTCTCTGCCCAGTTCACCATTCGATCCGAGCCCCTTATCCCGATCCAATCCGAAACCCTGCACATTTTCCTGCAACTTTTCCAGCGGCTGTTTTACACCATACGACGGCGTTTTCGACCAATATAACTATTCTAAACAATCACAAAACATACCATACAGTCATAGCAACATAGGGAATCAACCATAGAAGCATGTAATTTGGATCAAACCTACCCAAAATCCCATATTTTCCCTTAAGCATGTTTAGGCAAAACTAATGATATGATTAGCAAAACTTAATCAAATTAAACCAAATATCTAACAAAGGTCTACAACATTATTTAAGAATTTATAAATATTTTTCCAGAATTTATTAATGTATAAATTCACTAATCTTCACTAATTAACTTTAATTAACTGTAATTAGTGCAAAACTATGCAAATCACTCACCTTGGCCACCAATAAAATTTTCAGAACTGAAACCTCGCTGATTTGAGCTAATACTGATGTCTAACAGTAGCTCTAATACTGATTTGGTGAAGATCTTCTTTGATTTGATGTTGATTAAGCCAAAACACGATTAGAAAGCGATTAAAAGTTGATTTAAGTGTTGGAGGCCATTGTTAGGGTTTCAAAATGAAAGTGGCAGCTGAAAAATGAAAATGAGATCGTTCTCTAACTGATTTCAACCTCCTCATAACCCTAATCCCGAAATTCCCCATTAGGCCTAGTTGTTAATCACCCGGTTAAGCCCAATTAAGCTGTTTTTCACTATCTGAAACTTGTTTTAGCCATATCTCCCAAACGGTGAGTCCGTTTGGCTAATTTGACCACTCTACGGAATTGTAAACCACCAAACAAATCTAATGGAAGTGGTTTAAATTCCTTTACAGTCAAAAGTTATGGCCAAAACAGTATAAGCTAGGGGAAAAACGGTCATTTAAAAAACCCAGGAAAAATCGTGAACATGGGAAATGACCCCAATAGTCGTCTCCCAAAGTTACATGATCATACGACTTCGTGTGAGAAAGAAATGAATATTCTATGATCCTGCGATGTGTAGAATGCGGGTCATTACATTACTAGTGTACCTTCCTTATCTTGCTTTAGAGACAGTTTTAGAAGTTGTAATAATGATGTTGTGGAACATAAGCTGTATTTAGATTTTCCGCTGCTATGATAGTGGTCTCAGCTTATACACTGTCTCACCTGTTTTATGTCAAGTATATTGTTATTATATTTTGTTCCATGCGCTGTGAGACATTCTACAGGTTCTTTGTTGATTCCTCGTCTTCTTCCTTTTCTTCTGATGACCGTTCCGTGCTAACTGGACAAGTGTACAATGCAAATTTTTGGAGTAAATGTCGGTTGGTGCAGGGCGGGCCGTCAAATTTGGTATCAGAGCTCTAGGTTGCGTAGTTAACCTAGGAAAAGATACTAGGGACATATAGTACGTGTATGAGAATGCGTATTTGTGATTACTTTGGTTTTCAAAAGCTATATATATATACTATTAGTAGTATAAGGATGAAATCGCACTGCACTAGCACCATTATGGAGATAGTTAATCGTTTTCTCTTTACAGATTGAACGATGAGCCGATACACACGAGGTGCTAGTAGAGGAGCCAATAATGGGAATGCTGCTGACATGAGGACGATGTTTACTGACCTCATGAGAGAAATCCTTAGGGATGTGCAGGGGGCAGCTCCCAATGCCGGTAATGGTGGTAGTCCAGTAGTGCAGGCGCCTAGGGTCGATTTCGCAAAGCTGTGCAAGAATTACACTAACCTTGGTGGGAAGCCGTTCCATGGAACGGAGTCGGCCGCGGATGTTCAGGATTGGTTGGATAGTTGTGATCGTATCTTCGATGACTTGGTTATCGAGGATGCGATGAAGAGAAGGCTAGCGTCTCGTCAGCTGCAAGGGCGAGCGATGAATTGGTGGAATGCTATTAAGACAGCCACTCCAGAGGATCAGGTTACTTGGGATCAGTTTAAGGCCCGCTTTAGCGACAAGTTTATCCCAACTGCTCCGATGTCGGAATTGTTTAGGAAGTTCTTGGAGCTTAAGCAGAATGGTAGGACAATCTCAGACTATATTGGTGAGTTCGACACTCTGTTGAAGTATGGATCATCCCTTATCGATACTCCTGAGAAGAAGAATGAGAAGTTCATTACTGGTTTGGATGGATACTTGGGGGAAAGGCTTATCAATCACATCGACGAGACTTTTGAATCGATTATGGGGAAAGCTTTGAGATCATAGAGTCTTTACCCTAAGTCAAAACTGAGGTTGCATCCGCAGAAGGGCTGAAGCCGCAAACAGGCGGTGGAGGCAAGAATAACACTCAGAACAAGAGGAAGCAGAACCAAACTAAGGATGGCCAGAAAAAGAGCAAGAAAGATGTTGAGTGCTTCAGCTATGGTAAGAAGGGCCATTGTGCCAAAGAATGTCGGGCCAAGCCAGCGGATAGGAAGTGCTACAACTGTGGCCAAGTGGGACATCATAAAGATAAATGTCCACAACCTCTTAAGGAGAAGAAGATTGTGAAAGCATATGCTATCAGTGATATTCCTTGTTCGTCGAATGCCCCCAACTACGGCGGAGAAAGGAAAGAATGTCGTCATTCAAGGTATGCTTTCTATTCTTGATGTACTTGTTCGAGTTTTGTTTGATACTGGGGCTTCTCGTTCCTTCATATCTAGTGACCTGGTAGATAGGTTGGGACTGGAACCCGAGATAGTCGATAGACCGTTGGTTGTGACGAACTCGATTGGTGGTTCGACTAACCTTAGTATGATTTGCCAAAATTTGGTCTTATTGAGTCATGGATGTATGTTTGTTTGTGATTGCTTTGTTTTGGGCTTTACTGGGTATGGCATTATATTGGGGGTCGATTGGCTCCAAAGATACGGGGTGGTGGTAGACTGTGAGGGCATTTTGGTGACAGTTAGGGCGGATGATGGGAGGAGGGTTGTGTTTGGTAGTCTACCTAGTGATGGGGTAATGGCTAGTTTTATAAATTCCCTAGACATCCCGCATGATGAGTTGTCAGATGTGCCTGTGGTTGGCCAGTATCCAGACGTCTTCGAGGAAGTGACCGGACTTCCACCACATCGAGAGATTGAGTTCCGTATTGATTTAGTGAAAGATGCCAGACCTATAGTAATGCCACTTCGTCGTATGGCACCAAGGGAGCAGCGAGAGCTCGGGGTGCAAGTAAGCGATCTTTTGAAGAAGGGGTTTATTAGAAGAAGTGTCTCCGAGTAGGGAGCACCGGTTGTGTTTGCCACTAAGGAAGATGGTTCCCTTCATTTGTGTGGACTATCGCGAGTTGAATAAGGTGACGAGGAAGAATAAGTATCCTCTACCGCAGATAGACGATTTGTTTGATCAACTGGAAGGAGCAAGAGTGTTCTCCCAGTTGGACCTCGTGACAGGATTTCATCAGCTCCGAGTAGCGGCTGAGAGTGTTCCGAAAACTGCATTTAGGACGCCGTCTGGATTCTATGAGTGGTTGGTCATGCCATTTGGGTTGACCAATGCACCAGCATACTTCGTGGATTTTATGAATCTGGTATTCAGAGATCAGTTGAATAAGTTTGTTCTTCTGTTCGTAGACAACATCCTTGTTTACTCGAGGACAGAGGAAGAACACAAAGGACATTTGAGGATAGTGATGGAGGTGTTGAGAAAACACCAATTGAAAGCGAAATTTTCTAAGTGTCACTTCTGGAGGAAGGAAGTGAGATTCTTGGGCTATGTTGTTTCAGAGAATGGTATTGTCGTGGACCCTGCGAAGTTGGCTACAGTACAGGATTGGTCTACGCCCAAGAATGCAACAGACGTAAGAAGCTTCTTGGGGTTAGCTGGATATTATCGTAAGTTTATCCAGGACTTCTCCGAGATAACAGCACCGTTGACTCAGTTGACTAAGAAAAATCAAGCCTTCGTCTGGGACGGAGTGTGTGAGAATGCATTCAAGAGTCTAAAAGAAAAGTTGACGCGTGCGCCAGTGTTAGTCATTCCTAAAGGGAATGAAGAGATGACGGTATACACGGATGCTTGTGGTACCGGACTAGGTGATGTACTGATGCAAGGAGGTAGGGTTGTAGCCTATGCTAGTCGGCGACTGAAACCGCATGAGAAAAGATACCCTATGCATGATTTGGAATTGGCGGCGATCATGTTCGCATTGAAGATGTGGAGGCATTATCTCTTGGGAGAAAGATTCGAGTTGTTTAACGATCATAAATCGTTAAAGTATCTTTTCTCCCAAAAGGATCTAAATCTCCGACAGCAAAGGTGGTTAAAGTTCTTGGCTTCGTATGATTTTGATATCGCATACACACATGGGAAAGGCAATGCGGTAGCCGATGCCTTGAGTAGGAGACATGCCAGTTTAGGGACTATGTTTCTTGAATGGAAGCAACTGGAGTATATCGCAGGGTATGATTTCAGACCAAAGTGCGAATTGGATCCAGAGATGTTAGCTAGTTTGACGATCAGACCCACTTTGATTGAGCGGATTGGTTCCAGTCAGAGGGATGATCCTAATCTATTGGAAATCATCTCCAAGTTAGATATGAATATCGATGATGAGGTGATGAATTTGTATGGGCTTGATCGAGAAAGGTGGCTTCGAAAGAATGGAAGACTAGTTGTACCCAACGTGAATGGTTTGAGAGATGAAGTGCTTAGGGAATGTCATCACTCAAAACTGACTATACACCTCGGTGGTGATAAGATGTATCGAGACATGAAGCAGACTTACTACTGGGAAGGGATGAAAAGAGACGTTGGGAAGTTTATATCCAAGTGCATGAATTGCCAGCTAGTTAAAGCCGAGCAAAAGAAGCCTAGTGGTTTGTTGCAACCATTAGAAATTCCCGAATGAAAATGGGAGCAAGTCTCGATGGATTTCATTGATGGTTTACCAAGGACTAAATCGGGACATGATAGCATTTGGGTAATTGTGGATCGATTGACCAAGAGTGCAAAATTTATACCAGTCAAATCGACCAGAACGACAACTAAGTTAGTTGAGTTGTGAGTGACTGAGACTCATTGTTTACTAGTGGGTTTTGGAAGAGCTTACAAGATGCTCTAGGTTCGGAATTATATCTCAGTACCGCGTATCATCCTCAAACCGACGGTCAGATAGAGAGGGTGAATCGTATATTGGAAGATCTCTTGAGAGCTTGTATATTGGATTTTGGTGGATCATGGGACGACCATTTACATCTAGTAGAGTTTGCATATAATAATAGCTACCAATCCAGTATCGGTATGGCTCCATATGAAGCTTTGTATGGAAGACCGTGCAACTCACCATCATGTTGGATAGAGACCGGTGAGAAGTTTGTGCTTGGACCAGATGTGGTAAGGGAAACTTCAGATAAGATTAAGATCATTCAACAACGGGTGAAGGCTGCCCAGGATAGGCAGAAGAGTTATGCTGACAAGAGGAGAAGAGACTTAAAATTCTCCGTTGGTGACTTGGTGTTTGTCAAGGTTTCTCCGTTGAAGAGTGTGGTATGATTTGGCAGGAGAGGCAAGTTGGCACCAAGATTTGTTGGCCCATTCCCAATTATCGAACAAGTTGGGAATTTGGCATATAGAATTGAATTACCAGAGAAGATGGCGGGAGTTCACAACGTATTTCATGTTTCCCAGCTAAGGAAGTTCGTGCACGACTCAGATATGACTATTTCACCCGATCAGTTAGAGGAATTCGAAGTGGAACCCGAGGCATTTGGGAACCGCAAGCCGATTCGTATTGTCGAGCACGATACGAAGCAACTTCGAAGGAAGGCGGTGAAGCTAGTCAAGGTTCAGTGGGGAGAGAAAGAGAATGACTGTACTTGGGAGACAGGGGAAAGCATTAGGAAGACGTATCCAGAACTCTTTGCCTGGTAAGATTTACTTTGCAATTTAGTTATTCCGCATGCTAGGATAGACTTGTTTTGCTTGTTTTGCGTGTTTGATTGTTGTTTTATGGTTGATAGGCATGCGGGACCCTTTGTGAGTTTTGGTTAGGGAAATTCGAGGGCGAAATTTCTTAAGGAGGGGAGAATGTAACAACCTGCATTCTACGCATCGGAGGATTGTAGAATATTTATTTCTTTCTCATATGAGGTCGTATGGTCATGTAGAGTTGGGAAACGACTATGGAGGTCGTTTCCCATGTTCATGATTTTTGTCGATTTTTAAATGACCGTTTTGCCCCTAGCTGATACTGTTTTGGCCATATCTTTTGACTGGAAAGGAATTTTGACCTAAAACCACTTCCATTGGCTTCGGATGATGGTTTACCTTTCCATAGAGTGGTCACATGTGGAAAACGGGCTTACCGTTTGGGAGAAATGGCTGAAATAAGTTTGGAAGGTGAAAACCTGCTTAACCGGGCCAAATAGGGTGATTAGTGAATGGGCCCATAACCCATTTCGGGATTAGGGTTATGGGGAGTCTGAAAAGGGTTAGGGATACATTCCATTTTAGTTTTCTAGCCTCCACTTACCTCTTCGAAACCCTAAAAACGGCCTCCAACCTCTAAATTACCTCCAAATCACTTTCTAATCAAGGATTAAGCTTAGCAACATCAAATCAAGGGAGATCTTCACCAAATCAAGATTATAACTGCTGTTTAGCAATAGTATTCACGCCATATCAGATATTTATTTCAGATCTAAGGTTTATTTGTGGCTAAGATGAGTGATTTGCATAGTTCCTCACTAATTATGGTTAATTAAGGGTAATTAGTGTTGATTAGCGAATTTATACACTAATAAATTCCGGAAAAATATTTATAAATTCTTAAATAATGTTTTAGACCTCTATTAGAAATTTGGGTTAATTTGATTAAGCTTTACTAATCATATCATTAGTTTTGCTTAAGCACGCTTAAGGGGAAAATATGGGTTTTTGGCTATGTTTGATCCATTTTAACCTATCATATTGTTGTTTTGATGTTTGTGGTTGATTATACATGTTGTTATGACTGTATGGTATGCTTTGTGATTGATTAGAATAGTTAGAGTGGTCGAAAACGCCATCGAGTGGCGGAAACAGCTTGCTGGACAAAGTGCAGGAAAGTTTATGAACCGATCGGATCGGATAGAAGCACGCACCAAACCGCTCACACCAGAAGTTTCCAATCCGATCCGCCTCTCGTGTGCTACTCCGACCCGATCCGCCAAAAGTGACCAAGACCGATCCGCTCGCATCTGAGGATCCCCGATCCAAGCCACCATGAGCTGGAACATGGAGCACAACCCGAACCCGATGGCACCCTCCGATCCGATCCGAAGAAGCTTGGCACGAACCGATCCAGTGGGGGATACTGAAGGCCGAACCGAACCGATGGCTGTGAGGAGATCCGAACCGATCCGGTGATGATCAATAACCCGAGATGCAAAGGTAATCCAAATGGAAGATAGAGCTCAGGATCCAGTTGGGAACCAATGAGTTCACTTCATGATTGGGCTTTGCTGCGGGACGTGTGCTAAGGAGTTGTCGACGTTCATAACTTCGATTCACTACTAAAAAGGAATGATGGGCTACATATCAGTGCAGTAGAGTCATCATGACTCGAGGGGCAAAGTGATTGTAGTAAGATTATGAGCCAGTGCAGTGGAGCCGTTGTGACTCCATGGGGCAGAGTGGACATAGTAAAGGATTAGTAAGGCTATGACCCAGTACAGTGGGGTAGGTACGACTCCATGGGGCAAAGTGGACATAGTGAAGGATTAGTGGCTATGAATCAGTACAGTGAAGCCGTTGTGACTTCATGGGGCAGAGTGATCATAGCAAAGTATTGGTTGGTCGAAGTGGTGGATATCGTATGCTTTACGCACTGAGTGAGAGATGTGAGGATGGTTGCTATGCTTGATTGTTTTCCATCACTATGACATGCACACCCCCACCCCCGTATGCTTGAACACCATATGTTAGTGGCACCTTAGCGTGCTGTACAATATGTAGTGCTAACTCTTTGGTTGCAGGTCCAGGTTCAGGTATGGTTTAGTATACCTGTTATTGTTCTGTTTAGCTGCTTATCGCTCATACCAGACTTTTGTCTGGCTCAGAGTTTTATGTCTCTTCTTATTACTCTGGGTGCTCCTAAACGAGCAGACTAGAGACAGGTTAGCTGGTGATGCACGAGTAGCTGATCCGGAGGCGAGCAGGAGGCTTCCATGTATGATATATATATATATATATATATATATACACACACATACATATATATTCTCCCTGTGTCATTGGTGGTCACTACTTGGGCATTAGTAGTGTATCTTCCTTATCTTGCTTTAGAGACAGTTTTACTGTTGTGGAACATAAGCTTATTTGGATTTTCCGTTGCTATGATAGTTGTCTCAGCTTATACACTGCCTCGCCTGTTTTATGTCAAGTATGTTGTTATTATATTTTGTTCCATGCGCTGTGGGACATTCTGCAGGTTCTTTATTGATTCCTCATCTTCTTCCTTTTCTTCTGACGACCGTTCTGTGCTAACTGGGCATGTGTACAACGCAAATTTTTGGAGTGAATGTCAGTTGGTGCGGGGCGGGCCGTCACAAAACCTGTACAATAATGATGTTCAGTTATGTGGTGCATTAGCCGTGTGTTGGTGGAAACCAACACATACATTTCACTTTATTTTCGGAGAGATTGGATTTACGCCACTAAATTTTACCATCCTTACTGGCATACCAATTGGTGAGGGTGCAACTTTACCTTACGATGAGCGATATCAGCGGTATGACCTATTGGATAGTATATTCGCACATTTGGACTTACAGGGGGAGGCTTATCAAACAATCATCAAATTAGAACCTCTTTCATTAGGCAAGCCATCATGAAATTAGTGGAACCTCGGCCTGCAGTTCACCACTTAGATATTCTCAGATTATTCTTATTATATATGATAGGTAATTTATTCTTTACGAATTCATCGAACACATTGCCATGTGGATATGTAGCTGTTGTTGCGAACGTGTCGTTTGACAGTGCTCCTACCACATATGACTGGGGTACGCCGATTCTAGCTCATTTGTACAAGGGTTTGGACCAGCAGTGCACTATTAGGGCTTGTGGGTCGTCGATTACAGGTTTTTGGGAGGTTCTGCAGTATTGATATTTTGAGTACTTTCATAACATGACCTTTCCGACCTTAGATCCTACGCAATCACATTTCTATCCTCGAGTGGAAGCTTGAGCCCCCGAAAACCGGCGGTATGTACCAGGAGGTGATTGTTGTCATGTATTGTAGTGGCTCGTAATCAGATAGAGATGAGGACCACACGATAGTCAGTTTTGTGGCGTACGTTTGCTGATTCCCCTTTCTTGTCAGGCCCAGCCCAATAGCACGCTCAGTTTCTGTCACATAGACGATTTCCATTGGTATCGTCACCACCTGCTTTAGGATGTTATTGGTACTTGGGGGAGCGTTGTTGGCGACAGTTATTCGATGTTGATGTTGTTCCCGACGATCCCCACCCTGATACAGGTCATCTACGGGTTTATTCCAGTGTTGATTTGCAGCAGTATGCCGGTGAGTGGTGGCCACCTGAAAGATTTATTATTACCGGTAGGGATTACATTTCTTTTTTAGGGTCGTTTTATACGTCGTCTAATATGACAATGTTTGTTCATGCCGCCGCAGTTGATTTAGTTTGTCCATCTGCCTACACTCTATTTGGTGATCCAGTTGTATTACGTGACCTGTCTCTGGGTACGCTTACTTTGCAGAAGCCTCCTTGTTATCAGCCTACTCAGCCTTCTAGGCAACCTCCTCAGCCTCAGCCTCAGCCTCCTCAGCCGACCTATTACGTTTGGACTGTGGGCATTCCTAGCACATTCGGTCCGGATACGTACGTAAATTCTCACGGCCTATTGTTACACAGTTTCCAGATCCCGCTATTCTTCCTTACGAGGAACTATATCGTATGCATATTGGACTTCGCGATACTATGTATAGAGAGCATAAGCGCGTAGTTGATCAGTTGACGGCTCGTGTTAGCGAGCTAACTGCTGAGGATGACGAGCGATCTCATCCGACACGACGAGTAGATGACGATGATGATGACCATGTCGATAGTGGACCAGCAGTTGATCTTGTGGATGATTCGTGGTTCTTTAGTGATATGCGTTAGATTCATTTTATGTGGTATTTAGTGTAGCTAGATATATATGTACGTTATCCTATTAGTGTGTTGTACTAGTAATTTTATGTAGTATGTACGATCTTATTGTTATCTTATTTGTTAGAGTGTAATCTTATATGTAAGCTGTATGCTTGTAAGATCTTATTATAGTTGTTATCTTTCTGTATCTATCTTTTGTACCTTGTAACTTATCTGATTATTTTTAATACTCATATAGTTGATTTTGGACTAGTACATATTATTTGTAATGGATGTGTGTAATAACTAATGATGTGCATAAAGATATAACAGTTTATAAGCATAAGGATACAACAATAGCACAAATAGATCCAACTATAAGCATAAAGATACAACAGTTTATGAAGATACAACAACTTACAATAGTACATGCGAACTAAAACATCAAACCATGAAGTCGGAAACGGTAACTTAAAAACACTACATGTTACGTTTAGTCTTAAAGGAGGCGACTTATGTTCAATCGCAATTGTTCAACATCCCTTTGAACACGTCTAATCTCTCGCTCGAGTTCGTTAGCATATGTAATTCCCCGAGGACATAAAGGTTGGTCTATCCATTCCGTGTAATTGCAACCATTTGGATAGGATGGACATATCTGCATGCGCCGACCTATATTGTTTCCCTCTGCTCGAACAACAACTTCAACCGCATACTTGCAGTAGCAACGAACTGGATAGGAATCAACTACATGTTCTTGCGGAGGAACTCGATAGAACTCTACTTCTTGCGTCGATTGATCGACCGACTGTTCAGATGATACTTGAACAGGTGGTACTTGCGTTTCATGTGTAAGTTGAACGTTCACCTGTTCGTGCGGTGGTCCAGTTCGAGGTCTCATTTGGTTTAGAAACTGTAATTCGTCTTGAAGCTCCTATTGCCTCATCTCTTCGTGTGCCCGTTCCTCAAAATCTGTAGATGATGACCTCGAAGACATTTTCAGTGAGTGCTAATAGTAGAAGGTGCTCTAAGAATGGGTACAAAGTTGTTTTAATCGTTTGAGTGAGGTAAGTGGTGTGTAACTTAACATATGTACATATAGCTGCAAGATTGGTAATGTGTGAGTGGCTAGTAGCTACACTATGATTTACGTTTTGTGACTTTCAAAGAATGTGTCGGCAGTAAAACAATTATTGATGTAACCGATCACTGATACGACTGTAGGGAATACTGTAGGGAATCTGCTTTTGATTGATAACGTATATCGAGGACGACCCAAACAGGACAAAGGAATAAGGGTTGCACTATAATCCGAATACTTCTAAAAGAGTGACATGACTCCACTCACTACAGGGTAGCAATCCACCATAGCACCAATATATAATTGACTTTGAAGATGTATAAACTTTGACTGAATGTCCAGGATGCAAAATATAACGGATTTTGGCAAAACCAAAAACATTCAAATCTCTTTTGAAATATCTTTCTAATGAACCCGAAAAATCCAAATTTCATACTGAGAATCAAAAGTTATGATCAAATGAATAGTAAATGCAGAATTCAAAATAAACATAGCGCAGACATTGAACTTTGACTGAGTGTGCAAGATGCAAAATATAATGGATTTTAGCGAAACCAAAAACATTCAAATCTCTTTAGAAATATCTTTCTAACGAACCCGAAAAATCCAATTTCATAGCGGGAATCAAAAGTTATGGCCAAACGAATAGTCAATGCAGAATTCAAAATAAACATAGCGCGAACGTTGAACTTTGACTGAATGTGCAGGATGCAAAATATAACGGATTTTGGCGAAACCAAAAACATCCAAATCTCTTTAGAAATATCTTTCTAACGAATACGAAAAATCCAAATTTCATAGAGGGAATCAAAAGTTATGGCCAAATGAATAGTCAACATTTCTTGTGATGTAAACGGTCACTGTAGGGAATATAACATAATATCACGAGATTAATAGTAACATAATATCACTGTTGGGAATCTAACATTTTTTGATGCCAACATTTTTCGTACTGCAATGATGTGAATGGTCTATGTAGGGAATCTAACATAATATCACGATACCTCAGTAATCAGTATTTTACTATGTTGAATGGTAGCGCTTGGTAGTACATTATTCTTATAAGTATTGCATATTTGATAATTAATCCCATAACTTTATATCTTCAAGCAGTACCATTCCAGACTCAAGTGAGAAAATTAATTTCCTTGCTTGCTTATTCTACTTATAGTAACTCTACTTATTCTACTGATGCATAGGTTTCATGGACGATTCTGAAATAAGTGATAAACAAATGGGAAGGAATTTTGATGAGTACGAACGGAGCCTAGGCAACAACGAAGTTGAGTTAGTTCATGATACACAAACTGGAGCAGTGGCTACAGCGATTCAACATCGAGCGGTTACAACTCCGTGTCCTTCTCCAGTAAATCAACGACCTAGTAATAGTGTGCAAACAATGAATTCTCCAACTTGAGAATTTTCTTCCAAGGATTCGCTGGCCCTTGTAAAAGCCAAAATTGAGGTGGAAAAAAGAGATGAGTTACTAACGCAAAGTGGAGGGGGTTTAACATATGAAGAAAGATGGGCAATGATCATGAGGCTATACAACAACCATCGTTCCCGGCCGAGTAGACGAACATCAGTTGAAATCCAAATGGCTAATCGTCATTTTGCAGATGGTTGTGATCGGTACACAAAGATTATCGAAGCTATTGAAGACGAAAACATATTTTAAACAAATCAAGCAACATATGATTCTCGTGACCTTTTCGAGTATGGTGAGGAATTTTTGTTGGCTACGAAGCGTATAAACTCCACTACAGTTGGTTGACCCGCTATGGAACTGAGTAGGCTTATAGTATTATGATTTTATTGTTGTTTTAATGTCTATTTAATTTGATGTTTGTACGTAGAATATGGAGTTATATGTAAATCTTGTTATGTCAGTGTGCTATTTAAGAATTTTGTCTTTCTAAACGAGAAGAGAGCTATCTTGTTCAACATCAATTTCAAACGTTTATACATTCCAAACAACACATACATGAACTAGAACAACATCATTGACATAACCAAGACAATCTTGTGGACCCGTGAACTAAAGTCATTATCCTTTCATTTTATGACTTTTTGTATACCCGTGAACTAAACTCATTATCTTGTGGACAATCTCGTGGACCCCTTTCATTTTTTGTCTTTTTGTATACCCATGAACTAAACTCATTATCCTTTTTATGTCTTTTTGTATACCCGTGAACCAACATTGGATGCTTGCATTAAAAACTCACCTACAAAGGTGGTGTGGCCTACAAAATTAATATAACTAATAGTTTCATTCACAAGCAAACACATATACTCATAAAAGATGTATAAGTACACTATGTCGTGTGAACCAAACACATTCAATTTTGTTCCACAAAAAAAAAATATACACCTTGAATGTTTTGAAGTGATCATGGCTTCTCAAGTTCATCATCGTCTTCGTCTTCTTCCGATGAAGGTCAAAACCATCGCAACAAGCAACGTATGTATCAACGAGAAACTTTAAATGCAATGCAATGTGATATCGCAAAGAGTTCACAATCAAACCAAGGAGGTAGTATGATGGGAAGAAGAGATATACACTACGGACGTGACTATGCGGGAGGCCACAATCAGTTGATGAAGGATTACTTTGTGCCATACCCTACATACGACGATGTATACTTTCGTCATAGATTTCGTATGTCAAGGACAGTGTTCGATCGAGTTCTAAACAAGGTTTCCGAATCCAATATATTTTTTATCCACAGGAAAAATGGAATCAACAAACTTGGAGTTTCACCACTACAAAAAAGTAGCTACGGCACTTCGTATTATTTCGTATGGAAGTTCAGATGATTCATTAGATGACAAATTACAGATTGGTGGATCAACGGCAGTTTTGTGTTTGAAAGAATTCTGCAAAACAGTTGTTCGTGTCTCCGGTAAAGAGTACCTCCGATCACCCACCGAACACGACATTGAACGATTGTTAGCAATGGGAGATCAACGTGGTTTCCCAGGTATGTTGGGAAGCTTAGATTGTATGCATTAGACATGGAAAAACTGTCCAGTAGCACTACAAGGCCAATACAAAGGACACACTAAGAAAGCTACGTTGGTGTTAGAAGCCGTAGCTTCTTTCGATTTGTACATATGGCATGCCTTTTTTGGCGTTCCTGGATCACTCAACGATATTAATGTCTTACGAAAATCATACTTGTTTAATGATTTGTACAACGATCTTTCGCCGCCGTGCAACTACAAAATTGGCGGTAACGACCATTCTGTTGGTTATTATTTAGTAGACGGAATTTACCCTAAATGGAAAACACTTGTGCAAGCATTCAAAAAGCCGAACAATGCCAAAGATGCCAAGTTTACAAAACAACAAGAAAGTTTGCGAAAAGACATAGAAAGAGCATTTGGATTCTACAGGGACGGTTTCAAATTTTACGACAAGAAGTGCGCTATCATGAACAGACAGTTATATCAGATATTTTGTATTGTTGTATTATACTACATAATATGATAGTTGAAGAAGAAAGGGGAGGATTTGAACTGCAACTTCAGAACTATCCGGATATAGCAGTAGCATTTACGAGAAAGCCGTATAAGGACCCGAATACTTTTGTAGAATGCTTGCAACGTATCCAGGACGTTAGAGATCCCCAAGCACATCTTGAATTAGTGGACGAATTGGTGGAACATTTCTGGGAGCATGCGAGAAACCAGTAGGAAGTGGATTAACGTATCTACATATTCAAGTTAATAACTTAAGTTCGCTTCGTAATATTTATGTTTTTATGCTTTTATGTATCGTTGAATGCTAGTTTTATGAAATATTCCGTTATTGTTCTCTTGTAACAACATAAAAGCCAAATCTAATTAAGGAACTGGTACATAACACTAAGGACACTTACACTACATCCATGGCTACTACATCACCGGTACTTAATAATTAGAAAATGCATACACAACATAAAACAAACAACTACAATTAAACGATGAAAACGTCAATCCGTCCTATCCTATGCGTCTTTTGCGGCAAGATTCTAGTTCCTGCTCCAGTAATAAGCATTGCATTGGGTTTAATGCATCAAGGTTGACAGTCATAAGTGCCCTATCATCTAAACGTTCGAGTCGAGCCAATTCACGCTCCCTAATATCCAAATCACGCTCTCTTGATGTTTGTACTTCTTCATGTCTTCGTTGTTTTTCCTTAGCTCTCTCAGTTCTCTTAGCTTCCTTGGCTTCCGCCAAAAGGCGATTACATCCATCAGAAGCTAGCATTTGACAATTTAGTTGTACGTAATACGGACTATAATCTATGACTGCTTTTTTTTCCTTTGAATTTACCAGGAGGCCTACCACCAGCACTAGTAGAAAAAGGGGTGTTTTCTTGAGGATCTGGACTTCTCGGGCTAGATTCCTCCATCGGCCTCCTCGGCATAAATCGCGATGCTAAGTGCTCTTGGCGTATGTTGCTCCATTTTTCTTCCCTAGACAGAATGGCGTAACAGTTGTGCAAGTTGAATGGTACGTTTTTGTGCTCTGCCATGTACAGTTCGTTTGCTTTGCTTAGCTGTGTGGATTTAAGTAGTGTAAGTTGCTACAATTATGCAGTAAAAAAATTGTATAAGTAACTATGTATGTGATAATTGCCAAGTCAAAATCATTGGCACCACTTTGCCGTCTACTTTCTAGTCCTGCCATAATCTCCTTCCAACTCTGACAGTTAGCATTGATTCTTTTCCACGACTGTTTCAAAGAGTTTACAGTTCTCGATGGGTTTTGTGGACTGCGGCCGTTGAATAATCTCAGAACAGAACTCCAAAATGAGTTTTCCGTCTGACTAGTACCTTTAACATTATCTCTAGAGCATTCGACCCAACAAAAAGTGAGTTTTGCTTGTTCTTCTACAGACCATTTCACTATTTTGTTTGGTCTTCTCACTAGTGTGTTCGCATATATATCAGGAATTTCAGTAACGTCAACTTCTGTTTCCTCAATCATGTCGCTATTGTCTCCAAAAATACTGTTTAAATTTCTTGATATATTTGGAGAAGTTTCATGCGAGACTAACCTTTGCTGGCTACTAGGAGAAGCATAGTGATGATCAATGTAATTTCACTGCAAAGATGGGCTATGTCCAGAACCAGAACTTTGAGTATTCTGATAATAATTGGAGTTTTGCTGCAATAGATAGAAATTGGGCTTTGTTGAGCATAACAGTTTGGACCATTTGGGAAGTTACCATAATGAGGATTTTGATTATGTGGGTACGTGGATTGCATAGGAGACTGAATGCGGTCGGACTGGTAACTTTGTTGATGTCGAGAAGATTTTGAAGCAGCTTTCTTGCCTTTAAAATTTAGTGACATTGCAAATATATTGAAAAGGTAATGAAGAAGGAAGAGATGAGTGTGTTATGCTGTAAAAATCAATGTGCATATATATAACCATCAACAAAACGGTCAAAAACAAGCAACTGTCGGAAACAAAATGGTCAAAAACAAGCAACAACGGCTAATATAGCCATATACGGTTTGGGTAAAGCCGGCCAGGAGGGAGAATTTTTAAAATCCCCCCCCTCCGGTTTTACCCAAACTGGCCAGGGTGGGGACACGGGTCCCCACCAAACCGGTGTGTGTAAAACCGATTATGCCATAACCGGTTTTACACACACCGGCCATGGCCAGGTTGTTAGAGCAACCAATCGGTTGCTCCAGCACCTTCAGTGTGGCCAAAGCAACACTGAAGGAACCTGTGACCCAACTGGTGGACACGGTTGCTGGGAAGCCGACCCACGGTTGGGAATGCTCTAACTACTACTTTACTTTCACGAAATAACAACAATTTATATCTGCAATATTTCCTTAAATATTTTATTTCAAATGCCTATAAAAACAGATCGCCACTCCATCAAACTCAAATCCATTCATTCCTCCTCCAACAGAAATAAAGCATCGCAGTCGATCTCCATGAACTTCGAAGACGGGCTGAGTAACCCTAACAAAGAGAAGGTCAAGCTACCACTGAAGCATCGTATGCATGGGAAAAATGGTGAAATTTCAGTTTTACCCTTTAAAACAAGAAGAAGGTTTCGTCGCTTTGTCAATGTCACAGAGCCGTCGATGCCGATTCCTGTAAGAAGACCTACGCAGGTGATGTATCTGACAGGGAAGAAGGTGACCCAGAGCAACGCCGACAGAAACCAGCACCGATTCCAGCTAATGGCCAAGGACGTACTCGAATCTGGTACCAATGAGTTCGTCGCACTTGGGAGGAGAGCGATGGACAGTGGCGGACCCAGCGAACTATCTCACGTAGGGCCAATTTATTATAAAAATAAGCACCAAACAAAAAAAGTTAAAAGCTGCCGTACTTGAAGCTTTAAAGAAGAATAACTAAAATTGGGGTAAATATAGTAGAACAATTCCTCTTACATTGTTCGGATATGGCCAAGAAAATAAATGAGCTAGGGCCTAGTATTAAATTTTAAGCTTGTTTAGCCATTTTTCATTGATACAGGTGGGGCCACTGCCCTAGCTGGCCTGGCAATGGCTCCGCCCCTGGCCATGGACCTTGATCAGCCATTGGATGTGAACGTAAGGGGTAGGATGGGCGATGCGTATAAGACGGTGTTTAAGTATGTAGCTAGTTCGGGTACGTTCAGGTTGATAGGTCCGGGGTACACTGATTTTCTGATGAAGTCGGGGCTGAGACAAGGGCAGTTGATCGATATCTGGGGCACCTCTGCAAATCTGAGTGGTGATGGGGCTGAGATTTGGATCATGTTGATCAACTATGATGAATGATGACCTGTTGGATTAACACTCCTTTGTTAAGATTGAAACTATATATTGATTCGTTGATTAGTTTATTAGCTGTTGATTGATAATCAAACTTGTAATCTGAATTTAATTATCAGGCTCTTTTGATTGATATATGTCAATTAATCTCTTACTGTTATGCCTTCTGACCAGTACTTGATCATGTATGAATCATATGTTAGAAAAACGAAATGCATTAAGGTAAAATTTTGTGCACTAGAACTTATACACACTTCATTTTTGGTAAAGAATATATGATAAGATTGCCTATTTAATTTCTTAATAAACAAGAACTCCAAAATATCTTAAGTGTTGATTATTGATAATTAGTCTTGTAGTTTGAATTTAACTATTAGGCTCTTCTGATTTTGTTTCAGTGAAAAGAGTGGTTCATTCATGCTTGATATATATATATCAATTAATCTCTTACTATTATGCCTTCTGACAAGTACCTGATCATGTATAAATTTTGTGCACCAAAACTTATACACATTTCATTTTTAGTAAAGAATATATGATAAGATTGCCTATTTAAGTTCTTAATAAACAAGAACTCTAAAATATCTTCCCATAACCGATCAACTGAAATATGAAAATCACAAATAATAATCATAACAATCTGATGAAGAAACAAATTATTTTTCAACTAAGAAATTATAGTTGTTAATTTAAATAGTTTCCAAATTTAAGCATTTTTATGAAATTTAATTAGAATCACTTTTGTTGAAATGTTCTGACATAAAAGGAACTAAAGACGTTGCAGTTTTGGCTGAATTTTGAGTTCATTTTTCGTATATAAATATATGGTAAATACTGATGCATAATTCAAATTTTCCCATGATTAGTCATAAAATTGATGGCCTATGCTTGGCTTCTTACGTAATGTTTGCTTGCCTACGTCCTGACTCTTAAGCTTATTTCAGTAAGACATGTTGAAAGGAGTATGTTCATATATTCAAAAGATTTGTCTATTGTTAGTCGAAATCAATTTTGTCTTAAGTTAAAAACTGTTGAAGTATGCGATACTATGTATTAGATCTAGAGGATACTTTGGATCTGGAGGATATTTTGGATCTAGAGAATATTTTGGATCTAGAGGATATTTTGAATCTAGAGAATATTTTGGATCTAGAGGATATTTTGGATCGGGAGAATATTTTGGATCTAGAGGAAATTTTGGAGGAAATTTTGGGAATTTCCATATACTTCTCTATGCCTATATAAGCTACATCGAATACAAAAGGAGGTGGATCACAAATCAAGAGATTAGATCTAAGACTATTCTAATTAGGGTTTAGGCAATCCTAATCTTCTTCAATTCCTTTCTCCACAAAATCAAATTTTTCTAGTAAATTTGATCATTGTAATCAATCTCTTGTACTCTTCTATTGATATTAATAAAGGTTTCTCTATCAAAGTGGACGTACACTGACAAGACGTCGGTGGAACCACTATAAATCCCTGTGTGATTTAGTTTCTCGTTATTGCTCTATTATTTCCATTGTTTGGTGATTGTGATTGGCTTGGATAATGTAACAACCCGAAAATCTGGTCCAGTTTAAAATTTTTATTTTGGCAATTTTAGCGAATTTTGAACATTTAAAAATGATTATTTTAAATAATATCGACGAGAAATTTATTTTGAATATAATTCGAACGTATATATTATATACGTCATCGTTAGAATATAAATAATTATATATAATTATAAAAGGAATTGAAAATGGCGCGGTAGTTCGATAATTCGATTTCAAACTTCAATTGAACGTACCGGGTGCAAAACAATCCGGATTTTAGTGAAACCAAAAAAATTAGGATCTATTTGTGAATATCTTTCCAACGAATCCGAAAAAATGAAATTTCATAGCGGGATTCAAAAGATATGTCCAGTTGAAAATTCTGAATAGTCGCTATGGAATTCAGGCCCTTAAAAATGGAATTTTTGCAAACGACCTCGGAATTCGACGAAACCACTTTTGTCGGGTCCATGATGTAAAGTTATTGCTAGATTCCAAGTTTCATAATTTTTCGATTCAATATGTGAGCGTGGCAGAGGAAAATGCGTTTGACCAGTTTCAGTTGATTTTAATCGACTGGAAAATGGCCATTTTTCAAACGGTCTCAGAATTCGACGAAATTAGTTTTGTTAGGACCGTATCGTCAATACGAAGCTAGAAAATATTTTCTGGAATTTTTTGAGTTCGTATGTGACCCCGGTAAATTGAAATGTGCGTTCAAATTCAATATATAATGATTTAAACTTTAATTTGAACGAAAACTGATCGTAACAGCCGAAATGGTTTACGAAACATGTCCCATTGTGTTCGGAATGGGGGTAACTAGTTAGGGGCGACAGTCGTTGGGCCTTGTTTGGTGTTCGAATGTAAAGTCAACTTTTTAAGGAGAAATAATATTAAATTATTATATTATATATATTTTTAAACATCTCACCCCTCATTCCCTCTTATCTCTCCTCGTGTATAGAAATAAAAAATAAAAATAAAAAAAGGGGCGCCGAACCCTAGCCAGGCGCCGCCGTCGTCCGCCGATACCCCCCCTCGATCGCCTCCCCCTCCGTCCAAACCCCCGCGCCTCCGACCTCCATCTCTCCTCCTTCTCCCCTGTAAATCGAAACCCCCTTTCCTCCCAAATCCGTCGCACTCCCATCGTCAGAGCCACCACCCACCTTCGCCCCAACCACCGGAAGGCCGCCGCTTCATCTCCATCCCCTCCAGCCCTGCGCAGCGCCACAACAGTTCCCCGAGCCGCCTCCACTTCCAGCTGAAGCCACCAAAAGGTGTCCATCGCTCCACCCAAGCGCAACGCAGCCACCGGAGGACCTTCAAGCGCCGCCTTTGACCACCAGCACCCTCCCCGATCGTCGGAGGTCCCTTCCCCTCATCGTTCAGCAGCTGTAAGTCGTCTATTGCCATTTTTAGTCATGTAAACAACTTAAAAATTCGATTTTTATATATTGAATAGCGAAGTAAAAATTCGATTTTTATATATTGAATAGCGAAGTAAAAATTCGATTTTTATATATTGAATAGCGAAGTAAAAATTCGATTTTTATATATTGAATAGCGAAGTAAAAATTCGATTTTTATATATTGAATAATGAAGTAAAAATTCGATTTTTATATATTGAATAGCATAGTAAAAATTCGATTTTTATATATTGAATAGCATAGTAAAAATTCGATTTTTATATATTGAATAGCATAGTAAAAATTCGATTTTTATATATTGAATAGCGAAGTAAAAATGTGATTTTTATATATGTAGAGAATACGGGCAGTGAAAGGTGACAAGAGGCAGAACGACGAAGATTTCTACCTAAGAAGAGTCATGGCGTTGGATTAGCTATTCTGTGAGAACTTCTCACCTTTCAATTTAATTTTTCTAGTTATAAATATATACTAGGATGCAGACGGTGTTTAGTAGCACCCGACACCCGTCGTCCACAGACCATGGACGGCTTGTTTGTTTGTTTGTTTAATTTTGATGTGTAGTTGATTGTGTGATGCGATGAGAAATGAAATAAAATATTTATATAGTTAAAAATATTTTATAGTTAAAAATAGAATTTTTAACGTGTATATGAAATGAAATAAAAATAAACAAATCGGACGATTTGTTTATATACACACATTTGACTGATATTGATTGGGACGATAAATTTTACACATCGCCCAACTGCACAAATAAAATCCGTGTTTGATTGTTTGAAACCCCACACGGGTATTGGGATGATATTTGACGTACACTAATCCCGATTGTTTAGTTGTATGTCGATTGATTGATTGACAGACTGTTATAAGCGTTGAATATTTATATTTGATGCTTATACAGTGTAGAATGCACTTTGGATGATCGTTGACTATTCATCGTTGTTACTGTATACATGTGTTGTAGAAAATCCATATAATTAACATTATATGGTAATTGATTGAGCCTCATTCCAGTTTTAAAATAGAAATATTTGAAATAGAAATATTTGAAATAGAAATATTTGAAATAGAAATATTTGAAAAAGAAATATTTGAAAAAGAAATATTTGAAGTAGAATATTTGAAAATCGAAATATAAGAAGCCGCGTTGATAGACTGACGCCATTTTTACGTGACCGATATTCATATCGATTTTATTCAAATTGAAGTGAATATTAGAGTGAACTGAAATTCGAATTCAATTGAATTGATTTGAAATTCAAAATAAACTGAAATGAATTGAAATAGAATTGAAATCGTTTTGAAATGAATTCGAATAGAATTACAATAGAATTGACATCGTTTTGAAATGAATTCGAATAGAATTGAAATAGAATTGAAATCGTTTTGAAATAAATTTGAATAGAATTGAAATCGTTTTGAAATGAATTCGAATAGAATTGAAATCGTTTTGAAATGAATTCGAATAGAATTGAAATCGTTTTGAAATGAATTCGAATAGAATTGAAATCGTTTTGAAATGAATTCGAATAGAATTGAAATAGAATTGAAATCGTTTTGAAATGAATTCGAATAGAATTGAAATAGAATTGATATCGTTTTGAAATGAATTCGAATAGAATTTAAATCGTTTTGAAATGAATTCGAATAGAATTGAAATCGTTTTGAAATGAATTCGAATAAAATTGAAATCGTTTTGAAATGAATTCGAATAGAATTGAAATAGAATTGAAATCATTTTGAAATGAATTCGAATAGAATTGAAATAGAATTGAAATCGTTTTGAAATGAATTCGAATAGAATTGAAATCGTTTTGAAATGAATTCGAATAGAATTGAAATAGAATTGAAATCGTTTTGAAATGAATTCGAATAGAATTGAAATCGTTTTGAAATGAATTCGAATAGAATTGAAATCGTTTTGAAATGAATTCGAAATGAATTCGAATAGAATTGAAATCGTTTTGAAATGAATTCGAATAGAATTGAAATCGTTTTGAAATGAATTCGAATAGAATTGAAATCGTTTTGAAATGAATTCGAATAGAATTGAAATAGAATTGAAATCATTTTGAAAAGAAAATCGACGAAGTATATATTATATATATAATATAATGGTCTGAATAGAACGCGCCGCGCCGCGGCAGTTCGCGAATTTCGACCATTGACTTCGAACGGATATTAGGGGAGATCCGACCGTCGGATTCTCCTAAATCCAGAACCGTTGGGTTCGTATCGAAAAGAGCTTTCTAACGAATATTAGAAATTTGAAATCTAATGGTTGGATTTGGAATTATGTCCAAATCTATTTTGAAAAAGGTCGCTGTAAGTGCAGTTCGATGGCCGTTGATGGAAATCGACTGTACGGGCCTTGATAAAATTATTAAAAATAGTAATAATTTGCGTAAAATCATAAGAAATCATTTGTGAAGATTTGGGATGGAAAACTCCATATTTGAAAAGATAAAAATAGATTTTTTTCGAAATGAACTAGTTTTGAACTAGAATTATAATTCTATTTATTTTTAAATAAATAAATTGGATTTGAAATGGTTTTGAAAATAACCAGAATTTCCAATAATTATATTGGAATGGATTGAATCGAAATTGTCTTCGGAATATTTCGATGTTGGATTTCGTGATGATACAGATATTGTTATGGAAATTTGAAAGATATGTATACATATATCGTTATTTCCAATACGATATTTGTTGGTCGTAGAATTTGATATTGAATATAAGCCGATATATTTTCTATTCAGATCCTTGTATTTAATATCAAATGTGATTTGGGTTTGTCGTGAATGGTGTCTTCATCAACACTGTTCTTGAACCCAGTTTTACTTCATGGGATGAATAGGTTGGGATTGGGAAATTAAAACAAATGATTACTTCGGTAAGGTTCGTTAATCCCGACTAGTTGAATCGAAATTCAAAAGATGATTAAAGAATAAATTCAAGGAATTTATCTTGGATAAAATTAATGGGAACTTTTCCCTATGAATGTGAAATTTAGAAACTAACTGTCGGTTAGCCAAGCAGAATGGTTTTCTGGATATTGATTTGATGTTGGTTTCGGCCTTCGAGGTTAATATTTGGGAAATTATTCTCTTGATTAATTTACGGTTAGTGACTGATGAATTGGAATGAGGCGTATGTTGTGTTTGTGTAACACTTATTTAAAATATACGCGAGTTATTCGGAAAGACCGGGTTTATCCCATTCTGAATAACTGATACGACGATAAGTCGAAGATGAAGACGGTGGTCGAAGACTGGAGGTCTTCACGTCGTTTGGGTGATTACTGATGATCTCGATTGGGCTGTACACCCAAGAAGATGGAAACAGTTGGTGATCGTCCAGACGTGCTTGGATATTTTAAATACGTTTGGACGATCACCAACTGTTTCCATCTTCGTGGGTGTACAGCCCAATCAAGATCATCAGTAATTACCCAAACGACGTGAAGACCTCCGGTCTTCGACCATCGTCTTCATCTTCGACTTATCGTCGTATCAGTTATTCAAAATGGGATAAACCCGGTCTTCCCGAATAACTTGCGTATATTTTAAATAAGTGTTACACAAACACAACATACGCCTCATTCCAATTCATCAGTCACTAACCGTAAATTAATCAAGAGAAAAATTCCCTAAATATTAACCCCGAAGGCCGAAACCAACATCAGATCAATATCCAGAAAACCATTCTGCTTGGCTAACCGACAGTTAGTTTCTAAATTTCACATTCATAAGGAGAGGTTCCCATTAATTTTATCAAAGATAAATTCCTTGAATTTATTCTTTAATCTTCTTTTGAATTTTGATTCAACTAGTCAGGATTAACGAACCTTACCGAAGTAATCATTTGTTTTAATTTCCCAATCCCAACCTATTCATCCCATGAAGTAAAACTGGTAATACTTCATATCTAACACCACGGTGTTATCGGTAAATTCAATTACCATTTCACATTCAAATCTAATTAAAGATTTAACTATCGCCTGGAGTAAAATTGGTGATACTCCATTCTCGATTATTTCAATCTAATTAAAGATTCATTAAAACTCCACTTAGTTTTAATCTTTAACTGGGTTAAAGAATCAGTGTCATTTAAAACACAGTTCACGATAAACCCAAAATCACATTCCATTAATTATCGGGTTAAAGAACGAGTGTTATTTAAAACACTGTCCACGATAAACCCAAAAATCAATATCAATTCAATTCCAATTAAATATTATTTAATTGGTACACTTCATTAAATCTAAATAAAAAGATTTAATCTTTTCTCAACTGGGTTCAAGAACAGTGTTAGTGAAGACACCATTCACGACAAACCCAAATCACATTTGATATTCAATACAAGGCTCTGAATAGAAAATATATCGGCTTATATTCAATATCAAATTCTATGATTAACAAATGTCGTATTGGAAATAACGATATAAATATATATCTTTCAAATTTCCCTAACAACATCTGTATAATCACGAATTCCAACATCGAAATATTCCGAAGACAATTTCGATTCAAATCCACTCCAATGCAATCATTGGAAATTCTGGTTATTTTAAAAACCCTTTTCAAATTCAATTTATTTATTTAAAAATAAATAGAATTATAATTCTAGTTCAAAACTAGTTCATTTCGATAAAAATCTATTTTTATCTTTTCAAATATGGAGTTTTTCATCCCAATCCTTTCTAAATCATTTCTTATGATTTTACACAAATTATTACTATTTTTAATAATTTTATCAAGGCCCGTACAGTCGATTTCCATCAACGGTCATCGAACTGCACTTACAACGACCTTTTTCAAATTTGATTTGGACATAATTCCAAATCCAACCGTTAGATTTCAAATTTCTAATATTCGTTAGAAAGCTCTTTTCAATACGAACCCAACGGTTCTGGTTTCAGGAGAATCCGACGGTCGGATCTCCCGTAATATCCGTTCGAAGTCAATGGTCGAAATTCGCGAACTGCCGCGGCGCGGCGCGTTCTATTCAGGCCATTATATTTTATATATAATATATATAATATATACTTCGTCGATTTCAATTCAAAACGTGCTTTATAAATCGTTTTAAATTCATTTTCAAAACGGTTTCAACTTCATATTCAATTTCAAATCAAAATTGAATATTTCAATTTAAATTCATTTCAAATTGATTTCAATTCAAATTGATTTCTAATTCAATTTCAGTTCGTTTTCAATTCAATTCAATTTCAATTCGAATTCATTTCTATTCAATTTCAATTCGAATTCATTTCTATTCAATTTCAATTCGAATTCATTTATAGTCAATTTCAATTCGAATTCATTTCTATTCAATTTCAATTCGAATTTCTATTCTTTTCAAAACCTCAGATTTTGAAATCACTTTCGATATTCATTATAAAATGAATAAAATCGATATAAATATCGTTCACGTCAAAATGGCGTCAATCTAATCAATACGGCTTCATATATTTCTATTTTCAAATATTCTATTTCAAATATTTCTTTTTCAAATATTTCTATTCAAATATTTCTATTTCAAAACTTTCTTTTTCAAAACTGGAATGAGGCCCAATCAATTACCATATAATGTTAATTATATGGATTTTCTTCAACACGTGTATATATCAACAACGATGAATAATCAACCATCACCCAAAGTGCATTCTACACTGTATAAGCATCAAATATAAATATTCAACGCTTATCACGGCCTGTCGATCAATCGATCGACATACAACTAAACAATCGGGATTAGTGTACGTCAAATATCATCCCAATACCCATGTGGGGTTTCAAGCAATCAAACACAGATTTTTATTTGTGCAGTTGGGCGATGTGTAAAATTTATCGTCCCAATCAATGTCCTTCAAATAGGGGTACATAAACAAACCGTCCGGTTTGTAAATGAATATTTATTTATTCACATTCACGTTAAAAATTATATTTTTAACGATCAAACTATTTTATTCAACCTATGAATATTCTATTCGGTTCATTTATTAAATAAAATGTTATCTTTATTTTTCCAACTTATTTTTAGAAAAATTTCGGCGGCATAACGGCACGATACTAGAAACGGGACAAGGCCTAGCCTTATACCCGGTCTAGTGAAGGCCCACGCCATTCACACATCAATCAATTTCATTTCACCAAACAATTCAATTCAAACCAAATAATCTAACCAACTACACAGCCAAACAATTAAACAAACAAGCCATCCATGGTCTGTGGATGACGGGTGTCGGGTGCTACTAAGCACGTCTGGATCCTAGTATATATATATATATATATATATAACTAGAAAATTAAATTAAAGAGTGAGAAATTCTCACAGAATAGCTAATCCAACGCCACGACTCTTCTTCGCAGAAATCTTCACCGTTCTTGCTTCTTGTCACTTTCTTTGCCCGTATTCTCTACATAGGTAAAAATCAAATTTTTACTTCGCTATTCAATATATAAAAATCGAATTTTTACTTTGCTATTCAATATAGAAAAATCGAATTTTTACTTTGCTATTCAATATAGAAAAATCGAATTTTTACTTTGCTATTCAATATAGAAAAATCGAATTTTTACTTTGCTATTCAATATAGAAAAATCGAATTTTTACTTTGCTATTCAATATAGAAAAATCGAATTTTTACTTTGCTATTCAATATAGAAAAATCGAATTTTTAATTTGCTATTCAATATAGAAAAATCGAATTTTTCTATGCTATTCAATATATAAAAATCGAATTTTTCTATGCTATTCAATATATAAAAATCGAATTTTTATTCCAAAACCATGTATATTTTTCTTTTCAAAAATTTTATCTTTGTGTTTTCAAAAATCACATCTTTATGGTTTTCTAATGAATAAAAATCGATTCTTTATGAATCATTACCCTATATAAAAACCGTATTTTTATAAATAAAAACATAGCTTTTAAATAGATAAAAATCAAATCTTTTATTGGCTAAAACCCTAGTTTTTTTCTCACCTAGAATCAAAATCAGAAAAAGGGAAGAAAGAAAAGGAAATACTTACCCATTTTTGCTGCTTGTTCTTCCCTTTCAAGCTTAGTGACGTCGAACCCATCCATTCAGATCCATCCCCAGTCGCACGGTGGAGTTTGAGGGCTCACAGTCAACTGAAAGCGGGATGGGTTTCGGGATTTAGAGGGGGCCGAGGTCCGGCGGAGGAGAGAGAGCGGGAGGAGAGGGGGTGGTTGCGGAGGGGCTGGGCTGAGCAGGACCGTCGGTAGCGCTATGGGGTTCGGGCGCGGATCTGAACGGAGGTGGGGGGTCTCGGGACTGGAGGAGAGGCCGGAGGGGAAGGCGCGCAAGTGGGGGGGGGGGGGGGGTGCGGTTACCTCCGGCGATCGCCAGGCGCGAGCTCCTCCGTCTTCTTCCCTTATTCTTTTTTTTTACTGAATCGGTTTTCTGATTGAAGAAAAAGGTAACGGGGCGGGGGGGGGGGGGGGGGGGGGTTTATACATGTTTGACCGTTGACCCGGGGGGGGGAGATATTTTAATTTATTTAAATTTTATTTTAAATCACCATAAAGTAACTTTTTACTTCGAACTTGAAATGAGGCCCACCGCCTGTCGTCCATAGCGTTTCACCCCCATTCCGAACACAATAGGATAGGTATCGTAGGCTGATTCGACAGTTTCGACCAGTTTTCGTCAAAATCTAAATATAACTCTATATATTGAATTTGAACGCGCATTTCAATTTACCAGGGTCACATACTAACTCTAAAAATTCCCAAAAAATATTTTCTAGCTTCGTATTGACGATACGGTCCTAACAAAACTAGTTTCATCGAATTCTGAGACCGTTTGAAAAATGGCCATTTTCCAGTCGATTAAAATCAACTAAAACTGGTCAAACGCGTTTTCCTTTGCCACGCTCACATATTGGTTCGAAAAATTATGAAATTTGAAACCTAGCAATAATTTGACATCACGGATCCAACAAAAGTGGTTTCGTTGAAATCCGAGGTCGTTTGCAAAATGGCTATTTTTAAGGGCCTGAATTCCATAGCGACTATTCAGAATTTTCAACTGGACATATCTTTTTATCCCCGCTATGAAATTTTGATTTTTCGGATTCGTTGGAAAGATATTATCAAATAGATCCTATTATTTTTGGTTTCACTAAAATCCGGTTTGGTTTTCACCCAGTATGCTCAATTGAAGTTTGAAATCGAATTATCGAACTACCGCGCCATTTTCAATTCCTTTTATAAATATAAATAATTATTTATATTCTAACGACGATCTATATAATGTATACGTTCAAATTCCATTCGAAATAAATTTCTCGTCGATATTATTTAAAATAATTCATTTTAAATAATCAAAATTCCCTAAAATCGCCAAAATAAAAATTTTAAACTGGCCCAGATTTTCGGGTTGTTACAATGATCCTGGTTTACAGCTGGAACGGTATCCGGAAAGCTTTGTATCCGTATATCTCTTCTAGCTGTGTATTGTATTATTTTCCGTTGCGATGTATTTAAATGTAATTTAAATCTCTGATATTTCTCTGTAATATTGATTCATTTATACTCTGTATATTCTTGTAGTCTGATGCATTGTTGTAATATACAATGAAATGTTCTTCCGTCTGCGTTCTATTTTGTCTTGTTCTCAAAACAATCAGGCGTTTCGAGCGGTCTAGATCGGTTTAGCGACTGGTTCGGATCGAGCGAAAATTCCCGATCGTCACAGATAAGATTGAGATTGTTCGATTGGTTGTTTTTGCACTATTACCACGATCTCGTTTTCCGCGGCATTGGGGATTTTTGATTTAAGCGGTCTTGAATCAAAATTTCTCCACAAAATTTGGGATCAGAGCATTGGTGTTGGTAAATAGTTGTAGAAATGCCAGAATCAGGTTCAAATAATCCATCAACAGGTGGTCCAAGTGGTGTAGCTCCTTATGTACGTCGGTCGTATGCAGCTGCTGGTTCACAATTGGTTATCGACAAGTGGAATGGCGATAATGATTTCGAAAAGTGGCAATGGAAGATGAAAGCGGTTCTTAGGCAGAATCGGGTACATCGGGTGGTGTTTGATACACATTTATTGCCAGAGGACATCTCAGATGTAGAGAGAGAAGAAATGGAAGAGTGGGCATTCACTACACTTCAACTTGCCATGGGGGAGAATGTTATTTCCGAAATTAGTGGTGAGACGACTGCTAAAGGTATTTGGGACAAGTTGGAGGAGTTGTATATGAAGAAGTCACTCACAAATCGATTGATCTTGTTGTGGACTTTCTTTACCTACAAGATGAAGGAAGGAACTTCGCTAAAGGCGCACTTAAATGTGTTTGATGATTTGCTAATGAAAATGAAGGCGGTAGATTTGAAGATTGAGGAGGAGCGGAAGGCGATGACATTGCTATGCTCGTTGCCTGAATGCTATACTGGGTTCTCAAATAGTTTGATCTATGGCCGGGATACATTGACTCTAAATGATGTCAAGACGGGTCTTCTTAGTGAGGAATTACGAGATCAAATGAAGGAGCTGAGTGATGGTAGTAGTGGTGCTGGTAATGGTCAAGGTTTATTTGTGGAGAAAGAAAAGTCAGAGAAGAAGGGAAACCGGGGGCGTTCTAAGTCTAAGAAGCCCGGCGGAAGAGGAAAATCGAAGGAAAGAAATGGTAAGTGCTCTATATGTAAGAAACCTGGTCACCGGAAGAATGATTGTCCAGACAAGGGGAAGAAGGAAGTAGCATCTTCATCAGTTGCGGTGGAGAGAGATGTTGGTGAGGAAGACATAGATGTTTTGTCGGCTGTTGCATCGGATATTTCGGGCAACGATTGGGTGCTTGATTCCGGGGTTTCATATCACATGACGCCTAATAGGAATTGTTTTTCTTCTTATGTTGATCGAGAAGGAAATTCAATTTTTATGGGAAATGGTGCAGTTTGCAAGTCGAAAGGCATTGGATCCATGCAAATTCGAATGTTTGACGGAGTGGTTCGTACTCTCACTAATGAGCGCTATGTTCCGGGACTACGGAAGTCACTTATCTCTTTGGGACAGTTGGATTCTCTAGGTTGCAAGATCACCATTGAGAGTGATATCTTGAGGGTTTCGAAGGGTGCGCTTGTGGTTATGAAGGGTGCTAGAACTCATGGTATCTATTTGCTTTAAGGAGTGACCGTGGAAGGCGAAACTTGTGTCAGTGTTGATAGTTCCCGTGGCTTAGATGCGACACGGCTGTGGCATTTGAGATTGGGTCATGTCTCGGAGAAGAGTTTAGATGTTCTTCGTCGAAGGGAGATGATTGATGGTGAGAGTTTCAGCAAGTTAGAGTTTTGCAAGGAATGTGTCATGAGGAAGCAAACTAGAGTGTCATTCGGTGAAGGAAAACATGATTCAAGTGGGATTCTTGAGTATGTGCACACGGATGTTTGGGGACCAGCACCTGTAGCTTCTTTGGAAGGAGCAAGATATTATATTTCTTTCATTGATGATTTTTCTCGAAAGGTTTGGGTATATGTAATGAAGGCCAAGTCGGAGGCATTTGCAAGATTCAAAGAATGGAAGGCTCTTGTTGAGAATGAGAGTGGAAAGACTTTGAAGGTTCTTAGGTCCGATAATGGCGGCGAGTATGTTTCTGGAGAATTTCTGAATTTTTGCAAGCATCATGGTATTCAGAGGCATTTTACTACACCGGGAGATCCGCAATCTAATGGAGTGGCGGAGGGAATGAACCGAACTCTATTAGAGAAAGCTCGATGCTTGAGATTAACATCGGGTTTGTCTAAGGGATTTTGGGCCGAAGCGTTATCAACCGCAGTGCGTATTATCAATCGAATTCCGTGCTCGGCTATTGGTAACAAAATTCCGGAGGAATTGTGGAAGGGGAAGAGCATTGACTTGAGTTATCTTCGTGTATTTGGCAGTCCTGTTTATGTGCATGATCCGGGGAATGATAAGCTCTCACCTAGTGCTTTCAAAGGGATTTTGCTTGGTTATATGGATGGAGTCAAACGCTATCGGTTTTGGAATTCGAAAACGAAGAAGGTTTCAATTTCTCATCATGTTACTTTTGATGAATCAGCCATGTTCAAGGATAATGAAGACTCATCGGATGTTCCGGATTTGGTTCATGGTGAATCAAAGGAGAAGGAAGTTATTTCCACTTTCAGGCCTAGAGAGCGTAGAGTTGTTGGAGGTGCTTGCGAGGTGAATGCGGTTGATGTTACATCACATAGTCCACAGGATTCCTCTAGTAGTGTTGGTGATGTGCACGAGCCTAGAGAAGATTCAGTTCAAGGTGGAGCTGAAGGAAGACCGGGTGATGGTATTGCTACTCGGGTTGGTCGTCGTGCTATAAGGCCACCCGAAAGATATGGTGATTGGAACTATCTTAGCTTTTGTGAGAATTTGGACTATGCTCTTCATGTAGTCCAAGATGAGCCGATGGACCTTGATGACGTCATGGATTCGAGTGATAGCTCGAAGTGGATTTTCGTCATGGAGGAAGAGATGCAATCGTTGATGAAGAACCAGACTTGGGAGCTGGTTCCACTTCCTCAAGGAAACCGTGCTATTGGGTGCAAATGAATATATAAGGTGAAGGACGATGGAAGATACAAAGCTAGGCTAGTGGCTAAGGGGTTTGCACAGAGAAAAGGAAAGGAGTATGATGAAATTTTCGCACCGGTTGTGAGACATACTTCTATCTGGATATTACTTTCCATAGTTGCTATTCACGACTTGGAGTTGGAGCAACTAGATGTGAAAACCGCCTTCTTGCATGGAGACTTGGATGAAGACATCTACATGGAGCAACCAGAAGGGTTTGTTGTAGAAGGTAAGTCAGAACTAGTTTCCAAGTTGAAGAAATCAATGTATGGTTTGAAGCAATCACCTAGGCAATGGTACAAGAGATTTGATCATTTCATGCTTGAAAGTGGCTTCCATCGAAGCATCAAGGATGCTTGCGTTTATTTCAAGAGGTTAGGAAATGATTGTTGGGTGTATTTACTCTTGTATGTGGACGATATGCTCATTGCTTCTAAGGACAAGGCAGAAATCAACAAGTTGAAAGAGAAATTAAAGGCGTAGTTCGAGATGAAAGACCTTGGAGAAGCAAAGAAAATCTTGGGCATGGAGATTGTAAGGGACCGAAAGCGTTTTGAGTTGAGATTGACTCAAAAGGAGTATATTAAGAAAGTGCTTTATCGGTTTAACATGGAGGATGCAAAGGCATCAAATACACCTTTACCTTTGCATATAAAGCTTTTGAGTAAGGGATCACCTATCGAGGAGAAAGATAAGGTTTACATGGAAAAGGTGCCATATGCTAGTGCGTTTGGAAGTTTGATGTATGCCATGGTGTGTACAAGACCCGATATTGCAAATGTCGTCGCGGTGGTTAGTCGGTTCATGGCTAATCCGGGCAAATCGCATTGGGAAGCAGTGAAGCTTATCTTGAGATACTTGAAAGGTACAACATGTCATGGCCTTGTTTTTGGGGGTAGTAAAGAGAAGAATTGCATGTTGGTTGGTTACTGTGACTCGGACTACGTTGGTGATAGGGATCGAAGAAAATCAACTTCTGGATATGTCTTCACTCTTGGTGGTACAGCCCTAAGTTGGAGATCGAGATTGCAGACCGTAGTTGCTTTATCCACTATGGAGGAGGAGTTGATAGCTGCGGTAGAGGCAGTAAAGGAAGCATTCTATTTGAAGCGACTGTTGTGTGACTTGGGTTTTGAACATGACAGTGTTGATGTTCAATGCGATAGCCAAAGCGCTATTCACTTGGCTGAGAATTTGGCATTTAGCTCACGGACGAAGCATATTGAAGTGAGGGAGTCATTTCTAGTAGCCATGGACGAAGACAAGCAAGTATGCCTTCGGAAAGTGCACACAAAGGATAACACGGCGGACATGTTCACTAAGGTGTTACCGGTCGGGAAGTTCGAGCATTGCTCGAACTTAATTCGCTTGGAGATATGCTAGGTGCCACGGGGTGGCACATTCGAGAGAGAAACTTGGATGTAGAAGAGTATCGGTGAGAGGTTGGTGTTCTAACTTCATGGTAAGTACTTGTTTTCACTCCCGTGTACATTGTCTTTTGGTAAGACTGGTTTAGGAGTTGGATGTTTCAACACTTCATTGACGGGTGGGGGCTATGCCTGAACTCGTTAGTGAAGTGCAATGAGCAGTAGCTATGTCGGAGTTCATTGGGGAAACGTTCAATCTTTCTTGATTGAAGATAGAAGGAAATGCTTGGGTGCATTGGAGTTTGTGATGTAGACGGAATAGTATCGAGGTGGAGTGTTGAAGTATGCGATACTATGTGTTAGATCTAGAGGATATTTTGCATCTGGAGGATATTTTGGATTTAGAGAATATTTTGAATCTAGAGGATATTTTGGATCTAGAGAATATTTTGGATCTAGAGGATATTTTAGATCTGGAGAATATTTTGGATCTAGAGGATATTTTGGAGGAAATTTTGGGAATTTTCATATACTTCTCTATGCTTATATAAGCTACATCGAATACAAAAGGAGGTGGATCACAAATCAAGAGATTAGATCTAAGATTATTCTAATTAGGGTTTAGGCAATCCTAATCTTCTTCAATTCCTTTCTCTACAAAATCAAAATTTTCTAGTAAATTTGATCATTGTAATCAATCTCTTGTACTCTTCTATTGATATTAATAAAGGTTTCTCTCTCAAAGTGGATGTACACTGACAAGACGTCGGTGGAACCATTATAAATCCCTGTGTGATTTAGTTTCTCGTTATTGCTCTATTATTTCCATTGTTTGGTGATTGTGATTGGCTTGGATAAGATTGAGATTGTTCGATTGGTTGTTTTTGCACTATTACCACGACCTCGTTTTCCGCGGCGTTGGGGATTTTTGATTTAAGCGGTTTTGAATCAAAATTTCTCCACAACAAAAACATTATTTGTTGTTGATGTATGTGTTTAAGAATTGTTTGAAGTTAGAAGCTATTAGATTTGAAGTTAAACATGACGGTGTTGGGTAAGCAAGGGCATAGCCAGGAATTATATGCTAGGACGCCCAAAAATTTCGAAATAAACAAACAAATAAATATTTGCTTAACTAGACAAAAATCTTCATATATCTAACCATAAATTAAGCATTCATTACATTTATGAATCAAAAGTAGCAACTTTTAAACAATTAAAGTTGTACTCTACAATCATTTTTAGCATAAAAATTATCGGTAATAGATACATTGCCCATAGACATAGCAACTTCTCTTTCTATGTAAACTGATAAGCAAATCACCATGAAAATTATCATTCATCTTGTTACCAAGTCCTGTTTTGACCATTTTCATTGCTGAAAATGCACGTTCTGTTGTTGATGTAGACACTGGAAGCATTAAAATAAGATGTATCAATCTAGCGATTGCGTTTGGTCATTCGGCATAGTTATTTATCTTAAAATAATTACACAATTATTAGTTTAAGCAATTTATCTTATCTTAATATGTAATATATGAATAAAATATAAAATAAAAGAGACTTAATTAAACAAACAAACAAAAAACAAAATCATGGGCAAAGTATGAGTACTAATATTTTCTTAATTTTAATTTTTGAATGAAAACTGACAATATTTCATAAACTGCATATTCTATGCGAGGTGCAACTGCAAGGGAAAAAGGAAAAAGTCATTCATGTCTTTTTTAATTTAGTGGAAAGTGATATAAGCTTATGACACTGCAATTTGACTCCTGTTAGTCAGTGGCATTATAAAATTAGGATTTAGGCTTCAAAAATCGAGATTAGGGCATAATTCCACAAGAACATCGCAAAACAAAGTTAGGGCATAATTCCATACGAACATAGCAAAGCAATTTCAAAACAAGAATTGCCCCTTAAAAAGAGAAAAGAAAAAGAAGATGAAGATGATAATAAAGAAGAAGAAAAAGTCATTCATGTCTTTTTTAATTTAGTGGAAAGTGATATAAGCTTATGACACTACAATTTGACTCCTGTAAGTCAGTGGCATTATAAAATTATAGACCAGTGCATAATTGCACAAGAACATCGCAAATCAAGATTAGGGTATAATTGCACAAGAACATAGCAAAGAAATTTCTGAACAAGAATTGCCCTTCAAAAAGAGAAAAGAAAAAGAAGATGATAACAAAGAAGAAGAAAGCATTCCAATGGCTCCATGGTCAGAAGCGCACGCAGAGGAGGGAGGAAGAAGGCTGATGGAATGTCTCATTTCACGCAGAAAAGAGATTGGGGGTAGATTCACAATTCGCGCTGCAATTAATTTAGAAATTCTAGTCTAGGAATTATAAAGGTGACATGATTTGTAGACTCACGTAAAAGAGGAAAAAAAAACTACTGCGATTTTCAGATTTTTTATAGGCATAAAGAATTATAAAAGTAAACTGGATTAGGCTACCTTTGTTGCTGAGTTGAAAATTTGCATCTGATTTTCTAGTAAAACGTCATACCTTGGGGTGCCCATGGACCCCACTGGTCCACCTTTACTTTCTCCCTTGTGGATAAGGAAGTTGCTACTGCAATGACTGCAATTGAGTCTCAGCAGCAAAGATTAACATTACAACGTCTTATTTCAATAGTCGAATCTGAAAGAAATTACCACCAAAGAGTGCTGCAAATTCTTGACCTGCAGCTTGCTGCTGAGATAGTATCAAATAGACAAAGGATTGAAGCATCTCCTAGCCCAACCATTGAAGATACTATGCCACCACCTCCTTCGTATGAGGAAGTTAATGGAGCGTTTTTCTTCTCATTCATTCGACGAGTCAACTTTTTCAATGGGATACTTTATAGGAGATGTTATACGTTCCTATCAGGCCGAATGATTGGGTTGGTAGCAGCATAAATAAAGTAAGATAGAAAGAGGTTAAGGATCGGTTTATATACTGATTAGAAAGGCCTGTTATATTCTCTTGAAGTGATGTGTCGACCCGATCCACCAAACATTGAGTAGAATCGGCTGGAGCTTACTCGGCTCAAGTAAGAAGGCGGGTCGAATATACTCGACCCGACCGGGTATCGAGGTCTATGCTTCAGACCGAGACGGATAATGGGGGAGGGACACGACCGATCGACCAGATTTGCTTATACACATTAACGAGAATTGACGAAATAATGAGAGCAAGGTAGATGACTTAAACCTCGTGATTCAACAAAATGTTTGAAAGAGTTACCTGGAAATTTCGACACACTCCAACCAGCAATATTAAATTACCGAGTATGAAAGAAGCAATTGTGAATACGATCTCGTATTTATACTTGATGCAAAAATCGAGAGACATGACTTTACGAAGGGACATAACTTCATGAACAAACATCATTATTGGATATCACCGATTTGGGAATAGACGGATTAGCGATTTCAAAGCATGTCTTCGATAAGGCATACTTTGAGGGGACAAAATGTTGGCCTATTTTGTGACTAAGCCACAAAAAGTCCACGCATCATGATCATCCATTCCAGGAAATAAGAACCATACCTATATGAAGTCCATAGACCGGGCCAGATTTAGTACAATGTCTTGAATCAGAGAAACAACTACACTTCAATTTTTGTAGAGGGTAGAAGCCGGGTTGGATCCCATCGGGTTGGTTGAATTCGACTTGACCTTCATGTGTTCGAGACTTGGGAAGTGAACGCCCTCAGTTCGGATCGAACAAGACCCGATTCGACCCTATGTCCATAGACCTTCTTGTATTTTGAAGGCCTGCACTATATCGCCATTAGGTCGGATCGAACGGATGTCTACCCAACCCCATGCTCTGAAGCGGTTACCACGTCAAGCTATGACCTATTCTTTAGCCTACAAATTCGAATCAGGAAGCACGTGGTACACACGAAGGAGCATTCTCCATCCTATCATGTGATTCCATCTACGGTTACTACGTGACATCCGAATCGAAGGCTTCCCACGCCTCTAAGTGCACGAGAACATGACATTTTGAAGGATCTATTGGCACACATTGCACTTGAACTCCACCATTATCATCACCATTAATATTAAACTAGCATTGTAGTCTCGATCAGTGAGTATAATTCTATAAATATTGAGAGAAAATTGATTGAATTCAAGAGATTGAATGATTATATTCATTGTACTTGTAATTCTCCATTAAATCTAAGAACTATAAAGTGGACATAGGCTCGTTAACGCCGAACCACTATTAATCTCGTGTATTTGATTGTTTTTCTCTATTTTAGCTTATTTTTCTTCATTGTTCTCTACAAAATTTGATCAAGTGGGTGTTAGTGCCATTTTTTGGCTTAACAAATACTATAAGAGGAATTAGTATAGACAGAAATAAAAAAGTAATATTAATTGGAAATAATTAAATATAATATTATGGAATTACATAGTTTATTCCCTCTTAAACCATTTGTCATGCGTAGGAAATTATTGCTTTTCGCTAATTTTCGTACATGTTGTCCCAAATGCAATGAACATTGCAGATTTATCCTTTTAATGTAACTTAAACTTTATTAAACCCTTATTATTTTTTTCAACATTAGCATTAACAAAAAGAAAAAAGAGAACAAAATAAATCTCAACATTAATTATTCATTTTCGCACCAAATACGCATATATAGTTACTAACATAGCTCACTTCAACATGCCTTCGATTAGCGGAAATACCCAAGCAAATAACAAGTTAAAAGTACAAGCAATGAAGACGGGCTATTCAAGCCCACATAGCCATTATCGACATGCCACCAGCACCCAATAACACCGCAACAAACGCCCATAATTGCAACTTCACACTATCCTGTAGCTTAGGTCCCATAAAATCAGCCGCCAGTAAGTCCACCAACGCCATGTAGTTCAACAGCCCTGTCGATGTAACATCCCGAGATTTGCGACGATTTGAATTATTAAATTTAATGTGATTTCTTTTAACAATTGTTTTAACTATTAAAAAATAATGATTTATGTCGTATATTGTTAAGATATTAACTTGATTTGACTTGTTAACAATGAATATCAATAATTATATTCAATAATAATTTATGTTTGGTAATTTATTTATATTGAATTTAAAACTAATATTGAAGTAACCATATATGAAATGGATAAACTAATTTTGAAACTCCATTCATATATATTGCAAAATCTAGATTTGTGAATATAAATAATATAAACCATTTTGGGTAATATAATGAATCTCAACTTGTTATAAATGCAATAATCTCCTTTGATTGTAAATATTGCTATAATTTGGTATGTTTTTAATTATTGAGAATTGAAATTTATTTGTATTAAATTGAGTCAATAAATATGTAATTTAAATTTAATGATTAATTATGGAATCTAATGGTGTAAACTTAACTAAATTGATTTATTATTGAAACCCGACTTATTTTGACAATAATATTTTACATCGATTGTAAATGAAATTTGGTTTTGGTTTGTACTGTTAAGATTTAAAGCTGAAACTTAATATTGAGATATTTAAATGAAACAGTTTTAGTTAATTTAAAAAAAAAAACTGAAATCTAAATTGAATTTTGTTGATAATAAAAATTGGAATTTAATGTTAATAAAATTTGATTTTCTAATTAAAATTTTATTTTATTTTGATTAAATTAAAGTTGGTAAGTAATTATAGTATTTTTTTTGAAAGTTATAGATTTATGGATATAATTAAAATTACTTTAGAATAACAACCATTATGTTTCATTTCTTTATCTATTTTATATCAGTGTGAAATTTATGTGATTAAATGTTAGATAATATTAATTAAGGCGATAATTATATATAGAATTTAAACTAACATTTATTTTGTTCATGGAGACAAATAACTTGTAGTTGATTTGTAATTGGAAAGATAATTTATTTTGAATTTGTTAATAATAAATTGGAAACTAAAATAAACGATTAATATGGATTTAAATGGAAATTTAAGAAAAGAGAGAATTCGATTGGATTAAAAATATCTTTCTATTAGTTTAACAAGTATAATAGTTAATAAAACATGATTGTGGGATGTTAATAAATTAGAAATGAGAAATTCAGCATGTTAATTAATTTCTTCAAATTGGAAACTACAAATATAAAAGGCATATAAATTATTGTAATTGCAAATGATTTATTTTGTGGTTTTATGTAAATAAAATTTATAACTATAACCATTTTAATCATATTTGCAATTTATTTATTTTTACAATTTAATTAACACTAAAAATTTTCCCATAAATTATCTTTTCTCTCAATTCCCTATGAACATGATGCTGTATCTTTAAAAATGATATTTCAATGGCCGCCTTTGATCCAATCTTCAAACAATAATATAAAATATATGACTTCATGAAATCGAAAACAAATGGGTTCGTTGATCTCATATCAACGAGATCTCCACGTCCATGGCCTTAGTTTTGGGTGCGGCATAATATTTGGGGATCGACTTTTCGTAGCCGAAGCTGGGTTTGCGAACATAATGATTGCTGGTGGCGTAGAAGTCAAAACGGGATGTGTGTGGAGTTAATTTGTTATTATATCTCGTTTAAATCCAAGGTGAGTGATTAAAACCACTCATGCGTAACTAAAGTATTCTAATATTAGTTAAATTGTTATTATATCATGATATGATTGTATGGATTGATGTTTGACAGTTTAAATTTGCATATTTACATTTATTTGCATCGATAATGTAGTTAATTTTGACTGTTAAATATAAGTTTACAGTTAAGTAAAAATTCGACATTTAATTGCTGTTTAAAACCTGACATCTGAAAATTTGTAAGTTTATATGATATTGGACTGTTTGTATGTATTGATGTGATGAATGACTTGAATTTGATATGTATGACATATTGATGTTAATTGTGTGAATTTACCTGTTATTCACATTTATTCATATACGACCATTTGTTTGTGCTAATTAATCCCAATCATTACCCCAGATGTTACGGGCATCGAATAAACCCGGGATTAATCATTAAAATGAATTAAGAACGTAGGTTGAAATGATAAATACCTATGACCTTGATTTGGATTGAAATGATATATATCCTTTCCCAAAATACTAAAATTAAAATTTAAGTATCACTTGGCCATATGATAGAAAATTATATACGGAAACCGGTTGGTTAAGTAAAATTTGTTTTAACCATAAATTTTGAAATATTGTTTTAAAGACAATATAAGCGATGTTTTATAATTTATTTCCTTTGAACTTGAACCTTGAATTTTGAAAAAAAGGAAAATAATTTTGTATTGTAACTGAAACTAAATAAAAAGTGAAATATAATCAAATTTATTGAAATTGAATGGTTTCACGCACCTTTGAATTTTATTATGAATCAACATTGATTTGAATTGTATATATGAATTGTGAACTCGATATTTGCCATAAATTGAAATCATTGAAAATGAGAATCTGATTTGGAATGTAACTAGTTGAATTAATTTGATCAAATTGAAATGAATGTAAATTAGAAGTTTAATCGATGGAGTTATTGAAAATTTAGTTGGTTGAATTGAAGTCGAAATTTGACTTCAGGCTTAATTGAAAATGTTAGAGAAACGATTCTAATTCCAACTATAGTATTTCAAATCATTTTATAAACCATTTTAATAATAATTATTTTTCTTTATAAACTATTTTACTTTATTACTTTTTTATTTTATAAATTATTTTAAATAAATCATTTTAAAATTAACTATTTATATTATAAATTACTTAATGTTTTAACTATATATTTTAATAAATTTGATAAACTCTATTTTAAATTACAAACTATTTATTTTCAAACTATTTCAATTATATATCTAAACTATTTTAAATATACTGTTAATTATTTTAATATTCAAATTATTAAAGTTGGAATTGTTTCAAAATTTTAACTGGTTTAAATGGAGATTTTAGTATGAATAATATTCTATCTTGAATATTGAATGATTTTGAAAATCTGATATTTTGATATGAAGTATGAACCTCTTTGAAATGTAAAAGAACTGACCGGTGTGAAAAATGTAAATGATTGGTTGTTAAAGAGACCGGGATCGGATATTGTCGGACTCTCTGCCAATACCGAGAACCACTTTAACAACTGTGTACGGGTGGAGTTCCAGAAATGGTGTTGGACGGATTTGGAGGCGATTACTGGATTTGAAGAAAGAGAATGATGATGGATATCCTTGACCTTCGGGTCATAATTAAAATGACTAAAATAGGGCTATACTGTGACCAAGTGGGGTTAGCTACCTCCATCGGCAACACTTCTTCCTTTATTACTATAGTCCCTCGATTTGATTGATTTGATGCGCATCTGTGATTTCGGAGTGTTATTCGAGGTGGGCGGTAGTTGCGGCTATGCGTTACCACCAGTCCGGGCATGCAACTAGTATATTCCTACTCTCGGCATTCCTCGTGTGCCTTGTCATATTATCCTGATCGAGCTCCCCTACGATTTTGATTTGTGCCGTACCTATGGGGTGCCCTCCGATAGCCACTACGTACTGTGGACTTTACGGTATCTATATAGACTACGGTATTATAAACGGTGTAAGGGTAAAAATATAATCCCGCTTACGCTATTTTAATATGTTATATTTAACCGTAGACACTATTATAATAGCGTATTATATTATATGATATTAGTTTGACGGACCCTTAGGAGATGGGAATTCCCGTAACATCTCTTAAGTTATTGCATTCATATTATTACATGAAATTTGATTTAACTAATATGAGAATGATTTAGTTCTGATCCGAGTATTTGTTGTGTTTCTTTTTGTTGCAATACGCTCGGGTCAGACCGAGTTACAGTTCGCGAAGATTCCCTTGCTTTGAAGATTCCATTATGAATATGAAGATGGAGCTCAACAGACGTATTAAAATTATTATTCCGCTGCATATATTGGTATGTTGTATGTTAATTTACTCTGATAAGTTGTGTAAATATAATCAAATGTATGTTTTTAACAACTTCATGAACTGTTATTTAATTATTATATTTTGTCCTTCCACTGCGAGGTTCTGTATTCGTTTCCTTCTTTCTTCTTTTTCTTATTTTAATCCCAATAACTATCCGTATTTTTGATCTGTTTATGTCGACATTAAGGATCATTCTCGATTTGAATGGTCAAAAATCGAGGATGTTACAGCCGACGACGCATTCAGCAATCCAACCACGATCAACACCGTCGGACTGCTGTCATTGTAAACGTTTGAAAGTCTGATTCCCAAAGCGATCCTAAACGGCGGCGTGGTAAGGAAGAAGAACACTAGTATTGATTTCATTTTCGTTCCATATTTCGCCTGAAGAATGCATCCACCCAGTCTCATTCCTTCGAAGAGTTGATGAAAGCAAAGGGCGGCGACCAGTGGCTTTATCGTGCAGGTACTCTGGGATGCTCCCATTGTTAGACCAATAACGACTGAGTGAACTACTATCCCTATCTCGAGCACCTACACTTTTGTTTTTTTGTAAATTAAGGAAATGACATAAATTTATATATTTTCAACCACTCTAATATCTGAATCAAGATTCAAAAGTAGTTTTATTCTGATTACATAGTGTTAGATGCATATCGGAATCTAAAAATTGAAATTTGCACTGAAGTGTTAGTGGATATATGAAATTTTACATCATGTCCTCACTCAAAAAAGGAAGAAAAAGAAGTAAGAATTTTTTTCACATGTAACTCTATAATCATCTTTATTTCCAGTGTACAAATGCAGCTTTCCATACAATTAATATTATATTGGCTTATTTAAGCATGTTTCTATAATAAAAACTACGGCTTATCTTGTAAACTTGTATTTTCTAAATTAGTTTAATGTTAACCTAATTCAGATTAAGGAATCTAATCATGGTGTATCTACATTTGAATCTGAAAGCTGAGATTAGTTTGATACTAGTATTTGATGTATGCTGCTTATTAGAGCCAATCTTGTAAAAACTAATATCTGTGATAATTGTCCAATAAATGGCTTGAGTTTGTAAAGGTTAAAAAAAAGCAGAGCATATTTGGTTCTTTATAAAATTTCTTAATTTAGTTTTACAATTTAATCAATAAGTATACTTTCAGTAACAAATTAAAATAAAATAATGTTTAATGTGCCAATCTTTTAACATGAGATATAGATAAATATCATATTATATCTTTTGTATTTCCGAAATACTCGGTCTTTTAACATGAAATATAATTAAATAACACAAACATGTATATTTCTAGGATTTAGAAATACTTGGTTAAATTTCAGAAATTATTTTCTTTTGCATTAGGTTTTGGTAGTGGTAATAGTGGTATCCTTTTTTATTTCCGTAAGAAAAATAAATGATGGTTATAAAAAGGAATAGTCATAACAAATTAATTGCCATGCTTGTCACTTGGAATAATATTGTAAAATGAAAATGATTAAGAATTGAAGATAATTGATTAACATTTAACTTTCACGCAAATGTAGATCTTTGGAAATACCAAATCATTACCGATTAGGAGAGACAACCCAATAATATTTTATCTTCAAAGAAGTAAAGGGTCTATAGTGTTATAAAGTTGTAAAAATGATGCCCCTTGTGGTTTTAAGCCCAGTGCGTAAGCAGTGGGCCAAAACCGATTCTGATGCAAATATAACTATTGATTACTAATTGTGCAAGTATCACGTCCTCATTTAATAAATGATTTTTTTTCTCCTCAGAATGTTTGGTCATAAAACTAAAAGAAAAAATAAATGTGTTGCTAAAAACAAAGTGTTTTCTAATTCCATGAATAAAATAATTAATTCAATAAATTTTATGTACTTTCAAATTATATCAAACTTATTTCATACAGCAATCAACGAATGTGTAAAATTGTTTTGCACGGCGAACAACCATCAACCAACATCGTTTTCCACGGTCATTGACAATCCAACTACGGTTATTCGGTGATTGACCGCGACAGATAACGGCAGTGTTGATTGACGGTTGTTCGTCGTATGAAAAAAAAAATGAAAATACTGAATTAAGCAGTTTTTAAAATGGTTGCTATTAGAAAGTGTGTAATTTAAAATTTTATGGTATTTTTTAGTAATGACGCTAGGATGCACTCCTTTTAGCAACGCACGAAAATAATTCAAACAACAAAGATTTTTCATTTTTTGTTCATAAAGCACAGTTCCATCACATGAAACAAAGTGTTTTCTGTAGGAAAAAAAAAATATTTTCTTCAGTTTCTAAAATAAATCTATTTCTTCGTAGGTCCATCTCCTTACCATCGTTCCTATCTTCAACCAACTGAAGTCCATGTCCTACAATTGCAGGAATACCACCAACAGGGCTTTCACGATCAACATCCTCAACATTAACTTCACTGCTCTTCGTCCTATAAAACGCAATCATAAGCGAATCCACCATCAATGTGAACACCGCAAACAGCATGGCAACAAACGTCGTGAACGGAAACTTCGACCACGGGCCTCCGGCAGACATGGGGAGTTCAGATTTTCGAACGAGTCGGGAAGCACATGCATGTACCCGGTCTCGAGGATGACGCCAGACGCAAACGCCTTCACGATCGCGAACATGTTCCGATCTGGGCTCAACGCCGGCACCGCGGTGGTGAGCAGCGGCAGGCATACCCCGAGCATGCTCGCCAGCAGTATAACGAATATTGCGATGATTTTCAGCTTCAGGGCCTCGGGCGTGTTGTAGCATTCCCCGTGCATGGAGGTGGCGGTGCATTCTGAATCCTCATCCGCGCCTGAAGTTGAGGGGAGGAAGGTGTAGATGATGAACGTGGAGATTAGGAGAGCGTTTGCATTGGTAGACATAGTTTATTAAGTTGGTGATTGGTCTGCTGATGATGGTTAAGGAAAAGTTTAGAATTGTAATTTATAGGGTCTGAGTTTACGGGCACACACGCGCGGTAAAATGTTAATTTGATGTCTGCATGCAACTGCAGTATGAAAAGCACGAGCAAGCACGCTTGGTGTATGGTTGTACACCTTACTGCAGATCACTACCAATTATCTTAGTATTAGGGTGCGTTATTAACCAACGCGAGCAGTGTATTTGAACGTGGCATTTGAGCGTGGTATTGTAGCGAACGAGGAACGTGTTTTTAGCTGCGAACGGGGCAATTGAACGTGGTATCTGAGCGTGATATTTGAGCGTGGTATTTTTAAAATAAGATATAAAAGGATATGATTTGGCAAATACGAATACAAATACAAATACTAATACATATACAGTTTCTAATACAGATACAAGTGCAAGTACAGTTACAGATACAAAGATACACATTTACGTGTATATCACAGGTGGTGTGAGGCAATTCACCCTCCAGTGCAATGTCAAAAATCAAAACAAGTTAAGTTGAGATTCTGGCAAAACATCAGCAGTTCAAAAATACACTGGAATTCATGACACTAGATCGAACAACATGAAGTTCGAATCCCGCCTTTTTCGCAAGAAAAAAATACAAGCTTCGAGAGGTAAATATTAGCTCCATTGTAAACGCGGTTCAGAAATAACACGTTGACTGTGTAATAGTACGACGGACGGTCCGCATGAAAGAGATGGATGGGACTAACATTTCATAAGATGACTAGCATGCGTTAAAACTCGACATGAAAATGGTGCACTTGTTCGTAATATTATTATCATGGCAAATGCGTCACTCGAGTGTTCAACATATGTTTGGACCATATAATAATCGTGTTCGACACCATGTTATCACGTTAAGTGGTAAAACATGAATCTGTCCCATAATACAAAGCTCAACATTACAAAGCAGCATCACTAATGAGCCTGGGTCGAATCCAAACGTATGCCACGTAGGCCAAGCTCCAACAGCAGCTCGTGCATGGTCGAGAAGGTCACATGCTCGAGCACTTAGAGGTCGAGCAGTGAAGAACTGAGGGCTCGTTCACTCCATCTGCTCACATGGTCGAGCAGCCTCCATTTCACCGGGTCTTGCAGTATGGAGCTGTGCCACGTATCATGCGATCATCACTCGGGAGAAGGCTCAAGCAGTCTCATGCACACGAGGAGTGCTCGAGCATCAGGACCCAGGCACCCTGGGGTTGAACACTTCCATGTGGTCGAGCCGAACGAGCCAAGAGGTCAAGCAGTGCAAATTGGAAACACCTGATGTTGCAGTTTATCACATAATGCGTGGAAACAAAGTCTTTTCATCCGAAAATTATTTTGACAATGTTTTTGATGACCATTCAAAATTTCGTTAATCCAAGATAAGCCAGTGAACTCTGAAGTATTAATCCGCATCATATGATTTCACTTCCATTCTGACACACATAAACCCCATAGAGATCAATCAAATAATCGTAATCGGAGGATGAATCAGAGTTAGACATTAATCGAATAAATAGAAAGAGTTAAAGAAGTTGGCGAAGTAGTAGTTGTGAAAGGTGTTAAGGAAGGAGGGGGTGATTTATAGGGAGGAATGGAAGTTGGAAATAAAGTCGTTGGCGTCCGACGCGTCGGACGCCAACGACTTGATTTCCAACTTCCAGTCAACGGCCCATTTGGAAGTGGAAAGGGGTGCTGGCTTCCGACGCGTCGGACGCCGCAAAAATCCCCAACATGCCAAAATAAGGCTGCGAATGCACCCTTAAAGGCATTAATCAAGGGTTAAAACAAAGTTTGGCCCTTAATAATGAATAGTAATGAGCACAAATTGTTTAAGTGTTTTATTCGGTATTATAAATGGAAAATACATATGTAATTAATAGTCAATTAAGGCAGAAATAAATTTGGCCCTTATTTCCATACGGAAGGGCAAAAGACTCCGCCCTAATTTCCAATACCACAAAGTGGCAAAATTTTGGGAAAGTGAATTCATTCCCTCGCCTCTTTTTTTTTTCTCTTACCGCGTGACATTCTTTTTCTCCTTCATGCTGTTGATTTTCACTTTGTTTCAATCCACAAATTATTGCAAGCTTGCTTCTCTTTTCTAATTGGGAAGCAAAGGTATGTAATTAATTTGGGATACTAATTAAGTTTCCACTGTTGATTAACAAACCCTAACTACTCCTGCTGATGGCTGACAGTACAAAAGTGTGGAAGGTTTTATTTTTTAATTTCATTTACAAGCTATGCTCTAGTTCTTGATCACTTTATGTACTTTCAATTGCATTTTTATTTGTTTAAACAAAGTACCTCAATGCTTGAATAATGATGATCTCGGTTCCTACAGATATGAAATCAAAAAAAGAATGAAATGCACTTGTTTCTCTACTTTTGACTGTTTAATTTTAGGAATAAAAATTTGTTGTATTTGTTTATAGAAATTAAAATTGAATTACACTTATTTCAGTTATGTATTTGTATGTTTGGGTAGCATATAATGCAATTTGCACTTAAATGATTTTTGAGATAATCAACCATCTTTCCTATTTTTGTTACAGTAAGTAGAACCTTTGTGTTATTCATTCAACAAAAAGGCATTCAGTTGTTCATTTAATAGATAAATGAATGATGTTTGCATTATTTAGTACAAAATAAGGGTGTCTATATTTATCCTGTATATTAGGGGTACTTGTAGATGACACTATTTGATTGTTTTTCTTTCACCGTACTTATGCATTGGATGCATTTATAAGAGAGCCTTTTTTTTCTAAAAATTTCAAGGGGTTTTAGTTTGTGGCGGTTAATGTTTGGGACCACATAGCATTAGTGGCAAATGAAGGTGCAAACACACCTTTATATCTTTTTATGAGATGCATGTTTAGAGGCAGGTATACATATTTGCTTCTTTCATTCATTGTTAATGTCTAAATTCAATTTTTTTCTTCTTCTAATGTTACAAAATGTATTTTGATCTTGTACATGAGTTGCTTGTTTAAACATTTATTATATAACATTTTCTCATAGCTTTCAAATTGTTTGCAAGTGGGTTCTAGCATCTGCACATAACTAAAGGTGGATACCCAGTGCCAAAAACTCCCGTACTCAAGCGCAAGAGGACTTCCCAAGTCAGTCTCCCATCCTGGTACTATTCTCACGGCTTTCCGGGCTCTGGGGGTGGTCGATAAGTGCGCACAGCCTTTCCCTCACATAAGTGAAGAGGCCGGGACTCGAACCTGCGCGCTCCAGATTACCAGCCGGGTAACCTTACCGTTGCGCCAGGCACCACCTTAGCATCTGCACATAACTAATATGCATAAATGCATATTACATTACAATATACTTTAATTTTCAGTTTAGCAATTTGAGTATTAGTTTTGTTTTTTTGGTGTTCTTAAATGCATAATGCATGTTATAGAAAATTTAGTCTTTTTCTGCAAATGTTCTTTTGGTGTTCTTAAACTTTTTGTGCTCAGATGGTGGCTTAACATTGTATAAGTTTGTTTAAATACTATTATCATATGAATGATGGCTATGAAATTATACTAACAATGCATATTCTTAATTTGCTATATAGGTAGCAACTAGAACTATGGATAAAACTAGGGTAGACTTACATCGTAGTTCAGATGAATATAGACATAAGCTGAAGTTATTTCTAGATGAAGCTTTTGCCAAATCTATACAGAAAGATAAAATATTCTGCCCTTGTAAGAAACGGTGCAATCGCTATCTTAATGATAGGAAGACGGTGTATGGTCATCTTCTTTGGCATGGAATGGATCTCTTGTATGGAACATCTCGTTGGACACATCATGGTGAACCCTATACAAATGAAGAGGAATCCATGCCTTATGATAGACATGTGGAAAACAGGAAACAAATATGTATAATGATGCGTTTGGCAGCGAAGTGCGTGATTTTCTCAATGAAACATTTGTGCAACCCTTGACTGGACAAAGTGTTGGTTCTTCAAGTCAACCTCCAATTTTTGAAGGTCAAACACCGAAAGTAAAAAGATTTTAGAAGTTGCTAGATGATGCTAATAAAGAACTATAAAATGGTAGTAAGCGTAAGAAATTGGATGCAATTGTGAAGTTGCACCATATAAAGTGTTTGGGAAGTGTGAGCAACGTAGCTTTTTCACTATTTTTGGAAGTGTTTAAAGATATGCTGCCAGATGATAATTGTATGCCAGAGTCAGCCGTGCAAGTTAAAATAATTATCGATGATTTAGGTCTCACATATGAAAAGATAGATGTTTGTCCAAATGATTGCATGTTATTTTGGAAACATACACTTGAGCGCTTGCTCTCATCGCGGTACAAGATACATCAAGATATAAATTGAGTGAAGTTGAAAGCGATAGTAATAGAGAAATTTCAGCTAAAATACTCAGCTATTTCCCTTTGATTCCTTGATTAAAAAGATTGTATATGCCAAAGTATATAGCTGAACATATGATATGGCATTCAACATATTCCGATGATGGTGTTATGAGGCATCCGGTTGACTCACCGGCATGGAAACACTAAGATTTGGTATATCCTGATTTTGCGAAGGAAATTCGTAATGTGCGTCTAGGAATAGCAAGTGATGGGTTTAATCCATTTTCGAACATGAACCGTAAATATAGCACTTGGCCCGTTATAATAACTGTATATAATCTTCCTCCATGGATGTGTCTGAAGCAACCATTTTGTTTATGTCTTTGCTAATCCTAGGGCCTCATGAACCTGGAAATGACATTGATGTGTAAATGCAACCATTGATAGATGAGTTAAAATAGCTATGAGAAGTTGGTGTTGATACTTATGATGTTTTCTCTAATCAAACATTCAATATGAGAGCAGCTGTTTTGTGGACTATAAATGACTTGCCTGCATATGCAAACTTATCGGGATGGGGTACGTCTGGTAAATTTGCGTGTCCACATTGCAATCACTAAACACATTCAGTACATTTACCCAATAGTAAGAAACAAGTTTTCTTAGGTAGTCGAAGGTTCTTACCTATTAGACATAGGTTTCGATATAATGCAGAGTCATTCGATGGGAAGCAAAAGGATGGTCTTCCACCTAAACCATTGAGTGGGATGGAGTGTTTAAGAATTATCTGATTTAAGATTCACGTTTGGTAAGTTGTCATTAATTGATCCAAACACACACTAGTCGAAAAATACGTAAGAATTCAAATGTTTCTAGAGAACGTAAGGTTATTGTACCATGGAAGAAGAAAAGCATATTCTTTACTTTACCATATTGGCAATATCTTTTAATACGTCATAACATTGATGTAATGCATCTTGAAAAAAATGTTAGTGAAAATATTTTGGAAACATTACTTGGCACATCGAAAAAAGGAAAAGATGGACTTGAAGCTCGTAGTGATCTTGAAAGTTTAAAAATAAGAGAAGCATTTCATCCTATTCTTGAAAGCATTCGTACATATATACCGCCATTAATTTTTTTACCACCAGTGAAGAAAAGATGTTATTTTATAAAGTGTTTTCTACAGTACGTGTTCCCGATGGATTTTCAACTAATATTTCTCGATGTGTAGATATGAAGGAAAAAAAGATGCATGATTTAAAAGGTCACCATCATCATGTAATTATGCAATACTTGCTTCCTCTTGCAATCCGTCGGGTTTTACCTAGATCTGTCATGCTTGTATTACTTGAGTTATGCTCAATTTTATAAAAAATATTCAGTAAGAGACAATACGTAACATCAATTGAGGAACTGAAATATAGGATTGACTTAGCCTTATGTATGTTGGAGAAAATGTTCCCACCTTCATTCTTTACCATATCTATCCACTTAATCATCCATTTGGCCGATGAAGCAGCAGTTGCAGGACCAATTCAGTATCGTTGGATGTATCCAATTGACATGCAAGTCTTATTCAATGCTATTAATTTCCAATCATGCTATACGCTTATTAAAATCCACGTTAACGGCTCGTATGTCTATCATTTTTATTTTTACAATGAATGTCTGCTTCACACGATATCTATTATTAATACACCACTATGGGTGTTACATTTCTTATCGAATTATTAATATACCACTATGGGTGTTGCAATTGGATTGTAATAGAATATTCAGTGAGTATACAGTGCATATACTCATTAACCGAGAATTTTCATCATTGATAGTAAAAACAGAATTATTCACCTATTTTTCAATATTTCAAAGCCATGCTTGTTTATCGTATCTACAATTTTATTATTCATCAGCAAAATGCATGATAGTCACGAAACTGCTACCAGAAATCAGATTAATAACTAAAAAGTATAAGTAGCTATGATGTTTCAATAATATATTGAATAAAAAATTGGAGACTTAACTCTATGGCACGTAGATTGGATTTCAGCTCATTGTAATATATATTTACTTTGCAAAGGGAGGTAGGAGCAGACTGCCAAAACCATCACAATTAAAGTGTTCATGAAGCATAGCAGTGGTATAATGTAGGCAAAATGCGTAATATTTAATTTTTTGTTGGTCAATCACCAATGTCATTTATTTCTCTCTTGTTTGAAATAGAGTTATGGGTTTTGTCTAATTTAACAACATATTTGAATTTTTTATAATAGAAGGAAAAACACGGTTGTGAGCCAGACCCTATTAAAGCATATGAGTTGGTTCATAGAAGAAAGGACAAGAATAGAAGTTAGGTGGACATAGCATCAGAGCAAGCTGCGGTAAATTTAATTTATCGTTTGCATTTATTTGTATATAATAGTATATGAACTTTTACTATTTATTTAAAACAATACATGATAAAAAATATTCTTGAAAGAACTTTGTTATTCTCAACTAAATATTCAAAAGCTTACTCTATAATGGTACTCACTATATTCTAATTAAATGATATTTGTATGGCAATTCCAAATTAATTTTTCTATTAGTCAATGATATAATCATTGTTTTTCAAGGCTAAATGCTTTGAGTTTAGTTTTTTTTTTTTTTTGTAAATTACACTTAGTGATATATTTATTTAAAATTAATACAAGCCAAAATATCTCATGAACTAACTCAACTAGTAGCTATACATGGTGAAGAGACACCTGAATCGAGGGTACAAGCATATATTGCAGCGATGGGTTTTGAGACTCATAATAGGGTTCGCTATTATGGAGATTTAGTGACACCGAGCATGGTGTTGGGTACAACAAACTCAACCAATATCATCGACCCGTAAATCACGCAAAGGAAGAGAATATGCATCTTTGGAGTCAACATGTTTAGAACTAAAAAATATTTGTGAAAAGCAAGGTAAGAAGATAGAGGGGTTAAAGCGTTTGATTTATCTTCACAATGAAAATCATCAAATTTTATGTCGGAGCAATCGTCGTCTCAACACCATTCCCCATTAGAACATCGATCTGAACAATCATCTACCCAAAATCAGCCAAATGCTCCACAGTTCTTTAGAGTTCAACATCTAAAATTACCACAACAACAATCTTTTCCACATAATCGAAGTACTCAGTAATATATGTCGCACCTACAATTTTCCATTACCGCCACAACAATCTTTTCCACATAATGGAAGTACTCAGTAATATATGCCACACCTGCAATTTGGACATTATCAATTTCCATCATCTGGTGGTCAATTCTTTAACAGTTTGCCATATCATCCTTCCTTCCACCCACAGATGTCATATCAGCCTGGACAGTTTACAGGAATGCTCAATGGGACCGATTATACATAGAAAATGGTGCTTCCAAGGAATAATGAAACTACCGAAAGCTGGTATGTACAGTTTCTTGCTTTACTTCGGAATTATTCTCCGTTTTCATTTATATATTTGATTCTTTATTTTTAGCAAAGTGATAAATGTTGTTGTTAGAAATTAGTTGCTTATGAATTGCCTATATTATAAGCAGATCTAGTTAAGACTGGGTACATTGTGGAGCATAATTATATGCTAGAGGGTTTGTCAATTAATGCTTGATATATGGCATTTGGAATGTATACACATAAATTGCTAAACATTTATCGCCCACCCCTCATCAAAAAAAAAAAAAGCTAAATCTTCAGTGCTTGATCAGTTTTTAAAACTGAAGCACCAGAGCTTCAGTTTTTAAAACTAAATCATCAGAGCTTCAGGTTTTAGAACTGAAGCTTTTGTGCTTTAGTTTTAGAAACTGAAGTTCCACTGCTTCAGTTTTAAAAACTGAAGCACACTGCTCCAGTTTTTATAACTGAAGCTCCCATGCTTCAGTTTTTAACACTAGAGCTCCATTACTTAGTGGTCGCGTTATTACGATTTTTCCACTTTTTGTATTACTTGCTAAATGAAATAGATATGTTAATTATCACTGTTCGAATTGCTAAAAATAAAAGGCTATAATTAAATTACATTAAGGATAACTAAAAATAAAAATAGGTATAGAATACATTTTTCAGAGCATCATCCCATCACTTTAAAACTGATATGCTTTTCGGTATTGATTTTACTTGTTTTTTTTAATTTATTATGATTATGCAAGATCACTTTATAAGACAGATTAACTATCATGCCTATATCGAATCAAGGTGGAATACAACAAATGTTAGCAAAAGAGTATGAATAAATTTGAGAAATGGTGAGAAATATATTCTTATTATTTTTCTCTAGTTGTATTTAAACTTTTCATGCATATTCTTATTCTAGTTCTAGATATTGTTTTTTTACATGATAAATGCTCGATGAGATTAAATAAATAGCTGCGGTTTTTGCGAGCATGGAACAACTACGCGGAGAAAATGAATTGAATTCGTAAAATGGTTAGTGTTTAACCATATGATAAAACTATCATCATAGAATGCCCAGTTGGTCTGTAAACTACCGATATAGATATAGTTTCAATCAAAAAATTGGTACACATTTTTAGCCAGCTGACGTTTCTACATGCATGATCGATAAGATCAACATTATACTCGGTATCCTGCTTCATGAGTCTCTACATTGTCTCATTTTTTTCTCGCCCTTGTCCTCTGCATTATCCTGCAAAAAATAAATAAATAAAATAGATCAGAACTAAAAGTTACTGCATTTTTATATAGGTAACAGTTAATCAAAGTAACAAACTACCTGGACATACTGCTTCATCAAAGGCAGTAGTAGTACTTTCCAGTAATCTAGTACATATGTGTTTATAATCATCTCCTTATACTCCCGAAGCCAGCAAGAATTTTTTATTTATCCAAGGCGACATATTTGCAATTTATCAAAAAACAAAAACACACACAAATTATTGTGTCACAATTATAAAAATAAAAAAACACATATATTAAATACTTTTGTTTTTTATATACCATGAAATCAAAATACTCATCTGAGCCAAACTTAAATTCAAAGGAGAGATCGATACTTCTATAGTAATAATAAGCCCTATCCATTTTAAGTTTTTCAACCATCAAGGCTACCACAGTTGGTTCTATGTTTTATCCTGCAATTTTGTATTCCTGTCGCGAGCTAAGATTATAGTTCATTATGATTTAATTACAAGCCTAAAGCTAAATATAGAAAACATGGCATTTAGGCTCTCTAGGAAAATCAGTGTCTTGAATTTAATTAACATGAATGCTAGTGTGTTTTACTTGTTTGGATCATATCTATGCAGAAAAATTACATTGCTTATTTGTATATGATTGCAATAAAATATGATGGTGAGTTTTTTTTGAGTAAGACGGATGTGTAGTGCGAAACTACAAAGCCGATTAACATAATATTAAAATATATATAGTCCAGTTGACAAGCCCAACTGGTAGCCAAGTTACTGATTACATATGTTGATAATTATACAGTAGTTCAAACCAAAACAAACATTACATCAGAAGCTAGAACACCCCAAAACGCAGGTAGAGAAATATGCAGATTATACATAAGCCAAAAGAAGACATAGCAGAATAACATGCTAGCACAGACAACCATGTACAGGTTATTGCAAATCTGGACTTGAATCGCCATGGTTAGAACCCACAGACTCCACTGGACTATTATTTGCTGGCAGAGCAAGCATGAAGCTGGCAGAGGAAGAAGCCAGACCTGACCAAGAGTTAAAACAGAACATTATAAGATTGCATAATCCCTTAATTCTCTTCAGAGGTTTATTAAATATCACAGCGTTCCTTTCTTTCCAAATACTCCAACAAAATATTGCTAAAAAGGAGTCCAGTGCAGCATTTGCATCATTAAACTCCCAATGATCAAACACTGAATGAATTTCAAGAACAAAGCCAAGCAGATAGGAACCAGTGGCTGCAAGAACCGGGAAAGAGTATTCACAATCCAAGAAAAGATGATCAATAGTCTCCATATGGTTAGAGCAAAGAGCACAACGAGAATCCTCAATCAAGTTGAGTCTGCACAATTTAGCTCTAGTATTGATTTTGCCATGAATCAAACACCATTTGAAGAAAAGAACCTTTGGAGGAAGAGGAATTTTCCAGATTCTAGAAAAAGAAAATAATCTTCCAGAGAGATTCAAACAATTATACACTGAAGCAACAGAAAAACCTCTCTTTGGTGATAAAGCCCAGAAATAGCAATCAGGAAAGATGGAAAGTTGTGTGTGAGAGATCAGGTTTGCAGCAAGAAGAAAATTATCTAGTCTTCTTGCGTTAAGAAAGGTTGAAGGGCTCAGAGATGAGGGACCAATACGCAACAGATTAGCTACAGAGGAAAATTCATTGGAAATGAAAGGAAAAAGGGAGGAAAAAGCTTGAAAAAGGGGAATATGTCCATGCTAAATATCATACCAGAATAAAAAGATTCACCATTTCCCAGATTGACATGAAACAGATTTTTAATGCGAGGAATACAAGATAAAACCCCTGATCAGAAGGGAGAAGCATAACAAGAGGAAGAGAATGGAAGACTAAATGAGAATTATTGGAATAGTAGAGAGTAAGGATCCAATCTTTCCATAAGAAAGAACCAGGAGTAACTGCACGCCATAACCATTTTGATAGAAGAGCCATATTGAAGTTAGAAAGGTTAATAATGCTCAAACCCCCCGATTGATATTTAAGCAAACAGTTTGCCAGTTGACCAGTTTCTTGACGTTATTGCCATTCCATAGAAAAGAACTCCTAATTGAGTCAATTTTTGAAGTTACCCATTTAGGGAGTTTATGAATAGTCATCCAATATGTTGGTAAAGCAGATAATACAGCTTTAACTAACACTAAACGACCAGCAGAGGATAAGGTATTAGCTTTCCAGGAAGATAATCTATGTTCAATTTTATGAATGAGAGGCAACCAATCAGATTTATGAAGTTTAGTGGGTCTAAGGGGGATTCCTAAATACTGAATGGGGAACCTGTGAATCAGGCAGTTTAAGATGGATGAAATTGAAGGGCCAAGATGATCATCATTGCCTAACATTATGATTGAACTTTTGGAAAAATTAATAGACAAACCAGAAATGAGCTCAAAAATATAAAGCACAACTTTAAGACAATGAATATGAGTCAAATCAGTAGAGGAAAAAATAATTGTGTCATCTGCAAATTGGAGGTTGGAAGAAATTAAAGAGGAATTTGGAAGATGAATCCCATCATAGAAATTGTTGGCTATTACTCTTTTGATCATTTGATTGAATACATCCGCAACCAACACAAATATAAGGGGAGATAAGGGATCTCCCTGCCTCAAACCCCTGTTGGATTTAAATAAACTCCCAATATTGCTGTTGATCGAAATCGATGAATGACTTGTCCTAAGAATACAATCAATCCAATTACACCAACGCTGAGAGAATCCTCTGTGTTTGAACATTTGCAAAATAAATTCCCAATTAACAGAGTCAAATGCTTTTGAAAAAACTAACTTAAGCAGTACACCAGGTGTTTTTGAATTGTAACAATAAGAGATTACCTCTTGAGTAGCTGCAATACAATCGAAAATGTTGCATCCAAGAATAAAAGCTGATTGCTCAGCTCCGACAAGATCAGAGATAACGGATTGAAGGCGATTCGCAAGAGTTTTGGTGATAATCTTAAAAGTGGTGTTGAGCAAACTGATGGGACGAAAATCAGAAAGAGAGCTAGCACCAGAAAATTTAGGGAGAAGCACAATATTGGCATAATTTAGCCGAGATATGTGGCTAGGGTTTTCATAAAAATCATTGCACATGGACATGATATCTGTTTTCACAATGGCCCAAAAAGATTTAAAGAATGAAGGCCCAAATCCATCAGGCCCAGGGGCTTTGTCGTCATTCATGTCACTTAGAGCAACTCAAACTTCATTTTCAGAGAAAGGTTGGTCAATAGAAATAGAAGCTGGAGAAGGATAAAGAGAATACCAATCAATAAGAGGGGACTCAGAGGATGATTTCCCAAGAATTGATCGATAATAGTTTGAAAAAAGGAGAAGAATATCGTCAGGATTCGAATAGATATGATTTTCATGAGATATTTCCAGAATGCAGGAAGCACGTCTTCTTCCATTTGCCATTCTACGAAAGTAAGATGAATTTCTATCTCCTTCTTTTAACCATTTAGCCTTAGATCTCTGTTTCCAACCAATTTCTTCTTGTTTGAACAATCTACCCAATTCAGACTCCAGATTTTTCAAAGAGACAGTTTCCTCCTCATTGAGAGGACGAGATTCTTCAAGGATATTGAGATCTAGAATAACATCTTGAATATTAGAAATTCGGGTACGAATAGACCCCCAAACTATTTTGGCCCATGGTTTTATCAATTTTCTCAAAGATCTCAATTTAAGGACAACATTACGGATAACTGATTGAGATTGGATAGGATAATCCCAAGCCTTTTGAATGAACTCTTTAAAAGTAGGTTCTAGTAACCATAATCTCTCAAATCTAAATGAATGCTTGGAATAAAGGAGGGAACCCGAATGAAGAACAATAGGGCAATGGTCAGAGGTGATAGAAGCAAGACCAGAAACAAAGGATAGGGGATGAATTTCTTCCCAGGCTGCATTAAACAGAAATCTGTCAAGTTTAGCAAGCGAAGCATTCAATCTGCGACTTGACCAAGTGAAAGATCTATTACGTATAGGGGGTGGGGGGTAAAAAAGGCAACAATTGAAGATAAAAGAATTGAAATCATCTGAGTCTGATGATAAGGAACAAGATTGTTGACTGCGATCGTTCTGTATATAAACTGTCACGTAAGCTGGAGATGATTGTTGATTAGTTTTGAAGCAGAAGATCTGTCATGTAAACTGGATGAAGTTTCAATTTAAATCCTTGCAATAATTTTATAGGAAATCTCAGCATTTTGTTTAAGTAGCATGTTAAAATGTGTATTTTGGGGCAAGTATGGTCTTTCTACCAATGTACTTGGATTAAAAACTTTGTTTTACAGCAATCATTGAGCTGTCGTTTTTGTTAATGATAACAAACCTTATTGTGCATCATTTTTTTGTTATAACATCTTTTTTGTTTTGGTTCATTTTGAGTAAGATTTCTTGTGCCTTGCTGTTTGAACTGCGCAGAGGTACTACTATTAAAAACTGCATGTGCGCACTCCACTACATTTAAATTCAATCAATTTGTTAAAATCTTGTTACCTGAATCTGTGCAACATACATATTAGTGCCTGTACTGCATTTAAATTATCAGTGGCGGCAGCATATGCATTTATTTGTTAATTAATTGAAGTTGCCTGCTGAAAATACAGTGATGTATTCATTGGCCCCAACTTGGTTTGAATTTTTAGAGGCTATTGTAAATGTCTCTATTTGCTGTCAGTCTTACATTGCAGCATTAATAATAGAGGAAGCTATAAAATGCAATATGCCTCAAATGTTTAGTAGGGACGCGCTTTTCAAAGGCTTATTTTTATTTGCCTCTCATAATATTAGAGGCTCTTTAGCCTAATATTCTGTCCCTACTAGCTTTAATGGAGATAGCTGTTTTTGTCTCTAATTCTTCAACATTTGGTAGTGGGAGTTAAGCATTGGTTAGTTGCGCAACCGCTGTTTAGTACAAAAGGTTCTTTTCAAAAAAAAAAAAATGTTTAAGAATTAAGATAGTTTTATACGTTTATTCAAGAATAGCTCTGTAGTATTATGGTAAGTTATTGCTTGTGATAGAGAGCTCTATTTGTATATTTATATACATGAGGTTTGTTTCTATTGTATCGAACCAAACTATAAATTTAATTTGGTTCAAACTCGGTATAACTTCAGCATTATAACTGTGAACTTTGATAAAGAGCATATATCTTTACTCAATAAACTGACTCCTATTTTACTTAGCAAATATAATGAATGTGGCGTTAAGCCATTTAGTTGTAGTTGAATGCTAATCTGATTGTTAACTATCAATGTACATAGTGTCCATGTATATTAACACCATATTTTTATATACTACAATGTTTTGTTAGTTAATCTACAGGGTTTTTTTTTCTATATATTATGAGGTTGCTATATAACAACCATGGAGGGCGGTCTTGTATGTTTTTTTTGTCGTGTTTAGATTTACTGGGAATTATTTGAATCTCATATCTTTCCATATGATTGCCTTCTACTATCTATAATCCATATTGCACGTGAAAAAACATAATTTAAATAGAGTATAAATAGTTGGTGGCTTGTCATGCTAAGAAGAATGAGTTACTAGTTTTACTGGTTGCTCGATTCATATTTTTACATCCAAAATTGTGAACATGAGATGACGTATATGTGTAGGGCTCTAATAGATTCAGTGCCCTTGGAATTTTCCTATCTTTCCTAGTTGCCTACTTGTCAGGTCAGCGCTGGTTATTAGATGTTTCTATAACCCGAAAAAGAACCGAAAGGTTTAGGAAATAAGTCTAAAAGATGCGTCATGACCATCTTGAAACTATCTAGAAGTATTCAATTCTTTTTTAAGGTAACTCAGGCATGTTGACAGTCATGATGTTAACCCTACCATATAACATGTTCTCATTTTCTTTACAGTCTGGAAGTTCTTCCGATATAATTCTCGGGAATGTTATACCTCTATCGTATAGGAACGTTATACCTCTATCGTATAGGAATGTTATACCACTATTGTAAATATGTTTCATTTTTTACTTTGTAGTTGCAGCCGCATATTTCCTAAGAGCAAAAGCCTGAGATATGTTGATGGAGATATTCTTTGACATGACATATTTTTTGCAATATAGTGCTTGAACTGGAAGATAATGGCATATTGAGACATTGTTGTGTTAGTTCTTATGTAACTGTTCTTGGAATGTTTACACATTTCGATGGTTATCAATATTTATTTTAGTTTTTGTAATGTAGAAATTCATCTTTTTCTCTAGTTATATGTTTTAACGGTCGGTTTTCCCACCGTTGTATGGTTATACTAGTATCAATACATAGTTAATAAACAACATTCATAATCATGATAACATAGAATATCAATTAACCAGAAAACAAGTCCATACATAATTTACTAAATTCAATACATAGTTAATCGATCCCATCATATCAAACTGAAATACCAAAAGACAATCATTTTTTCTTCGTATCGTCACCAAATACTTCCACAATGATGATTTTTGATATCTTCTACTGCATCAAGCCCACTAGAACTACCCTCCAATCTCCTATTTTCTTCCACTTTTTCTAGAAATGTTTACGTTCGTTTAATATCATAATGAATTGAAATTGTACTAAAACGAATCAAGTCATCAAAAATGAGCCCAAAGACTAATCACACCTGCTCGCACCGTTCTTCCAAAACTACCCTCTAACCCTTCTTCTCACTGATCAAATCACCCCTACTGATTGCCACTTGCCTATGCCTTCTTTTTGGCTATTGCCCACCGACAGACTTCAGGCAGCGTACAATGATGCACCCTGTAAATGCTCCCCGTAAATGATAATTGGTACTTAGTAATTGAATTATTTAAAACAAAGTCATCAATATTCAAACAACACAGCACTTAGGAATTGAATTATTTAAAACAATCATAAGACAAAACATCTACGAATTTACAACCAGACAATTAGGTAACAATGGTTTGCAACCAGAAATATATAAAAGATATATCTACCACCATCTTTTTGTTCTACCAAGGAACCAATATATGATGATACAAGAAAATAGTGTGAAGGACAAAAAGAACAAAAAATTATGTCAAAAGGACAAGAGGCAAAAAAATTAGCCAAAGGGACAAAATTTAGTGTAAACAATGAAATGATAGTGGACCCCTGAATTCCAAAGTTTAGTGTAAAGTTGTCATTGAGGCTAAATTTTTTTTTGACTGTCCTTATGGATAAATTTTTGGTTGACTTTTTCCTTGTGGCTAAAAACCCCGATATGATATCTATATATACACATAAACTAGAAAACTATGTCATTAACCCAACACAACCATTGACACTCAAAATTTTATGTAAGAAAAAAGAAACAATGCTCATTATACTTTTAATATAAGAATAAGTTTAGAAATGCTTTTGGGTTAGTCGTGACAATGTTTTAATTACATTCTTCTTTAACACTCTGAGATTATATCGACGAAGTAAATATAATTTGATCTTCAAAATGAATATTCAAAGATTATTATAAAGAATTATTTTGGGTTTGTTGTTTTTAGCAACACTTGATTTAAACCCTTGAAATATAGTTAAACTAGAAATATATCGTTAATATTTTTGAATATACTTAGATATTTAATAATGGATTTAAGGATATAAACAAGTACTTAATCTTTTAGTGTAAAGATATTGATGAAGATGTTTTAAGTTATAAAAGAAAAGTGGTTTTTAATAAGCAATAGTTTTAACCTTTTTCATTATACTTTAAAGGAAGAAAATCTTGTACACAAATGCATGTACGCAGGAATCAAAAAAGGAAAATGACGGCGAAATTTTGTGAAATGTTTAAAACAAAGTAATGTATGAAATGTAATTGTTTACAGTGTTTATAACCCGATTACAGAGATAAATCCAACAAGCATTTTACCATATGAATATAGTGGCTGGTTTATGGCAAAAATGGTTATTTATATAACGATCATGTACATCTCTCGGACTGCACCAAATACTCTCTAAGGGACATTAATATAGTATTATATAGATAAGAGTATATTTATTAATTTTCAAAAAATTATTGCATTTGTTCCACGCATTTCATCGAATTTTAGCTGCTTTTGTCAAGATGTTATATAGACTCGTGCATTCATTTTTATTTCAAAAGTCAAGATGTTATAAGACTCATGTCTTATTCCAATCAATACAATTCAATGGTAGAAACAACGCATGCACAATGGTTTACATATACACAAGAAAAGGGAAAATTATATTATGTTTTTACAGTTTCATGATAATGTATGCAATATATACCATGAGATGTTATAAACTACCATTACGCTATTGGAAACAATTGCAATTACTAATTACCTCTAATTTATCAACTTATGCAAATCTAGATTTAGGGTAAAAATTATTTTTTTGATGAAATAAGATATTATAATTGAGTTAGAGAACAATAAACTTGATTACGCAACCTGGAAAGATCCAAAAGCTTGGATTTGGTGATTGGAAGGTTGAAGAGGGAAAATTGAAGTTTCAGGCTTAGGATTTTCGTGTTGAAATTAGAAGGAAGAAGGCTCGGTTGGTTTCTGTATCTCGTGATTTTTCGATGGTCGTCGACGGTCCGTCGGAAGCTGTGACTCTGTTCTATCGGAATTGTTATCTTTTCAAGTTGTGTTAATTGAGTTCCAAAAGCAGTATTTGAGTTTATAAAATATTATTTGGGCCTATAAATCATTATGTAAGTTTTTTTTTTTTTTTTTTTTTTTTTTTTTTTTTATAAAAAAGAACAAGTGAAAAGCATTATTTATTTAAAAATATCATATAACAATTCAGTCTTTTTTGCAACTAGTAGGATAATATGGTAAATATCATACAACAGTAAAAGATTATTATTATAATTTATAACTACTACTTTACTTTCCCGAAATAACAGCAATTTATATCTGCAATATTTCCTTAAATATTTCATTTCAAATGCCTATAAAAACAGATCGCCACTCGATCAAACTCAAATCCATTCATTCCTCCTCCAATAAAAATAAAACCTCGCAGTCGATCTCCATGAACTTCGAAACATTTAACAAAATACAAAGGAACCCCATCTTTCAGTTTAGGGAAGACGGGATGCGTAACCCTAACAACGCGAAGGTCAAGCTACCGCTGATCAAGCATCGTATGCATGGGAAAAACGGTGCAATCTCAGTTTTACCCTTTAAAAAAAGAAGAAGGTTTCTTCGCTTTGTCAATATCATGGAGCCGTCAATGCCGATTACTGAAAGAAGATCCACACAGGTGATGTATCTGACAGGGAAGAAGGTGACCCAAAGCGACGCCGACAGAAACCAGCACCGACTCCAGTTAACGGCCAAGGACGTACTCGAATCCGGTACCAATGAGCTCGTCGCACTTGGAAGGAGAGCGATGGATCTTGATCAGCCGTTGGATGTGAATATAAGGGACAGGATGGGCAATGCGTATAAGATGGTGTTCAAATACGTGGCTAGCTCGGGTACGTTTAGGTTGATGGGTCCGGGGTACACTGATTTTCTGATGAAGTCGGGGCTGAGACAAGGGCAGTTGATCGATATCTGGGGCTCCTCTGCAAATCTGGGTGGTGCTGGTTCTGAGATTTGGATCATGTTGATCAATTATGATGAGTGATGACCTGTTGGATTAACACTCCATTGTTAAGATTGAAACTATATCTTAATTCGTTGATTAGTTTATTAACTGTTGATTGATAATCAGTCTTGTAATCTGAATTTAATTATCCGGATCTTTTGATTGATATATGTCAATTAATCTCTTACTGTTATGCCTTCTGACCAACACTTGATCATGAATGAATCATGTTAGAAAAACGAAATGCATTAAGATAAAAATTACGTTTGGTCATAAGACATAGTTATTTATCTTAAAATAATTACACAATTATTAGTTTAAGCAATTTATCTTATCTTAATATAATATATGAATAAAATATAAAATAAAAGAGACTTACTTAAACAAACAAACAAAAAGCAAAATCATGAGGCATAGTCTGAGAACTAAAATTTTCTTAATTTTAATTTTAGAATGAAAATTGACAGTACTTCATAAAATGCATATTTTATACGAGGTACAACTGCAAGGGAAAAATGAAAAAGTCATTCATGTCTTTTTTAATTTAGTGGAAAAGTGATATATACTTGTGACACTTCAATTTGACTCCTGTAAGTCAGTGGCATTATAAAATTATAGACCAGTGCATAATCGCATAAGAACATCGCAAATCAAGATTAGGGTATAATTGCACAAGAACATAGCAAAGCAATTTCTAAACAAGAATTGCCCATCAAAAAGAGAAAATAAAAAGAAGATGATAACAAAGAAGAAGAAAGCATACCAATGGCTCCGTGGTCAGAAGCGCTCGCAGTGGAGGGAGGAAGAAGGCTGAAGGAATGTCTCATTTCGCGCAGAAAAGAGATTAGGGATAGATTCACAATTCGCGCTGCAATCAATTTAGAAATTCTAGTTTAGGAATTATAAAGATGACGTGATTTGCAGATTCACATAAAAGAGGAAAAAATCTATCGCGATTTTCAGATTTTTTTTATAGACATAAAGAATTATAAAAGTAATCTGGATTAGGCTACCTTTGTTGCTGAGTTGAAAATTTGCATTTGATTTTCTAGTAAAACGTGAAACCTTGGGGGGCCATGGGCCCCCCTAGTCCACCTTTAGTTCCGCTCCTGTGGTTAAGGAAGCTGTTGCTGCAATGACTACAGCTGAGTCTCAGCAGCAAAGATTAACATTACAACTTCTTATTTCAATAGTCGAATCTGAAAGAAATTACCACCAAAGAGTGTTGCAAATTCTTGACCAGTTTGCTGCGGAGATAGTATCAGAGAGACAAAGGATTGAAGCATCTCCTAGCCCAGCCATTGAAGATACTTTGCCACCACCTCCTTCGTATGAGGAAGTTAATGGAGTGCTTTTCTTCTCATTCTTCGACGGGTCAGCTGTTTCAATGGGATACTTTCTAGGAGAGGTTATACGTTCCTATCAGGCTGAATGATTGGGTCGGTAGCAGCAGAAATAAAGTAAGAGAGAAAGAGGTTAAGAATCAGTTTATATACTGATTAGAAAGGACGGTTGTATTCTTCTAAAGTGATGTGTCGACCCAATCCACCAAACATAAAGCAGAATCGGCGAGAGCTTACTCGGCTCACGTAAGAAGGTAGGTCGAATATACTTGACCCGGCCAGGCATCGAGTCCTATGCTTCAGACCGAGACGGATAATAGGGTAGGGACATGACCGATCGACTGGACTCGCTTATATACGTTAAAGAGAATTGGCGAAATAACGAGAGCTAGGTAGTTTTCTTAGACCTCGTGATTCAACAAAAAGATTAAAAGAGTTACCTGGAAATTTCGACACACTGCAACCATCAATATTAAAGTGCTGAGTATGACAGAAGCAATCTTGAACATGATCTCGTACTTATAGTTGATGCAGAAATTGAGAGACATGACTTTACTTAGGGACATAATTTCACGAACGGACGTGACTATTGGATATGTAACATCTCCAAGAAAATTGTCGCCATTTCAATGAAGAATTGGGATTCTCAAACCCTAGAAACACTGACATTGGTCCCCAAATCACAAGACTTGATGATTGCATCTGGCAATGGAGGAGGATCAACTGCGACATCCTAGGAAGCGGTTACTATGGTTTCTATTGATGAACAATGACTTAGATGCACGTGCACGTGTATGTCTGTGCATGTGTATGTGTTTAAAGCCGGGAGAAATAGCCGCAAATATGATGGCATTCTTGTAAATTTCTAATTGAACTGTTATGACCGTTGGGTCCTTGAAGCCTATATATATGTATCAGGCATTATTATGTATCATAATTGAATTGAATAAAATCCCCTTTTTCTGATAAACCCTAATTCTATGCTTCTTAATTTCTCTCTGATTTCCCCCAATTTTTTATGTTCCTTCACTTTACCATTCGTTCGAATTCATCAATCTCTGTCTGACATCTTCTTGTATCACCTTTCATCTTCTAATTCTAAACTGTATCGCCTTCTTCTACCTCTAATCTAACCTTCCCCTTTATCTGTATTACCCTGATGCACCTGGAATTGTTTGTTAATTTCATCAAATGTTTGTCGAAATGACTACATCAGATTCTAAGCATAGCAAAGTGATATCCGAGCCCACGGCTGGGCATGATTCAAACCCCAGTCAGCAAACCAAAACCCCGCTTTCCATACATTTCTTTAGGATCAGGAAAAAACTAGAAACATGCAAGAAGAATTTAATGAGAGGGTGTCCTAAACCCTAACCACCCTTGAAAAGAAACTGATCAGAATACAAGGAATGTTCCTGATTGTGAGTTGTGGGCTACGTTTAAAATTGAGATTTTAATAAGATTCAATCCCGAAGACATGGAAAATCCCTATGAAACCCTAGACAAGCCAGAACAAATCACCACAGTCTCTGCTTACTTAACTAAATTTGAAAGCCTTCAAGCTATAATAGAAACTCTACCGGCACAACTCTTGCTAGACAGATTCATAGGGGGACTCGAGAAAGAAATTAGGTGTGATGTTCTCACCTCTAGGCCCACTAGTTTCAAACAACAGTGGAATTAGCGAAGATGTTTGAAAGAGTTTGGAATTTAACCAAGAAGAGCAAGACTACACGTGTTCTCCCTAAAGGAAACCCTCTACAAACCCTTACATATCCTAAATCTACCCTATCCAATTCTCAGAAGAATCCTACTAATCTTGAAAATTTGGCAAAAAGTAAGTGTTTTACTTCCCGGTAACTCATAGAAATGAGAAGACAAAACTAGTGTTATGGGTGTGGTGAAAGATGGAGTAAAGAGCATAAATGCAAAAACGCAAAAGTATATATTTTGGAAGGAGAAATGTTGCCAGAAGAACTTTCTGAAATGGATCTGGGAAATGAGACTAACAATGAAGAACAACCCAAACAAGAGACACATGCAATTACTCTTCAAGCTATGTGTGGAATACCCGCGCTATCTACAATTAAAGTACAAGGTACTATCAAGGGTAAGCCAACATAAATTCTGATCGACTCTAGGTCTACACACAGTTTTATTGGTGAACGTCTAACACATAAACTAAAGTTAAAGATTAATGCATCCAAGGTTTATGAGGTTATGGTTGCAAATGGGGAGAAATTACAAGGTTTTGGTATTTGTCACAATGTCAATATTAGCTAACAGGGTTGTAAAATGCATGTCAAATTATTATTCCTACCTTTGGAGGGTTGCTAAGTTGTATTAGGCGCTCAATAGATGAAGAATTTGGGAGAAGTGGCACTGAATTTAGATAAGTTTTCAGTGAGATTCTCATATGGCAACAAAATTTATAAATGGCAAGGTATGAGGCAACAAGAAGTTAAAATGGTTGATAATAAGGCATTGAATAAACAACATATTCAAGGACAAATAATCATGATGCTATGTACCATCGAAATAACCGGTTCTGTAGATACAACAAGCAAGAACGTACTTCATCCTGAAATACAGAATCTCTTAAACTTATTCCCAGAAGTCAGTGAATCCAATCGCTCTCTACCTCCAAAAAGGAGACACAATCATCACATTCCCCTTCTGCCTGATGCAAAACTAGTTTGGCTTAAGCCTTATAGGCACTCCTTCCACATAAAGAATGAACTGGAGAGAATTATTAAGGAAATGCTTGAATCTGGAGTGATAAGGCACAACAACATCCCATACTCTTCCCCAATGGTGATTGTCAGAAAAAGAGATTTATTTGATGAATTATTTGGGTCAAAATATTTTTCTAAAATTGATTTAATATTAGGCTATCATCAAATTAGAATGTATGAGCATGATATTCAGAAAACTGCATTTAGAACACACGAAGGTCACTATGAATTTACTATCATGCCTTTTGGCCTTGTTAATGAACCATCTACCTTTCAATCCTTAATGAATGCATGATATATTCAGACCTTATTTAAGAAGATTTGTATTAGTCTTATTTAATGATATACTCATTTACAACCAGACCTAGTCTGAGCATTTAGAACACTTTAGGATTTCATTTCAGGTGCTTAAAGACAACCATTTGGTGATTAAACCATCCAAATGTAGCTTTGGCCAAGAAAGCATTGAGTATTTGGGACATGTCATCTCATCTCATGGTCTTGCTGTTGATCCAAAAAAGATTGACGCCATCATGGGATGGCCAACGCCCACAAATTTAAAGTCTCTCAGGGGATTTCTGGGTTTATCAAGGTACTATAGAAAATTCATAAGGAGCTATGGGTTGATCGCAAAACCACTTATGGAGAAATTAAAAAAGAATGCATTTACATGGACAGTTGAAGCTACAAGATCTTTTAAGCTGTTAAAACAGTGCTCAATACATCCTCAAGTACTGTCCATGCCAAATTTCAATCAGCCCTTCATTTTAAAGTGTGATGCAAGTGGATTGGGGATTGGTGCGGTGTTGACACAACAAGGTTAACCAATTGCTTATTTAAGCAAGGCACTGCATGGAAGAAATATGGCCTTATCCACTTATGAAAAAGAACCGATGGCAATAATAATAGCTAAAAGGAAGTGGATGCAATATCTTTTGGAAGGCAATTTATAGTAAAGACTGACCATCAAAACCTTAAGCATGTGCTAACATAGAAATTGCACGCTGGAGTTCAAAACAAATGGCTAGGAAAATTGCATGGATTGGACTACATTGTGGAGTACCAAAAAGGCAGAGACAATATAGTGGCCGATGTGTTGTCTAGAAGAGAATGAAGCACTTGATAGTCTGCCACAAGCACAAGTTATCCCGACGGTTCAGACTCCATGGTTTGATGAGCTAAGAAGGAATTTGTTAACTTCAAGATGGTATTAAGATTTAAAGGAGAAAATACTAAGCAAAGTGGTGAATGAAAATAGATACAAGATCGTGGATGAAATAATTTTTTACAAGGGGAAGATTTTAATTGATCACCACTTAGAATACTTAGTACAAATTATTATCAACAAACACCATTCCACTCCCTTAAGAGGACATGCGGGTATTAAAGGAACCATCAAGAAAATAAAGCAAGTATTTCATTGGAAACACTTGAAAAGAACAATAGAAAAGTTTGTTAGAGAGTGTGATAATTGCCAGAAAACCAAACATGAGAATGTCCAGATGCCAGGATTGTTAAATCCTCTTCCTATTCCTGATCAAATATGGGAAGATACATCCATGGACTTCATCACTTATCTTCCAAAGAATCATCAATTCACAGTGATATTTATCGTACTGGATCGTCTCAGCAAATATTCACATTTCTTCGCCTTAAAATACCCCTACACTGCAAGTGAAGTAGCAAAAGTATTTTTTTTAATGGAGTGTTTAAACTCCATGGTTTGCTAAAATCCATAGTAAGCGATAGGGATTCCATGTTTACAAGTACGTTTTGGCAAGAACTTTTTAAATTGCAAGGATGCAGCTTGAATTTGAGCTCATCATATCATCACCAAAGTGACGGACAAACTAAAGCGATAAATAAAGTTTTTGAGTGTTATATATGGTGCTTTGTAAATCACAAACCACATGAATGGGTCGAGTAGCTTCCACCGGCTGAGTTCTTATACAATACATCATGGAAGACATCCTCTAATACGACTCCCTTCAGTGTTGTATATGGAAGAGAACCCCCTAATTTGCTGTCCTATGTCCCAAACACGGCAAAAATAGAAGCAGTAGAAGAAATTTTTTTAAGCAGGGACATTACTTTAGAGTATATTAAGGATGAGAGGTGCACAAGAAAGAATGAAAAGGTATGTGGATTTAAGAAGAACAGAGAGGAGCTTTGAAGTCAGTGACTGGGTGTATCCGAAACTTCAGCCGTGCAAGCAAATCACAACGAGAAATCATAGAACCCATAAGCTTTCCCCTAAGTACCACTACACCAGAAATGCCAATTAAGCCGTGCTCATGACCGTATATAAATCGATTTGGCAGTGCTATGGGCCGTATCAAAAAATTACATCTTTGTCCATTTGATACGGCTAAGGACCGTATCAAATTTTAAAAAATAAAATAAAAAAATACAATTAGCTGCTTCATTATAGCATAGTAGAGAGTATGAAAGACTGCAAATTCATACAATATATATTGCACGTGATTCTTGACCAATACATATGGACGGCCTAAACAAAATTGCTTTGCTCGTATAGAATACAATTTGCTCACAACATTGATCATTACCAAATATTTAAATGTACCAATGTACACACGAAAAATACATCTCAAAACATTGATCAAAAGCTTTTCAATCGAATTATTGTTGCTTCAACCAAATTGTTGCTGCCTGCCCATTACGAATAGCTATATTGCAAAATAGAATGTCCAATTGTAAATCATCTTCTTCATTGATTAAATATCCATAAGGCACATGCTGATATTAGTCAAAATATAATGCATACCGATTCAAATTCAACACATGAAACAACCCAACTCTGCGTATTGATCCATTTTTTGTGCATCAGCCCACCTCTGCGTTTCTAAACCCCTGTTTCTCTCACCTGCACCCTTGTGTCAACGTCACCATCATCAAGCCAGAGACCCGCACACAATCTTTCAACTCCCACTCTGATAGTAAACAAATCAAAATATAACAATTCAACTTTACTTAATTTAGTATCTCGCTTATGCTATTTATTGAATCCCACTCTTTATAGATGTAAGTTCTAATGTCATGGCATCGTGCTTGAGTTTAATTCAGTTCAAAACTGAGTTTACAAACTTAGTTTCATACTGAGTTTACAAACTAAGTTCAAAACTGAGTTTACAAACTCAGTTTCATACTGAGTTTATAAACTAAGTTTTGAACTGAGTTTATGTAACGACCCGAAAATTTGCGATCTTGATTATCCGATATACAACACATATCGAACATCAAGAGTCGAAAATACCGGATGGTTAATGAAAGAAATTAGAGGGTGAGGAAAGGTAAGATAGAAACTTAGAATAGAAGAAGAAGAAGAACAAAACATCAGAGTAACACGAACCTCATAGCGGAACGAATGACATATAATATATATAACATAACTTGAAATATACATCATTACTTGAATATACATCATTATCAAAGTACAACACTTACAGCACATCGGAAATAAACTATAGCTATATGATCCTGAAGCCTCCTGCTCTAGCTCTTCAAGTATCTGTAAATTCCTGACTACTTGACTGCCCGTACAAAATTGGACACCCAAGAGTTTAGGGAAAACAAAACAAAATAAACTCTGCGTCAGTCATGGGACTGGCATGAGTAAAACAGTTTAAAACAGTTTGAGCAACAAAACGATATCTTATAAGACCACGCCGTATAACGGAACGAGTTTTTCCCTTATGAGAATCAAAAATATCTTTATATCAAAAACCTTTTGATATTATAATAATGTATATCAACCACAATATAATAATCATCTAGCAGAAATGCTTCCATCTCACGTTCTACATATCTAGTATACAATAAAAACCGCAAGCACGTATTGGGTGATGGATTTTCAACTATGACAAGGTATGGAACCACCTTTCGCTGGTGTACCTCTAGAGAGGAATACACTGGGTTCAACAAGTACATCTTGCAACCCGGCCACACATGACCGGCCACTCATTTCGCTTGAGTGTATCGAATGTATATCACCAACGGTTGGGATCAGCAACCGTTCCCCAATTGGGACAGCATCAACAATAGATTTTTAGAAGTAAATGAAACTCTAGATCAGGTGATTATACACCCTAATAGGTGCGACCTACATAGCCATGCTGCCTGCCCGATTTCTGTCATTTACCGGTTGATGAGGCTTGAGGTTATGCTTTATCATCGCATCAGATTCACATCGAATGCCACATTGTCAGATCCATCGAAAATCACTAAATGACGTCTACAACAGTACATTACGTGTTAGCTAAAGAAGTTTTCTTCTCCGCTTCCACTCTTGGTACGGTTGAAGAAATCAATGTACGTGACCTTTTTGGAAATACTCTGTCAGACTTTCATCTATACAAGTCATCCAGGAACAGGATGAACCGAAGGCACTATTCAATACATCCATCTTAGGCGTTGTTATCGAAGACTTATATAATAGCCCTTCCACTTTACTCCGTCTTCAATTATCTTTGGCATATATGATTCGCAACGCTTATGCCAATACAGAGTGGTTCTTTGGATAATAATCCAACCGGTCTCTCCATATTAACAATGTTAAAATGGTCAAACACTTCGATAGTCGGTGAGTTAACTATCAAAAATAATACGTGTGCAAACAACGATATTATTTCCAGATGGAAATTCTATCAAATCAATCATCAATCATATATATATATATATATATTCATATGTTCCTTATTTTCTATGTTTAGAAAATATACGTTAACGCTGGAAAACATTTCCATAACTTATTTAAGTATCACTATTCTTCTACAACTATCAGTCTCCGATTGTAAACTAGTATAAGAACAATTCCCTAAGTACCAATCTCGAAGGTCAAAACCAACATCAGATAGACACTTAGGAAAACCATTCAACTTAACCAGTCTCCAATCAATTTATGATTTAGCTTAACTCAATTTCTTAACTCCTTATACATGAACATTTCCTTTTCTAATTCATATTTCAAATTTTAATATTTGATTTCGTTTCTGATTCTATTTGGAAAACATTTCCAAATCTTCTATACTTGGATTTAACAGATGTTTAAATCAACATCGCAACGACAACTCAAACCACTATACTTATTTACTAAATTCATTTAACCACTTTCACTCTCGAACCTTAACAATTTCTAAATTTAAAATGAAGTCAATCAAGTTGGGGTATAACTACCTCTCAGACCTTAACTGAACAACATTTCAAATCTCGAAATAGGGTAAGTTCATCTTTTAACCCTTTAACACTTCCTTACGAACCCTCGGATTCTATTTACAAACCCCCTTCTTTTACAAGTTTACGTGATTATAAAAATGGTATTATAATCTCCTGCATCCGAAATATATTATCTTTAATATGACTTTTATTTCCTAACTCGAATAATATAACGACAACTAATTTATTTACTCCTATTTGGTTAACTCTAATCTATAACTCTTATTTGAATAACTCCAACCTAATAACTCTAACCTAATAACTCTTACTGGATTAACTCTTATTCGAATAACTTATATTCAATTTGCTTACTTTCGAATACTTATATTCGATAATCTCTTTCTTCGAATAAATCTTATTCGATTTAACTCATGTCGAATAACTAGATTCGATCAACTCACTTCGAATATTTCTGATTCGATTATCTCACTTCGAATATCTATGATTCGATTATCTCACTTTGAATATCTCTGATTCGATTATTTCACTTCGAATATCTCTGATCCGATTCACTTCTTCGAATAACTAAATTCGATTACTCATTTCAACTCTATTTGAATAAACTAAATTCGATTAACACCATTTGAATAACTCTAGTTCGATTTAACTCTATTCAATAACTCTAGTTCGATTTAACTCTATCGATTAACTCTAACTGGTTTAACTCTAACTGGTTAACCCTAACTGATTAACTCTTTGTCCTTATTCAGTTTCAAACATCGATGTTGAAATCGATTTTTACTTGTTTATATAAGTCCTGACTTATATATATATATATACACATATCTATTTATCCAAAGATAAATATTTCCTTTATTAACCTTATTTATTTATCCTAAGTATTTCCTTTATTAATATCTTATTTATTTTCTAAATAAATATTCCTTTATTAATATCTTATTTATTTAACAAATAAATATCTCCTTTTCTTATTCTACTTATTTAACAAATAAATAATCCTTTTAACAACTTATTCTGTTTCCTAAGTCAATATGTCTTTTATAACTTATTTACTTAGCAAATAAGTATCTCGTTTAACATCTCCTATTTATTTAACCAATAAATATCTCATTTACAAAATCTTATGATTTTATAAATATTCCCTTTTCCTTATAAATATTTCATTTATAAAGATTTCCCCTTTTTATACAATTTCACCTATAAAGATTTCTGTTTATAAATATTTCATTTATAAATATTTCATTTATAAACATTTCGTTTATAAAACCCTTTTGATTTTATAAATATTTTAATTTCAAATACCATTTGAAAATTCTCCTTTTCACATTCCGATATGTTATGGTGTTTAACATATCAAGTCATGATGTCAAATATCGTCCATACACATATAATCAACAACAGATTATAAACCACGTCATATATCACAATATACGAAAATAATAAAATAGCTGTTGAGGAATCCAGTCGGATTCCTCCAATCTGTTTCCCTGCACCCACAGATGTTACACAATAAAATCAACATCACTTTCAGTTCCATATGATATATTCTGTTAAACAGAATCAAATATAGAAATTCAACTAACTGACTAGCAGTTCAATCAAACAGTCAACACACAGTCAATCAACCAATATTTAACAGTTCTAAAAATACAACATGAAATTATAATCTGTTCAGAGTTAGTGAGATTTACTCACATTAGACGATCATCGTTAATAACGATAACCATCGCTCGATTTGATTCAGAAGGACAATTTATTTTGCTATAAATTGTAACGTGCTCCAATTGACTCACGGTTAGTTCCATTATGTAGTACCGTCCATACGATCCTAACGGATCTTGGTTCGTCAGATTCTGATAACGTATGCTAAAGTTATGTATTATACAAGTTATAAATGGTTTTAAATTAAAACAATTTAATTTAATTCACTATTTTTGCCTTACCCCTTCAATTAAAAACCGACCCAACTACCTCTAAAGCCCAAACCCGCTTGCTCCTCTTTCTTCCCCAAGTGAAAACGACGAGCTCCAGTAATCCATACTCCTCCATTTTCGCTGCCTTCCCATCCCTCTCCCCTCTTTGTTCTACTTTGAAATCATAAACCGATCTTATCACAATAATCCCCTTCCATTTCTTTACGCATACGTCAGCATCACACAGGACTCGGCCTTCCTCTGCAAGTCGCGTCTTCAGCCTGTGCTACAGCAACACGACGACACTAAGTGGTGTCGATACCCCCTAATTTCACACATGAGCTGCCATTCGACTTCCTCAGTCCAAACAAAATAACCAAAACTCGAATCTGCAGCCCAAACCTCTATGAATTCGAACCCTAGCTCAACCCTATCCACGCTACAATTGTTCGAACTCCAGGAAAACCCATCGAGCTTTATGATTTCAATACCAAAACAGAGAGCATTTCACCAGCAACTCGAATATGTATTCATATTGATTTAGAGAATTTTGCTTTATTTGATTTTGATTTTACAAAGATGGAAATAACTTTCCTAAAGCTAAAAAGTTACGGCGGATTTTTCTTTGACTTGTGAATGAGTTGAATTAGGTTATAGGGAGGTTTTGTGGGGTATTTATAGGAATTTTAGATATTTTTATTTTGGTTATTATATTAATTTATAATCAACTACAGTTTTATTTTGTCCTTTAAAATTCCTGTAATCACACACGATACCCAAAAATCACCAAACTGGACATACTGCTAAAGTTTGACATTACGGTCCCAACGAAACTGGTTTCGTCGAATTCCGACTCCGTATGCTCACACAGCATATTTTTAACCGTCGAAATGCTGACTGTTTTTCACTCTAAAAATCCGTACGGCCACAAAGTGATCCTAAAAATCGCGAAACTTGGAATCAGGCAATAATTTGATGTTGCGGATCCAACAAAATTAGTTTCATCGAATTTCGACTTCGTTTGCAAAATTGGCTATTTTTAAAGCCCTAAATAACCTATTTAAATATATAAATATATCTAAATATAATTAAATTAAATATTTAAAAATTAAATATTATTGTCTATATTCACAGTGGAATACCATACAGCTCTACTGGGATTTATAACTTGATATTTTCAAATCCCGATTAAATCGATATTCAATTTAAAATGAAATTCCTTTTTAAAATATAAATAATTACTTTATAAATTATAAAGGAATTCCGCAGCGACTTTTGTAAAATTTGATTTGGACGTAAATCAAAATCTACACGATGAAATCCTGATTTTTCTCTTCCACTAGAAAGATATACTCCACCAGCTCCACACATTTCTTGTTTAACAGAAATCGGATTTAAAACGGCTTCTGTGTATTCAGTTGAAGTTCAAATCGCCAAATAGCGAACTTTCGCGCCATTACGGGCTCGATTATAATTATAATATAATTCTACGTTCAAACTGTCGTTTACATAATATATTCATTATTCAAATTCAATTGTAAAATGAATTATATAATTTGAATTGCCCAGTTCACACCATATCGCCATTTCAGACCAAATCTGATTATTTCAGAATTAAATATATTATTTAATTATTATTTTAAATAAATATTCACTATTATTTTATTCAACGACCATTAAATCCTCTAAATCATTATTTAAATAATTAAATAAATTAATTATTATATCGCTGAAAATGCGAGTCATTACATACTTCCCCACTTAAAATAATTTCGTCCTTGAAATTGCTAAGGTAGAAATCAAACCCTATTAACCGGTTAGAACTTATTTGTTCACTTCTAAATCTTCAGTTTCAACTGAACGAATTTAATTTCAATTAAAATATTAATTAATTCTTATCAACGAAAATTTTCAAAAATCCTGAAAATTTTCTAACTCCTTAACTTTTCGAAAAATTTCGCCAGCACCTCCTTTGTACTGGTCAATACGTCAAACCACCACTCGCCTCTCTGGGCCATCTCAATCCCAAAAGAAAATCAAATAGCCAAGCGGCTTGCCAATTCGGCTCATAAATCTTATATGCAATAGAAATATAAACTTGTACCTTTTGTCGGCATATCATTATATCCTTTCCACCTGTTATCAATTCAGTGGATACAAGGGTCATCCCAATCAAATTCCAATCTGCTTTTATCCACAGCACAACCATTCGTTTATATCCGAGCCAAATATCATTTCAACTCGATTTTCTTCTCGATTCCCAACTCTTAACTTGATTATCATATTACACTTCAAATTTGAATCTCACAATCCAATTTGTCTTGATATCATTCTAATTCAATCTCAGTTACCACTTTACTGGCTTTACTTTAATTCAAATTTGCTTTCACAAATTTCTGTTAAATTTGTTTTTAATTCAAACAGTCTTTCCCTGGGAGTTTTTTTAAACAGTTTACTCTTTTCAAAAATCAAATTTTCCTTTTTGAAATTCAACACAACCTGTCTTTCCCAAAACAAATTCAAAACAGTATCTCTACGAGTAATTCATCACTTACAACTCGAAAATGAATACTGGTGATGCAGCTGTCATCATCAGAATCTATTTTCCAGCGATCGAAGTGAGCTCAATACTATAAAACCATTTCTAAACATTTCCACTTTGAAATTCATTTCAAAATATAATTCACACTGCTTGTAAAACAATTTAAAATCTCCCAAGATCTTAAATTTTCCTTATTTTTAATCCAAATCCATTTTCAAATACTTATCCAATTTTCCAGAATTTTAATTCAATTTCTGGTTTAAATTTTAGATTTAACTCATCTGATTTCACGTATTTCACTTATATGAATTCTGATTGGTTATTTACATAACCATTTAATTTATAATCTTACTCGATTATAATAACAACCAATATATCCACTATATTATAATTTTGATATATATATATATATATCTTCTCTATATCAAGATATATCTTGGGTAAACTTAGTTTAATTTACCCTTTTTTCAAAACATACCGTGTCGACCCATCGTATTCGAGTGTTTATAAACTCCTACCGATACAGTGGATCAAACTGATCGACCAGAACCCACAAACAACTCAACCAATGAATCTCCACAATATAAAACCACTTTATATCAAATTACAAATACGCACTCGTATATATACACTCAAACTCAATCTAGGGTATTACTAACCCTATCTCTACCGAGTCACGCCACAGAGCCAAGGTAATTACTTAACTTAAGCTCTGATACCAACTGTAATGACCCGAAAATTTGCGATCTTGATTATCCGATATACAACACATATCAAACATCAAGAGTCGAAAATACCGGATGGTTATTGAAAGAAATTAGAGGGTGAGGAAAGATAAGATAGAAACTTAGAATAAAGAAGAAGAAGAACACAACATCAGAGTAACACAAACCTCACAGCGGAACGAACAACATATAATATATATAATATAACTTGAAATATACATCATTACTTGAATATACATCATTATCAAAGTACATCACTTACAACACAGCGGAAATAAACTATAGCTACATGATCCTGAAGCCTCCCTCTCCAGCTCTTCAAGTATCTGTAAATTCCTGACTACTTGACTGCCCGTACAAAATTGGGCACCCAAGAGTTTAGGAAAAACAAAACAAAATAAACTCCGCGTCAGTCATGGGACTGGTATGAGTAAAACAGTTTAAAACAGTTTGAGCAACAAAACGATATCTCATAAGACCACGCCGTATAACGGAACGGGTTTTTCCCTTATGAGAATTAAAAGTATCTTTATATCAAAAACCTTTTGATATTATAATATTGTCTATCAACCACAATATAATAATCATCTAGCAGAAACGCTTCCATCTCACGTTCTAGATATATAGTATACAATCAAAACCGCAAGCACGTATTGGGTGATGGATTTCCAACTATGACAAGGTATGGAACCACCTTTCGCTAGTGTACCTCTAGAGAGGAATACACTGGGTTCAACAAGAACATCTTGCAACCCGGCCACACATGACCGACCACTCATTTCGCTTGAGTGTATCGAATGTATATCACCAACGGTTGAGATTAGCAATCATTTACCGAATGGGACAGCATCAACAATAGATTTTTAGAAGTAAATGAAACTCTAGATCAAGTGATTATACACCCTAATAGGTGCGACCTACATAGCCATGCTGCCTGCCCGATTTCTATCATTTACCGGTTGATGAGGCTTGAGGTTACGCTTTATCATCACATCAGATTCACTTCGAATGCCACATTGTCAGATCCATCGAAAATCACTAATTGACGTCTACAACAGTACATTACGTGTTAGCTAAAGAAGTTTCCTTCTCCGCTTCCACTCTTGGTACGGTTGAAGAAATCAATATACGTGACCTTTCTGGAAATACTCTGTCAGATATTCATCCATACAAGTCATCCAGGAACAGGATGAACCGAAGGCACTATTCAATACATCCATCTTAGGCACTGTTATCTAAGACTTATACAATAGCCCTTGCACTTTACTCCATCTTCAATTATCTTTGGCATATATGATTCGCAACGCTTATGCCAATACAGAGTGGATCTTTAGATAATAATCCAACCGGTCTCTCCATATTAACCACGTCAAAATGGTCAAAAACTTCGATAGTCGGTGAGTTAACTATCAAAGAAAAATACGTGTGCAAACAACGATATTATTTGCAGATGGAAATTCTATCAAATCAATCATCAATCATATATATATATATATATCTATCTATATATATATATATATATTCATATGTTCCTTATTTTCTATGTTTAGAAAATATACGTTAATGCTGGAAAACATTTCCATAACTTATTTACGTATCACTATTCTTCTACAACTATCAGTCTCTGATTGTAAACTAGTATAAGAACAATTTCCTAAGTACCAATCCCGAAGGTCGAAACCAACATCAGATGGACAATTAGGAAAACCATTCAACTTAACCAGTCTCCGGTCAATTTCTGATTTAGCTTAACTCCATTTCTTAACTCATAATACATGAACATTTCCTTTTCTAATTCATATTTCAAATTTCAATATTTTATTTCGTTTCTGATTCTATTTGGAAAACATTTCCAAATCTTCTTTACTTGGATTTAACAGATGTTTAAATCAACATCGCGACGACAACTCAAACCACTATACACTTATTTACTAAATTCACTTAACCACTTTCACTCTCGAACCTTAACCATTTCTTAATTTAAAACGAAGTCAATCAAGTTGGGGTATAACTACCTCTCAGACCTTAACTGAACAACATTTAAAATCTCGAAATAGGGCAAGTTCATCTTTTAACCCTTTAACACTTCCTTACGAACCCTCAGATTCTATTTACGAACCCACTTCTTTTACAAGTTTACGTGATTATAACAATGGTGTTATAATCTCCTGCATCTGAAATATATTATCTTTAATATGACTTTTATTTCCTAACTCGAATAAGATAACGACAACTAGTTTATTTACTCCTATTCGGTTTACTTTAATCTATAACTCTCATTTGAATAACTCCATCCTAATAACTCTTACTTGAATAACTCCAACCTAATAACTCTTACTGGATTAACTCTTATTCGAATAACTTATTCTCGATTTGCTTACTTTCGAATACTTATATTCGATAATCTCTTTCTTCGAATAAATCTTATTCGATTTAACTTCTGTCGAATAACTAAATTCGATCAACTCACTACGAAAATTTCTGATTCGATTATCTCACTTCAAATATCTCTGATTCGATTATCTCACTTCGAATATCTCTGATTCGATTCACATCTTCGAATAACTAAATTTGACTACTCATTTCAACTCTATTTGAATAAACTAAATTCGATTAACTCCATTTGAATAACTCTAGTTCGATTTAACTCTATTCAATAACTCTAGTTCGATTTAACTCTATCGATTAACTCTAACTGGTTTAACCTAACTAGTTAACCCTAACGGTTTTACTCTAACTGGTTAACCCTGACTGATTAACTCTTTGTCCTTATTCAGTTTCAAACATTGATGTTGAAATCGATTTTTACTTCTTTATATAAGTCCTGACTTATATATATATATATATTTATCTAAATATAAATATTTCCTTTATTAACCTTATTTATTTATCCTAAGTATTTCCTTTATTAATATCTTATTTATTTTCTAAATAAATATTCCTTTATTAATATCTTATTTATTTAACAAATAAATATCTCCTTTTCTTATTCTATTTATTTAACAAATAAATAACCCTTTTAATAACTTATTCTATTTCCTAAGTTAATATGTCTTTTATAACTTATTTACTTAACAAATAAGTATCTCGTTTAACATCTCCTATTTATTTAACTAATAAATATCTCATTTACAAAATCTTATGATTTTATAAATATTCCCTTTTCCTTATAAATATTTCATTTATAAAGATTTCCCCTTTTTATACAATTTCACCTATAAAGATTTCTGTTTATAAATATTTCATTTATAAATATTTCATTTATAAACATTTCGTTTATAAAACCCTTTTGATTTTATAAATATTTTATTTTCAAATACCATTTGGAAATTCCCCTTTTTCACATTCCAGTATGTTATGGTGTTTAACATATCAAGTCATGATGTCAAATATCGTCCATACACATATAATCAACAACAGATTATAAACCACGTCATATATCACAATATATGAAAATAATAAAATAGCTGTTGAGGAATCCAGTCGGATTCCTCCAATCTGTTTCCCTGCACCCACAGATGTTACATAATAAAATCAACATGACTTTCAGTTCCATATGATATATTCTGTTAAACAGAATCAAATATAGAAACTCAACTAACTGACTAGCAGTTCAATCAAACAGTCAACACACAGTCAATCAACCAATATTTAACAGTTATAAAAATAAAACATGAAATTATAAACTGTTCAGAGTTAGTGAGATTTACTCACATTGGACGATCGTCGTTAATAATGATAACCATCGCTCGATTTGATTCAAACGGACAATTTATTTTGCGATAAATTGTAACATGCTCCAATTGACTCGCGGTCAGTTCCATTGTGTAGTGTCCGTCCATACGATCCCAACGGATCTCGGTTCGTCAGATTCTGATAACGTATGCTAATGTTATGTATTATACAAGTTATAAATGGTTTTAAATTAAAACAATTTAATTTAATTCACTATTTTTGCCTTACCCCTTCAATTAAAAACCGGCCCAACTACCTCTAAAGCCCAAACCCGCTTGCTCCTCTTTCTTCCCCAAGTGAAAACGACGAGCTCCAGTAATCCATACTCCTCCATTTTCGCTGTCTTCCCATCCCTCTCCCCTCTTTGTTCTGCTCCGAAATCATAAACCGATCTTATCACAATAATCCCCTTCCATTTCTTTACGCATACGTCAGCATCACACAGGACTCGGCCTTCCTCTGCAAGTTGCGTCTTCAGCCTGTGCTACAGCAACATGGCGACACTAAGTGGTGTCGATACCCCTAATTTCACACACGAGCTGCCATTCGACTTCCTCAGTCCAAAGAAAATAACCAAAATTCGAATCTGCAGCCCAAACCTCTATGAATTCGAACCCTAGCTCAACCCTATCCACGCTGCGATTGTTCGGACTCCAGGAAAACCCATCGAGCTTTACGATTTCAATACCAAAACGGAGAGCATTTCACCAGCAACTCGAATATGTATTCATATTGATTTAGAGAATTTTGCTTTATTTGATTTTGATTTTACAAAGATGGAAATAACTTTCCTGAAGCTAAAAAGTTACGGCGGATTTTTCTTTGACTTGTGAATGAGTTGAATTAGGTTATAGGAAGATTTTGTGGGGTATTTATAGGAATTTTAGATATTTTTATTTTGATTATTATATTAATTTATAATCAACTACTGTTTTATTTTGTCCTTTAAAATTCCTGTAATCACACACGATACCCAAAAATCACCAACCTAGAGAAACTACTAGAGTTTGACATTACGGTCACAACGAAACTGGTTTCGTCGAATTCCGACTCCTTATGCTCACACATCGTATTTTTAACCGTCGAAATATTGACTGTTTTTCACTCTAAAAATCCGTACGGCCACACAGTGACCCTAAAAATCACGGAACTTGGAATCTAGCAATAATTTGATGTTGCGGATCCAATAAAATTAGTTTCGTCGAATTCCGACTTCGATTGAAAAAGTGGCTATTTTTAAAGCCCTAAATAACCTATTTAAATATATAAATATATCTAAATATAATTAAATTAAATATTTAAAAATAAATGTTATCGTCTACATTCACAGTGGAATACCATACACCTCTACTGGGATTTATAACTTGATATTTTCAAATCCCGATTAAATCGATATTCGATTTAAAATGAAATTCCTTTTTAAAATATAAATAATTCTTTTATAAATTATAAAGGAATTCCACAACGACTTTTCTAAAATTTGATTTGGATGTAAATCAAAATCTACACGACGAAATCCCAATTTTTCTCTTCCACTAGAGAGATATACTCCATCAGGTCCACACATTTCTTATTTCACAGAAATCCGATTTAAAACGGCTTCTGTGTATTCAGTTAAAGTTCAAATCGCCAAATAGCGAACTGTCGCGCCATTACAGGCTTGATTATAATTATAATATAATTCTACGTTCAAACAGTCGTTTATATAATATATTCGTTATTCAAATTCAATTGTAAACTGAATTACATAATTTGAATTGCCCAGTTCACACAATATCGCCATTTCAGCCCAAATCTGATTATTTTAGAATTAAATATATTATTTAATTATTATTTTAATTAAATATTCACTATTATTTTATTCAACGACCATTAAATCCTCTAAATCACTATTTAAATAATTAAACTAATTAATTATTATATCGCTGAAAACGCGGGTCATTACAGTTTACAAACTTAGTTTCATATTGAGTTTACAAACTTATTTCGAAACTGAGTTTGTAAACTCAGGCGCGATACCTTAAGCTATTAGCCTTAATCTAACTAGTCAAAAATTAAAGACCATCTAAGTTCAAAACTGAAACTCATTACACATAGTAAGATTTGTTACTAAATAATTATACATCAAAACATGGTACACACATGTAATGTTAGCACCGAATTAAGGAATGAACGTGAATATGGTAGTGTATATACCCATCGCAGATAAAACCAGGAGGAATGCATGGCCACCAAGATAAAACTACATAACATACACACTACATACTAGATCATATAAAACACATTCTTCCCTCTAACAAAGCCGCGATGAAGAAACGCACATACTTGTTAGTTGTGCCTAAGTAAATCACTGCTGGTACCTACAAATATTGTTATTCTATATTGACATGCTTAGAACAAAAAGATATTGGGGCAATCCTAATCTCCAAATCTCAGTTGCCTATATTTTAAAATTCTTCTGTAGCATTCTAACTGTACAAAATTGATGCCTTATTCAGATTTTGATTTATACTTGGTTGTTTATTTCACAGAACAGTACATGCTTTATGATATCACTGAGATGAGGTTATTTAAAAAGTGGATACTGGAAATTACGGTACGTGATTTGCATGCTTACTGATCTCCAAAATCTTAATTGCCTATGTTTTAAAATTCCTCTCTAGCATTCCAACTGTTCAAAATTGATGCCCTATTCATATTCTGATTTATACTTGGTTGTTGATTTCACAGAACAAGAGTGTACACTATATGATATTACTTAGATGAGGTCATTTTAAAAGTGGATATTGGAAACTACATTACGTGATTTGTATGCTGCTAAGGTAATCCTACAAAAATATTGTTGCAGAATTCTTATTTACTTGTTATTATCCCACGTTCAGGATTCAAAATCTCTATTTTGAATAGATGATATTAATAGTTACTAAGACTCACTGGAAACAAATAAAATAAAACCGAAACAATGACGATGATATCGAGGAACATACATAATACGCTTGCCACTCGTATTAAATAACAATGCATCGAGAGTAAGAAATATTGGCATTCTTGGTCTCCGCACTTTCACAACTACAACAAGCTCTCCAGTATGTAGATGAGCTGCATGAATTGATGTATCAAAGGAATGCACTTAAACACTGAAACATAAAAAGCATAAACCAATCCATAAAATAAAACAAACAACATATTGCAACTTCATTTTTTTTATCAAAGTGGAAGAAAGCATATTACCAAGACAATGATTGCTTTAGGTAAACGTTTTCTTTTCAATATTGGTAAAGCTGAATAATGATAACTACTGAATACCTTTGTGGAAATTACTAGAAACCTTCTTCTTTTATCTCTTTACTGCAATTTAATCAAAATTAAAATATTTCTTAAGTATGTTTGGGAACTTTGGGTTGAATATAAATAATAAAACTTATTCAATTCAACATTTATTTGATTGATCTTTTTTTAGCAACATAGGGAACCTTAAGATCATAATATACGCTGATACTCACTTAAGTAAACCCCACGCCGTGTGTTTACCCCACTTTTGTTTAGTCATCGCACACGGATGCTTAACTCCAGCTCCCAAAGTGGTTTGCAACGAGGTTCTTCTTTATTTTACAATGCAGCAAAAATTCAAAATTCAAAATTATTGCTTTAGATTAAAGGGATGTAATGAAATGGACGACAGACTAACCTTCGTATACTTGCCCCAATGATGCAGCTGCAACAACCTTTGGACTAATATCAGAAAAGATCTGAGAGATAGGAGAGCCTAATTGAGACTCTATGGATCTTATAGCAACACGAGTTGAGAAAGGTGGTACTTGGTCCTAAATAGATTGAAAATAAAGATTTGCAGCGAGTGATTACAAGTAGAGTATTACCTATAAAAAAATTATAACCTTACCAAAATAAATACGCGAGTGATTACAAGTACACGAGTTGAGGAGGGGGGTTTTGCAGCGAGTGATTACAGGTCTAGTCTTCTTGCATAAGAGTTGTGACGCGCGGTAACGTAAGTAGGAGCTGCGATTTCTCTTTACACAATTGGAGTGTGGATTTTACTTCTAGGGTTTTCATCAAGAAAGGGAGAAGGGAAAGGAGACAGAATCGAGATAATTAGAAAAGAAGCGGACAGTCTTTTTTGGAATGGTGAGAAATGAAAATTCAACGGGGAAAAAATATGAGGCTGATTTGATACGGGTTAAAGACGTGCCAAAAGGAAACAATCCCAAGCTGTAATGATCTACGACCAGATTTTCGGGATTGGGAAGACGCGGATTGGATAAGCTGTAACAAATGAAATTTGATACGGCTATGAGCCCTATCAAATTTGATATGGCTTAAAGCCGTATCAAATCTCTGAATCCTGGTGTGTTAAATTGGCTGTTTTGGTGTTGTGTATTATGGACCCTATCAAATTGAAGAGAAAGTTGGGGCAGTAGCATACAGATTGAAGTTTCCAGAGCATGTAAAAATTCGTCCAGTTTTTCATGTCTCTCAATTAAAGAAGAAGATAGGAAATCATGTCGTGATCTAGGAAGATGCTCCCAGTTACGAGGAGGAAGAGGTCTTACAGTCAGAAAAGATTATTAATAGGAGAATGATTCCTCAGAATGGAAGTGCAGTAGTGCAAGTTCTGATCAAATGGAAGGGTCGAGATGAAGATGAATCCACATGGGAGGACTATTGGCCTTTAATTCGCATGCTTCCTACCTTAAATATTGAGACAAGATCCATTTTTGAAGATGGAGGGAATTGTAACATCTCCAAGAAAATTGCAGCCATTTCAATGAAGAATTGGGATTCTCAAACCCTAGAAGCACCAACATTGATCACTAAATCACCAGACTTGATGATTGGTTCTGGCAATGGAGGAGGATCAACTGCAACATCCCAGGAAGTGGTTACTATGGTTTCTATTGAAGAACAGTGACGTAGAAGCATGTGCACGTGTATGTCTGTGCATGTGTATGTGTTTAAAGCCTAGAGAAATAGCCGCAGTTATGATGGCATTCTTGTAAATTTCTGATTGAACTGTTATGAGCGTTAGGTCCGTGAAGCCTATATATATGTATCAGGAATTATTATGTATCATCATTGAGTTGAATAAAAATCCCCATTTTCTGATAAACGCTAAGTCTATGTTTCTTAATTTCACTCTGATTTCCCCCAATTTCTTCTGTTCCTTCACTTTAGTATTCGTTCGAATTCATCAGTCTCTATCTGACATCTTCTTGTATCACCTTTCATCTTCTAATTCTAAACCATTTCCCCTTCTTCTACCTCTAATCTTACCTTCCCCTTCATCTGCATTACCATGTTGCACATGGCATTGTTTGTTAATTTCATCAAACGTTTGTCGAAATGACTACATCAGAATATGAGCATGAAAGGATACCACCGATTCGGGAATAGACGGATTAGCGATTTCAAAGCATGCCTCATCTTCGATAAGACATACTTTGAGGGGGTATAATGTTGGCTATTTTGTGACTAGGCCACACAAAGTCCATGCATCATGATCATCCACTCCAGGAAACATGAACCATGACTATATGAAGTCCATAGATCGGGTCAGATTCAGTACAGTGTCTCGAAACGGAGAAACAACTACATTTCAATTTTTGCAAAGGGTGGAAGCCAGGTCGGATTCCATCGGGTCGGTTGAATTCAACCCGACCTGCGTGTGTTCGAGACTTGGCAAGTGAACGCCCTCAGTTCGGATCGAACGAGACTCGATCCGACCCTATGTCCATAGACCTGCTTGTATTTCGAAGGCTTGCACCATATCGCCATTAGGTCAGTTCGAACAGATGTCTACCCGACCCCATGCCCTGAAGTGGTTACCACGTCAAGCTATGACCTATTCTTTAGCGTACAAATTCGAATCAGGAAGCACGTGGTACGACACAAAGTGAAGGAGCATTCTCCATCTGATCCCGTGATTCCATCTACGGCTGCTACGTGGCCCGACCCGGAGGCTTCCCACGCCTATAAATACATGAGAACATGACATTTTGAAGGATCTTTTGGCATACATTTTACTCTAACTCCACCATTATCAGCACCTTTTCTGTTCAACTGGCATTGTACTCTCGATCACTAATTATAATTCAATAAATATTGAGAGAAAACTGATTGTATTCAAGAGACTGAGTGATTATGTTCATTATACTTGTAATTCTCCATTGAATCCAAGAACTATAAAGTGGACGTAAGCTGGTTAACGTTGAACCAATATAAATCTCGTGTATTTGATTGTTTTTCTCTATTTTTAGCTTGTATTTCTTCATTGTTCTCTACAAAATTTGATCAAGTGGGGTGTTAGTGCCATTTTTGGTCTAACAAATACTATAAGAGGAATTAGTATAAATAGAAACAAAAAAGTAATGTTAATTGGAAATAATTAAATATAATATTATGGAATAACATAGTTAATTCCCTCTTAAACTGTTTGTCATGCGTAGGAAATTATGTCTTTTCGCTAACCTTCGTGCATGTTGTCCTAAATGCAATGAACATTGCAGGTTTATCCTTTTAATGTAACTTACACTTTATTAAACCCCTATTATTTTTTTAACATTAGCATTTACAAAAAGAAAAAAGAGAACAAAATAAATCTCAACATTAATTATTCATTTTCGCACCAAATACGCATATATAGTTACTAACATAGCTCACTTCAACATGCCTTCGATTAACGGAAACACCCAAGCAAATAACAAGCTAAAAGTACTAGCAATGAAGACGGGCTATTCAAGCCCACATAGCCATAATCGACATGCCACCAACACCCAGCAACACCGCAACAAATGCCCACAATTGCAACTTCACACTATCCTGTAGCTTGGGTCCCATAAAATCAGTCGCCAGTAAGTCCACCAACGCCATATAGTTCAACAGCCCTGCCAACGACGCATTCAGCAATCCAACCACGATCAACGCCGTCGGACTGTTATCGTTGTAAACGTTCGAAAGTTAGATTCCCAAAACTATCCCAAACGGCGTCGTGGTCGAGAAGAATAACACTAGTATCGATTTCATTCTCGTTCCATATTTCTCCTGAAGAATGCATCCGTCCAGTCCCATTCCTTCGAAGAGTTAATGAAAGCAAAGTGCGGCGACCAGTGGCTTTATCGTGTAGGTACTCTGGGATGCTCCCATTGATAGACCAATAACGACTGGGTGAACTACGATCCCCATCTCGAGCACCTACACTTTTGTTAATTTTGTAAATTAAGGGCATGACATAAATTTATATATTTTCAACTACTCTAATATTTGAATCAAGATTCAAAAGTCGTTTTATTCTGATTACATAGTGTTAGATGCATATCTTAATCTGAAAATTGAAATTTGCACTGAAATGTTGGTGGATATATGAAATTTCATATCATATCCTCACTCGGAAAAGGAAGGAAAAGAAATACGAATTTTTTTTGTTCACAAATAACTCTATAATTATCTTTCTTTCCAGTGTACAAATCCAGCTTTCCATATAATCAAACCGACCGTTAGGGAGGTTTGCTTACTGTAAGAGCCAAAATCAAATTGTTTGAGCCAATAAATTTCGGCAATTTTAAATTTTAAAACCGTTAGGGAGGTTTTTCTCCATTCTATTTCAACCCGAGTTTTTAGTTAGTAGCCCCCTTAATAACTTCAAAATTTTAAAGACAAAATTACCCTTGAAAAGTTTTCTTCTCATCTGTTATGAATATTACGTAGTATTCCATGATTCCCTAAAACATCAAACTTCTAAAACCCTAATATTTAAATCATTGAAAAATAATAATTTATAAACAAGTATATGATGAATTCTGAAGAAGAAGATGATTTCTTATCTCAATCACAACAAATAATCAATTTTTTTTTTTACTATTTTAAATTTGAGAACAACAGCGTGGAAGGCATGTAATCCACGTAGGCTTCCTGCGTGATTTACTTATTATTCACATATCACCCTATTTTACATGCACAAAATAAAAAAAAAGCCCTAAACTGGATTCGAAGAAGATGCCGTGCGTATTAATGATGAAGATGATGCTCCTGTTTGAGAAGACGAGCGCGCTTGATTTTCAAATGCAGTTTATATTTTAGAACATGATTGATTGTTGGAAGAGAAGAAGCCAATTTATTTTTGAAGGTGAAGGGCAATTGTGGAAAGCATGGGGGGCTACTAACTAAATTTCTGGGTATGCAAGAATTTTTGTATTTAGGGGGGCTACTACTCAATTTTGTGGGTTGAAATAGAATTAGGCAATGTTTTCTCCATTGTTTCCTTTTTTCCTTAAATCTATCCAACTCCGATTCCTTTCCGCATTTTGCTTCTTTTCATTTTATTTCCTACGGCTTATTTCTTCCTCAAATCTGAATTCAGCCCTTCCTGTGTACCGTTTCTTCTTTGATTCTACAGATCGAACAAACCTCCAAAATTAACCAATCAATAATTTCTTCTTCCTTTACCTACATCTACTGAGATACGGCACAACTCGCAATTGGCGACTGCTGAAATTGCCCGGTCGCTTGTTCCATAATTTGGTACCTGACGACGAATCAAGCCGAGTTAAGGTTTTAAATATTTTTTCCCAAATTTCCAAAGATAATGAAGAGAGGTTGAATTTTTTACGTCGTTCTGAAATACAGGTAACATATTGTCTCATTTTGCCACTATTATAGACAATTTTTAATAAATTAAGCAACTTTGGTGTATAATCTCGTTCTGCTTCATGGAAAGCAGATTAAATTGATATAATATCCATTTGCAGCCTAAGTTTTGGTTGCTTTTTTTTAGATTTGATTTCTTTTCAAAAAAATTCGCTGTCATTTAGTTTGTGGGTTTGCTTTGCTAAAATCTATTTAATTTCACTGAAAATTAGCGAAGGAGATGTTCATATTATTAAGAATGAGAAAAATAAAAAAACCTGTTACTGTTTATATTATTAAAAATTAGAGAGCTCAATTCGCTCATTTTTTTCTTTTTACTGTAATAGCTGGATAAATCTAAAAATACCTTATACAACTGTCCAAGAACAAACCATAACATGTTCTAAACAATGATGCAATTTGCACTGATGTTATAGTCACATACCAGGGGAACCTGATAACAAAGGTATGAATAATGCAAGCAGGCTAAAATAGTATCAATTGTTTTGTGCAACATGGGATCGATTGTTGTGTACTATTCTGAGGGATGTTAAAAAGCGCTGTTTAGCAACTGTCTGCGTCTTTCTTTAATTACTGCCATAAAATGATGTAGTTTGTTGAGGGTTAGCATTTCAGTTAGTTGAAAATTTGCTGGTGGCCATAAAATGACAATAAATTATGGTGACATTGTAATAGTTATCCGCTGCCCAATAATGTTGCTATGTCCTCTCATCCCGATCTGATGTCGATCTAAATTTGATGTATGCCTCTATAGCGTGCTGTTAGATTACTAAGATCTGAAACAAAGAGATTGTTTATGATGTTGTATTTGATGCTGAAGTCCATCCTAAGTCATTATCATAATAAAGATGATCAAGTCCAAAAGCTATTCACTTATCCATGTGATTCAAAAAAAACTATTATGCAATGCTGTTTCTGATCGTTGGCAATGAAGTTCTGATCTGATAATGTTTATTACAATGTATGAGGATGATATTGACTGTGAACACAAAAGAACTGATTTAGTGCAACTAAGTTTTTTGTGGCAGGTCAGGATTTTCACTAGCAACAAGTATGCCACTATGACTATGGTATATAACATTATGACATGTTCCAGCTCATAGTCAATCTGAATTAGAGAGCAACGGTTTGATAAAACACTCGACTCCGCTCGGCGATAATCGATAGTGATGGAGACCTTGATAACCAACGATTAGGTGGTGGCTCTAATCGACGACGACCCAACTGCAACATAACAAGCAACTCAAGATTCAATCTTCCAGCTAGCAACTCAAGATTCAGTCTTCCAGCATAGCTAGGGCACAGTCGCGTTGACATCTTTTCTAGTAATCTTCTTTCATTCTCGGTTATTACTTGTAATTGTTGGGTACTTCAAACTTGCAAAGATCAATTGCTACCGTTTTATTGAATTCCATCATAGATCGAACGGACATATTTTTTAGGAATATAGTTATTTGAACTTAACTGATTAAGCTTTTAAATTTTTTTTGGAAAAATAATTCTTTCATAAGAATCTGTGTTTGCTGCTTGGATTAAAGCTCTTTAAGGTGAGTTAATCTCACGTTTTTAGTCTGTATTGAATGCAAGGTATTTCCATCTTCCTTGGATGAATTTGAATTGAATGTTCTGATTATATTAAGGTTTCTATTCTCTGAGAAGTTTCCTATTCTCTATTTATGTTTCTCAGTCCATAGGTATCCTATGTTTTGATCTTACTTTGTTGTATCATTTTGTTTGAAATTGAGTTTTCATACACTCGATATTGAATTTTTGAAGCCAACCCTTGAATAAGATAAGAAAACTTACCATCTTTACTGAAATTTTAACATTATGAAATTTTGTACAGTAATATCAAATGCTTAATTTCACTTTACTTTTGCTTGGACTAAGCCTTCTGCCATTGTTGCTAAGAACTCAATACAAGAGGATGAATGTGAAATTTTGTAGAGCAATGTCAAAACCTGAAATTCTCTTTATTTCTACTTGTTAACTAACAACTAGGACTAGTTCAAGCATGACCACTCACCTGTTAATTTGAATCCATTGAAAAGGTATGTTTTTGTTTTAATCCATAAATATTGATTCAAAATTCATTTCAAATTCTTGTTTTGGATGTCTGGCTTATTCGGATATCCCTATCTTTGTTCTTTGAATGCTATAGCTTTTTTTATGCTATTTTAATACAGAAAACGACCTTTAACATTGTTATTATTAAATCTTCTATAGTTCATCTTTTACTTATAATTAAAAGCTTTTAGATTTGCAATAAGTCGTATTTTTTTAATCTTAGCAAAAGAAAGTTGTGCTACTTGACTATTTGCACTGGATGCACTGTGTTTTGCTTTCCCACTTCCATTTTTATTTTTTCCATTTTGATTTGCAATAATTAACCTTCTTCTGCTTTTATTTTGTCACTGTCCTCTGCTTTCAGCTTGTCAAAGTACTACTTGGTGTCTTTGCTGCGCCTTGTTGTTATTATTCATTCACAAATCAATACAATTACTAAAGTAACCGAAACCAGTAATATTTGAAAACAAATCTCATAAAATAGGATCTATATAATCAAGAACGAACATGATTAAAATGCTCTTAAAAGTCCTTTGTAGAACTCACTTATAAAAAATTTCCTTAAATGGTCTATACACAACAACAGATTCATACTTTCTTAGATGTAGCTTCTTCAGAAAATGAATTGCGAAACTAAATTATGTCAGAATAGAATCAGTATTTAGTAAACAATATCATAGTGGGTAACGTTTAGGAATTACTGTTTGAGCATTTAGCTGGACTCAGATATGTGTTTGCTGGGTACCAAATAGTCAATTGTTCCTCTATATGCTTTTCGAAGCTAAGTTGAATTATTCTTCTTTGGTTATATTATCGGCAATTCGGTATATGGTTTTAGAATACACAAAGAAACTATTTAATAATCATATCAAATTGATACAACAATAGAAATTTGAAATTTCACAAACTATTTCATTGAATCCGGTTTTTCTTTCCTTAAGGACTTATTTTGGTATATTGTTACCTTTTATGACACATATACAAAATGTGAATTCTCTTGCAAGCATGTGCTGGTAACAAGGCTGGAACTTATATAAACTCATTAGCTGTTTCATATAATAAATATCCATTAGCGAAATAGTTTATTTATTTTTAGTTGTGTGGATAGTTCTTCATTATTTTCTCAGTATAGACTTTTTGTAATGTACATCTACATTGACAGAGTTTCTTTATAAACAAAGTAGATATTCATGTGGTGTTTTATCTTTAATAATTGGAATACTCTTCGGTCAGGTTATGAAAGGAACCGAGCACAAGATCCATTTTGAAACCGAGCCAAAGCTCTACCGCAGCAACTGAGTTTAGCTCAGTTTAGGTAACTGATGGAAAAAAGGGTAATTCTACAAAGTTAAAAAGAAAATGTGCTAAAGAACTGAGCGAAAAAATTCTTTTTAATTTCGAATCATACATAAAATTTGATTTTTTTTATCTTAAACTTTGTAGTTTTTACGAAGAATATTTGTAAATTTGCGTAAAATTCATTCATCGATAGTTTTAATTTTTTCCCCCCTAATAGATTTAGTTGAAATATGTGTCACGATTGAAAAAAAATGAATTGAGCAATATAGTAGTATTACGTGTTAAATTCTCGACCTTTTATATGATTTGGACAAGTTTTAAAACATGATAAGGAGACTGTTAGTTATAAAAACTTTGATTGATTCTCCGGATATCTAATAGACTAGCTTTTGTGGTTCTTACAAGTCAAACACTATGTTTTTTAAATAAATGATCAAGGTTTTTCTTTTTCTTGTTTCAAGCATACCAAAAAATTTAGATTGATGTACAATGTGATTCTTACATATATATTAAATTTGATGTTAACTAATAGTATATGTATATTATTGCTTGCTGTAAATCCACTTTTGCAGTAAATATAATACTAATTTAGTTTAAAATTTACATAAATAATATAATATTAATATAACATTTTATTAATGTTTTTTATCTAGACAAAATTTATTCCCTTTAATTGCATTTGTCCTTTATATTTGATTCTGTAGAGAGGTGATGTCTTTCTTGTAATTGCATTTCGGTTACCATTGGTCTATTGTCAGTGCATTTCGGTTAACTTTCAAACTAGCATAAAATATGATTATGTGATTTTCTTTAATGGTTATATGAAAATTAAACTATTCAGTTGAACGTTGTACTGAGCAGAACATACCTAATGGAAAAGTTGGGGAAACTAATGGATCCAAACCTTGGAATCGGTTCACAAGGTAAACCTTAAAGCTTATATCGGGTCAAGTATTGAACTAAGGTGGGATCAACTGTATGTGAGTGTGAATTGAGCAAAAAACAGATGCCTCAGATGATCAATCGTGCAACTGGGGTTCCGACGGAGAATATTAATTCTTTATCTGGGCATAGCATCAGAAATTTACAATGAGTATGCTAATGCTCGAATATGTGGGTCTGATTAGTGGAAAAAACCTCTTGCTAAAATTCTGCGACAACCACATTTTATTGTATGGGATAGTAGTGATCTTGTTACACATGAAGTCATGGGAGGCCTGAAGAATGTCTATGTTATTGGTGCTGGTATGGTGGCTACCTTAACAAACGATAGTGCCACTAGCAAATCAATGCGCGTTGCAATTCAGAAATGATATTCATCACACACTTGTTGGCAGAAGAGCAAGAGAAACTAGCAGGACCACTGGTAGCAGACACTTATGTTACCTTGCTTAAAGGTCGTAATGCATGGTATAGTCAAATGCTTGCCAAGGGTGAACTGAGTATTGATATGGGTGACAGTATTAAAGGAAAAGGTACTATTCAGGGTGTATATGCATTTGGAGCATTTTATGTGCTTCTTAGCCAGTCCAGCTTAAATGTATTTGACACCGAAGAGAACAAGCTGGTTGCTCCAATTGAATTGTGCCCCATTCTCAAAACACTCTATGGAGTATTAATAAAAAAGAAGCTTTCGACACAGGCTATTCTTCAAGCGTTAAAGAGAGGAGACCATGAAGGATCCTCGTGAAAGGATTGAGTTAGCACAGAATCATACTTTTTACGCTTTTGCTTAATCAAACGAAGTGGATTTATCCTGAAAGGATCCTCGTGAACTTCTAAGTATTTTGTTCTATATAATTCAAATAAGTTTTTCCGGGACGTGTTATTGTTGATTCTGTATTTAATTCAAAGTGATATAAATATTACTTGAATGGTACATTCAAAAGGCTGGTTTTCCCACTGTTATATAATTACGCTAGTAAAATCTAACTTGAAACATGGTTTAACAAATAATTTTATATTTTATATTGAATCCTTTAACGGTCGGTTTTTCCACCGTTGTGCAGTAATACTGGTTGATATTATAGTGACTTAATTAAGCATGTTTCTATAATAAGAACTACAGCTTTTCTTGTAAACTTGCATTTTCCAAATTAGTTTAATGTTACCCTAATTCCGATTAAGGAATCTAATCATGGTGTATCTATGTTTGAATATAAAAATTGAGATTAGTTTGATACTTGTATCTGATGTATGCTGCCTATCAGAGCCAGTCTTGTAAAAACTAATATCTAGGATAATTGTCAAATAAAAGGCTTGAGTTTGCGAAGGTTAAAAAAAAGCAAAACACATTTAGTTCTTTATAAAATTTCATAATTTAGTTTTACAATTTAATCAAGAAGTATACTTTCAGTAACGAATTAAAATAAAACAATGTTTAATGTGCCAACCTTTTAACATGAAATATAGATAAATATCATATTATATCTTTTGTATTTCCGAAATACTCGGTCTTTTAACATGAAATATATGTAAATAACACAAACATCTATATTTCTAGGATTTGGAAATACCTGGTTAAATTCCGGATATTATTTTCTTTTGCATTAGGTTTTGGTAGTGGTAATGATGGTATCCTTTTTTATTTTCGGAAAGCAAAATAAATGATGGTCATCAATAAAAAGAATTTATTTATCAAACCTACAAGCATCTTCTTTGTAAATATAACTTACATACAATTACAAAAACATAAGTTTCAAATTATATTAGAGATTCATGTGTTACACCAATTTAGTTGAAGGCATTAAATTGGTTATAAAAAGGAATAGTGATCACAAATTAATTGCCATGCTTGTCACTTGAGTAATATTATATAAAGCGGAAATGATTAAGAATTGAAGACAATTGATTAACATTTAACTTTCAGACGAATGTAGATCTTTGAAAATATCAAATCATTACCAGTTAGAAGTGGACAACCCAACAATACTTATTTTATCTTCAAAGAAGTATTTTCCGGGTGCTTCATTTTGTAAGGGGCTATAGTGTTATAAAGTTGTAAAAATGATGCCCCTTCTGGTTTTATGCCCAGTGCGTGAGCACTGGATCAAAACCGAGTCTGATGCAAATATAACTATTGGTTTCTATTTGTGCGAGTATCACGTCCTCATTTAAATGATTTTTTCTATCCTCAAAATGTTCGGTCACAAAACTAAAAGAAAAAACAAGTGTGTTGCTAAAAACAAAGTGTTTTCTAATTCCATGAATAAAATAATTAATTCAATAAATTTTATATACTTTCAAATTATATCAAACTTATTTCATACAACAATCAACCAATGTGTAAAATTGTTTTGCACGGCAAACAACCATCAACCGATATCGTTTTCCACGGTCATTAACAATCCAACTACGGTTATTAGGTGATTGACCGCGGCAGATAACGACAGTGTTGATTGACTGTTGTTCGTTGTGTGAAAAAAAATGAAAATACTGAATTAAGTAGTTTTTAAAATGGTTGCTATTAGAAAGTGTGTAATCTAAAATTTTATGGAATTTTTCAGTAATGATGCTAGGATCCACGCCTTTTAGCAACGTACAAAAATAATTCAAACAACAAAGATTTTTCATTTTATGTTCATAAAGCATAGTTGATAGTTCCATCACATGAAACAGAGTGTTTTCTGTAGGAAAAAAAAAAAAATCTTCAGTTTCTAAAATAAATACTACATCTTTTCTCATAAAAATGTACCCGAGCAAGAATTCTATTTCTTCGTAGGTCCATCTCCCTACCATCGTTCCTATCTTCAACCAACTGAAGTCCATGTCCATGTCCTACAATTTAAGGAATACCACCAACAAGGCTTTCACGATCAACATCCTCAACATTAACTGCACTGCTCTTCGTCCTATAAAACGCCATCATAAGCGAATCCACCATCAATGTGAACACCGCAGACAGCATGGCAACAAACGTCATGAACGGAAACTTCGACCTCGGCGCCTCCGGCAGGCATGGGGAGTTCAGATTTTCGAACGAGTCGGGAAGCACATGCATGTACCCGGTGGTAAGGATGACGCCAGACGCAAACGCCTTCACGACCGCGAACATGTTCTGGTCCGGGCTCAGCGCCGGCAGTGCCGTGGTGAACAACGGCAGGCACGCCCCGAGCATGCTCGCCAGCAGTATAACGAATATGGCGATTATTTTCGGCTTCAGAGCTTCGGGATTGTTGTAGCATTCCCCGTGCATGGAGGTGGAGGTGCATTCTGGATCCTCATCCGCGGCTGAAGTTGAGAGGAGGAAGGTGAAGATGATGAATGTGGAGATTAGGAGAGTGTTTGAATTAGTAGACATGGTTTGTTAAGTTGGTGAGTGATGATGGCTATGGAGAAGTTTAGAATTGTAATTTATAGGGTCTGGGTTTTACGAGCACACACGCGCGGTAAAATGGTAAATTGATGTCAGCATGCAACTGCATGAAAAGCACGAGCAAGCACGCTTGGTATATGGTTGTACTGCAGATGCCTAGTTAATTTTCTTTTTGTTTGGATATTCTATTTTGCCAGGTTAATTAATGAATGGTAATTTTTATTCTAATCCACATTTTTAATAAGTTAATCTACCCTATAAAAAAGAATCGTTGACTTTCAAATAATATTTAATTTTTAATTAGTTCATCCACCTAAAAAATGGTCAAATATACTTTTCTTCCCTATTCTGTGTGTTTCATCTTTACTACATCTTTCTTCTTCTCAGTTCTACGTCTTTCTTATTCTCAGTATTGCATCATATATTTCTTATTTCTAAACTCCTACATCTAAATTCTAGTCTAAGCGGAGTACATCATTTTATGTAACAACAACAAGTAGTATGTTTATTTTTAGTTTGAAGTTGATTAATTGTATGCAAAATTGTTTTCTTATGTCATCGTTATTACATATAATTGTTAGGTATTTTTGAAATCTTGGAAAGTTGATAGAAACATGTCTGAAAATTGAATCAATTTTAGCAGAGAGAGATGTTATAAAGGAGCTTCTTGTTGCTCCTTTTTTCAAAAGCATTGATAATTTCATCAATTTTATCTTCCCAATACTCCGCTGCTTACGGCTCTTGGCAAAGTTCCAAAGCAAGTTGACCACCAACAACAGCCTCTTCATGGTTATGCTTAACTTCCATATTGATTAGCCGAACGAGTTTCAGTAATACCAGATTGTTGCATTTCATTTTTCTTTGATAGAGTAAAACAAATAGCACAAAAATCGATTGTAAGCTTTATGATAGAGTGAAATCTATAAGTTAATCCACTCGTGGATTAACTTACAAAATTATTGTGGATTAACTTATTAAAATAAAATGGTGGATTAACTTATTAAATTTGTGTATTAGAATAAAAATTACCTTAATGAATATGGGCAAGAAAAGAAGCTTTCTTATTCATCAGTCATATACGAGAATTACTCATGCATTTAAAACACTCCTTTATTTTATACTATTAAGTTTCCAAGCTTTAAGGTAGGTCATTATGTAATGTTTTGTCAACTATCGGAATAATATGTGTAATTGTCCCTTGGAGACTTTCCTATAGTCAGAAAGGTGTTGGGTAACGGCTGGGCAGAAGGAAAGTGCAAAGGCAGAGCAGGATGGTTCCCTTTTGGATACATTGAGAAAAGAGAGGGCGTACTTGCAAGCAAGATGTTATTCTTTGTGTACTCAACACAGAATTTGCAACAGAACTAAATCAGAAACAGTACGGCAGTCCGCTCAATGAACTACGAAATGATTTGCACACAAATCAAATTAGTGACAGAAGTATTATCTCTGTCAATCAGTGTTACTATAATATAGCACATGAACCAAATACAGAATTATTCGGTATACAAATTGAAAGTTAAACAGGAAAGATTGATGTCTAACCGAGTTCATCTGAGGCCTGAAACGTGTCAGTTTCCTTAAGACTTTCAGTCGAAGCCTCCTAGGATACAACATACGAGAGAACTGCTCGAGATTGTGGTGATTATGAACTGACTGTGATGAACAGTAATGGCGGATTGCACAGCGGAAGGAAGGAGAAAACTATTTTAATTTTCGGTAATGATTTGATCAGAATCATCACTTATATATAGTTTTCAAATGGATGCGTTAAAAGGTCGCACCCGTTCGAAAAAACGCAACCGTTTAATTTCCGTTGCCGTCTGAGTTCAAAAGAACGCGTACGCTCATTTGAACCGTAACGGATCGCACCCGCTTGTTCCCAATGGGTCGCACCCGCATCCAATTAATTTGAATTTGAATCCGCCATCTTTCCGAAAAACCCATAAAAAATGGTTAAGTTTTTCGTAGCAAAAATAAGATTTCAGCCCAAGCCCAAACCCGAACCTGACCCGGTGCGGTTCGGTTCAGTACGGAATGGGCGGCGCGCGTGCGTGTGTGTGTTTGGTTCATATGATCTAGGTCCTCCCCCTCGCACAAAATTACCTGACCCTAAGGGCCAATATAGGAAATGAGGAATAGATATAAATACATGGAGCTAATCTTCTTTTTGCCAATGTGGGACTAAAGTATATGTCATTCATCCTTTGAATTCTAACAATCCCCTACATGAATGATAATATACTTTCCCCCACACAAAGTGGAATATCACAGAGCACATATGGAATAATGTTTTATTGAGGATAAGTAGATATTTCACTTTGAACTTTCCTTAGTTAAAACTCATCAGATATACTTGGCTAGTCGGAAACATTGAGGTAAAGCGTTTATAGTATATAAAAAAACTTTTGACAATGGTTTCTAACTTTTTTAATATAATTACAGATAGCGGGGACTCAGGCCTCTTATACGAGGCTTCAGGATGAGGAGGAGATCCAAATGCTCCGACGACAGGTTGCAGCCCTGGAAGATTTTCAGAAGAATAAGCTGGAGACCGTGTTGGATGCGCGGATTGCTGCATATCTTCAGCAGCATGGTGTGATGCCTCCGAGTCAGCCCGTGGAGGAGGACGATGAGGACGAGGAGGACGGTGAGAGTGACGATGAGTAGGTTAGTACTTGTTTTGTTTTTTGGACATGTTTTGTAAATATAACTTGTTGTTGGTGATGGACATGGTTTGTTTGTGGTATTTTGTGGAGACATGGTTTGTTTGGTTGTTTGGTGATGGACATGGTTTGTTTGGTTGATGGTATTGTTGACATGGTTTGTTGTGTTGATGGTTTTTTGTTAGTTTATCGTTTATATGTTTGTTTTTTGGACGTTTTGATGGTATGAGGTGATTTATAGTGTTGATGAGGTGATTGAATGTGAATGTGAGTTGATGGAGTGTCAAATTGAGTGTATATGAGTTGCATTTGAACTCCATTTTGAGTTTGTATGGTTTGTTGGCTTGATAGCTGCTGGAAAACAAAAAAAAAGTTCCAGATTTGCGACGGCAAGCGACGGCTAGCGACGGCTTTTTGGTCACGTTGGGTGACGGTTGGCGACGGCTTGTGAGGGTTTTTCACCCAGTTTTGTCACGACTAGCGACGGCTTGTGACGGCTTATTTGCAGGGCATAGCGACAGTTAGCGACGACTTGTTAGGGCTAAATGGTGACGGTTTGCGACGGCTTATAACCGTTTGTTTGAATTATAACCGTTTGTCCACGTGGCAAATTTGCCGTCGCTAACCGTCGCAAAATTGGGTGTCCACAGCCGTCGCCAAGGCCGACGCTATATATTTGGCGTCCGCATTATTTGTGACGGCTTATAGTGACGGTTGGCGACGGCTAGCGACGGCTTGTGACGGTTTTTTGCCGTCGCTATTTTAGCCTTTTCTTGTAGTGAACCAGACAATGAGTTTAACAAAACATTATTTCCCTTATCACCCAATCTCTTGGTTTTGTTCATTTAGGTCTTGAACAATTTCTAGTTCTGCGAGTGTACGTAGAGAACTTAAGCCTTTAATATTCTCATAGAGCCAACCCAGCTCACACTAACATAGGTGATCGCTACCATTAGGAATATCCTACATATACCCCACTTGTTATTTTACAAGATATGGTCATCATTAAAAAGCATAGCTTTAACTTGTGAAACTTCTATAGGCATGCATTTTATATTGTGCACCACAGTAATGGAGTAGGACTTTGTCCGAGCAAATGCATTACTTCTTGAGTTATTCAGAACTGGTTTGTCTATTGATCCTAGTCCGTGGGATCTCCAGTCGCTAGGATAGGTTTCCATATAAGATAACTCTTTTTGGTTTAGGCTTTTAAACCCATTCCCCTCGACGCGCAGTCAATTTTCTCTCGTGATAACCCTTTTGTAAATGGATCTGCTAGGTTATCATTGGTTCTTACATAATCAATGGAGATCGTTCCATTTGGGAGTAACTGCCTAACCGTGTTATGGTGTCGACGAATGTGTCGAGATTTGCCATTATACACAAAGTTTTTTGCTCTACTTAGTGCTGCTTGATTGTCGCAGTGAATACATATGGCCGTTACAGGTTTAGGCCAAAGTGGAATATCTTCTAAGAAGTGACGAAGCCATTCTGCTTCTTCGCCTGCTTTATCTAAAGCAATAAACTCAAATTCCATCGTTGATCGAGCTATGCATGTTTTCTTAGTAGATTTCCACGACACTGCTGCTCCTGCTAGAGTAAAAACATAACCACTTGTGGATTTTGATTCCTCTGAATCGGCAATCCAGTTTGCATCACTATATCCTTCTAATACGGCTGGATATTTTCCGTAATTCAAAGAATAATTTGTGGTATTCTTTAAGTATCCAAGCACTCTCATTAGTGCCTTCCAGTGTTCTTTTCCTGGATTACTTGTATACCTGCTTAGTCGACTTACTGCATAAGCTATATCTGGTCTCGTGCAGTTCATAAGATACATTAGACATCCTGTAACACGGGAGTATTCTAGTTGCATTACACTCTCATTAGTGTTTTTATGCAGTACTTCTGACGGATTAAAAGGTGCTTTTACTCCTTTAATCCCAAGATTTTGAAATCTTTCAATCACTTTGTCTACATAATGTGACTGAGATAATTCAATTCCATTAGGGGTTCTTATTATTTTGATTCCCAAAATAACATCTGCAACTCCTAAATCTTTCATATCGAAATTGTTCATCAGCGTTTTCTTTATGGTCTCTATAACTTTTACGTTAGGACCAAAGATTAACATATCGTCCACATATAAGAAAATCATGACATATGACTATTCGATTTGTTTATAATAAACACATTTATCACATTCATTTATACGAAAAATATTTTGCATCATGACACTATCAAATTTTTCGTGCCATTGTTTTGGAGCTTGTTTGAGTCCGTATAACGATTTTACCAATTTACAGACTTTATTTTCATTTCTCTTGGATATAAAACCTTCGGGTTGCTCCATGTAGATTTCCTTATCGAGATCTCCATTCAAGAACGCCGTCTTTACATCCATCTGATGAATCTATAGATTATAGATGGATGCAATTGCTATTAACATTCTTATTGAGGTTATTCGTGTAACGGGTGAATATGTATCAAAGAAGTCTATTCCTTCTTTTTGACGATATCCTTTGGCTACTAATCTGGCTTTATATTTGTCAATAGAGCCATCTGCTTTCATTTTCTTCTTGAAAATCCATTTGCAGCCAATTGGTTTTATTCTAGGTGGAATATCAACAATTTCCCAAGTTTTATTACTTAGAATTGAATCAATCTCACTTTGGATTGCTTCTTTCCAACATGAAGATTCAGAAGATGACATGACCTCTTTATATGTTTGAGGTTCATGTTCAAGTACGTAAGTGAGGAACTCAGATCCAAATGACTTGGAAGTTCTAGCCCTTATGCTTCTTCTTGGTTCAACTTCATCAACTTCACGATGAGTTTCATCTTCATGTAGGCTACTTGATTCTTCTCGTGTCCTTTTGGGGACATTATTTCTTTTGTGTGGAAACACGTCTTCAAAGAATGAGGCATTTCTTGATTCCATGATTGTATTTACATGGATATCATCTATATCAGACTTGAATACCAAAAATCTATATGCACTACTATTTTGGGCTGGCCCTAAGTAATAACAATCTACTGTTTTTGGTCCAAGTTTGACCTTCTTGGGAGGCGGGATAGGAACTTTTGCCAAGCACCCCCACACTTTGAGGTATTTGAAGCTTGGTAGGTGTCCTTTCCATAACTCATATGGAATTTTTCCCGTTTTACTGTGAGGAACTTTATTTAATATGTGATTAGACATATTTAAGGCTTCCCCCCACCAACTCGTCGGTAGACTAGACGTTAAAAGCATTGCATTAATCATATCTTTTAACATTATGTTCTTCCTTTCGGCTATGCCATTTTGTTGGGGCGAATGTGGTGCTGTCGTTTAATGAATTATTCCATTTTCTGCACAGAATGATTCAAACGACGATTCATATTATCCACCTCGACCAGATCTCAATATTTTGATCTTTTTATTTAGCTGATTTTCTACTTCAGATTTATATTTTATAAACGATGCGATTGCTTCATCTTTACTATTTAAAAGATATACGTAGCAATATCGTGTATAATCATCAATAAATCTGATAAAGTACTTTTTCCCACCTCTTGTAGGTAAGTTTTTGAAATCACATAAATCAATATGAACCATTCCTAATGGTTCAATACTTCTATCAATAGTATGAAATGGTTTCTTAACCATTTTTGCTTCTACGCATGTCTCACATTTGTAGTTTTTATACACTTGAAATTTAGGAATTAAATCTAAATTTGCAAGTTTTTTCATTTTTCGGAAATTAATATGTCCTAATCTATCATGCCATAATAAAGTTTCATGCTCAACGATATAAGAAACTTCCTTTTTATTCATAGCATTATCAGAATACATATTATTGTTGATTACGGCTACATTTGTCTTAAATAGGCCATCACATAAGTAACCTCTTCCTATATAGATACCTGCCTTGGACAGAACCATCTTGTCTGACTCGAAGACCATCTTGAATCCCTTCTTCGAAAGAACGGATCCAGAAATCAGATTCTAGCGGATATCTGGAACATGAAGGTCATCATTTAATTTAATAGTCTTCCCAGAAGTAAACTTGAGGGTGACTGTTCCTTTGCCTTCAACCATCGAAACTGATGAATTTCCCATATAGAGTTTCTCATCTTGATCCAATTTGGTGTAGGTTGAGAAAACAGACTTATTAGAGCATATATGCCTAGTAGCACCCGTGTCCAACCACCATTGTGCATAATTCTGAATCAAGTTGCATTCGGTCACAACTCCTGAAAAATTGGATTCATCGATGTCCGTGTTATCCACCACATTTGCTTCCGAATTTTTCTGTTTCTTGTGTCTGCACTCTTTTGCTTGATGACCAGTCTTGCCACAAACCCAACATTCACCATTGAATTTCTTGGACTTCTTCGGGTTATTCTGCTTATTCTCTGGCACCTTCCTTTTCCTGTTTTTGTTTTTGAAGTGTCCTTTCTTCTTTGACCCTTCAACAACAAGCGCCTCTTCACTTTTAGGTTGAGTGACTCCACGATTATCTGCCTCTATCTTTAATCTGACGATGAGGTTTTGTAAGGATATCTCCTTCTTTTTGTGATTTAAGTAGTTGCGGTAGTCCCTCCAAGATGGTGGCAATTTTCCAGTAATTGCTTCAACCAGAAATGATTCACCAACCTTGTGGCCTTCTGCTTCCATTTCATGGATAATAATTTGCAACTCTTGCACTTGAGAAGTCACGGACTTTGAGTCCACCATTTTATAGTCCATAAACTTGTCAACACTGAACTTTTTCAAACTCACATTCTGGGTCTTGTACTTTGTAGCCAGTGCATTCCAAAGAGCTTTTGCAGTCTTTATGGACTGGTACACTTTGTACAGGACCTTGTCTAGGCAGTTGAGAATGTAGTTTCTACATAGAAAGTCTAAATGCCTCCACGCATCAATAGAATGACCATCATGCTTAGTTGTATCCTTAGCGTTTCCTGGTGTAGGCGGCACTGGTTCATCTTCTTCAAGATACTTCTGCAAGCCAAGGGTGGTGAGATAAAACAACATCTGACTCTGCCACGTCAGAAAGTCATCACCTTCATCTTTGAACAAGTCTGGCTTGTTCAAATTGCCAGTTTTTATTGACAATTGCTCTGCTGCCATCTCTGTTTTGTCAAAAAAGAGCCGAAAGTCTTAAGATGTTATTCTTTGTGTACTCAACACAGAATTTGCAACAGAACTAAATCAGAAACAGTACCGCAATCCACTCAATGAACTACGAAATGATTTGCACACAAATCAAATAAGTGACAGAAGTATTATCTCTGTCAATCAGTGTTACTATAATATAGCACACAACCAGATAAAGAATTATCCGGTATACAAATTGAAAGTTAAACAGGAAAGATTGATGTCTAACCGAGTTCGTCTGAGGCCTGAAACGTGTCAGTTTCCTTAAGACTTTCAGTCGAAGCCTCCCAGGATACAACATATGAGAGAACTGCTCGAGATTGTGGTGATTATGAACTGACTGTGATGATCAGTAATGGCGGATTGCACAGCGGAAGGAAGGAGAAAACTATTTTAATTTTCGGTAATGATTTGATCAGAATCATCACTTTTATATAGTTTTCAAATGGATGCGTTAACGGGTCGCACCCGTTCGAAAAAACGCAACCCTTTAATTTTCATTGCCGTCTGAGTTCAAAAGAACGCGTACGCTCATTTGAACTGTAACGGGTCGCACCCGCTTGTTCCCAACGGGTCGCACCCGCATCCAATTAGTTTGAATTTGAATCCGCCTTCTTTCCGAAAAACTCATAAAAAATGGTTAAGTTTTTCGTAGCAAAAATAAGATTTCAGCCCAAGCCTAAACCCGGCCCGGCCCAGTTCGGTACGGGACGGGCAAGCGGCGCGTGCGTGTGTGTTTGGTTCATATGATCTAGGTCCTCCCCCTCGCACAAAATTACCTGACCCTAAGGGCCAATATAGGGAATGAGGAATAGATATAAATACAAGGAGCTAATCTTCTTTTTGCCAATGTGGGACTAAAGTATATGTCATTCATCCTTTGAATTCTAACACAAGATAGCTGAAGTGTTTTGTGATTAGTAAAAAAGAAAAATGCTGTGAATATTGCTTTTATCAAAGATTCTTTTGATTCTCTGGGTTTCTAAATGATATGCATGTGTTATACTAGGAATACCTGTCATTTAAAAGTGATATAAGACAATATATATGCGGATTATACATGCATAATTTATTAATTTATCAACTTATGCAAATCTAAATTTAGGGTAAAATTTAATTTTTGATGAAATAAGACATTATACTTGAGTTAGAGAACAATAAATGTTGATTACGCAACCTGGAGGGATCCGAAAGCTTGGATTTGGTGATTGGAGGGTTGAAGAGGGGAAATTGAATTTTTAGGCTTAGGATTTTCATGTTGAAATTAGAAGGAAGAAGGCTCGGTTGGTTTTTGTATCTCATGATTTTCCAATGGTCGTCGACGGCCCATCGGAAGCCGTTGCTCTGTTCTATCGGAATTGTTATCTTTTCTAGTTGTGTTAATTGAGTTCCAAAAGCAGTATTTGAGTTTATAAAATATATTTTGGGCCTATAAATCGTTATGTAAGTTTTTTTTTTTGGAAAAAAAAGAATAAGTGAAAAGCATTATTTATTTAAAAGTATCATATAACAATTCAGTCTTTTTGCAACTAGTAGGATAATATGGTAAATATCACACAACAGTAGAAGATTACTATTATAATTTATAACTACTACTCTGCTTTCCCGAAATAACAGCAATTTATATCTGCAATATTTCATTAAATATTTTATTTCAAACGCCTATAAAAACAGATCGCCACTCCATCAAACTCAAATCCATTCATTCCTCCTCCAATAAAAATAAAACCTCGCAGTCGATCTCCATGGACTTCGAAACATTTAACAAAATACAAAGGAACCCCATCTTTCAGTTTAGGGAAGACGGGCTACATAACCCTAACAACGCGAAGGTCAAGCTACCACTGATCAAGCATCGTATGCACAGAAAAAACAGTGAAATCTCAGTTTCACCCTTTAAAAAAAGAAGAAGGTTCCGTCACTTTGTCAATATCATGGAGCCGTCAATGCCGATCACTGAAAGAAGATCAACACAGGTGATGTATCTGACAGGGAAGAAGGTGACCCAAAGCGACGCCGACAGAAACCAACACCGACTCCAGTTAACGGCCAAGGACGTACTCGAATCCGGTACCAATGAGCTCGTCGCACTTGGAAGGAGAGCGATGGATCTTGATCAGCCGTTGGATGTGAATGTAAGGGACAGGATGGGCAATGTGTTAGGATTTCAATATACTTTAACAATATCCAATCGTGAAACCCTAGATCCAAATATGTAACCATATTGATTTAATTGAGAACAAATCAGAAAATAAATAACTTGATTAGCGGAAGCGTACCTGAATCTGTATTTAATCAGTGCAATACCTGAATCCGTAGTCGGTTGTTAAACGAGAAGATGAATTAGGTTTGGTCTTCCAAATTGACACAAACCCAGGATCTGAAATCAGCTCTCCGTAGAAGAGGTTAGAGAGTTGCTAAGGCTTGTGTAATTCGGGGACCCTAACCCTTTATTTATAGAGTTGGCATTTTGTAATTCGACCCTTCAACAAATTATAAAATGTCCTGGTATCTACACATTAGGCCCATGATAACTTAAACTTTAAGCCTATTAATTCTAATAAAAAATTAGATCACTTTAATTATGCTTTACACCAAAATAGCATAACACATTTTGGGTAAAAATATTTTGACAATTGGGTCTTATGCTATTTTGGTGTAAAGCCTAATTAAAGTGATCTAATTTTTTATTAGAATTAATAGGCTTAAAGTTTAAGTTATCATGGGCCTAATGTGTAGATACCGGGGCATTTTATAATTTGTTGAAGGGCCAAATCACAAAATGCCAACTCTATAAATAAAGGGTTATGGTCCCCGAATTACACAAGCCTTAGCAACTCTCTAACCTCTTCTACGGAGAGCTGATTTCAGATCCAGGGTTTGTGTCAATTTGGAAGACCAAACCTAATTCATCTTCTCGTTTAACAACCGACTACGGATTCAGGTATTGCACTGATTAAATACAGATTCAGGTACGCTTCCGCTAATCAAGTTATTTATTTTCTGATTTGTTCTCAATTAAATCAATATGGTTACATATTTAGATCTAGGGTTTCACGATTGGATATTGTTAAAGTATATTGAAATCCTAACACAATGCGTTTAAGATGGTGTTTAAGTACGTGGCTAGCTCGGGTACGTTTAGGTTGATGGGTCCGGGGTACACTGATTTGCTGATGAAGTCGGGGCTGAGACAAGGGCAGTTGATCGATATCTGGGGCTCCTCTGACAATCTGGGTGGTGCTGGTTCTGAGATTTGGATCATGTTGATCAATTATGATGAGTGATGACCTGTTGGATTAACACTCCATTGTTAAGATTGAAACTATATGTTAATTCGTTGATTAGTTTATTAACTGTTGATTGATAATCAGTCTTGTAATCTGAATTTAATTATCAGGATCTTTTGATTGATATATGTCAATTAATCTCTTACTGTTATGCCTTCTGACCAGCACTTGATCATGAATGAATCATGTTAGAAAAATGAAATACACACTTCATTTTTGGTAAAGAATATATGATAAGATTGCCTATTTAGTTTCTTAATAAACAAGAACTCCAAAATATCTTAACTGTTGATTATTGATAGTTAGTCTTGTAATTTGAATTTAATTATTAGGCTCTTCTGATTTTGTTTCAGTGAAAAGAGTGGTTCATTCTTGCTTGATATATATGTCAATTAATCTCTTACTGTTATGCCTTCTGACCAGTACTTGATCATGTATAAATTTTGGGCACCAAAACTTATACACATTTCATTTTAAGTAAAGAATATGTGATAAGATTGCCTGTTTAGTTTCTTAATAAACAAGAAGTCTAAAACATCTTTCCATAACCGATCAACTGAAATATGAAAATCACAAATAATAATCATAACATTCTGATGAAGAAACAAATTATTTTTCAACTAAGAAATTATAGTTGTTAATTTAAATAGTTTCCAAATTTAAGCATTTTAAGAAAATTTAATTAGAATCACTTTTGTTGAAATGTACTGAGATAAAAGAACTAAAGACGTTACAGTTTTGGCTGAATTTTGATTTCATTTTTCGTATATAAATATATGGTAAATACTGATGTATAATTCTAATTTTCCCATATTTGCTTAACTAGACAAAAATCTTCATATATCTAACAAAAAATTAAGCATTCATTACATTTATAAACCAAAAATAACAACTTTTAAACAATTAAAGTTGTGCTCTACGATCATTTTTAGCATAAAAATTATTGATAATAGATGCATTGCTTATAGACATAGCAACTTCTCTTTCTATGTAAACTGACAAGCAAATCACCAGGAAAATTATCATTCGGCTTGTTACGAAGTCCTGTTTTGACCATTTTCATTGCTGAAAATGCATGTTCTGTTGTTGATGTAGACACTGAAAGCATTAAAATAAGATGTATCAATCTAGCGATTGCATTTGATCATTAGGCATAGTTATTTATCTTAATATAATTACACAATTATTAGTTTAAGCAATTTATCTTAATGTAATATATGAATAAAATATAAGATAAAAGAGACTTAATTAAACAAACAAACAGAAAACAAAATCATGAGGCATAATATGAGAACTAATGTTTTCTTAATTTTAATTTTTTAATGAAAATTGACAATACTTCATAAACTGCATAATCTATGCGAGGTACAGCTGCAAGGGAAAAAGGAAAAAGTCATCTATGTCTTTTTTTAATTTAGTGGAAAGTGATATAAGCTTATGACACTGCAATTTGACTCATGTAAGTCAGTGAAATTATAAAATTAGGATTCAGGCTTCAAAAATCAAGACTAGGCGCATAATTGCACAAGAACATTGCAAATCAAGGTTAGAGCATAATTGCACAAGAACATAGCAAAGCAATTTCTGATAATAATTGCCCATCGAAAAGAAAATGGAAAAAGAAGACGAAGATGATAACAAAGAAGAAGAAAGCATACCAATGGCTCCACGGTCAAAAGCGCCCGCAAAGGAGGGAGAAAGAAGGCTAAAGAATGTCTCATTTCGCGTAGAAAAGAAATTGGGGATAGATTCACATTTCGCGCTGCAATCAATTTAGAAATTCTAGTTCAGGAATTATAAAGGTGACGTGATTTGCAGATTCGCATAAAAGAGAAAAAAAAAACTATCGCGATTTTCAGATTTTTGTAGACATAAAGAATTATAAAAGTAAACTGGACTAGGCTACCTTTGTTGCTGAGTCAAAAATTTGCATTTGATTTTCTGGTAAAACGTGAAACCCTGAGGAGGCCATGACCCCCACTGGTCCACCTTTAGTTCTACCCCTGTGGGTAAGGAAGTTGTTGCTGTAACGACTGTAGTTGAGTCTCAGAAGAAAAGATTAACATTACAACGTCTTGTTTTAATAGTCGAATCCGAAAGAAATTACCACCAAAGAGTGTTGCAAATTCTTGACCAGCTTTTTGCTGAGATAGTATCAGAGAGACAAAGGATTGAAGCATCTCCTAGCCCAACCGTTGAAGATACTATGCCACCACCACCTTCGTATGAGGAAGTTAATGGAGTGTTTTTCTTCTCATTCATTTGACGGGTCAGCTATTTCAATGGGATACTTTCTTGTAGAGGTTATACGTTCCTATCAGGCTGAATGATTGGGTCGGTAGCAGTAGAAATAAAGTAAGAGAGAAAGAGGTTAAGAATTGGTTTATATACTGATTAGAAAGGTCGTTTGTATTCTCTTGAAGTGATGTGTCGACCGGTCCACTAAACATAGAGCAGAATCGGCTGGAGCTACTCGGCTTGGGTCGAATATACTCGACCCGACCAGACATCGAGTTCTATGCTTCAGAATAAGATGGATAATGGGGGAGGGGCACGACCGGTCAACTGGACTTGCTTATACACGTTAACGAGAATTGACGAAATAACGAGGGCTAGGTGGATGACTTAGACATCGTGATTCAACAAAAAGATTGAAAAAATTACTTGAAAATTTCGACACACTCCAACTAGCAATGTTAAAGTACTAAGTATGATAGAAGCAATCGTGAACATGATCTCGTATTTATACTTGATGCAGAAATCGAGAGGCATGACTTTACGAAGGGACATAACTTCACGAATGGACATGACTATTGGATATCACCGATTCGGGAATAGACAGATTAGCGATTTCAAAGCATGCCCCATCTTCGATAAGACATACTTTGAGGGGGCAAAATATTGGCCTATTTTGTGATTAGGCCATGCAAAGTCCACACATCACGATCATCCATTCCACGAAACAAGAACCATAACTATATGAAGTACATAGACTGGGTTAGATTCCGTACAATGTCTCGAATCAGAGAAACAACTACACTTCAATTTTTGCAGAGGGTAGAAGTCGGGTCGAATCCCATCGGGTCAGTTGAATTCGACCCGACCCGCGTATGTTCGAGACTTGGCAAGTGAACACCCTCATTTTGGATCGAACGAGACCCGATCTGACCCTATGTCCATAAACCTGCTTGTATTTCGAAGGCCTGCACCATATCGCCATCAGGTCGGTTCGAACGGATGTCTACTCGACCCCATGCCTTGATGCGGTTACCACGTCAAGCTATGACCTATTCTTTAGCCTACAAATTTGAATCAGGAAGCACGTGGTACAACACTAAGTGAAGGAGCATTCTCCATCCGATCCCATGATTCCATCTACGGCTGCCACGTGGCATCCGACCCGGAGGCTTCCCGCGCCTATAAATACACGAGAACATGACATTTTAAAGGATCTTTTGGCACACACTGCACTCGAACTTCACCATTATCATCAACATTCCTGTTCAATTAACATTGTACTCTCGATCACTGGGTATAATTCTATAAATGTTAAGAGAAAACTGATTGTATTCAAGAGATTGAGTGATTATATCCATTGTACTTGTAATTCTCTATTGAATCCAAGAACTATAAAGTGGACGTAGGCTCGTTAACGCCAAACCACTATAAATCTCGTGTATTTGATTGTTTTTCTCTATTTTTAGCTTATGTTTCTTCGTTGTTCTCTACAAAATTTGATTTAGTGCATGTTAGTGCCATTTTTGGTTCAAACAAATACTCTAATAGGAATTAGTATAAATACACTACAAGAAAAGAAATTATAAACAGCAAAACAATACAGCGTTCATAATTAACGTGTCATAGACATTGTTTCCTCTCTTTCTTCTCTTCTGGTAGACGCTAAGATAGTTAAAGTAACCAATTGACAGGTACCCACTCTACAATTTTTGTTGGCCGCATGTTCCACTCTTTCCCCATTTTCATGTACTCTTCGCCAAAATTCCATTTCCCTCTTCGATAACCCTAACATCAGTTCTCATCGTCTATATTCTCGTAGCAGCATCGTCCTCCATCCCCACCTCGACTTCCATCTGCATCGTTGCCAAGGATGGTAATTGAGCAAGGCGTGTCACCAAATAGAAAAACCCAAGGACAACATTGAAGAAGGAAACCACTAACTACAAATCGTGATTTTCCCATCTTTTCATTCAAATTGCACGACGTGGAAGGCAATGACGACACGCTTGCAATGCTACTCAAACTTCGCACCTACAGGCCAGTCGGCTCCAACAACTGCCTAACGCGATTGCGATGTGCCAATACCTCTCTGGTTATTGGCGATTTTGACTACTGAATAAGGTATTATTTTGTATTTCTATAATTTGTTGAGAATTACTTTGTTGTCCTTAGCAAAATTGATCTTCTAGAGGTGATTGCGATTGTGTTAGAGGAGGGACTTTTCTTTTTTCATGGTATTTTTAAAATTATAGCGCAATTCTTATATGTCCAATTTTTTTTTATATAAGTCAGGAGAACATGAATTTTTCAAGTGTTACTGAACATTTATATGTCTTGAATTATATTTCAATGCACATAATATAATGATTATTCTCCTTACACGCTTTGCAAACGTGTGTGATGGATAAACTGATTGTGAAGCAACACGAACCAGAAAACTATAATATAGGTCCTCTGGAGTAGCATCAAAAATCATATAAACCTTGTTTTGTTTGACTTTATCACCTAATTCTGTTATGAGTTGTAGTATAAAGCCAAAAAAATGTGAGTACTCGTACACAATTTAATACTAAAAAAAAGATATTTCTATATTTCAACAATCTAATATCGATGGTCAATTTATTTGTTATTATTCTTGCATATCCTTTTAGTTTAGAAGCTATTCATGATAAGTAGAATTTGTAGTTTACCGAAATGAAGGAAATAAAGGAATAACGACGTTCGATGTATCTTACATTTTTTTTCCGCTCCCAGCTGCCTTTGTTAATTATATGTTTAACTAGCAAATATCCCGTGCCGATGACGCGGGGAGCATAGATGTGATTAAGAAAATTAAGCTTAGACTTTATGATTTGTAATGACAATTATGTCAAGACAATAATTAATCTTTGGTTTTTCAAATGTTGTCGGAAATGTTTAAAAAGTAAACTTTTGACCTTGTACTAAATTGTTGATATTCTTCTGCAGAATTGAATGTAAAACTATGAAATGAATTAAACATAATGTTTGTATTTCTTTACAACAACTTTTTTTAGGTGTAGCTCATCCTCCTTTAGTGTAAATACAAACTAACTAGTAAATTGGAGAATTTGGTCTTGGACTAAATTGCTTCAACTCATAGGTAGTATATTATACATGTATACCATATTTTGATTACTTAAATATATAGAATACTGGATTCAACCATAAATTGAAGTCCAATAAACTAGAAAAAGAGACGAAAAGGTAAATTAGTCTGAAACAGAAAATGTAACGAAGAGTTGTTATTCATCCGCTCAATATCTAAATGAAATTATTAATTGTGAGCTTTGGCACTATGTATCTTTTTCTTGCTTTTGAAAACCCAAAACTAGTATGCAATATAATTTAATAAAATGATGTGCCAACAATTTACATGTATATTCAATTGTGTTCAAAGATTATGACATTCATATTTATTTATTTACATAGAAAATTAACACTATTATTACTTTTTTCTAACAAACAGAAATAATAATAAATAAAATAAAATAGGTACAAACGAGTTTGCCAACATCAAGTGGGAGATGATGCAAACCAACTGAGAATTCACTAACATCACCAATCCTCAAATGAAAATCAAAGTAAGAACAAAGGAAATCACACAGAGTGCCTATAAGTTGGGCAAGTCGTAAGTTTTTCCTCTAACTTGGTATAAAAGTTAAAAGAATCATGAAACTCCAAAGCTGGAAATCCACAGTTAGCTGGGTTTAAACAGAAACTCTGCAACCTCTTCCACTTTTGTTCCAAACTAACGCCAGGGAATAACACGATGTTGGAAAATTATATTAAATAGATTGTAGCTCGATACGGTTTAAACCATGCACCATACCATTCTTTTTTCTAGCTATTCCAGATTTAGGTTCATTTCAATAGCTGAGACAGCTCCATCCATTTCTGGTTATCCACGACAAGCTTATTAGTAATATTAATAAACAAAGTAATATTAATATTATGAAATATTAATTGGAAATAATTAAATGTAATATTATGGAATAACATAGTTTATTCCCTCTTAAACCGTTTGTCATACGTAGGAAATTGTGTCTTTTTGCTAACTTCCATACATGTTGTACCAAGGGATCAATTCTATTGTACCCAGCTCCGGTGTTCCCGTGTGCCCGACAAATCACCACCACACATCAACCATACATATTATTAATAATTTAACGAACGGGTCACACAATCCACTCAAAACCATTAGATTTTGTGCAAATCAATGGATAAGATTGATCCGACACATGCGAACACCAGAGTTGGGTACAGAAGAATTCATCCCTTGTACCAAATGCAATGAGCATTGCAGATTTATCCTTTTAATGCAACTTACACTTTATTAAACCCCTATTATTTTTTCAACATTAGTATTAACAAAAATAAAAAAGAGAACAAAATAAATCTCAACATTAATTATTCATTTTCGCACCAAATACGCATATATAGTTACAAACATAGCTCACTTCAACATGCCTTCGATTAACGGAAACACCCAAGTAAATAACAAGTTAAAAGTACAAGCAATGAAGATGGGCTATTCAAGCCCACATAGCCATAATCGACATGCCACCAACACCCAGCAACACCGCCACAAACGCCCACGATTGCAACTTCACACTATCCTGCAGCTTGGGCCCCATAAAATCAGCCGCCAATAAGTCCACCAATGTCATGTAGTTCAACAGCGCTGCCGACGACGTGTTCAGCAATCCAACCATGATTAATTCCGTCGGACTGTTGTCGCCGTAAACGTTTGAAAGTCCGATCCCCAAAGCGATCCCGAAAGGCGCCGTGGTTGAGAAGAAGAACACCAGTATTGATTTCATTCTCGTTCCATATTTCGCCTGAAGAATGCACCCGCCCAGTCCCATTCCTTCGAAGAGTTGATGAAAGCAAAGGGCGACTACTAGTGGCTTTATCGTGCAGGTACTCTGGGATGCTCCCATTGATAGACCAATAACGACAGAGTGAAGTACTATCCCCATCTCGAGCACCTACACTTTTGTTATTTTGTAAATCAAGGGCATGACATAAATTTATATATTTTCAACCACTCTAATATTTGAGTCAAGATTCAAAAGTAGTTTTATTCTGATTACATAGTGTTAGATGCATATTTGAATCTGAAAATTGAAATTTCATATCATATCCTCACCCCAAAAAGGAAGGAAAAGAAGTAAGAATTTTTTTTGTTCACATATAACTCTATAATTATCTTTCTTTCCAGTGTACAAATGTAGCTTTCCATATAATTAATATTATAGTGACTTGATTAAGCATGTTTCTATAATAAGAACTACAACTTTTCTTGTAAACTTGCATTTTCTAAATTATAATGTTACCCTAATTCCGATTAAGGAATCTAATCATGGTGTATCTATGTTCGAATCTAAAAATTGAGATGAGTTTGATACCAGTATCTGATGTATGCTGCCTATTAGAGCCAGTCTTGTAAAAACTAATATCTGGGATAATTGTCAAATAAATGGCTTGAGTTTGCGAAGGTTAAAAAAAGCAGAACACATTTAGTTTTTATAAAATTTCATAATTTAGTTTTACAATTTAATCAAGAAGTATACTTTCAGTAACAAAATAAAATAAAACAATGTTTAATGTGCCAATCTTTTAACATGAAATATAGATAAATATCATATTATATCTTTTGTATTTCCGAAATACTCGGTCTTTTAACATGAAATATAAGTAAATAACACAAACATCTATATTTCTAGGATTTGGATATACTTGGTTAAATTCCAGATATTATTTTCTTTTGCATAGGCTTTGGTAGTGGTAATGGTGATATTCTTTTTTATTTCCGGAAGCAAAATCAATGATGGTTATAAAAAGGAATAGTGATTACAAATTAATTGCCATGCATGTCACTTGAGTAATATTGTAAAATGAAAATGATTAAGAATTAAAGACAAATTGATTAACATGATTTAACTTTCAAATCTAATGTAGATCTTTGGAAATACCGAATCATTACCGATTAGGAGTAGACAACCCAGCAATATTTTATCTTCAAAGAAGTATTTTCCAGGTGCTTCATTTTGTAAGCGTCTATAGTGTTATAAAGTTGTAAAAATGATGCCCCTTGTGGTTTTATGCCCAGTGCGTAAGCAGTGGACCAAAACCGATTCTGATGCAAATATAACTATTGATTACTAATTGTGCAAGTATCACGTCCTCATTTAATAAATGATTTTTTTTCTCCTCAGAATGTTTGGTCATAAAACTAAAAGAAAAAATAAATGTGTTGCTAAAAACAAAGTGTTTTCTAATTCCATGAATAAAATGATTAATTTAATAATTTTATGTACTTTCAAATTATATCAAACTTATTTCGTACAGCAATCAACGAATGTGTAAAATTGTTTTGCACGGCGAACAACCATCAACCAACATCATTTTCCACGGTCATTAACAATCTAACTACGATTATTCAGTGATTGACCGCGACAGATAACGGCAGTGTTGATTGGCGGTTGTTCGTCGTATGAAAAAATTATGAAAATACTGAATTAAGTAGTTTTTAAAATGGTTGCTATTAGAAAGTGTGTAATCTAAAATTTTATGGTATTTTTTTAGTAATGATGCTAGGATGCATGCCTTTTAGCAATGTACAAAAATAAATCAAACATCAAAGATTTTTCATTTTTGTTCATAAAGCACAGTTCCATCACATGAAACATAGTGTTTTCTGTATGAATTTTTTTTTTCTTCAGTTTCTAAAATAAATACTACATCCTTTCTCATAAAAATGTACCTGAGCAACAATTCTATTTCTTCGTAGGTCAATCTCCTTACCATGTTCCTATCTTCAACCAATTGATGTCCATGTCCTACAATTTCAGGAATACCATCAATAAGGCTTTCACGATCAACATCCTCAACATTAACTTCACTGCTCTTCGTCCTATAAAACGCCATCATAAGCGAATCCACCATCAATGCGAACACCGCAGACAGCATGGCAACAAACGTAGTGAACAGGAACTTCGACCACGGCTCCACTGGCAGGCATGAGGAGTTCAAATTTTCGAACGAGTCGGGAAGCACATGCATGTACCCGATGGCGAGGATGACGCCAGACGCAAACGCCTTCACAATCTCGAACATATTCCGATCCGGGCTTAGGGTCGGCGCCGCCGTGGTGAACAGCGGTAGGCATACCCCGAGCACGCTCGCCAGTAGTATAATGAATATTGTGATGATTTTCGGCTTCAGGGCTTCGGGCTTATTGTAGCATTCCCTGTGCATGGAGCTGGAGGTGCATTCTGAGGGTGCGTTCGCAACATTAAATTGGCGCGCTCAGGTTTTTATTCGCGTCCGACGTCGGATGCGAACACACGACTTGATTTCTAACGTTCTTCTTTTTCCCCTATAAAACAATCACCTTCACCTACCTCTTCATCCACACTACAACAACCCAATCCTCTTCTATTTATTTTCAACCGAATTCGAGCAGCAATCAGGTTTTTTCAACACTACAACAAAAATCACTTTTCGCAACAGACGATATCTGTTACAGTAGACCTTTTGCAACAGGCCAGCACCCGTTGGTATAGCCGGAGTTGTAAAAATTCCGCAACGTTTTCTGCCTGTTTCAATAAGATGTTGTTGTATACTTTTTTGCAACTGACATTTGTTGTTGCAATATATCTTTTTGCAACAAATGTCTGTTGCAAACCTAGAATAGATGTTGAAAAAAATAAGATATTACAACTATTTCTGACAGTTGCAAATGAGTCAACTACAACTGTTTAAAACAGCTGCATGTTATAATTCACCACTTTCAATATATAATAATTCATTACTAAAAACAAATATCATAATTAAATAATCAAAAAGCACACTCCTCAAAGCAAAGAAAAACACAATTACATACACAAATTATTAACATACATTTCAAAATATTTGATATGTTACATTAACCTTCAAGTTCTAACATATTAAAAACAAATAATACATAGAAATAACTGTATCCAAGTGGCAGTTTCAAAAACTTAATACAATACCAACATTTTCATCAATAATCTATATAATTGCTCTTTTTTGAACTGCCTTTCCTCATATCTAGTAGTTGGCTCTCAAAATTCCTCCTTTTTATGCTGAATTACCAGTTAGACATGCAATTTTGTTGTCCTTGCAAAATGCAACAGCAGTAATATTGCTGCAAGAAAATGATAGCCAATGCATATGTTGAAGGTTGATAGATTACCTTTGTATTCCATTTCTCACTTAAGTTATGCAACCTGGCGAGAACTGCAGCAACACAGAACACAAGCAATTCAATAGCATTTCTTTCTGATGCATTGAGTGTGGATGGCATATCATCTCTTGTCTAAAAATTAGCATTTCTTTCTGATGAAATAAGTTCATTTTCACGCTTCTCATGCTTTGGACCTTTGTGATTTCTTTTACCATTTTCACTTTTTTCTCTTAGTAGTTCTGCACTTGTGTTACTTTTTAGCTGAAGTACTAGAGGATGGAAGCAATTTTCTTCCAATTGTTGTGCTATAGACTCATCATAATGATCCACCCACATCATCTATGAAATAATCATATTGAGAAACTTATAACAGAATTTAATGAAATGGATATTATATCATTTATGCAAATGCATTATAAATAATTTCACCAACTTAAATAATTGTAAACGTAACTAAAAGCATTAATTTTAGGCGTGGGACTGATATTCCATTACCAGTGCCATTTTAATTTTTAAAGCATATGAAAAATGCATTTTTGGTGAAAAAAGAAAGGGTAGAGTGAAGGCAATGCATTCTGGGAGAGCAGGTTTACCTGAAGCCCTTTCAAGACTTCAGGTGTACTTTCTTTTCGGACTAGTTTATGCTGTCACTACCGCGTTCTTTTGCCATTTATACTTGTGTTTTTTGCCTTCGCATACCTTGCCTACAGACACAAGACAATTAATGTCTATAGTCAAGAGTATGAAAATGTTGCTGCTTCTCATTGGCTTACTTAGCACAAAGAAAGTTGCCAACTTCACCCCGTTACTCGTTTTTTCAATACTCAATTACGATTTCCATAAGTATTGTAGAAGCCGCATGAATCTGCATTCAGAAAATACCCATTTGAGGAAGCTTTGGAGAAAGATATGATGAAGAAAACATCTGAGTCTAACCTCAACTTAATATGGTGGAAAAATGACGAGATTATTACCGGTTCGCGGTTAATACCAAAAATTTTGGGGGGCACAAGCACACACACGCTTATAAATAATACATATTATGTGTGTGCATTCATACGTACATGTGTGCGCATGTACACATATACTATGCATACATGTTGTATATGAATGTGAGCACTCATCTATATAATGGAAGTTTTCGGAGAACCATGAATAAAAAATAAGAAATGAAAGAGAAACTTAAGTGTAATCCCATAATTAGGAAAAACACAGTAAATAAAGTCAAGGTCAAGAAAATGTTACTGATCAAATAAAACTGCTATGGCACGCTGTTACATATTCAATGCATGTAGGTCTATGTCCGTACAACAATGAATTCAGTACGCATGGAACCTTTATTTTCTCATCGTCTGTTTTACCTTATATATTTTTTTATAACTATTTTGCATTGATTTGAGAATAAGTATTAGTAGTATTCCTGATAAATATATACATCGTATTTAGATCACTTTTATTAGCTTTACCCATAATAAAAGATATATTTGATTAAACATGGACAGGATTCCACTTTCCAAATACATCTCTTTATTTATGCTCATATCTATTTCATTTCGCCAATTTCCATCTAAGCTAACGAATTTATAGAATCCAAAATAAGGGAATGCAAATTAGCAGCTCCAAATCATATGTTTTCTTATAAATCTAAGTTGTATGTTTGTCTGGCAGGCTTCACTTGTTCAAATAAAGATCTAAAACTATGAAAGCAAAAGTAAGAAGGTTGACAAATGAACTTAAAAGTGAAAAGTTAAGTGAAAATGCCTATTTTTATTTTACATAATATCATAAGACGACAAGTTTATAGCCATGAAAGGAGTGTAGAATTGAAAGCAGAAATAGGACATGTCGAGCTTGTATCATGTCAGGGAGGGTGGCGAGTTCATAGATAGCTAGCAGATAATGATAATGATATCGAGCTTATAATTCAAAAAAAGATGGCGAGTTTTTGGATTAGAGTAGTGACGAGTTCAAAATATCAAAAGACGTCGAATTTGTGGTAACTGAAGATTTCAAACTTGTAGTATAAGAAGGTTTTGAATTTGTCATTTCAAAACCAAGGCATGTTAAGCTTATCAAATTTGCAATAAAAGTAGTAGAGTTGCTTGATAGTGAATCTGAAACACAGCTGAGGCATAGTGAGTTTGAAAGCATGTCACTGATTTGAAAACGAACTGGATGATTTATGGATGAATGATCAAATAAAGTCAAGGTCAAGAAGATAGAAAATAACAAAAAGAAATGAGCTCGGTCAAAAAGAGTAATAATGGCCGCAACAGGAACGGTTGCCAGATCTTCAGTCTTCGATCAAAAATTATAGAGCATAGTTTCGATCGAGCTCATAGTTTCATGTTTTAACTGTTGACTGGATCAAAACCCTTTGGCCACTTCCCAGTTTTGTGTGTTCACTGTCTCCGTTAAATTGAGCAAGCAAAACAAGGAATTGACATGTCTCAATCAAATCCAGAGCAAATAACCAGATTCAACCTTAAAAATAAACCAGCAAATGCACAGAATAGAAGATCCCTTTTTGCTATCAAAAAAATCAGGCTACACACGATAGAAATTTACACATTTCCGATCAAAATATACAAATTTGAAGGTTAATTCGAATTGTCAATAACTGATCTAGGTTGCTTTATTAATTGAAACATGTTACACTGCACTAGAATTGAATCCAAATCCATAGGAAAAGAAGCAAAGTAGATACGATTAAACCATTAATAGAACTCATCAGCTGAAACAGAATCCTGACTGAAACGAATGGGAGGCGGAGGAAGAGAAGGAGAAGTACGAGGCTGACGTGGAGGCGCAGCGGAAAGGCAAGAGTGGCAAAGACAAAATAAGAGAAGGAAAATGGCAGATCTAACTGGCTGCCATTAAATTGTGCGACTGAGTTTTGTTTGAATTGTTAAACATGTGGTTAGATTTAGGGTTTGTTGATTTGGGATTTAAGTGTGGGATTTGTTTACTATAGGTGGCTTTTAGGAGGAACTTCGAAAATTCTGCCACTGGCAAGGGCGAGTGGATGAAACTGAAGGCGGGAAGACTGAAAATTTTGTGCGTAACGGCGCCCCATATAACAGCTGTTAAAATCTCTTTATTGGAAGTGTTAGAAAATATTTGTTAAAGTCATTTATTGTAAAGTTACGAAATTATAAAAATAAGTTAAAAGACGGGTTTTGGAGCTTATAGATAACCTATAATATTTTATCATACAAAATTATAAAATTCACTACTAGTTAAGGAACGCAATTATAAATCAGTAAAAGTATAAAACTACGTTTATTATCTAGTAGTTATTAATTATAATTTTAAATATTAAGTATTTTATATAATTAATATTTAATATTATAATTAAATATTGTTATAAAATATTAAATAGTAACTATTGCTTCTTAATTAGTAATATTGCTTATTAATTATAAATTATTAAATATTTTTTTGATTATTAATTCTTAATTTTTTAATGATCATCACTAATTAACCATTATTTATAGTTAATTACTACATAGAAAATATTAGTTCATAATTATTTAATATTATTATCAATTATTAAATATAAAATTCATAGACTATTAATTATTAGTTTTGAATATTGATTATTAAATATTAATTATTTAATAGTAACTATTAAAAAATAAATTCTTATTTATTATTTATTACTTCATTACTAACCATGATAAATATCACTTTATAATACTTAAATTTTATTATTAATCTTAATTATTATATATTTAGTAGTAGTTGATCATTTAATAGTAACTATTTAAAATTAATTATTAAAAGTTAATCATTAAAAGTGATACTTATTTTTAATAGTATGTTTTTCGCAACTGGCTTTACCAGTTGTAAAAAATACACTTACCGCAAGTGGCGAAAACAATTGCTAAATATATTTATTCGCAACTGGCTTGAAAGCGCAGTTGCAAATAATATGTTTGTTTCGATAGTTATGGAAGTACAGTTGCTAAAAGTATGTTTTTGCAATAGGAACGGAAGCACCGTTGCTAAAATTACGCTTTTCGCAACAGGAAGAAAATGTCTGTTGCTAAATCTCATCTATTGCAACTGCTATAATAGGTCTGTTGCTAAATATCATTTACTGCAACTGTCATGTGTCGCCTGTTGCGAATAACTAGTTGCAATATGGTATTTTTATTGTAGTGCAGTTTGGTGTTCATATTATTTTTCGTTATTCAACCTTGTTTTTCTCTAGTTTTTTCCAGTTTATTTCTAATATATATTGTTTTTCATTTTTCAGTATGGCCAATCGAAAAGGTGTACATCAATGGTCGTTTACTGCAACTCAGATTATGCTGCAATGTTCTGTTGATGCATATGGTGCTTGTGGCAGAAAAAAAAGGTGTTTATAAAGTGATTGCAGAAAAGTTCAACGATGCCATAGAAACCATTCCGGACATCGAACCGATTGACGAAACTAAACAAATACGATAGTCTTCGACGAGATTGGATGAAATGGGATGCACTAATGAACAAGATAGAAGCGGGTTGGGATGCTTATAAAGGAACGGTCTCCGAAAGCGATGAATGGTGGGAAGATCGTGTTAAGGTTTGTAAATTTATTTTGTTACCATTCATTTATAGATAGTTTCTTACAATTTATTTCTTACATTTAGGAATTTGGAACGGGTGTCTTGAAATATAAGAAACGTCCAATAGAAAAATTAGAGATGATGCAACAATTATTTGTGGGACGGATGCACATGGTCAATCATCGCACACTTCTGCTGCTGCCGTACAACCGTCGCAGACTAGCACGGCGCCATCAACACAAAGCACGTTTGACAGAACATGGGCTTTCGATGGGTTTTTTAATCCATTGGATGAAACGCAAAATAATCATATTCCAATTTTGAATTCTCCATCAAATCCTCCAGTGCAACAAACTTCAATGAATCCACCAATTTATGAAGCTCCAATTATCCCTCCGTCCACCCAAAATCCAATGAATCCGCCTACTTAACCAATGCCACGTCAAAATTTAAGAAGAGGACGTGGTGAAAGTGACGATAAAATGGCTATGCTCATTGACCTAATGCACGAGAGACAGGTTAAAAAATCTCGCACGCATTCTGATAGTCCTAATACGGGTACTAGCGTGGAATCAACGGGAAGTTCTACAACTTATGCAAATACGGTAGCTCGCATGCAACGTCTTGGAGCAACGGGTTAGTTTGATGTTGTAAACGTACTATTATTTGTTTTGGACCCCAAAATAAATGATATGTTCACTGCTCTTCCGGATGAGATAGCGAAAAGCTGGTCGATAAGAGGGTTTGCAGACAAACGCCACGAAAAAGAATGCCAAACTTGTCTGATAAATACCAACAAGTAGGAGGTTTATGTCATCGTATTATTGTATTTCTGTCGTATTTACGTTTATATTTTCTTTGTGTAATGAAACATAGTCGTTTTGTTTTACGAAATTAGTATTTAATTAAATCAAAACAATTAATTTAACAATTAAATACCCCGCTCAGATACCAAATACCCTGTTCGTAGCTTAAAACACATTCCACGTTCGCTACAGTACCACGCTCAAATACCCCGCTCAAATGTCACGCTCAAATACCCCGCTCACGTTGGTTAAGAACGCACCCTGAATCGTCATCCGCGCCTGAAGTTGAGAGGAGGAAGGTGAAGATGATGAACATGGAGATTAGGAGAGTGTTTGCACTGGTAGACATGGTTTGTTAAGATGGTGTTTGGTCCGCTGATGATGATTATGAAGAAGTTTAGAATTGTACTATAATTTATAGAGACCGGGTTTAAGGGCACACACGCGCGGTAAAATGGTAAATTGATGTCTGCATGCAACCGCAGTATGAAAAGCACGAGCAAGCACGCTTGGTATATATGGTTGTATTGCAGATGCCTAGTTGAATTTTATTTTTATTTGGATATTATATTTTGCCAAGTGAATTAATGAATATGGGTCATTATGTAATGTTTTGCAAGAGTTGAGCATTGGTTAGTTGCGCAACCACTATGTTTAGTACAAAGGGTTCTTTTCAAAAAAAAAAAAATTTATTTGTATTAAGATAGTTTTATACGTTGTTTAATCAAGAATAGCTCTGTAGTATTATGGCAAGTTATTGCTTGTGATAGAGAGCTAGCTCTATTTGTATATTTATGTACATGAGGTTTGTTTCTGTTTTATCAAACCAAACTTTAAATTTAATTTGGTTCAAACTCAGTTTAACTTCAGCATCATAACTGTGAACTTGTGATGAAGAGCATATATCTTTACTCAGTAAACTGACTCCTATTTTACTTAGCAAATATAATGAATGTGGCATTAAGCCATTCAATTGTAGCTGAATGTTAATCTGATTGTTAATTATCAATGTACATAGTGTCCTTGTATATTAACACCATATATTTATATACTGCAATGTCTTGTTAGTTAATCTATGTTAGGCACAACAGAGTAATATGTGGAGAGATAGATAAAAGATTGAATTTTTCTTTGATACTTTTTTCATTTCCTCAGTAAATAAGATACAACTATCTTATATAATGAAATACATTTTCTGGAATATTCTTGACAATGCCTTATCTAGAATTCTCTAATATGACATATATAGGAATTCTTTATTCTTAATTTATTCCTTACATTAATACCAAGGCAAATTTGTTAATGCAATTAATTGTTGCCTAATAACAAGATTATTCCAACAGATTAATCTTGAAAATTACAAATTAACTTTTAACACTCCTCCTTAATTTGTAATTTTCAATTGCTGCTTGAACTTCTCAAACTTCTCTAATCGAGCAGTTGCGAATATCCCTTTGCAACCAGCCGTGCTTTGTGCCTTGTTATAGAACCATCTTCGCCATATTTTGTCTTATAAACCCATTTCAGGCCAATGACTTCTTTATCTTTTGGCAAGTCACCTAACTGCCATGTTTTATTTTTCTTAGTGGCTGTTATTTCTTCTTTCATTGCTTCAATCCACACATCTTCTTTGTTTGCCTCTTCAAACAACTGCGGTTCATAAGAAAAAAGAACAACATTGCATGAGTCATAAATGTCTTGTAAAGAGCGTACCTTTCGAATAGGAGAGTCCAAGTCTTCATTTTCATTTCCATCATTTGAGCCGTAACTAGGAGCGGTATCTACATGGATACTTTGCTGAGAACCGTCAGGTTGTGAGCCATTATTTTGAGATCTTTTAGGCTTCATAGAATTTGATTTTTGGTGGCCATCATGATCCCACTGCCATGCTGTCATTTCATCAAAGACAACATCTCTTGAGATAATGAGTTGATCATTTTTGGGATTTAATACCCGATATCCCTTCGACTCTTCGCTGTAACCAACAAAGACACATTTCTCTGCTTTCTTCTCAAATTTATCTTTGTTTGGGCTCTGGTTGAATGCACACGTTACACTTCCAAATACTTTCATGTGGTCTACTTGGGGCTTTCTTTTATGCCAGGTTCCAAATGATGTCATATTTCTAACATCTTTAGTTGGTGAACGATTCAATATATAGACAGCTGTGTTGACAGCTTCAACCCATAACTTCTTTGGCATGGATTTTCCATCCAGCATACTTCGAGTCATTTAAATAATTATTCGATTTTTCCTTTCTGCGACGCTGTTTTGCTGCGGTGTATATCGCACAGTAAGCTACCTTGTAATCCCTTCTTTCTTGCAATGATTCATGAACTCGCTGTAAATAAACTCTCCTCCACGATCAGTTCGAAGAGTTTTTATTAAGTGTCTGCTTTGGCGTTCTACAAGAGCTTTAAACTGTAGAAAACTTGAGAAAGCTTCTGATTTTTCACTTAAAAAATAAATCCACATTATACGAGTGTAATCATCAACAAAAAGAATGAAATATCTCTTGTTATTTAGTGAAAGAGTCCTTGTTGGACCAAAAATATCAGCATGTATCAACTCCAAAGGAGCTTTTGCTCGCAATGAAGTTTTCGGAAAAGGAAATATGTGCATCTTGCCAAAAATACAACCTTCACACACCTTATTTTCCTTCATGATGATAGGAAGACAATTGATCATATTCTTTGATTTTAGCAAATGGAACCCCTTGTTGCTTAAGTGGCCATATCTCAAATGCCATAAATGAGACACATTAAAATTTTCAGATTTGAATGCACGATTCTCATTTAGAGACATAAGTAGGCGGAAAATTTTATCTGGAGCCATGTCAATATTTGCCACTGTTAAATTACTTTTCTTATCAATGATCTTACAAGAATTATCATCAAAATTCACTGGATAACCTTTTTGAACAAGTTGTCCCACACTTAAGAAATTTTGTGCTAAATTTGGCACGTAAAGCACATCATGAATAAGTTTCTTACCTTTCTTATTGTGGACTGCAATGGTTCCCTTTCCTTCAACTCTTTGCTCCTTACCATCTCCAAGCTTTATCTCTAATGAAAAATTAGCATCAAGTTCTACAAAAATGTCTTTGTTGCCGGTCATGTGGTTGCTACAACCACTGTCAATATACCAAGCATCTTGTGATTCATTTTCAGCAGTTAAACAAGAGTAGAAAACCTGCTCTTCATTTTCTTCACTTGTAAAATTTGCTTTGTCCTTCTCTTTTTTATTTTGATACCAACAATCTCTTTGGGAATGATTAGGAATTCGACATCTCATGCATTTGAAGCGACAATTTTCAGAATTATGATTTGATTCATTGCAAATAATGCAATAAGTGGCAGAATTACCTTGCATTTTCTGCTGTTCTCGTCTTTGTTCTCCTTTGCCTTGATAATTTCTTTCATTGCCCTTTCTTTGATTTTGATTTTGCTTCTGAAATAAGCCCTTCTTTGAGTTGTAATAACTTCGTTTCTTTTTTGAAAAACTGAGATTGGATTGGAATGCTTGCTCCAATGAATTTGCTGATGTTCTATTGATTTTTTGTTCATGAGCTTGAAGTGAACTCATTAGCTCATGTGTTGACATCTTGCCAAGGTCCTTTGATTCCTTTATTGCAGCGACGCAATGATTGAACTTTGGAGGAATGCATCTCAATATCTTCTCTACCACCTTCTTTTTTTGAATGCTATCTCCAAGGCATTGAATTTGATTTACAATTTCAGAGACTCTGGAGAAGAAATCTCTGATATTTTCAGATTCCTTCATTTGCAGGTTGTCAAAATCTCTCCATAAAGATTGAAGTTTAATGGAGATAACTTTGTCATTGCCTCAAAATTCTTTTTGCAAAACTTTCCATGCATCCTTTACTTTTCTTTTATTAAAAATTCTTGGATAGATATATTTACTCACTCCTTGTTTGATATACCGAAGTGCAGTGGCATCTTTCTTTTGATTTTCTTTGTACAACTTCTCTTGTGCAGCCGTCCATCTTGTAGAATCTCCATCTGCAGGTGGTTCTGGATAATCTTTTTTGATGACATCCCATAAATCATGAGCGATGAAGAAGTCCATCATCTCATTGCTCCAATAGTCATAATGCTCGCCTTCGAATATTGGCACTTCACTTGGAGAGTAATTGAACATTGTAGGGACTGCTGCCATTGTTTTTGAGTGACTGATCAAGACTGTTGATATGGCTCTGATACCAAATTTGTTAGGCACAACAGAGTAATATGTGGAGAGATAGATAAAAGATTGAATTTTTCTTTGATACTTTTTTTCATTTCCTCAGTAAATGAGATACAACTGTCTTATATACATTCTCTGGAAAATCCCTGATAATGCTTTATCTAGAATTCTCTAATATGACATGTATAGGAATTATTTATTCTTAATTTATTCCTTACATTAATACCAAGGCAAATTTGTTAATGCAATTAATTGTTGCCTAATAACAAGATTATTTCCAACAGATTAATCTTGAAAATTACAAATTAACTTTTAACAATCTACAGGTTTTTTTTCTATGTATTATGAGGTTGCTGTATAACAACCATGGAGGGCGGTCTTGTATGTTTTTTTGCCGTGTTTATATTTACTGGGAATTATTTGAATCTCATATCTTTCCATATGATTGCCTTCTACTATATATAATCCATATTGCACGTGAAAAAACATAATTTAATTAGAGTATAAATAGCTGGTGGCTTGTCATGCTAAGAAGAATGAGTTACTAGTTTTAGTGGTTGCTCGATTCATATTTTTACATCCAAATTCGTGAACATGAGATGACGTATATGTGTAGGGCTCTAATAGATTCAGTACCCTTGGAATTTTCCTACTTTGCCTAGTTGCCTACTTGTCAGGTCAGCGTTGGTTATTAGATGTTTCTATAACTAGGAAAAGAACCAAAAGGTTTAGGAAATAAGTCTAAACGATGCGCCATGACCATCTTGAAACTATCTAGAAGTATTCAATTCTTTTTTTATGTAACTCAAGCATGTTGACATTCATGATGTTAACCCTACCATATAACATGTTCTCATTTTTCTTTATAGCCTAGAAGTTCTTCTGATATAATTCCCGGGAAGGTTATACCTCTATCGTATAGGAATGTTATACCTCTATTGTATATATGTTTCATTTCTTACTTTGTAGTTGCAACCGCATATTTCCTAAGAGCAAAAGCCTGAGATATGTTGATGGATATATTCTTTGACATGACATATTTTTTGCAATATAGACAATGAAGAGTTGATGCTTGAGCTTGGAAGATAATGTCATATTGAGACATTGTTGTGTTAGTTCTTATGTAACTGTTCTTGGAATATTTACACATTTCGATGGTTAGCAATATTTATTTTAGTTTTTGTAATGTAGAATTTCATCTTTTTCTCTAGTTATATGTTTTAACGGTCGGTTTTCCCACCGTTGTATGGTTATACTAGTATTTAGCCCTTACAATATTGAACCATATATCCTTCCGTGAGAATATGATGTTTACTCAGTGACTCAATTTTATTTCCATATACTTCAACTGAAGCTCCATCAACCAAGTTTACACGCATCTTCTTCCAATAGTCGTATAATACACACAAATACATTCACATGTATTAATAATTTTATGCACAAAATTTCTTTTATATGTTATTACCAGAGAAGAAACATTTTAAACTGGCTTATTAAAGTATAAAATTACGCGTACTGATCATAGACAAAAGTGGAAAACTGATTCCAGTGCATTTGCATAAATGTTGTACGGTCGAAGATAAAGTGTAGTTTAATTTTCCTTTTCAACGGTTATAAGCGTTGGTTGAATTTCTTTGCCAACGGTTACAAACGTTGGAATATTTTCCATTCCAACGGATATAAGCGTTGCCAATTTCATCATACTAACAGGTATAAGTGTCAGCAAAAACAAGGTAGTAACATAAATAAATGTTGGTATGTTTCATATTCTAACATTATACCTGTTGCAACTAACATGATTATAACATAAACTATTTAATATGAACTCAAAACATATCAATTTGAAAAGGTATAAACTAAATCAGTATCAAATTATCAATAAACAACATCCACAATCATGATAACATAGAATATCAATCAACCAAAAAACAAGTCCATACATAATTTACTAAATTCAGTAAATAGTTAATCGATCCCATCATATCAAATTTGAAATACCAAAAGACAATCAATTTTTCTTCATATCTCACCAAATACTTCCACGATGATGATTTTCAATATCTTCTACTCCACCATTACCATTAGAACTGCCCTCTAATCTCCTCTTTTTTCCCACTTTTTCTAGAGGTGCTTACATGCATTTAATATCATAATGAATTGAAATTGTACTAAAACGAATCAAGTCATCAAAAATGAGCCCAAAGACTAATCACACCTGCTTGCACCATTCTTCCAGAACTACCCTTTAACCCTTCTTCTCACTGATCAAATCACCCCTACTGGTTGCCACTTGCCTGTGCCTTCTTTTTGGCTGTTGCCCACCGATAGACTTCAGGCAGCGTACAATGCTACACCCTGTAAATGTTCCCCGTAAATGATAATTGGTACTTGGTAATTGAATTATTTAAAACAAAGTCATCAATATTCGAACAACATGACACTCAGGAATTGAATCATTTAAAACAATCCTATGACAAAACATCTACGAATTTACAACCAGAAAATTGGGTAACAATGGTTCGCAATAAGAAATATATAAAAGATATATCTACCACCTGGTTTTATGTTCTACCAAGGAGCCAATATATGATATCTATATATGCACATAAACTGGAAAACTTTGTCATTAACCCAACACAACCATTGAAACTCAAAATTTTATGTAAGAAAAAAAAAACAACGCTCATGAAACCAGCTTGCATTTTTTTTTTTTGCATGTACATGAATATATGAACAGGAAAGCCTATGTACAAAAATAAAATAGTTTGGATTTAAATCAAGTGAAAAAGACAATTTTGTTTAAACAACCCTCAGATTCTCTATTGTAGTTCCTTTAATATTATATAAGGACTCATTCACATAGTTAGCATAACCATATAGATTGAAACTTCAAAAATTTATTCATCGCCATGGATAAGTACCAAAACGAAATTACGAATCCAATATTGAAACAGATGCATCACAAGCTTGAGCTAAAGCCCAAATGAAAACTGAGCTGAAGCACAGTTTCAAAACTGAGCTATAACACAGTTCAAAACTGATCAAAGCTCAATTCAAAGTAGAGCTAAAGCAAGCTCAGTTCAAAACTGGGCTAAGCTCATTTTTGTAGTTTTAAGCTGAAGCTTGGTTTCACAGTATAGTACAAAACTTAGTATGCTCTACTAGACTAAACCTTCTCGGCTTAACTCAGCCCTACAGAAATTTGTATGCACTAATTATAATACATAATATTAGTTTTGTAAATAATGGACACATGTGATAATAAAAAAAAGTACGATGATGTAATAAATGGTATAGCAACAATGTTACACATGACAAATGCCTCTCCAGGACAATACTTTAGACTATATGTAGAGCCATTTGGTGAGAAATTCAAATATCCAAAGAAGAAATATAAGTTGAAATAATATTCCCTATTGCAATACATTAATGGCTTAAGACTACTATGGTGCAGTAGCCAAAAAGATCGATAAACATTTTTGATTGAAATCGATATACCAGGTAAAATAGTATGGTAATGGTACATTTACCATTTTTAACGATAAATTATCAGTAACATTACTTCTATGCCAACGGTAACAGTAATTTTACCAGTTAATTTAAAACATATGTATATTCAACTAATATGCTTTATTACATGCATTAAGAAGTAAATGAATGATTATATTTAGTTTAATAATCAAGTGAGATAATTCCAAATATAATTATTTTCTTTTTCATTTATATTTTTTATAAACTAACACTACTTATAATATAATAAGCATACAATGTGTACAAAAAACATGTCAGGATATAAACTTTGGTGGCGAACGGTAATTTACCAATACCAGTGTAACAGTTACCAAATTATCAGTATACAAGTCTTCGATATAACAGTCAATCGGTAATGGTAACGGTAAGCAATTCTGGCTTACCAGTTAAAATAGTACGGTAACGGTAATTGTCAAATGGTAACGATAACCACTACCATAACAGCTCTAGGAAAATTCAGAAAACTCCTCTTTCCAGCCTCGACTTCATTCTTAATTCTCTCGATACCGAATTCGTAATCGATATTGGGGCTACATGTCTCCGGAGTCATTACAGAACAACTATACCAGCGTGCTAAATGAAAAGTAACAAACCCTTGAAATGATGATGATCAAAGGATAGAAATAGTTCTTCGAACAACAACCATTAAATAATTCTAAGCGTCATCAAAAATTTGAGTCTGAGCTTTGAAAGCCAATTGCTTCTCAAATATGTCATATCTAGAAAATCCATAAAACATTTGATAAGCTTTCTTGCGATTTAATGTACTAAATTAGAAGTATATCAGGTAAACTAATTTAAACAGAACAAAAATCTACTGACTCCATTCAATTTAGAATGATAAACATATCTAACTTTCTGACCGTATACAGGTTAGTTTTCGATCAATGACATTGCTCTGCGGATTTATTCGCTTTATACATAAATATATGACTGGATGAAAACATAGAACCAATGGAAATTTTAATATCAAGGCACCTACCGAAGCGATCAACAATGTTTTTACTATTTGTAACTGTAACTTGTGCAGGATGGCTATTTATTGTTTCTTTAGATACTTCTCATGAGCCTATTCAATTTTTTTTCCTTCCCCCTATTACCAATGGCAGTTTTAAAGTTACTAAAAGGTGAAAATATGCATAAAAATACCTTAATTAGATGCTAAAATTTCTGGATGGACACTGCCTTGCCACCAGAAGCTGTGAGATTTTAAATATCATAAGCACGCCTTAATGTAAAGCATGATAGAGAAAATGGTTACACAGATTAGTAAGTAATGCATTCAGTAAGACCACTTTAAAATTGTTATCCAAGCACTTGATAAATGATTATGTACATTATTTGGGTTAGCAATAGACTTGTATACCCATTTAGTGTTTTTTTTCTAAATAACATAGAACACTACAAAAGTGCTTAATGGCAAAAGACATCACATGTAACTTGTTACATTACTATACAAGGAAAATAACTTTGAAAATCAAGAGCGGGTGATATATCATTTTTCTCCTCATCTAATTGATTTTACTACCATCTAATCATTCACTAATTGATGTATGGGCTATAAAGTCAAAATTGATAAATATATGTATCTTATATAATTTTTGAAATTACCATAGATTGCCTAGACGGCTCTTCTTCTCTTAAGGGTCATTAACAGAGTTCTCAAACGAAACAAAGGTAGAAACTTTTTACTATGTAATCATGTTAAAACCATTTATTTTAATTGATAATAATTGCACGATCATTAACCAGTAAAATGTCTTAGCATACTCAACATATACTTCTCTGCATCTAGCATAAGCTTCTTTCCACAACAAATACATAGTTCTAGGCAAAATAATCTCAGGTTTAACTTATGTGCCTTATCCTTTTTTCGGTCCTTGACCAAACCTGCATGTTTTAGTATCACATTATATACCTTTTGGTTCAAAAGAAACCCCAACTTCTTCAGCTAGACTCGCAATCTATTGTGGTGAATTCAACTTAAGACGCTCAAATCAAAACCCCTAACCCAGCGGAAGATGAGATCATGGTAAAAGTGCAAAAACAACCAATCAATAACTCAAAACATTCTCAACCCAATCCACAAGCCAATCGCAATCACCAAACAAGAGAAATAATAGAGCAATAACGAAAAATAGATCACATAGGGATTTAAAGTGGTTCTGCTAGCATCTTGCTAGTGTACATCCACTTTGAGAGAGAACCTTTTATTAATATCAATATAAGAGTATAAGGGATTGATTACAATAATCAAATTCACTAGAAAATTTGATTTTTGGAAATGAAAATTGAAGAAGATTAGGGTTTCCAAAACCCTAATTAGAATAAATCTAGATCTTAATCTTTTGATTAGTCACCTTTCACCTAAACCTGGAAATAACTTATACAGAGAGAGAATAGAATGTAGCAATTGCCCAAATTGCCCTTGAAACCTTCACAAATCAACTTATTAAGTCTTCAGCCTGAAATAGCCGAGAATTTGCCTCAGATATCTTTCATACAATGGCAGACGTCTGTCCATAATCTCGGGAAATCGTTTCCTGACAGCACATACATCTGTCATATGGCCACAGACGTCTGTCGTAGGATCTGTTTCAGCACAGACGTCTGTCCATAAGTGACAAACGTCTGTTGCAAGTCTCGAAAAACTCCACCCTGACAACAGAGACGTATGTCATGCCTATGAAAGATGTCTACCGCTAAGCCCTGCTGAAATCCAACACATATTCACCTGCAACTTTCTCCTACGAGCTCCGATTTGCGAACTGTAATGGCCCGAATTTCCGTACTCTTTGAGTTTAACCACATGTCCAACCCAAATTGCACAGAAATACAAATCATTATGAATAAAGAAGAAAAAGATAGAAGAAGAACAGAGAAAACAACACAGAATCTCACATCACATCGGAGTAAAATATAATATATATAACAACTTTGAAATACAAAATTTGTACTTACATATATCATCAGTGTTCATCACATATACAACACAACAGAAAATAAACAGTAAATATCTAATGCTGAAGCCTCCCGCTCCAAGCTCCTGCAAGGATATCTGTAAATACTTGGACTACTTGATTACCCGCACAAATTTGGACACTCAAGAGTTTAAGGTAAAACAAAATAAACTTTGTGTCTTCATGAGACTGGTGTGAGTAAACTCCAACCACTTGGTTTAACTTTTAAAAATCTTTTTAAAAGATTGCATAATCGTAAGACCGATCCACACATTACAGATGGTTTTTATCTTACGATAACCCAAAACATTCTTTGAAATCAATATTATTAAATAGTGTCAAAATCAAATAAATATCAATCTAGTGAAACGCTTGCATCTCACGCTCCACATACATAGTATACAATCAAAACCTGAGGCGCTTGTTGGAAAATGGATTCCAACTGGCAAGGTATGGGACAACCTTCCGACAGTGTATCTCTTGAGAGGAATACACCGGGTTCAACAAGAACATCTTACAATCCAGGCTAAACATGATCAGCCACTCACTTCGCTTTAGTGTTCCGGATGTATTATCACCAACGGTTAGGATCAGCAACCGTTCTGAAGCATACTACAGCGGTAGAATAAAGAAGCAAATGGATTTTCTCTAGATCAGATGACAATACATCATAATTGGGGGCGACCCACTTAGCCATGTGACCTACCCGAGTTTATATGATTTCTCAGTTGATGAGGCTTGAGGTTACGTCTTACATTTTTCTAAGAAGTCACATCTTCATTCACTTTGAATGCCACATCCTCAAACCCGCCAAAATCATTTATTGATTTCCCCAAAAATATCACGAGCATAAAGATAAGAGAAATGAATTTCTCCACCACCAATGTAATACATTTGAAGAGATTAATGTAGATGATCTGTTAGGCTTACTCTGTCGAACATGTGTTCGTACAAGTTGTCCTGTGACTAGACAAAACTGAAAGCACTATTTCATTAATCCGTCTTAGGCAATTTTTACCTAGGATTAACAAAATAGCCCTTGCATTTTACTCCGTCTTCAATTATCTTCAACATATTTGATTCACGATGCTTATACCCATACGGAGTGGTTTTCAGATAATAAATCTAATTTGCCTCTTTGTATTGACAACAATGGTATTAAATTGTCTAATACTTCGATAGTCGGTTATTTGACTATCGAAGAAACAAACATTCATTCAATATCCTATTCCAAAAGGAGTACTATTAATTAACAGCAAATAATCACCGAGCCCTTTTAATTAATATTTCATTAATTAAATTGATCATTTTCCAATTTCTCTTCAATACCTTTACCCAGATATGTCATATAACAACCCGGATTTTTAAATAACATGTTATAACATAAATCAAGGCAGAATTAAATGATAAAATCTGAATCAAGGGAAACGGGCTGTGCTATTGCGTTCGTCTCGGAAAAATACGCGAAATAGAGTCCGAGTTTTCGAAAAACGGAGTCGTATGACCAAGTTATGGCCCAATGAAGTTTTCAGAAAATTCTAAGCCCGAAAACAGTTCAAATTCAAATTCAGAATCGAGTTTCAGCCAAAACAGACTGGGCGGGAATTTTCCCGCCCAGGCAGGGTCGACATAGGTGTCGACACCAGTGTCGACCCCCCCAATGGGTCGACACCCATGTCGACCCAGGGGTCGACCCCCCCCCCCCCGGTCGGACCAATTTTTCTGGTGCACCATTTTGGCATGTTGGGTCCTCTTTTGTTGGTTTCTGACGGGAGTTAATGGTTCAGATTCGTTTTAGGGTTAATCCTATGGCCTAAACTACCCCTAATCTCTATAAAAAGACCCCTAGACCTAGACTAAACCCTCATTAATCATTCCTACAACTAAATGCTGCCCAAATGTTGCTTGATCATGGCCTCCATCTTCATATCATGGCCTCCATCCTCCTCATGAAAGTTTGAGTGTCCTAAGCTTGTAAAAGAGCCACCTTTCTTCATCAAAACAAGGATCTTTCTTCATACAAATCAAAGGAGCTTATTGTTTCTCAAAACAACTTGGAGCTTATATGCGATTGGGGTTTTTTAGAGTTGCTAGTGGCTTCGTCTCAATCTTATTTTATTTCATAGGTCTTCATAGCATTGTAAGCCCTATACTACTCTTAGATTCTAACTATGAAGTTAAATATGACATGTTGCAAGTTTGAGTTTGGGCCTAAGTATGATATGTGCTTTGATTCTATCATGTTATGCATAGATTTATTCTATGCATGTTTGTAAAGCTATCACCTTGACCTTGTGGGCTAAAAGCTATAAGCTTTATGTTGAAATGTTGCATTATGCAACATGAGAACTCTCATAACCTTTATAATAACTTGCATATAATGTTATATGCGAACTTCTAGTCATCATTCTATGTCATCTAGGACCATGTATCACCTATTCGCTAAGTTTGAATGTTATGCATGTTTTGAGGCTTATAATGTAATATGCAAGTTTTTGATCTCTCATAAACCTTATGTTATCTTGCATATGATGTTATATGCGAATCACTAGCTATCATCCTATGTCATTTATGATCATGTTTCACCTATTTGCTAAAGTTTGATATCATGCATGTTTTGAGGCTTATAATGTAATATGCAAGTTTATGAACACATTTGCCTCATATGCCACCATGTTTAACTTGTGGCCAAAGCACCCTTATGCTATTATGCATGCTTGTGGCCAAATCACCCTTATGCTATTTGATATGTATGAGGCCAAGTCACCTTTTATGCTATCATACATGTTGAGGCCATATGCTAGTATGTTGAACCCTTTTTGGCCTCAAATATCACCATGTTTAACTTGTGGTAGATTTTCCCATCTTATGCCCACCTTGTCATGTAGTTATGTTCCCTCTTTGATCTATTTGCGTTGATATGAATTTACGTGCGATGGGAATACGTTATGGGTAGTTGGGCAAACTTAAATAACATGAGAACATGACTTGAAAATATGACATCAAAGTTTGACATGTGTTTATGCTTGAAACATGGACTTGGACATGACTTCCAAAAAACATGACAATGGCCAACTCGAGGTTGGGTTGAGTTTGTAGCATAAATCTACCCGGAACCGACCGGCTTAACTAGTGGCTACAAGCAATAGGACCCAATGTGAGTAGTTGGTCATGTCGCACTTAAAACCCGAGGTTAGACTAGGTTGTGGTGTAAAACTACCCGAACCCGCCCGGCTTAACTAGTAACCACAACAAAGTCTAATGTGAGAGGTTGGGGTGCATTAAGTTAATTAATGCCATATGGTAGGGTTAAGTCATGGACTACTTGAATACTTAACCAATTAAACACGATGGATTGGTAGGGTTAAGTCATGGACTACTTGAATATACCTAACCAATTAAACACGATGGATTGGTAGGGTTAAGTCACGGACTACTTGAATATACTTAACCAATTAAACCCGATGTATTGATAGGGTTAAGTCATGAACTGCTTGAATACACTTAACCAACTCAATACATGGTTAGGATAGGGTTAACCACACTTAACCCACTTGAAATCCTAGTTACGTGGTCCTTTTCAGCAGTAACCAACTTGGAAGTATCATGGGTACCCTGGACTAGGCTGGGGTGGGGCACGATTATTGGACTGATTGTAAGAGACCAAAAGAGACGGCTGAAGGGTGCACCGGTTGTTCAGGCGGACCATTGTCGTGCACATTAAGTCCGGAGTTGAACATGGGAACCAGTAGGATTAGACTGTGCGTGCTTGAATTGTGTCTGTGGTTTACACCTTAGGGCTGGATACACCCTGGGGTGGACCTAGCACAGTTAACTACATTCCACGATTAAGCCGTATGACACCGATACACGACGAGTTAGGCTTATAGGGAGCCAATCGACTAGACCGAGTAGTTGGACCTCGATTTAGGTCATCTCATGATGTGGGCCAGCTTTGGGCCAAGGGATCATTTCTTGTTTATACTTGTCATGGATTGGAATACTAGTACACACCTGGTGCAACTTAACCTTGTATATGCGACGCCACACTTGATCTATCTTGTTAACTTTTCACCATGCTAGTTATCACCCTATGTCTCATCTCTGTTTTACATGTTCAGTTAACTTTATTAGTTTTTATACTAATAGTAGATAGGACTTACCAGTCTTTTTGACTGACCCGTTTTCTTTCGCCTCTTTTCTTCCGCCCCCCCCCCCCCCCCAGGTTTGCAGGGTGGGAACACTGTTACCTAGCTGGATCTTTAGCTGCTTTTCTGGATAGCTCACGTATGGTTTGAGCATGCTATGGCCTTATGCTACTTTGGGGATAGTTACTTTATGTTTCTTTTTCAGTTTTCAGTTTATGTTCTAGACTTTGTTTTATGGGAAAATAATGACCAAGTACTTTGATGTAACTTGACTATGGTTTTGAAATGCTAGTTTTATCCGCTGCTTTACTACTCTGTTTCACTTATATGTTATGTCTTGTGATATCTGCATGCATGTTTACCTCGTTTAACGCCCCTCCAAAGCTAGTGTCCTTGCAAGAGTGGCATTGGCGGAGGTGGGGTGTTACATTTGGTATCAGAGCATAAGGTTTACAAGATTTGAGCAAAAGGTTTTTAAAACTTACCTTTTGAGAAACTATTTTCAAAACCAAATAAGTATTTTCCAAGAAAAGTCTAGTTTATTTTAAAAGGCTATTCACCAAGAGCCATTAGCACTATCCTTTGTTCCCTCGTTCTCAATCTATCTTTTTCTTCGTTTCAGTATGGCCGATAATTTTGCCATTCTGGAGGACGTACCAGTACCTATTTGGTTTAGAAGGTACATGGAGGCAAGGGCGAATGAAGCCGGCCCCGCGGACATTCCTCCTCCTTCCCCTATGGCTAACATTCCTCCCCCTCCGGTAGCTGAGGTTCCTCCTCCTCCTCAGTATCCACAAGTGGATTTCGCGAAGATTTGTAAGGACTTTAAGGCGATGGGTGGCAAGAATTTTATTGGGACAGAGACTTTTGTTGAGGCAAGAAACTGGTTAAAGGAAAGTGAAGACCTCTTTGCTATCTTTGATATAGAAGACCGTAGGATAGTTCTGTTAGCGGTATGGTTATTGAAAGAGGAAGCTGCATATTGGTGGGTAGTCACCGCCACTACTAGACCAATTCAGACTTGGGATGAATTTAGGAGACGGTTCAGATTGAGATTTCTATCATCAACAGTAGAGAACCTTCGGATGGAGAGGTTCCTATCTCTGAAGCAAGGGGACATGACAGTTAGGGAATACGTGGATACGTTTAATCAACTTGCTCGGTTCGGTCTAGACTTGGTTAACACAGCTCAGAAGAAGGCCCTACGTTTTGCTCTAGGATTGAATGAGCCATTGCACGGTTTGGCCATGTCTCATATACCCATGGGGGCGACCTTCGAGAGTTTGGTGAATATGGCCCTGCTTCAAGAAGAAGATAAGAGTGGCAAGAAGGAGGTCAAGGCAAATGAGTCTCAAGGCGAGAAGGTAGATTCCGGAAAAGGAGGCAGGAACAACAGTAGCGAGGACAACAAGTCAAGAGAAAGGAGGAAGTGTAACTTCTGTGGGATTACTAGGCACATAGCCAAAGACTGTAGGAAGAAGAAAAGGAAGTTGGGAGAATTCTTTCATTGTGGAGAGTCTGGACACTATAGCAAGGATTGCCCGAAAAAGCGGGGACAAGGGAAAAGGCAAATTCAGCGAGCAGGACCCTCTGGAGGGCAGTTGCAGGCTCCCCTCGCTCTTCCAGCTTTTGATCGAGGTAGTGTTTCTATAGAAAGTCATGTTTACATTTCTGATTTCCCTGTTCATACCTTGTTTGATTCTGGCACATCGCATAGTTTTATTTCTGATCTTGTTGAAAGTTTGCACCTAAGTACTAGTCTAGTTGAGGATCCCGTTAGAAGTTTCAAATCCAATTAAGGGTTCCGCCCATCTATCTACGATTTGTATGGACTTGAAAATCTCTATCTTGAGCGTAGAATTCATGTGTAATGCTTATGTTCTCGGGTTTATGGGACACGGGTAGATGTTGGGCATGGGTTGGTTGTTCAGTTATGGAGCCATTCTCGACTTTGAACATAGGGTTGCGAGGCTCATGACTCGCCTCGGTAATACCCTCGAAATCTCGTGTGACCTTTAGGGCCCCGTCATTATTAGTTATCTAGAATCCCTTGGCACTTTTTGGAAATTTGTAATCCAATCGAGTAGTGTTCGCCACTAAGGCGGATAGTCCATTCCGCTTAAGCATGGGTTATAGAAATCACCCTAGTAAGAACATTAGGCAACATAAAGTGGCATTTGTTTTCAAGAGATAGTTCTTCTGCGTGGAATACCGTATGGTATGTAAACGAGATCCAGGATTCACTAACGAATTTTGTAAAGCTTGCATGAAACCATGAGCACGCAGTTATGTGGAAGCCAAGTATTTTAGGAAAAGAAGTGGAACGAGAGGCAATGGTGAAATGAGTTCTAACTCATATTTTGGAAATAAGAATTAAGAGCTACGAAATTGTGAAGTTAAAAGACGGTCAAGGCACGATGGGATTAAGCACAAGAAAATGCGGCTTAGAAGGTTGAAGATTAGATACGCGCATTATATCTCTTTCTAAGAGTAAATCCTTGATCCCTAATATTCTGTAGAGCTTACTCGCATGCTATCTTTTAAGTATATCCTCTCGGTCCTATTCTCAATCTTAGTTCTGTTGCAAACCCCATAAGGAGTATGACTCGCCTGTTTGTGATTTATAGTTGGGGTGAAGATATCCATTAAGTATTTGGGCTTTATGGGATATGGGTCATGGTTGATAGACTTACGAAGAGCACCCATTTCATCCCAATAAAAAGAACAAGAGGACTGTATCAGGTTTAGCATCTATTTATCTTCGAGAGATAGTGCGATTGAATGGAGTTCCTTCCAGCATAGTTAGCGGTCGTGACCCAATCTTCACCATCCAGTTCTAGAATAATTTGCAAGAAGCGATGGGTACACGATTGAATCTAAGTACAGCCTATTACCCCCAGACGGATGGCCAAACCGAGAGGGTGAATAGAGTACTAGAAGATCTGTTGAGGCTATGCATTTTTGACTTTGGTGGTACTTGGGAAGACCACCCTCCTCTTGTAGAGTTTGCTTATAATAACAGCTACCAAGCAAGCATAGGAATGACACCATTCGAAGCTTCGTATGGGAGGCCGAGCAAGTCACCAACATGTTGGTGGGAGACGATGGATAAGCTTATACTTGGGCCCGACATGATAAGGGAAACATCCGAGAAGGTTGAGTTGATTTGAAGGCGAATGAAGACGGCCCTAGACAGACAGAAATCCTATGCTGACAAACGAAGGGTAGATTTGGAATTCGAAGTGGGAGACATGGTTTTCGTGAAGGTTTCCCCTTTGCGAAACGTGGTTCGTTTTGGAGCAGTTGGAAAGATAGCACCAAGGTTCGTCGGACCCTTCCCTATCATAGAGAGAATTGGAAAGATGGCCTATAAGGTGGAATTGCCCGAGAAGCTAGCCAGAGTGCATAATGTCTTTCATGTCTCGCATCTCCGAAAGTGCCTGCATGAGTCCGCTGAGGTGGATGAACCAAGCATTCTTGAAGACGTGGAAGTAGAGAAAGAGGCAACCTTGAGGAGAGCTCCGATTCGTATCTTGGGAACAGAGATCAAGAAGTTAAGGAATCGAGAAGTCAAATTGGTGAAAGTTCAGTGGAGTGAAGCCGAAGAGGATGCAACTTGGGAAACCGAGGAGAAGATGCGCGCTTTACCCATTTCTTTTTGAGGGTACATTCTCAATCTCCTTTCTTAATCGGCATATCTTTCTTTTTGCTATCCATGTTTATCTGGTTATCTCGTTAACCTTGTCATGAGAACCTTAGGTAGAAACCCTTTGGATGAAACATGTATTTGAAACATGTTATGCTTGATGTTTGCAAGTGGTTGCAAGTGTTTGCAAGTGGATACTCGTGGATGCATGATACACATTAGGCACTAAGATCGGCTCACACACTTTCATATTGCATATGCATGAGTGCTTATACTTATTCATGGATGAAACTTGTTATGCTATCACGTGGATGTTGCATATGGATGAATGTTCTGTGCACTCATATAGAGATTATGAATTACGTTAGGAATTTGCATACATATGGACTCATTTCACTAACATGTTTTGCATTAAGGAGGTTTACTGAATCAGTAACCACCTGATTTTCGCATTAGATAAGTACATATACACACACCTTTGCATATGATCATACATCATTTAGAATCCTTTAAGGACAATGACTGCACGTGGATGATGTTTTGAGTAGATGGATGATGGATGGTAGGATATGTTCTTCCTAACTTGAAGATTTCGGGGACGAAATCCTTTAAGGAGGGGAGAATGTAACAACCCGGATTTTTAAATAACATGTTATAACATAAATCAAGGCAGAATTAAATGATAAAATCTGAATCAAGGGAAACGGGCTGTGCCATTGCGTTCGTCTCGGAAAAATACGCGAAATAGAGTCTGAGTTTTCGAAAAACCAGTGTCGACCCCTCCCCAATGGGTCGACACCCATGTCGACCCCCCCGGTCGGACCAATTTTTCTGGTGCACCATTTTGGCATGATGGGTCCTCTTTTGTTGGTTTCTGACGGGAGTTAATGGTTCAGATTCGTTTTAGGGTTAATCCTATGGCCTAAACTACCCCTAATCTCCATAAAAAGACCCCTAGACCTAGCCTAAACCCTCATTAATCATTCCTACAACTAAATGCTGCCCAAATGTTTCTTGATCATGGCCTCCATCTTCATATCATGGCCTCCATCCTCCTCATGAAAGTTTGAGTGTCCTAAGCTAGTAAAAGAGCCACCTTTCTTCATTAAAACAAGGATCTTTCTTCTTACAAATCAAAGGAGCTTATTGTTTCTCAAAACAACTTGGAGCTTATATGCGATTGGGGGTTTTTAGAGTTGCTAGTGGCTTCGTCTCAATCTTATTTTATTTCATAGGTCTTCATAGCATTGTAAGCCCTATACTACTCTTAGATTCTAACTATGAAGTTAAATATGACATGTTGCAAGTTTGAGTTTGGGCCTAAGTATGATATGTGCTTTGATTCTATCATGTTATGCATAGATTTATTCTATGCATGTTTGTAAAGCTATCACCTTGACCTTGTGGGCTAAAAGCTATAAGCTTTATGTTGAAATGTTGCATTATGCAACATGAGAACTCTCATAACCTTTATGATAACTTGCATATAATGTTATATGCGAACTTCTAGTCATCATTCTATGTCATCTAGGACCATGTATCACCTATTCGCTAAGTTTGAATGTTATGCATGTTTTGAGGCTTATAATGTAATATGCAAGTTTATGATCTCTCATAAACCTTATGTTATCTTGCATATGATGTTATATGCGAATCACTAGCTATCATCCTATGTCATTTATGATCATGTTTCACCTATTTGCTAAAGTTTGATATCATGCATGTTTTGAGGCTTATAATGTAATATGCAAGTTTATGAACACATTTGCCTCATATGCCACCATGTTTAACTTATGGCCAAAGCACCCTTATGCTATTATGCATGCTTGTGGCCAAATCACCCTTATGCTATTTGATATGTATGAGGCCAAGTCACCTTTTATGCTATCATACATGTTGAGGCCATATGCTAGTATGTTGAACCCCTTTTGGCCTCAAATATCACCATGTTTAATTTATGGTAGATTTTCCCATCTTATGCCCACCTTGTCATATAGTTATGTTCCCTCTTTGATCTATTTGCGTTGATACGAATTTACGTGCGATGGGAATACGTTATGGGTAGTTGGGCAAACGTAAATAACATGAGAACATGACTTGAAAATATGACATGAAAGTTTGACATGTGTTTATGCTTGAAACATGGACTTGGACATGACTTCTAGAAAACATGAGAATGGCCAACTCGAGGTTGGGTTGAGTTTGTAGCATAAATCTACCCGGAACCGACCGGCTTAACTAGTGGCTACAAACAATAGGACCCAATGTGAGTAGTTGGTCATGTCGCACTTAAAACCCGAGGTTAGACTACGTTGTGGTGTAAAGCTACCCGGACCCGCCCGGCTTAACTAGTAACCACAACAAAGTCTAATGTGAGAGGTTGGGGTGCATTAAGTTAATTAATGCCACATGGTAGGGTTAAGTCATGGACTACTTGAATACTTAACCAATTAAACACGATGGATTGGTAGGGTTAAGTAATGGACTACTTGAATATACTTAACCAATTAAACACGATGGATTGGTAGGGTTAAGTCACGACTACTTGAATATACTTAACCAATTAAACCCGATGTATTGATAGGTTTAAGTCATGACTGCTTGAATACACTTAACCAACTCAATACATGGTTAGGATAGGGTTAACCACACTTAACCCACTTGAAATCCTAGTTACGTGGTCCTTTTCAGCAGTAACCAACTTGGAAGTATCATGGGTACCCTGGACTAAGCTGGGGTGGGGCACGATTACTGGACTGATTGTAAGAGACCAAAAGAGACGGCTGAAGGGTGCACCGATTGTTCAGGCGGACCATGGTCGTGCACATTAAGTCCGGAGTTTAACATGGGCACCAGTAGGATTAGACTGTGCGTGCTTGAATTGTGTCTGTGGTTTAAACCTTAGGGCTGGATACACCCTGGGGTGGACCTAGCACAGTTAACTACATTCCACGATTAAGCCGTATGACATCGATACACGACGAGTTAGGCTTATAGGGAGCCGATCGACTAGACCGAGTAGTTGGACCTCGATTTAGGTCATCTCATGATGTGGGCCAGCTTTGGGCCAAGGGATCATTTCTTGTTTATACTTGTCATGGATTGGAATACTAGTACACACCTGGTGCAACTTTACCTTGTATATGCGACGCCACACTTGATCTATCTTGTTAACTTTTCACCATGCTAGTTATCACCCTATGTCTCATCTCTGTTTTACATGTTCAGTTAACTTTATTAGTTTTTATACTAATAGTAGATAGGACTTACCAGTCTTTTTGACTGACCCGTTTTCTTTCGCCTCTTTTCTTCCGCCCCCCCCCCCCCCCAGGTTTGCAGGGTGGGAACACTGTTACCTAGCTGGATCTTTAGCTGCTTTTCTGGATAGCTCACGTATGGTTTGAGCATGCTATGGCCTTATGCTACTTTGGGGATAGTTACTTTATGTTTCTTTTTCAGTTTTCAGTTTATGTTCTAGACTTTGTTTTATGGGAAAATAATGACCAAGTACTTTGATGTAACTTGACTATGGTTTTGAAATGCTAGTTTTATCCGCTGCTTTACTACTCTGTTTCACTTATATGTTCTGTCTTGTGATATCTGCATGCATGTTTAGCTCGTTTAACGCCCCTCCAAAGCTAGTGTCCTTGCAAGAGTGGCATTGGCAGAGGTGGGGTGTTACATGTCTCCAAGCCCGTTAGGCCTCTCACGATTCTTGGAAAAACATCTCCATCTATCATAACTATATATTTTCTATATTCCATAAAATAACTCTTTTTAACATCGAAAAACATTTTCACATATTCACAAATCACTATTCTTCCACATTCATCAGTCCTTAACCGTAAATTAGTAAGAGAACAACTCCCTAAGTATAAACCCTGAAGGCCGAAACCAACATTAGATCGACACTCAGGAAGCCATTCAACTCGACTAATTTCTAGTCAATTTCTATTTTCCTTTACTCCTATTCCTAACTTCTTATCAACAAAATCATTTCAATCTGCAAAACGTTTACTTTTAAACCAACATTCACTTTTAAACATGTATATGTTTCTCCTTCCAACCTTTCAAGATTTAATTTTATAAACTCCCTTTTTTACTTGTAAAATTTCATTATATGTTTATTCTCTTATTAAATTCTATATATAATTGATAAGTTGATTTATAGTTATCAAAATTTCTCCTTAAACTTTCGGAAAATTTCGCCAGCGTCCCCTTTGTACGGCTCAATCGATACAACTACAAATTTCCTCTCTAAGCCCATTCCACTCAAAAAAAAATCAAAAAGCCAAGCGGCTTGCCAAATAGGCTCATAAAATCTCATATTCAATTAAATACGTACCTCTTTTGTCAGGTATTCAATTTATCTCTTCACACACTTCATTACAAACCAGGGCTGGAAACGGATACCCGAAAAATCCGATATCCGTCCGCATCCGTATTCGAAAAGCGGATAATTATCCGGTATCCGAAAAAAAGGATGCGGATACGGATACATAGATATCTGCATCTGAAAATTATCCGTTCGAATATTTTTAACTTTATGCTCAAAATTATATGTATTTTAGTACATTGAATCAAATTTAATTATTGCTTTATTAAGTCGAAGATTTATATCATATGCACTAAATACATATTAATTACTCAAATCTATTTAATTTCATTATAAATGCTTATTTTTAACACTTTAGTGGTCATAGAAATTGAAAAACAATTATGTTAAACTATAAATTTTTATTTCTTGATTTATCGATCGTTGGCGGATAGGATAATTATCCGATATCCGTCCGTATCTGCAAATACGGATATCTGATATCCGAAAATGATTTCGGATATGGATACGGATACAGATATAGCACTATCCGTATCCGAAAGTATCCGTTGACAGCCCTATTACAAACCTTCTTAACAGATATCCAAGCATTTCCATTTTGTTTCAACTCAGTCCAATTGTTTTAGCTCAATTCGCTAATTTATTCTCTAATTAGATCTTTTTCCTATTTCACTTTTTATTTGAACATATCATGTTCATATATATGTGTGTATATATATATATAATTTGCTTATAACCAATTGAATTCCATTTTTAATTCAAGTTTCATATTCGATTTGGAATATAAATTCACAAATCTCATTCACTTATTCAAAGTGAAACTCGTTCCAAACTTGGTTAACTAATTATTTTGCTACTTAGTTAATTCTATTCAATAATTAAAAATATGATTTTTGTTTCAAAAATTAATTCATTAACTCCACTTGAGTTTATATTTAATTTATAACTCAAACATGAATTTTTATAATGAAAACCAAATCCTATTAACTTAAAATCCTTTGATTTTATTTATTTAATCGTTATAATTTAGGGTGCGTTTTTTACAGGTCCCTACTAACTTTCAAAATAAAAAAAAACCCGCGGATACTTTTCCATACGTTTCCGGTCCCTAAAATTAGATGCCGCCTAAAATTTTTGATCCCTTCGCCTGCTCCTCACGTCCCCTTCGCCTTTTTCAATTTCTGGCCAAAAAAAATGCGCTCATGCATAAAAAAAAAAAAAAATTTCTAAAATCTGGAAATAATCCCAGGAGCCCACGCAAATCGAAAAAAAAAAGTTGCATACATGTATGCAACTATTGCTGATAGTTGCATACATGTATGCAACTTTTTAAATACACATGAAAATAAAATCTGCAAGCCTGCTGAATAACTGCATACAAGTATGCTGTTATTCAGAATAGCTGCATACTTGTATGCAGTAATGCGTTGAAGGCCGAAGACATGGCAATATGTGCATACTTGAATGCATATTTTCTGCATAACTGCATGCTCGTATGCACATATACAAGCATGCGTGCTTTTCATGCGGAAACCGAATACATGCATGAAATCATGCATGTATTTCAGAAAATCTGCATACATGTATGCATATATGCTGCTGTATGATGCGGAATTGAAATAGATGCATACATGTATGCAACTATTTGAAATATGTGCATGTTTTCATGCATTTTACTGCATTTTTCGCTGTTTTGTGTATTTTTTGATTTTGACGTGTTTGTTGATTGATTTTCCACCTGATTTTTTTGGCGTGAACATATTTTATTTAATTATGAATTTACGTGATTTTTTTATATTTTTTTATATGTTTTTGAAAAAATAGGGACAAGTTAGACCGGATGTGAGCCTAATTAAGTTTGCTTTTAGGGACCTGAGCCTTATTTTCACTATAATTTATATACCATCATAGCGTTGTTTTTTTGGAAATTTGATTTTGACATAAATCAAATCTATAAGACAAAATCCATATTTTCCTCTTCCATTAGGAAACTATTATTTAATAGGTCAGGACGATTCTTTTTTCAAAGAATTTCGACTTATATTGAGTTCTATATACTCAATTAAAGTTCAAAACGTCAAATTACAAACCATGCACTGCGACGAGCTCGTTTTAATTAAATTTTAAATATAAACATTTAAAACTTCGTTTATATAAATTCCAACTCCATTCTTCCGTATTTGAATATAAATTAAACCAATTTTCTAAATCTAAATTAAACAATTCCAATTATCCTAAATCGTCAATTATTCCATTCAACATTCATAGTAAGTTATAATTTAATTTACAACTTAAATTCTATGTTAACTTCCATTTTCTTTGAAAATAAATTATTTTTTATATTTCGATAAAATCGAATTCCAATTATACATCCTTTGGATTTATTTCAATTCAGTTTATATTTTGAATTCCGAAATAAAATCTATCGTTCTCTTTTCGAAACGATTTCCAATTCCTTTTTAAATTCATACTTGAATTTAAACTTCCAAAATGTGTGATAATAATTTATTTCACTATATTAATTAACATCTTATATAAATAAATTTCCTTGTTTTATAAATTAGAATAAGTTTCCCTATTCAAAATCCATTTGAAACCCAATTCCTAATTTTGGAATATTTTATTATTATAACTTATTTATATAAACATGGAATCTATTTTCATATTTTATTCTAGTTACTATTTTAATACAATTCCAATAACCTTTCTAGAAATAATTTATTTTATTATAAATTCGAAATAATCGAACTCAAATCATAAATCCTACGGATTTATTCCAATTCTACTTTCATTCCGAACTTCGAAATAATTTCATCATTCCCTTTGTGAAATGATTTCCAATTCACATTTGAATTTAAATTCCCAATTTATGCTATGACAATTATTCCATTCCATTTATAAACATTGTATATAAATTCACTACTTGTTTTATTCTTCAAAACAAGTTAATATTTCCCAGCCTATTCGAAATTCAATTTCTATATTCGGAAAAATTAATTTTCTTTTTTAACTCAAACCCTTTTCTTTTCATTCGAATATATTTCTACGGTATCTAAATAGAAATTATTTAGGGCCAGTGCAATTCAAACATCCAAAACAAACAATCATTGATCATAGTTTTCTAACACATCATATATGATAATATATATGAAAACAAACAATAATAAATTTTAAGTAATCCAGTTGGATCCCTCCCACCTGTTTTCCCTACATCCACAAATATTAGACAACATAAATAATACCCATCCTACTTCAAGGTAGGATATCGTGGTGCAGAAGGTCATCCATTATATATACTGTAGGGCGCATACGGTCATCCGCTAATGGTATTGCCGGAAATATCCAATATGTATATATTAGCCACAACCACCAAGCCTTAATATAACTAATATATATAATAGCCAGAATTCACCGAAAATTATTCAATACATTCAAACAACCAAAAAACAACATATAACATTATATTAAATAAATATTCGTTTATAATAAATTATAAACAAAACCAGAGAGTGAGTTTAATCGCCTTGATTTTATTACCAAAATACTGATTTTTTTCGATTAAATTAAACATATGTTTAATTTAACCGAAAATCCTCACTGGCTTCAATCCACTTCGACGATGTAGCTATCGTTAATATGGCTTCAATGCACATCGATTTGTCGAAATCTGATTTCGTATGAAGAAGTTATTGATTTCACTAATTTATATATATAAACATAATTAACATTCCTAATTAATTTTATTAACTAAATTACTTACCTTAATATACTATAGGATCCTTCTTCTTTATTATTGACGTCAAAAGTTGGTCTAGTGACGATCAACCCCCAAAAGTGTGTTATCCACACACAATGATATTAACAAAGTGCAAGAAAAAGAAAATAAACACAGGAGACACAATATTTTTATAGTGGTTCGGCTTAAACCAAGCCTGTGTCCACTTTATAATCTCTATTTATACTGCCGATTACAGGTTATAGTTGTTTTTATTTGAAATAAAGTAGAGAAATAAGTGGTTTATACACAAAATCCTTGTGTTATAGTTGAAGTGTGTAGCATGTTATTTGTGGCGCGCTGAATATGAGCACTTTTCCATTTTCTCTAGAAGCCTTCAATTTTTGAAAATTGGTATATTTATAGGCAAGAAGGTGGGCCGAGTTGAATGCAATCAGAGCATGCATCTTTTTCGGGGTCGGCCACATGTAACTTGATCCTATAAAATAGTTATAAGCAGAGGGACCCAGTCCCCTGCTGATGAATAGTTCTCTTCAAGAATTGTGGCATACGTGGAACTCGAAATCTAGTGTATGGAAAGCAATGCAAGTCAAAGCTGACTAGTTCTATAGACTTGGGAGTAGGACATCGTAGCGCATAATTTGGCCTGATATCTCTGATCCAACATTCCAGGCTTGACCCCATCTTTTAGGGATGACTCGATCGATCAGTTGGTTTTGAGTTTAGAAGTGAATGCTAATTCTGAAGGAGGATATCTCTGTCTGCGAGGAGATAGTTTCAAGTCGAACCATAGTCGATCAATCCATAACGAAGGTCGGTTTCCGAGAATGAGTTTTGATCTTGAGTTTTGACGGCTTTTTCCAAAAAGCTGGTCAACATTTTGCCCCCTAGAATGTATATTTTTTGGATAAAGAAGATGTGTTATGGATCTTCTAGAGAATGTTAAATAGTAACCCAGTGGAAATCTGGAAAGCCATGTTTATGCCAAAACATATTATATAAGGGCCAGAAAACCGACGATCAAAGTTGATTGTATTAAGGCAAGAAAACCGACGACCAATGCGGATCGTATTAAGGCTGGAAAACCGACAATCACCTAAGGATCTTATTAAGGTCAGGAGTTCAAGAGTGTAAGAGAACCAATGATCAAGCTAAATCGATCTTAGAGAATAGCAAGAGGACCGGGATCTTGCCGAGTCAAACAATACATGTAGAAAGGGCTTAAAATAAACATGCCAAATCCTGGCGATGTCATTATATATTTTCAAGCATAAGTCTTTCTTGGGTGTATGATGGGAGTATGAACCATAACCAGCTTGTAATTGAGAGGGCGTAAAACATACACTGGTACTCGAGCATAAACCATACTCGGATGTTTAAAGTGGGATATAAACCATACCTGAGAATCTAGAATCGAGCATCAACCATGCTCAAGATGCAGCTGGGTCAGCTTTCCATGTCCTAGCAGAATAATTAGTTTTTTCAGGCATAAGCCATACCTAAGAAGTTAGGGTCGAGTATCAACCATGCCTGAGATGCGATCTATTCAAAGAGGTCGAGTAAAAATCGTACTCGCAATTTAGTACTTGCCAAGTCCTGACAAGGTTTAGTTCGAGTATTATCCATACCCATATTGTAAGAAAGTTAAACTTGTCACATCTCGACAAGAAGGATTTCAGAATTGGTATCAACACCTTGAAGACGAGCATAAACCATGCTCGGTTCGTGAGAAAGTTAGGCTCGTCACATCCTAACGAATAAATCTAGGTATCAACCACACCTTGAGGATGAGCATAAACCATGCTCAGTTTTGGATCGGGGAATTTGCCATATCCTGACAAAACATTTATCAAACATAATCCATGTTCGAGAAACATACTTTATTGCTGCTAAAGATTATTACAAAAACCAAAACAAATCCTAATGGGTTTATAGTCGAATCCAGAGCATGCCTTGGGATTAAATCATAACCCCGTACGTGTGTACTTCAACACAACCACAAAATAAAAGTAATACATTCTTATATCCTAAGAAATAAGGTATATCCACCATGACCTAAACTAGATCAGTTGATGATGATGTCGCGACTGCTAGGATTGAGGTCCTTCCCGTTTCAATGAGCTCGGGGATAGACCTGAGGAGCTTGGAAAGGTAGCTACGGCGGTGTGGATGTTGCAGATTTTTTTAACATATTTAGGTATCTCTCCACGTCTAACTCGTTCCTCGATGAGATCACACAAGTGCCTATAGTCATTGGTGCAATAACCTTCCATTTCATAATATATGCACTTCTTTCCTGACTTAAGTTCTCTTTGGGTCGGCTCCTTTCTGGGAGGCTTTGGAAAAGGTCGAGATCCTCGTACATCGAGGTATACATCCAGTAGGGAGGAGTTGAGCTCGATGTATTGATCGTACTTGGGTTCTCTCCAGAACCGCACATTCCCGTTGTTCTTTTCCGAGGCTTTCCCTTTACCCTTGTTTTGGAAAACGGTGGTTAGTCCTCCATCCTTTATAGTAAGTACCTCGAGATTTTCCATATCGATGTTGACATCTTTTTGTCGAAGTAATCTATCGGCTTCGGACTGGAAGTCTCCAATGTCTCTAGGAGGATCCCTCTGGAGGGAGATCTTGAAATCAGTTTGGTCCAGGACACCAGCCATGGAGGCCATAAGCACCATCGATGGCTCGGGTCGATCGACCGATGCTATAGCTGCGTTGAGTCTTTCCAAGAAGGAGTGTAGGGTCTCACTGGATAGTTGTTTGATGGATGTAATGAACATGACGCTCTTTGGTCGAGATATATTAACCATGAACTGTTCGATGAAGCGAGTGACAAATATATTCCAACTGTTGATTGATTCAGTTGTTAACTGCCAAAACCACATGCCAGCAATATCGGTGAGAAAGAGAGGGAAGCACTTGGCCATGACATTAACCGATGCTAATAGTACTTCCATGTGATGCATGTTTCGCATGAGATGTATAGTCGGGGCGGTTCTACCGTTGTAGGGTTCCAGGATCGGAAGCTTGAAGTATGGTGGATTTCAGGAGTTCTTGATTTTTCATGTGAATGGACTACGATGGACGTTATCCCTGTTCTGTTGAGAAGAGATGCCTCTGGTGAAGCGCTTAATGATGCGTGTAATTTGACTTCCGTCCCCAAGAAGCTGCTGCCACAAATCCAATTCTGCACAATGGACATTGGTGAGAATCCCAGTACGGGTGGGAGCATACCGTGAGTTATTGGGGTCAGTTCGGTACGGCCTACGAGTGATGGGTGTAATTGCTCCCCAGACTTAGTTGTATGTTCCAGATTGTCCAGGGTTTGAACCATACCCATACCTGTAGGATTGGACCGGTTTGGGTGGTTATCTACTCGGGGATCGGTACTGCCCCTGTTCGAGGTGATGACATGGTAATTTTTAATAGCGTCTCCTTCTGTCCTGCCAGGAACTATTATGGTAGAGTGGTCTTGTTGGGATAAAGGGTTATTGCTCTTAGCTAGGCTTAGATCGTCGTGTTGGGAAGGTCAAGTGGGAGGCGGCATAAGACGAGTTTGTGGTAAGATACTGTGTGACGGCCCGCCCCGCACCAGCCTGCATTTCCTCCGAAGGTATGCTGTACACATGTCCCGACTAGCACGGAACGGTCGCCAAAGAAAGGAAAGAAGGGAATGAACTAATCAAGGAACCTGTAGAATGTCTCACAGCGCATGGAATAAAATATAATAATAACATACTTGACATAAAACAGGCGAGACAGTGTATAAGCTGATAACTAATAATCAATGTCAACATCAGATCAGCGGAAATCCAAATACAGCTTATTACAACTTTCCAAATTTACTGTCTCTAATCAAAAGAAAACTAAAGTAGAAGGTACACCACCAATGCCCAAGCAGCGATCTTCAACAATACAGGGAGAATACTACATATATTACGTGGAAGCCTCCTGCTCATCTCCGGATCATCTACCCGTGCATCACCAGCTAACCTGTCTCTAGTCTGCTCGTGTGAGCACCCAGAGTAATAAGAGGAGACATAAAACTCTGGGTCAGACATATAGCCTGGTATGAGCGATAAGCATCTAAACGGAATGATAACAGGTATACTAAACCATACCTGAACCTGGACCTGCAACCAAAGAGTTAGTACCACATACCGTACGATGCTCTAAGGTGCCATAATAAATAGTGTAAGAATACGGGGGTGGGGTGTGCATGTCACAATGATAGCAAACAAATCATCAATAGCAACCATCCTCACATCTCTCACTCAGTGCGTAAAGCGTACGACATCTACCACTTTGGAACACTAGACAAACTAAGGTAACGACGAATCCCGACTTGTAGAAACCCTGCTGTGACCAAGCCAAACACTTGGAGTCATGACCAAACATTTCAATGACCCACTCCATTGGTCGTAGCCCTTGGTTCTACCAATGCCATAATGGCCCTGGATCCGCCTTCGTACCTCCTACCATAGTGGTCCAAAGCTATAGACGTCGATAACTCCTTGGCACGCGTCCCGCAGCAAAGTCCAACCATGAAGCGAACTCGTTGATTCCCATCTGAATCCTGAGCTCTAACTTCTCATTTGGACTTCCTTTGCATCTCGGGTTTGGTCGAATTGGAGTTGGCCTTCAGAAGAGTCATCACGAAGTAGTAAAAGTACACGTCCAGTTCCCCATGCTCGGTTCGGTTCGGATACGTTCCCCGGTTCGGTTCGGAGTGCCACCATCTTCTGGGTTCGGGTCCTTCTCCCTCATGCGGTTCGGTTCGGTGATTCTGAGGCGGTTCGGTTCGGATACACCATAGCTTGAATGTCTCCGTCCCCGTCTCGTAAGCACTAGTTCGGTTCGGATATTGCTCTCGGTTCGGTTCGGAATATGGTATCCATGCTCCTCTTTCTTCCACTTCAGTCCTCCTTGTTCCTTCCGATCCCACGCTACGCCCCTCCGATCCGACCAGGCCTTCCTTGTTGCCTCTTCACGTCATGCTCCAGAAAGTACCACGCCCCGGTCCGGTTCGGATATGTCCGATCTGATCCCTACCCGATCCGATCCCCTACCCGATCCGATCCGGATCTCTGTAGCATTTCCTGCAGCTTTTCTAGCGAGGGCGTTTTCGACCAATCTAACTATTCTAATCAATCATAAAACATACCAAAGAGTCATAGCAACATATAACAGCAACCACAAGCAACAAACAACAATTTAAATGAATCAAAATGGATCAAAAGTGGCTAAAACCTCACATTTTCTTATAATCCCTCTTAATCATGTTTAAGCATACGATTAGCAAAACACATCGAAATTAACCCAAATTTCTAACAGAGCCTTAAAACATTATTTTAGAATTTTAAGAATTTTTCCAGAATTTATTTACGTATAAATTCGCTAATCTTCACTAATTACCCTTAATTAACTGTAATTAGTGTCAAAATGATGCTATCACTCACCTTGGCCACAAATGAATCACCAAATCTGAAATATTCTCTGTTTGGGTCGAATTCCTATGTGTAGCAGCAGCTCCTAACTTGCTTTGTTGCTATTTGGCCTTGTTTTGACGTAGTTTAGGCTTAATCTTCACTAAAAATGTGTTTTGGAGTGGTTTTAGAGGATGGAGGCCATTACTAAGGTCTCAAGGAGGTTTGTGGCGGCTCAAAACTGAAATGAAAGTGATAACCTAACCCTAATCAGTCCTCCTATACCTCTAAACCCGAAATTCCCCTGTGGGCCTAGCTGCTAATCACCCGGTTAAGCCCAATTAAGCTGTTTTCCACCGTCTGAAACTTGTTTCAGCCATATCTCCCAAACGGTAAGTCCGTTTGGCTAATGTGACCACTCTACGGAAAGAGAAACCATCATCCGAAGCCAATGGAAGTGGTTTCAGGTCAAAATTCCTTTCCAGTCAAAAGTTATGGCCAAAACAGTGATAACTAGGGGTAAAATGGTCATTTAAAAATCGGGAAAAATCATGAACATGGGAAATGACCCCAATAGTCGTCCCCCAAAGTTACATGACCATACGACTTCGTATGTGAAAGAAATAAATATTCTACGATCCTATGATGCGTAGACTACGGGTCGTTACACTCTTCCCCCCTTAAGAAATTTCGCCCCCGAAATTCCTTAACCCAAAACATACAAGGGATCCCGCATGCCTAACAACCATATATAACAATCAAATATGCAAAACAAGCAAACAAGCCTATCCTAGCATGCGGAAAAACTAAATCGAAGTCAAAATCTTACCAGACAAAGAATTCTGGATACTTCTTCCTTATGTCGTCCTCTGTTTCCCAAGTACAATCACTCTCGTCCTCGCTCCACTGTACCTTGACTAGCTTCACCGCCTTCCTTCGAAGTTGCTTCATGTCGTACTCGACAATACGGGCCGGCTTGCGGTTCCCAGCCGCCTCGGGTTCTATTTCGAAGTCCTCTAACTGATCAGGTGAAATAGTCATGTCTGAGTCGTGAACGAACTTCCTTAGTTGGGAAACATGAAATACGTTGTGAACTCCCTCCATCTTCTCCGGTAAGTCAATTCTGTATGCCAAATTCCCGACTAGTTCAAGAACAGGGAATGGACCAACAAATCTTGGTGCCAACTTGCCTCTCCTGCCAAATCGTATTACGCTCTTCAACGGAGAAATCTTGACAAACACCAAGTCGCCAACGGAGAATTTTAAGTCTCTTCTTCTCTTATCAGCGTAACTCTTCTGCCTATCTTGGGCAGCCTTCATTCGTTGTTGAATGGTCTTGATTTTATCTGAAGTTTCCCTCACCACATCTTGTCCAAGCATAAACTTCTCGCCAGTCTCTATCCAACATGATGGTGAGTTGCACGGTCTTCCATACAAAGCTTCAAACGGAGCCATACCGATACTGGATTGGTAACTATTATTATATGCAAACTCTACTAGATGCAAATGGTCATCCCATGATCCACCAAAATCCAATATACTTGCTCTCAAGAGATCTTCCAAAATACGATTCACCCTTTCCGTCTGACCGTCGGTCTGAGGATGATATGCGGTACTGAGATGTAACTCTGACCCTAGAGCCTCTTGTAAGCTCTTCCAAAACCCACTAGTGAACAACGGGTCTCGGTCGCTCACAATGCTTTTAGGTACTCCATGAAATCTAACTATCCACTTCATATACAATTCTGCTAACTTAGCTGCCGTTCTAGTCGATTTGACTGGTATAAACCTTGCACTTTTAGTCAGTCGATCTACAATTACCCAAATGCTGTCATATCCCGATCTAGTCCTTGGTAAACCATCGATGAAATCCATCGAGACTTGCTCCCATTTCCATTCGGGAATTTCTAATGGTTGCAACAAACCACTAGGCTTCTTTTGCTCGGCTTTAACTAGCTGGCAATTCATGCATTTGGATATAAACTTCCCAACGTCTCTTTTCATTCCTTCCCAGTAGTAAGCCTGCTTCATATCTCGATACATCTTATTACCACCGGGGTGTATAGTCAGCTTTGAGTGATGACATTCTCTAAGCACTTCATCCCTCAATCCATTTACGTTGGGTACAACAAGTTTTCCATTCTTTCTAAGCCAACTACCTCGATCAAGCCCATACTTGTTCACCTCCTCATCGATACCCATCTCTAACTTGGAGATGATTTCCAATAGGTTAGGATCGTCCCTCTGACTAGAGCCGATCCGCTCAATCAAAGTGGGTCTGATCGTCAAACTTGCTAACATTTCTGGATCCAATTCGCACTTTGGTCTGAAATCAAACCCCGCGATAAACTCCAGTTGCTTCCATTCAAGGAACATAGCCCCTAAGCTGGCATGTCTTCTACTCAATGCATCAGCCACCGCATTGCCCTTTCCTGGTGTGTATGCGATGTCAAAATCATAGGAAGCTAGGAACTCTAACCATCTCTGCTGACGGAGGTTCAGATCTTTCTGAGAGAAGAGATACTTTAACGACTTATGATCTGTAAACAGCTCAAATCTTTCTCCCAAGAGATAGTGTCTCCACATCTTTAACGCGAACACGATCGCTGCCAATTCTAAATCATGGGTAGGGTATCTTCTCTCGTGCGGTTTCAATTGCCGACTTGCGTAAGCTACAACCCTACCGCCTTGCATCAATACAGCACCCAGTCCGGTACCACAGGCATCCGTGTATACCGTCATCTCTTCATCCCCCTTAGGAATGACTAACACTGGTGCGCTTGTCAACTTGTCCTTTAGACTCTTAAATGCATCCTCGCACCTTTCATCCCAGACAAAAGCTTGATTCTTCTTGGTCAACTGGGTCAATGGTGCTGCTATCTTGGAGAAACCTTGGATAAACTTACGATAATATCCAGCTAATCCCAAGAAACTTCTTACCTCTGTTGCATTCTTGGGCGTAGGCCAATCCTGTACCGTAGCCACCTTCGCCGGGTCTACGGCAATACCATTCTCTGATACAACGTGGCCCAAGAACCTCACTTCCCTCTTCCAGAAGTGGCACTTAGAAAACTTTGCTTTCAATTGGTGTTTTCTCAACACCTCCATTACTACTCTTAAATGTTCCTTGTGTTCTTCCTCTGTCCTCGAATAGACCAAAATATCATCAACGAACACAAGGACAAACTTATTTAACTGATCTCTGAATACCCTATTCATAAGATCCACAAAATATGCCGGGGCATTAGTCAGCCCAAATGGCATAACCAACCATTCAAAAAATCCAGACGGCGTCCGAAATGTCGTTTTAGCTATACTTTCAGCTTCCACTCTAAGCTGATGAAAGCCTGTCGCGAGATCCAACTGAGAAAATACTCTCGCGCCACTCAACTGATCAAACAAATCATCTATCTGCGGTAGAGGATACTTGTTCTTCCTCGTCACTTTATTCAATTCGCGGTAGTCTACACACAAACGAAGGGAACCATCCGCCTTGGTAGCAAACACAACTGGTGCTCCCCATTCAGAAACACTCCTTCTGATAAATCCCTTCTTCAAAAGATCGCTGACTTGCACCTCGAGCTCTCGCTGCTCTCTTGGTGCCATACGACGAAGTGGCATCACTATAGGTCTGGCATCTTTTACCAAATCAATACGGAACTCAATCTCTCGGTGTGGTGGAAGTCCGGTCACTTCTTCGAAAACATCCGGATACTGGCCAACCACGGGCAAACCTGACAACTCACTATGCGGAATGTCGAGGGAGTTTAGAAAACTAGCCAATACCCCCTTACTGGGTAGACCACCAAACACTATCCTCCGCCCATCATCCGCTCTAGCTGTCACCAACAAGCCCTCACAGTCTACCACCACCCCGTATCTTTGGAGCCAATCTACTCCCAAAATAATGCCAAACCCAGTAAAGCCCAAAACAAAGCAATCACAAACAAACATGCATCCATGACTCGATAAGACCACATTACGACAAATCATGCTAAGGCTAGTCGAACCACCAATCGGGTTCGTCACTACCAAAGGTCTATCGACAATCTCGGGCTCCAATCCCAACCTATCTACCAGGTCACTAGATATGAAAGAACTGGAAGCTCCGGTATCAAACAAAACTCTAACAGGAACATCATAAACAGAAAGCATACCTTGAATGACGACATTCTTTCCCTTCTCTGCCGCTGTTGGGGCATTCGACGAAGAAGGAATAGCATTAAGAGCGTATGCTTTCACCATTTGCTTTTCCTTAGGGGGCTGTGGACACTTGTCCTTGTGATGTCCCACTTGGCCGCAATTGAAGCACTTCCTATCCGCTGGCTTGGCCCGACAATTACTAGCATAATGGCCCTTCTTACCACAGCTGAAGCACTCCACATCTTGCTTATTCTTTTTCTTCTGGCCATCCTTAGCCTGATTCTGCTTTCTCTTATTCTGGGAACCACCTTTGCCTCCACCACTAGCTTGTGGCTTTGGCTCATCTGCGGATGCAACCTCAGTCTTCGGCTTAGGGTAGAGACTTTACGATCTTAATGCTTTCCCCACAATCGACTCAAACGTCTCATCGATGTGGTTAATAAGCCTTTCCCCTAAGTACTGATCTAACCCAGTTATGAATTTCTCATTCTTCTTCTCGGCAGTATCAATAAGAGATAACCCATACTTTGACAGAGTGTCGAATTCAGCAATATAATCAGAAACTGCCCTTCCATTCTGCTTGAGTTCCAAGAACCTCTTGAACAACACTGACTTCTGGGCCGCTGGAATGAACTTCTCGCTAAAGCGAGCCTTGAACTGAACCCAAGTAATCTGATCTTCGGGAGTAGCTGCCTTTATAGCATTCCACCAATTCATTGCCCGCCCTTGCAGCTGACGGGACGCTAGCTTTCTCTTCATCGCATCCTCGATACCCAAATCCTCGAAGATACGTTCGCAACTATCCAACCAATCCTGAACATCCGTGGCCGACTCCGTTCCGTGGAACGGCTTCCCACCAAGGCTAGTATAGTCCTTATTCAGCTTGGCGAAGTCGACCCTCGGCGCCTGCACTATTGGACCACCACCATTTCCACCATTGGGAGTTGCCCTCTGAACATCCCTAAGCATCTCTCTCATGAGGTCTGTAAACATCGTCCTCATGTCAGCAGCATTCCCATTATTGGCTCCCCTACCAGCACCTCTAGTATCTCGGCTCATCGTCAATCTGAAAAAGGAAACGATTAACGATTCCATAGTGGTGCTAGTGCAGTACGACTTCATTCTTATACTAGTAATAGTATATATATATAGCTTTTAAAAACCAAAGTAATCACAAATACGCTCTCTCGTATACGTATATTATCTCTCCCTGATAACTTCCCTAGGCTAACTACGCAACCTAGAGCTCTGATACCAAGTGTGACGGCCCGCCCCGCACCAGCCTGCATTTCCTCCGAAGGTGTGCTGTACACATGTCCCGACTAGCACGGAACGGTCGCCAAAGAAAGGAAAGAAGGGAATGAACTAATCAAGGAACCTGTAGAATGTCTCACAGCGCATGGAATAAAATATAATAATAACATACTTGACATAAAACAGGCGAGACAGTGTATAAGCTGATAACTAATAATCAATGTCAACATCAGAGCAGCGGAAATCCAAATACAGCTTATTACAACTTTCCAAATTTACTGTCTCTAATCAAAAGAAAACTAAAGTAGAAGGTACACCACCAATGCCCAAGCAGCGATCTTCAACAATACAGGGAGAATACTACATATATTACGTGGAAGCCTCCTGCTCATCTCCGGATCATCTACCCGTGCATCACCAGCTAACCTGTCTCTAGTCTGCTCGTGTGAGCACCCAGAGTAATAAGAGGAGACATAAAACTCTGGGTCAGACATAAAGCCTGGTATGAGCGATAAGCATCTAAACGGAATGATAACAGGTATACTAAACCATACCTGAACCTGGACCTGCAACCAAAGAGTTAGTACCACATACCGTACGATGCTCTAAGGTGCCATAATAAATAGTGTAAGAATACGGGGGTGGGGTGTGCATGTCACAATGATAGCAAACAAATCATCAATAGCAACCATCCTCACATCTCTCACTCAGTGCGTAAAGCGTACGACATCTACCACTTTGGAACACTAGACAAACTAAGGTAACGACGAATCCCGACTTGTAGAAACCCTGCTGTGACCAAGCCAAACACTTGGAGTCATGACCAAACATTTCAATGACCCACTCCATTGGTCGTAGCCCTTGGTTCTACCAATGCCATAATGGCCCTGGATCCGCCTTCGTACCTCCTACCATAGTGGTCCAAAGCTATAGACGTCGATAACTCCTTGGCACGCGTCCCGCAGCAAAGTCCAACCATGAAGCGAACTCGTTGATTCCCATCTGAATCCTGAGCTCTAACTTCTCATTTGGACTTCCTTTGCATCTCGGGTTTGGTCGAATTGGAGTTGGCCTTCAGAAGAGTCATCACGAAGTAGTAAAAGTACACGTCCAGTTCCCCATGCTCGGTTCGGTTCGGATACGTTCCCCGGTTCGGTTCGGAGTGCCACCATCTTCTGGGTTCGGGTCCTTCTCCCTCATGCGGTTCGGTTCGGTGATTCTGAGGCGGTTCGGTTCGGATACACCATAGCTTGAATGTCTCCGTCCCCGTCTCGTAAGCACTAGTTCGGTTCGGATATTGCTCTCGGTTCGGTTCGGAATATGGTATCCATGCTCCTCTTTCTTCCACTTCAGTCCTCCTTGTTCCTTCCGATCCCACGCTACGCCCCTTCGATCCGACCAGGCCTTCCTTGTTGCCTCTTCACGTCATGCTCCAGAAAGTACCACGCCCCGGTCCGGTTCGGATATGTCCGATCTGATCCCTACCCGATCCGATCCCCTACCCGATCCGATCCGGATCTCTGTAGCATTTCCTGCAGCTTTTCTAGCGAGGGCGTTTTCGACCAATCTAACTATTCTAATCAATCATAAAACATACCAAAGAGTCATAGCAACATATAACAGCAACCACAAGCAACAAACAACAATTTAAATGAATCAAAATGGATCAAAAGTGGCTAAAACCTCACATTTTCTTATAATCCCTCTTAATCATGTTTAAGCATACGATTAGCAAAACACATCGAAATTAACCCAAATTTCTAACAGAGCCTTAAAACATTATTTTAGAATTTTAAGAATTTTTCCATAATTTATTTACGTATAAATTCGCTAATCTTCACTAATTACCCTTAATTAACTGTAATTAGTGTCAAAATGATGCTATCACTCACCTTGGCCACAAATGAATCACCAAATCTGAAATATTCTCTGTTTGGGTCGAATTCCTATGTGTAGCAGCAGCTCCTAACTTGCTTTGTTGCTATTTGGCCTTGTTTTGACGTAGTTTAGGCTTAATCTTCACTAAAAATGTGTTTTGGAGTGGTTTTAGAGGATGGAGGCCATTACTAAGGTCTCAAGGAGGTTTGTGGCGGCTCAAAACTGAAATGAAAGTGATAACCTAACCCTAATCAGTCCTCCTATACCTCTAAACCCGAAATTCCCCTGTGGGCCTAGCTGCTAATCACCCGGTTAAGCCCAATTAAGCTGTTTTCCACCGTCTGAAACTTGTTTCAGCCATATCTCCCAAACGGTAAGTCCGTTTGGCTAATGTGACCACTCTACGGAAAGAGAAACCATCATCCGAAGCCAATGGAAGTGGTTTCAGGTCAAAATTCCTTTCCAGTCAAAAGTTATGGCCAAAACAGTGATAACTAGGGGTAAAATGGTCATTTAAAAATCGGGAAAAATCATGAACATGGGAAATGACCCCAATAGTCGTCCCCCAAAGTTACATGACCATACGACTTCGTATGTGAAAGAAATAAATATTCTACGATCCTATGATGCGTAGACTACGGGTCGTTACATACTGGGTCGGACCGGAGGTTGCATCGGTCCATGTTATGGTCGACCAAGGACTTGCACTGATTTAAGAGCTGTTTGTCTAGGGAGTTGAGTCGAACCCTGAACTGGAGGCAAAATGGTCGACCAACCTAGGACTTGGCCTTGGCCGACCTGAGAATCTGCATCTACTCCAGCTTCGTTGGTTGTCGGGAGATGACCTTAGATAGGTTCGATTGGGAAGTGAAGGTGAACCAGGTGGAAGCATAACTGTAGACCTATATGGGGCGTGGATTTCATTGGCTTGAAGGTTAGCTGTTGCCCCAGCTTCACCCGGTGTAGGAAGTGATGCTTGATTGCTCGGTCTCCCTTCCATTTGAGCTTTGAGTTTGGTGAGAACTCCATCCATATTGTCCCTAGTTAAGTATTAGGACGGGTCGTCATGGGAGGAAGCCTTTGTTGCTGCTGTGTCTACTGCACCAGGGGGTTGAGATTGAGCGTGAGAAGGTACTGCATCCTTGTTTTTTCCCATTGCTTCTTTAAGAATTGCCGAAGGTCGTAGGATCGAGCCCATTCCTGGGGCGCCAAAGTATTGACGTCAAAAATTGGTCTAGTGACGGTCAACCCCTAAAAGTGTGTTATCCACACATGGTGATATTCACAAAGTGCAAGAGAAAGAAAATAAACAAAGGAGACACACTATTTTTATAGTGGTTTGGCTTCAACCAAGCCTATGTCCACTTTATAATCTCTGTTTATCCTGTCGACTATAGGTTACAGTTGTTTTTGATTGAAAGAAAGTAGAGAAAGAAGTGGTTTATACACAAAATCCTTGTGTCATAGTTGAAGTGTGTGGCATGCTATTTGTGGCATGCTGAATATGAACTCTTTTCCCTTTTCTCCAGATGCCTTCCATTTCTGAAAACTGGAATGTTTATAGGAAAGAAGGTGGGCCGATTTGAATGCAATCGTGGCATGCATCTTTTCCGGGGTCGACCACGTGTATCTCGATCCTATAAGTTAGTTGTAGGTGGAGGGACCCTGTCTCCTGCTAATGAATAGTTCTCCTCGACAAATGTGGCATACCCTAAACTTGAAATCTAGTGTATGAAAAGCAGTGCAGGTCAAAGCTGACCAGTTCTGTAACACCCCACCTCCGTTAAGGTCACTCACAAAGGGAATGCCTTAACTTCGGTGGAGCATTTTTGGTAAAATACGCAGAAAAATTACAAGACAGACAAATAAAGCAGCGGAAAATAAATAACCTTTGTTGATTAAAAACAGCTTGTACAAAGATTGTTTTACAACACCAATACTTATTACAACAAAGCATCTGTGTTGTTTAAAATAAAGAAGCATAAACTGACAATGATATTCCCCAATAAAGCATGAGCCAGCCATAGCAGTAGAAAATGGAGTTCAAAGCAATGCGTCAAAGAATCTTCATGCTCGGAAAGAGTAATGGTCCAAAATGAGCTGAGTTATTCCCTACCTGGCTACATGTGGGGGGGAGATGGAAGAAAAGAGGCGAAAGCAAACTAGGCCAGACATAAAGCCTGATAATCTCAGTGATTCTTAGCATTTAAACGAGGAAAAGGGTCATGACATGAATAAACTAAATATAAGACTAAACCATAGTAACAAGATAACATGGGATAAGCATGGGATATGATATGGCAAGAATAAACCGAATGTACTGATAAACTGGATATACTGATAAACTGAATATACTGATAAACTGAATATACTAATAAACTAAATGCGCTTCTACTCCTCTGCTTCGCGACTACCCTGTTATACCGATTTATTATGGGGATTCCATTTATTATCAGGTGTACATCTATTATGGGGATTCCATTTATTACCTAGATCTAATATAGGGTTTACTATCGAGCGCTTCCTAGATTCAACCAGGGTTTACGCTACCCAGGGCCACTGGGGTTTATGCTACCTTTTGAATGCTTCTCGGATTCAGGGTTTATGCGACCTAGGTCCAACTATGGATTATGCTACCTATTGAACGATGCCCCCTAGGCTAGGACACACTACCCAGAACGGTATATGTTCCTAGACTTTCCCCATGTATGTGTCGTGAATCGTTATCGATGTCTAGATGCACATGTCCTCTATATGTGCGACCCGAGTCCCGTGGCAAGGCTAGTCAAGAAACACGGAACTCGGTCGGAAGCTTTCAGAAATCTGCCGATTGCAGATGTGAAGGTCTGCTTTTACAGTGGCTATGGTCCCACTAGACCCCTCCCTCAACTAACAAATGAAAGGCACCCAAGAAAATCAAGAATGAGAATTGTACGCAGGCCGCTCTATGCCCCCACAAACCTATGGGCCAACCTCACCCATAACTAGATAGCAAGTATATGGTCTGTTGGAGTTCTCCGCTTTTCCGCTTCACGTATCTAGACTGACTCAAGATGGTAGGTAGACGACGAGTTGCTATCACAGGGTAAAAACTGGTCTCGCCGAATCATGCTGGTCCATCCTAGTCTTTAGGTTGCCTTATTATTGCAACCAAGGCATACCCTTGGCTCTTCTAACGCAGACCTTAACCTCTGTGAGCCCAGGAGGATCATCTGCAGCCTCACAGAGGGATACCAAGAGTACCCTCACGTCCCCTCGAAGTCGCGTGCTTCGTACCCCAGTTCGCTGGAGCCTTCTTCATGATCAGACGGACGTTCGCTCCTTCTCGTGTTCTACGTGGCTTTCTTGACTAAGGTTTACTACTTAGTTCTCTTAACTAAGGTTTACTACTTTGTTCTCTTTCTCTTCATGTTGGATTGGTTAAGTGTCATCAGTCAATTCAAGTTAACTTAACCCATTCACTTGTCATGTTAAATTGGTTAAGTGTTATCCAGTAGTTCACGTTGACTTAACCTACCCATATATCATGTCAAATTGGTTTAGTGTTCCTTAACCTTACTCGTTTATCAGGTTATACTGGTTAAGTGTCTCTCATTTACTTAACCCTGTTTATTCAACATGCTATAATGGATAAGTGTTCTAAGTTTACTTAACCCCACCATCTAGTCTAATTAGCATATTAAACATTTACTTAACCTTACCCACTTATCTAGTTAACATATTATAATGGTTAAGTGTTTCCTTAGTTACTTAACCCCCACAAATCTTGCCTTGCTAACATGTTAAGTTGGTTAAGTGTCCAAATTAACTTAACCCCTATCAATCTTGTCTAGTTAACATGTTGAATTGGCTAAGTGTTTTCTCAATTACTTAACCCTACCCTTCTTGTCTTGTTAACATGTTAAGTTGGTTAAGTGTTTCCTTAATTACTTAACCTCACCATTTCTAGCTTGATTGTTCATGAGCTTTAATTAATTAATTAAAGCACCAACCACCCACATTAGACAGGTATTGTTGTGGTTACTGGATATGTCGATCGGTTCCGGGCAGTTTTACACCACAACTCAGTCTAACCTCGGGTCTTTCTGGGCTTGATGCACTAACCTCTCACATTAGACAAGTATTGTTGTGTTTACTGGATGTGCCGGGCGGTTCCGGGCAATTTTACACCACAACTCAATCTAACCTCGGGTTAGGCATTTTCCTTTTCTCTAATTTACATATTTACTATTTATGTAAATTTTCCATTAATCAATTTAGCCTAGATCATATTCATTTGTCATGCCAATTAACATACTTATATTCTATGCCCAAAACTTGATTTACCTATTAATTAGCCTAACTTGCAGTTTATACCAATTTAGATTTAATATTCCCCTTTTATAGTTCATGCCCAATCTAGATTAATATTCCAATTTACAGTTCATGTCAAAACAAGATTTAATATTCTAGTTTATTGTTTATGTCCAAAACTTGGTTTACATGCCAATTACATACTTTGCGGCCAATTAAAATTTATCAATTTATGCCCAAGTCTAATATGCATGTAAATTATTCACTATTATAGCCAACATATTTATTATGTTAAGCTACGCCCAATCCCTGCATCATAATCGTACGTATAACATGATTTCATAAGTTTTCTAAGTACTCATGAAATGGCACTAACAAAAGGAATAGGGGATAAGCACAAGAATTGATATAAAAGAATAGGCATGCAAAAATAATGGCTCCAACAGGTTCGACGTACATAATAGTGAATAGGAATAAACTAGCCAAGTTACACACTAAATATGAGATCCAACATAATTAAGTGAATAAGCATAGGTGATTTGGTCCAACATAATGCCAGTTCAAGATACAACATGATTGGTTAATTGTAACAATAGGAATAGGCATAAGCAACTAACTACAATAGATATAGGCAATTAACCACAATAGTCATGGGCGACTAATCACAATAATTTCTTAATCAATATCATAGGCAATAGTCTCATAGTTATGAATCATAGTCGTGGGCAACAGTCTCACAACCACGAATCATAGTCATAGGCAATAATTTCATAGGCAACAGTTTCATGGTCATAGTCTTTGGCAAAAGTCTCATAGTCATAGTCACAGTCATAGGCAATAGTTTCATAGTCATAGTCTTAAGCAAAATTCTCATAGTTATAGTCGTGAATCAGATCCAAAGGCATAGATTACTTTTGATTTGACATAAGCATGAATCAAAGATAATTAACTTGCAAATAGGCACAGTTCTATATTTTGATTTATTACATTCACGGTTCCTGTTACACGTTCAAATCCAAAGAATAACCGAACTTACAGTGATCGGTTTAGAAAAGGATAATAAGACAGCGTTGTGGCGATTTGCTATGATTCGCGTGACGTTGCTTGAAGCCGTTGAATTAGCCTTTGATTCCCTTCTTGAAGCTTTAACTTGATTTGAATCTCCAATTTAAAGAACTATAACTTGTTTTAGTAGAGAATAAGATTTATTGTAATAGTGGAGGCCAGAATAGGGAGAAACAACATGTAGACGCCTCAAAGAATTTGTGTGGAGAAAACTTAGGTCTAGGCACTCTTTTATAGGTGTAGAGAGTGTTTTAGAGCCATTAGATCGCCCTAGAAGCCATCTGGTCCATCCAGAATAGGTTAAAATCGTTGCAGTCCAGATCTGGCAAAACAATCCCAGGTCGACCCCTAGGTCGACCTATAGGGGGGAGGTCGACACTAAGGTCGACCCCCAGATCGACCTGGGTCCTGGGCGGGAAATTTCCCGCCCAGCCCGCTTCTGGGTTCTGTTTTGAATTTTTGAATTCATTTTCGAGCTGTTTTATATGTTCTGAAACTTCTGAAGACCATAACTTCTTCATGCGGAGTCCGATTTACGCAAACTTGGACTCTATCTCAAGCAGAATTCCGAGACAAACGCAATGTCGCAACCCGTTTCATTTAATTCTTCTTTTACAAATTAATATACTTTGATTTGTTACTTTCATGTCCACCGAAAATACGGAGTGTTACATTCTCCCCTCCTTAAAGGATTTCGTCCTCGAAATCTTTAAGTCAAGAAGAATGTGTCCTAACATCCAATCACCCATCTACTCAACCATCATCCACCAGCGTCCTAAAAAGGTTTCTAATGCAAAATGAACATATGCAAAAGTGTGTGTATATGTCCAATACTAATGCAAAAGATCACGCGGTCCACTGATTCAATTGACCTCCTAAATGCGAATCATGAGAGTGTCATGCGTCCATTATGTATGCAAGCATCCCTAGTCATGTGAATACTATAAGTGTGCATATTCATTCATCCATATGCAACATCGATTTGATAACACATCAAATTTCAATCCATATACAAACTTACGCACTTTGATCCATATGCAATATGAAAAGGTGACTGAGCCAATCTAGTGCCTAGTGTGTGTAAATGCATCCACGAGAAACCACTTGCAACTAACATGCTTCAAACACATGTTTACATACATTGTCTTCTACCTAAGGATCAAAGATATGATCTAGAGAATATACCTAGAAAGATAGAAACAAGAATGCATAACATTCCTAGAAAAACAGATCAAGGATATACCCTCAAAAGGGTATGATGCGCGTATCCAGTCTTCAGTCTTCGAAGTCGCATCTTCTCGAGTTTCACGATACTGTAACTTATCTAATTTAACATCATGATTGCAAAACTTCTAGACCTCCATTTCCACAACTCATTAGTAAAGATAGGACCTTGGTCACTTACTGTGCTAGAGGGTATCCAATAAGTCGAACTACCCTTCCAAGATAAACAAATGTTAACCATGATACCAAGTGTATATCCCAAGATGATTAGAGGTCTCTCCTCTATTTAGCTTATCCATCATGTTGAAAATCTTAAGGTCTAAAGCTGATGGTTATTATGTGCTTTTTACCTCTCTTAAGGTCAGTCTAACGGTGCCAACCCCAACCATTTATTTCTCACGCAAACCATCCTAGTCGAACTCGACATCCTTAAGTACAAGCCCCAAAGGCCTAAACCAATATCAAACAAGCACCCAAGGGATACCTCCTCCGAATTTGGACGATCTATGTGAGATGATACTAACAAAACAACTAAACAATTGAGCACTTTACCAACTCTGGCTATCCTCGCCAATCTTGCTCCAAAATTATCGTTGATCGCATAACTGGCTTTGCAGTGTCATCTAGATATATGCGGAAGTCTGTCTCGAGTTTTAGGGAGAAACCCCTACCCTAATCAAAACATCTTGCGTACTCATGGACTACTCCAACGGATCGAAAATCGTCGATAGATAGATAAAGTGATTTTAGGTAGCTAAGACAAACTGATCCCTTAGGATCACACGAAATCTCGAGGGTATTCTTGAGGCAAGTTGAAAGTCTAACTACCCTCGTTTCACAATTACTAGCTAACCAATCCATGCCTAGAATCAACCCATAGCCCATGAAACCAAAAACATAAGCATTAATATAGCTATTCTCATATCCTCACAAGTCAACGACAAATGAGCCGAACCAGCAATTGGATTTGAGACTATAACGGGATCCTCTGCTATACAATATCCAGGGTGCAGAGACTCAACTATGGAAGAAGAAATATACGAATGTGAAGCGCTAAAATTAGAAGGAGTACTAACACGATGATCAAAGGGGGGAAATTCTATCAACAGAAATCTTACTGCCTCTCTCTCAGGTATGCTGGCGGTGGGAGCATGCACTTGCCTTCCGGAAATTCCTGTCCTTTGTTCTTGCCCTTGCTTTTAACTATACGACCCGTTATACGAAAATAAAGATACTTCCTCTTGTTTTAGGTTTTACTATTCTTTCCTCCCCTCCTTTGTGAACCAAGTCCATATCCATGGGTTCTTCATCCTTGTGTTGTGCTCCTTAGCCAAACTCCCTCATTCTCAACCTTGCTATCCTTGTGTAACTTGTTGACATATCTCTCGAAAGCTGCCTCGATCGCATGGAGAATCCTACAAAGCTCGAAAGAAAATTTCGGCTACAGGTGGAAGTTAGGCGCTTATTTGCCCTTTGACAAGTGTCGTAGTCTCATCAAGCCTACGGAACCATGTCGCGATGAGGTTACCTCCCAGAAAGCCAGGAGCCCCAGAGACACAGGAAAGAAGGAAACAAGGATTCAAACAGAGGATCAAAAGATAGTGCATATGGCTTTGGGGAATATTCCTTTAAATCAAAACTTATCTTTTGAAAATGCTTCTTTTAAAACCGTTTGAAAATAATTTTTCAATTCTTTTTATCTGATCCGGTAACCTTCAGCTCTGATACTAAGTGTAACACCCCACCTCCGTTAAGGTCACTCACAAAGGGAATGCATTAACTTCAGTGGAGCATTTTTGGTACAAGATGCAGAAAAATTACAAGACAGACAAATAAAGTAGCGGAAAATAAATAACCTTTATTGATTAAAAACAGCTTGTACAAAGATTGTTTTACAATACCAATACTTATTACAACAAAGCATCTGTCTTGTTTAAAATAAAGAAGCATAAACTAACAATGATATTCACCAATAAAGCATGAGCCAGCCATAGCAATAGAAAATGGAGTTCAAAGCAATGCGTCAAAGAATCTTCATGCTCGAAAAGAGTAACAATCCAAAATGAGCAGAGCTATTCCCTCCCTGGCTACCGGGGGGAACGGAAGAAAAGAGGCAAAAGAAAACTAGGTCAGACACAAAGCCTGGTAAGCTCAGTGATTCTTAACATTTAAACGAAGAAAAGGGTCATGACATGAATAGACTAAATATAAGACTAAACCATAGTAACAAGATAACATGGGATAAGCGTGGGATATGATATGGCAAGAATAAACTGAATGTACTGATAAACTGGATATACTGATAAACTGAATATACTGATAAACTAAATGCGCTTCTACTCCTTCTCTGCTTCGCGACTACCCTGTTATACCGATTTCTATATCTCTGCACCACCTAACTAGTGTCCAAACTAGTAATCTATATAAAATGATCATATGATAACGAGATCCCAATCCCCGTAATTGTGGTTGCCTTCAGGGGTACATCTATTATGGGGATTCCATTTATTACCTAGATCTAATCCAGGGTTTACTATCGAGCGCTTCCTAGATTCAACCAGGGTTTACGCTACCCAGGGCCACTGGGGTTTATGCTACCTATTGAATGCTTCTCGTATTCAGGGTTTATGCGACCTAGGTCCAACTAGGGATTATGCTACCTATCGAAAGATGCCCCCTAGGCTAGGACACACTGCCCAGAGCGGTATATGTTCCTAGACTTTCCCCACGTAAGTGTCGTGAATCGTTATCGATGTCTAGATGCATATGTCCTCTATATGTGCGATCCGAGTCCCGTGGCAGGGCTAGTCAAGAAACACGGAACTCGGTCGGGAGCTTTCAGATATTTGCCGATTGCATATGCGAAGGTTTGCTTTTACAGTGGCTATGGTCCCACTAGACCCCTCCCCCAACTAACAAATGAAAGGCACCCAAGAAAATCAAGAATGAGAATTGTACGCAGGCCCCTCAATGCCCCCACAAACCTATGGGCCAACCTCACCCATAACTAGATAGCAAGTATATGGTCTGTTGGAGTTCTCCGCTTTTCCGCTTCACGTATCTAGACTGACTCAAGATGGTAGGTAGATGACGAGTTGCTATCACAGGGCAAAAACTGGTCTCGCCGAATCACACTGGTCCATCCTAGTCTTTAGGTTGCCTTATTATTGCAACCAAGGCATACCCTTGGCTCTTCTAACGCAGACCTTAACCTCTGTGAGCCCAGGAGGATCATCTGCAGCCTCACAGAGGGATACCAAGAGTACCCTCACGTCCCCTCGAAGCCGCGTGCTTCGTACCCCAGTTCGTTGGAGCCCTCTTCATGATCAGACGGACGTTCGCTCCTTCCCGTGTTCTACGTGACTTTCTTGACTAAGGTTTACTACTTAGTTCTCTTAACTAAGGTTTACTACTTAGTTCTCTTTCTCGTCATGTTGGATTGGTTAAGTTTCATCAGTCAATTCAAGTTAACTTAACCCATTCATTTGTCATGTTAAATTGGTTAAGTGTTATCCAGTAGTTCACGTTGACTTAACCTACCCATATATCATGTCAAATTGGTTTAGTGTTCCTTAACCTTACTCGTTTATCAGGTTATACTGGTTAAGTGTCTCTCATTAACTTAACCATGTTTATTCATCATGCTATATTGGCTAAGTGTTCTAAGTTTACTTAACCCCACCATCTAGTCTAGTTAGCATATTAAACATTTATTTAACCTTACCCACTTATCTAGTTAACATGTTATAATGGTTAAGTGTTTCCTTAGTTACTTAGCCCCCACAAATCTTGCTTTGTTAACATGTTAAGTTGGTTAAGTGTCCAAATTGACTTAACCCCTATCAATCTTGTCTAGTTAACATGTTGAATTGGCTAAGTGTTTTCTCAATTACTTAACCCCACCCTTCTTGTCTTGTTAACATGTTAAGTTGGTTAAGTGTTTTCCTTAATTACTTAACCTCACCATTTCTAGCTTGATTGTTCAAGAGCTTTAATTAATTAAAGCACCAACCACTCACATTAGACAGGTATTGTTGTGGTTACTGGATATGTCGGTCGGTTCCGGGCAGTTTTACACCACGACTCAGTCTAACCTCGGGTCTTTCTAGGCTTGATGCACTAACCTCTCACATTAGACAGGTATTTTTGTGGTTACTGTATGTGCCGGGCGGTTTCGGGCAGTTTTACACCACAACTCAATCTAACCTCGGGTTAGGCATTTTCCTCTTCTCTAATTTACATATTTACTATTTATGTAAATTTTCCTTAAATCAATTTAACCTAGATCATATTCATTTGTCATGCCAATTAACATACTTATATTCTATGCCCAAAACTTGATTTACCTATCAATTAACCCAACTTGCAGTTTATACCAATTTAGATTTAATATTCCCCTTTTATAGTTCATGCCCAATCTAGATTAATATTCCAATTTACAGTTCATGTCAAAACTAGATTTAGTATTCTAGTTTACCATTTATGTCCAAAACTTGGTTTACATGCCAATTACATACTTTGCTGGCAATTAAAATTTAGCAATTTATGCCCAAGTCTAATATGCATGTAAATTATTCACTATTATAGCCAACATATTTATTATGTTAAGCTACGCCCAATCCACGCATCATAATCATACGTATAACATGATTTCACAAGTTTTCTAAGTACTCATGAAATGGCACTAACAAAAGGAATAGGGGATAAGCACAAGAATTGATATAAAATAATAGGCATGCAAAAATAATGGCTCCAACAGGTTCGATATACATAATAGTGAATAGGAATAAACTAGCCAAGTTACACACTAAATATGAGATCCAACATAATTAGGGGAATAGGCATAGGTGATTTGGTCCAACATAATGCCAGTTCAAGGTACAACATGATTGGTTAATTGTAAGAATGGGAATAGGCATAAGCAACTAACTACAATAGTTATAGGCAATTAACCACAATAGTCATGGGCGACTAATCACAATAATTTCTTAATCAGTGTTATAGGCAATAGTCTCGTAGTTATGAATCGTAGTCGTGGGCAACAGTCTCATAGTTACGAATCATAGTCATAGGCAATAATTTCATAGGCAACAGTTTCATGGTCATAGTCTTAGGCAAAAGTCTCATAGTCATAGTCATAGTCATAGTCATAGGCAATAATTTCATAGTCATAGTCTTAGGCAAAAGTCTCATAGTCATAGTCGTGAATCAGATCCAAAGGCATAGATAACTTTAGATTTGACATAAACATGAATCAAAGATAACTAACTTGCAAATAGGTACAGTTCTATATTTTGATTTATTACATTCACGATTCCAATTACACGTTCAAATCCAAAGAGTAACCGAACTTACAGTGATCGATTTAGAAAAGGATAATAAGATAGCGTTGTGGCGATTTGCTATGATTGGCGTGACATTGCTTGAAGCCGTTGAATTAGCCTTCGATTCCCTTCTTGAAGCTTTAACTTGATTTGAATCTCCAATTTGAAGAACTATAACTTGTTTTAGTAGAGAATAAGATTTATTTTAACAGTGGAGGCCAGAATAGAGAGAAACAGCATGCAGATGCCTCAACGAATTTGTGTGGAGAAACCTTAGGTCTAGGTACTCTTTTATAGGTGTAGAGAGTGTTTTAGAGCCATTAGATTGCCCTAGAAGCCATCCGGTCCGTCCAGAATAGGTTAAAATTGCTGCAGTCCAGATCTGGCAAAACAAGCCCAGGTCGACCTATAGGGGGGAGGTCGACACTAAGGTTGACCCCCAGGTCGACCTGGGTCCTGGGCGGGAAATTTCCCTCCTAGCCCGCTTCTGGATTCTGTTTTGAATTTTTGAATTCAATTTCGAGCTGTTTTATATATTCTAAAACTTCTGAAGGCCATAACTTCTTCATACGGAGTCCGATTTACGCAAACTCGGACTCTATCTCGAGCAGAATTCCGAGACGAATGCAATGGCACAACCCAATTCCCTTAATTCTTCTTTTAAAAATTTAATTATACTTTGATTTGTTACTTTCATGTCCACCGAAAATAAGGGGTGTTACAGGTTCTGTAGCCTTGGGAATAGGACTTCATCTTGTAGCACATAATTTGGCTTGATATCTCTGATTCGACATTCCAGACTTGGCTCCATCTTTCAGGGATGACTGATCGATCGGTTGGTTTTGACTTTGGAAGTGAAAGCCAATTCTGGAGGAGGATGTCTCTGTCTACAAGGAGATCAGTTCAGGTTGAACCATAGTCGATTGATCCATAATGAAGGTCGGTATCCGAGAATGAGTTTCGATTTTGAGTTGTGATGGCCTTTGCCAAAAAGTTGGTCAACATATATACATGACCATTGCCTATTTCCAAAGCACCAACATTTTCCTCAATTTCAAACAACTACAGAAGGACTTCACGAACTTGCTTGATATAACCAACGACATCATTTTCCCTTTCTCCACATCAGCTCCAAGCGAAACTGCACTAATCATCCCAAGAAAAACCTCCATGCAACTCCTTCCCAAAATCTAATTTGAACTCGCACACAACAGATCCAATTCAAAATTCCACACAACTTCCTCAAATCGCGATTTGGGCGATTTGCCCTATTCCAACCCGACATCATACCCATCTAAGTCCATCGAACTTCACTAAAATTTGGGCAATGATGGCCTCTTCGAATGTTAAACCAGACTCCAGCCATGAATTGGACAATCGACGCAAGAATGGACCAAGTATTCAAACCCCAAAAATGACTTTGTGATGTCGAGACTGTAGCCCTCGCGATGAGAGAATCACGATCATATTTAATTCTCGAATTTTCTTATTAGGTTACAACTTTGATTTTAATCTAAGGTAAAAGAATTTGTTGACTAGCCTTTTGGTAGGGCCATCAAGATTCATTGACATTAAAACCTTCGACTATGGTGGCATGGAAGACCGAGTAATCCTGATCAGGGAACTAGTCGATCGACAGATAACCCAACCTAAGCCTATTACTTAAGCTAAATATAAGTACCTGGTATGCAAGCCAGCCAGAGCCCGTGATCTATGGCCTGATCGTGTCAGGCAAGCCTGATTCCGAGGCAAAAATCATCCTGAAGATTTGCTCCTACTCCTGCTTGACCGCCTCCAGCCATCCTTGAATACCAGATCAATTCCAAGTCGATCAGTGTAGAAGCCTCAAGCATCGACCCGTTGGTCATAACAGCCATTATTGGCCCTGATACAATACAAAAAGTTTTAAGTGACAGTGGAAGTTCAGTGAATATTTTGTTCAAACAAGCTTACGACCAAATGAAGTTGGAACTGAGAGACTTGAAACCATGCACGGGTCAGATATGACGCTTTAATGGGTCATCCACCAAATCGGTTGGTCTGATCGATCTATCAGTAGAATTGGGAGATGGAGACCGTAGGAGAGTTCATATCTTGTCATTCGTAGTAATGAGTATAAGCTCCTAGTACAACGCATTTTTGGGGCGACCGGCCCTAGCAGAGTTTAGACCTTGTATCGCTCCCTGGTGCCTACTTATGAAATTCCCAACCGATGGTGGGATTGAAACGATGCGCGGGGGCCAAGTGATAGGGCGAGCATGCTACTCGACAAAGTGGAAAGAGTTGAGAAGCAAATATAGTAAGGAATCAGATGACAATCCTTCCCCTACAGAGGGGAGGGAAGCATAACAACTACAGAAAATATCCCGGATAGGACTGTCCATTTGCCAACTCGAGGACATCGATCCAAGAGAGGACGAAGAACTAGGAGGTAGGAAGGCATCCTCGAATGAAACCACAGTGGAGATCTCGATCAACAACGAGGACCCAACTAGAGTCTTGAGGAACGGGTCCCATCTTGACCCCCTTCGGACGAGGGAGTTGACTGAATTCCTCCGCGCTAACCTTGATATGTCCGCATGGACCCATGCTGACATGTGTGGGATCTCACCCTCCATCATGACTCACTCTCTCAGCATCAATACGAACTATACCCTTTTGAAGCAGAAAAGGCGGATGCTCGGCCCAGAGAGGTCCGCGACTTTGAAGGAAGAAACCTGAAAGCTCCAAGCCAATGGGTTCATTCGAGATGTGAATTATCCTAAGTGGATAGCCAATCCTGTGCTCATGAAAAATGCTAACGGGAAGTGGCGAACTTGTATTTACTTCTCTTATTTAAATAAAGTCTTCCCTAAAGACAGCTTCCCCTCACCCATGATCAATCAGCTGGTTGTTTTTACCGCGGGACACGAACTTCTTTCATTCATGGATGCGTACTCGGGTATAAGAATATTGCAATGAACGTCCCAGACCAAGAATATACCGGCTTCATAACTGACCTCAGAGAGTATTGCTATGTAGTCATGCCCTTCGGACTAAAAAAATTCTTGGGGGACTTATCAACGTTTGGTCAATCGAATGTTTCATGATCAGATAGAAAAAACGATGGAGTTTTTTGTGGATGATATGCTAGTAAAGTCGAGGCAATCGTCCGGTCATATCAGGAATCTGTCGGAAATGTTCAACATTTTTTGAAGGTATGGGATGAAGCTTAATCCCTTGAAGTTCTGTTTTGTTGTTGCATCAGGAAAGTTCTTGGGCTTCATAGTCAGCTCCCGAGGGATCAAAATTTATCCCTATCAGATCTTAGTCATCAAGGGAATCCAAGAACCTATAAGAATCAAGGACGTGCAGAGTTTGGCAGGAAAGGTCGCGACCATGGGTCGATTCATATCCAAAGCAACCGACAAGTTCCTATCTTTCTTTGAATTGATCAAGAAAGGGAAACGGAATTTCGCTTGGATGCTTGACTACGTTGAAGCTTTCCAAAGTCTACTTGAACATCCGGAAAAAAACCTACCTTGTCCAAACCAATCGACCATAAAGACCTATTTGTGATCTGGCAGTATCTTGTATGCAATCGGTTCGGTCCTAGTTCGAGAAGAAGATCGGGTACAACATCCGGTTTATTATGTAAGAAACTAACAGGGGTGGAACACAACTATCCGAAGATTGAGAAGCTCGCCTATAGTTTGCTGATTGCATCACGAAAGCTCCATCATCACTTCCAGGCTCACCCTATCAAGGTGTTCACCTACCAACCACTACCAAAAATCTTTGCAACGACCTAAGGCAAGTGGGAGGCTACTTAAATGGAACATGAAACTAAGTCAATTCGACCTAACCGTTGTTCCGCGGAAGTCCATCCGACGGTAAGCACTGGTTGATTTTATAGCCGAGTTTACTACTTTGGAAGACATCAACCTAGAGGATAGTTCCAAGCCCCCGAACACTGAATTAAGATCTGACACTTGGAAATTATACAAAAGTGGGGCCCGTAACGATCGACGTTCCGGTACCAGCATAGTTTTGTTAACCCCGAAGGGCGGTCGATTTATTATGCCTTAAGATTAAATTTCTCTGCTACCAGCAAGGACTCTGAGTACGAAGCCTTGATTGTTGGGCTTAAACTCACGAGGGACTTAAGAGTAACAGCACTAGATATTTTCTATGACTTGCGTCTCAGGTTTGGAAGGAGTATCAGACCAAAGGGGTTCGACTTGCCGCTTATCTCAAGCAGGCCAAAGAATTGCTAAATGACTTTGATTAATATAGCATCTCCCACATTCCCAGAGAGGAAAACCAGAAAGCAGATAGATTAGAAAAACTAGCCAGCTCTGATGACCCAAGCGAAGCAAAATTAGTCTGTACAAAGACTTTGAGAACTACGAATATAGATCAGATGGAGGCTGATCAATCAGAAACCGAGCCTGAAAAGGAATCCAAGATGACCCCCCTCAAGAATTTTCTCCTACATGGGATTCTCCCAGAAAAAAGGAATGAGAAACGAGCCTTGTACGACAAGCTTCCAGGTACACCATCCAGCAAGACTAGCTTTATTGTAGGGTTTTCTCCATTCCGATACGTCAATGTGTGGCTAAGGATGATGTCAAGAAAATATTGAGAGAAATACATAAGGCAGAGTGTGGTGCTCATACAGGAGAACAAACCCTAGCTAAGAAAGTGCTACAGTATGGATACTTATGGACGACCGTTAACAAGGATGCAGCCATTTATTCTAGACGATGTGACAGATGCCAGAGATCTTCTCAGATTCTGCGGGCTCCACCAACAGAACTCACCTAGATGGTCAGTCCTTGGTCGTTTTCCATTTGGGGAATAGATATTACCGGAAGTCTGCCAATCTTTAAAGGAGGTGCAAATTATGTGATCGTGGCTGTAGATTACTTTACAAAGTGGACGAAAGCCGAATAGTTAACCATGATCACAACAAAACGAGTCATCAATTTTGTTGTCAAGAATATTATATGCTGATTTGGACTGCCTCGAACTATCATCACTGATAACGGGACTCAATTCGATAGTCGGAATTCAGAGACTTCTATGAACGATATCATATCGAGAAGAAGTACACAGCAGTTAATCACCTGCAATCTAATGGACAGGTTGAAGCCATTAAATTTTTTATCAAGTATATCCTGAAGAAGCATTTGGAAAGAGACAAAGGCAAATGGGTTAATGAATTACCTTTATCCCTCTGGGAAACCACCCAAAAAATGGCCACTGGTCATACTCCTTTTGCTTGTCTTACGGCTCAGAAATAGTCATTCCTATATTGCTTGAAGTTCCTTCTCATAGAACAACATACTATGACCTGCTATCAAACGAAGCCCTTCTCTTGGAATCATTAGACATGATTGATGAAAAAAGAGAAGAAGCAAACCTCTGTGCCGAAGCTCATTGGCGTAAGGTCGCTCAATATTACAATAAGAGGGTCGGACCCAAGACCTTCGATGTTGGCGACCTTGTTATAAAACAGGTCTTCTCAACTCCCGTACATATGGGCCCCAAGTGGGAAGGGGCTTACGTCATCCAACAGAGGCTCAGGCTAGCGACAGTTGATGGTGAACTCTTTCAAAGAGCATTGAATGCTGAGCATTTATGATGTTATCTTTCTTAAGACTTTTTCACCTATTATTTTATTTATTTCAATATTGTAGTAAGGTGCATTTTGTCACCCACCGTAGTCTATAAATAAAAGCTCCTTTTCTACTCTGTCTCTTCACTTTAATGACTAAATGATGTGATTCGACAAGCATAGGTCAAACGACTACTCCCCAATCTACCAGTCCATGTCTCCGCGAGTCAATCTCGTTCGGGACCGCAAGGAGATGTAAGTCAATTAACTTCGAGTTTGAGATCGACACTCGAACTTTAGGACCACATTTTGTAGACCAAAAGTGGGATGACTCCGATACAAACAACATGGCTGCCTATTTAAAATAACTCTAGTTTTCACGACATATACCTTTACCAGAAACTCTAACTCCCAAAAGCTAAGGAGAGAGTATAAATAGAGTTATATGCCTTTACCAGAGACCGAGCGACACCCGACCAGGATCAGATCGGTCTCAAAAGACTACCAAAGGACCTGATGTCCAATATGTTCCCTCCACGACACTAGGGGCACAAGAATGAATAGGTAGGCCAACTAAGGGTTTCACTTAGTCGATCCTCAGAATTCGAAATTGACTGGGGGCATTATAACATCCTCCAAGGAATTAATCCCATTTTAACCCTAAAATGTTTCAATAACAATGCATACACTTGAAATAAAATAACATTGTTTACAAGTACATTAAACTTCATTCACAAAATGTAAGACTTAACGAAGGAAAAACCGCGAGGGCCTCACTCACAAACGACTTCCAAAGAGCCTAAGAAAGACATACAACAAAGGGCTTCTAGACTCGGGGTGGCCTACAGCAGAACTTCCTGGTCTCCTCCATCTCTTTATCCTTAATCATCTCCAAGGTTTTCTCGGTCATCAAATGATGTCTTGGCTTCTGAGGCTTGCTGCCGAAGACAATAGGATGACCCGACACCGTTGCATCGTTTTGTCTCTTACTACGATCAGTCGATGTTGGAAAAGGAGGTACCTTGATAGATGTGATTATAGTTGGAGGGATAACTTAGATTGGAGGAATATTGAGTGGTTCGTCAAATATTTCGGTTTGAAAAGAAAAAACCTTGTCTTCATCCCTAGATTTCATCTCAACGATTATCAGTTAATCAGTTCCTCTGATCTCCCCTACGATTACCATGTCGTCCTCTTCTGACTGAGCATTTTGAACTTCTATTTCTTGCGGTGGGTCGATCATTTCTACATCTTTACTTGCCATGAAAGCAGAGCCCCCTTGTGGTAATTCGGACTCAAGCCCAGTACCTATCTTCCCTGCTGGCGTACCTATGGCAAAGAATATATCAACTAGACTTATAAAGATGAGTACTTGCTAGAATCTAGACAAAGGCAATGATTTACCGTCAATTAAGGGGTCTCTCTACCGAACAGAAGCCTCTACATCGGAAGTGGGAGCGACTGGTTTATTTTGGAACAAAGGCGGAGGAGGGTCGTCCGGGATGTACTCTTCCACCTCATCCGAAGATTGATTTAGGGGAGGAGGAACGACGGACGGACCAGCGGTTGCATGACCCATATAATAGTTAAGAGACACCTTTTTTCTAGCGCTAGGCTCCCCAGCCAGAATTGACTTTTCCTTTTATCTTTTTTCGTTTAACGTATCTCAACACACTCAATATATTTTTCCCTTCAGCCAATGCCTCAGGCTCACCACCATGCGAGAATTGAGTTATCAAAGCCCCCTCATTTATCGATTGCCCCTCCGCAGCCTCAACTTCTTTCTTCATAAACACCTCCCAAGTATCGGCTAGTACTCACTGGTAATTGTCTTTCCATAAAATATTTCTATGATGAAGGAAACGGGAAAAAAACAGCAACACATCGTTCCCGAACTTAGTGCTCATTTCTTTTATCTTCGCAGCACGATCGGCCCTAATAGTTTGGATGTCGACCTCATATTGAAGCTGGGCGTTGCTAGCGTTCTCAATCGCAGCCTCGGCATTACTTTCGACCTGTCTTATGGCCACCTCAGAGGCGGCAAGCCGAGTCTTAAGGTTTTGTACCTCCAAATCTAGACGACCCTTTTCACTTTTTAGAATCTCATTTTTAGCTTCGAGGGATGCACATTCTTGCCCCACTGATCTTACTTCATCCTGAGAATTTCGAGTAAGAGAGGATGAATGATCCAACTCAATACGAAGTTGTTCGGTTTTATCTCCCAACTCCTTCATGTCTTTCTCACACTTTCCTTTAAAAACAACCACTCAAGCTTCATAGTTTTACAGTTCCTCCTTTACTGTTGCCAAAGTTTTCTTGTTGGTCTCCATCTCTTCCCGCATTCTCTCATTCTCTGCCTCCATGTTTCTAGCGACATCACTAACATGCCTTGGGACTGTGTACATGGCATCGTATTGGGTTAAAACAAAATCAACGTCAGAGCTGACTCGGTCGTGTGCATTTGGAGGGAACAGTTGAAGGTCAGGGGCAATCTTGATTCCAGTAAACCGAAGACGAGGAAAAATTTCCTCTATTTCTTTAATTCGTTCCACTGGCGTCATTTCTTAGGCTAAAGGGGTTGACATCTGGGGAGTTTTTCCAAAGCGTTTGGAAGGAGGGGTAAAATTCTGACCATGAATATTAGTCGAATGTGTTTCGATAGAAGGATTAGTCGTAATCTTGGAAGGGGGAAAGCGACTTGAGAATGTTCATTTGTAGTTTTATCATCCCTTCTAGAGATCTTATCCTGAGAACGAGAAGTGGATCGGTGTGTGCGCGTCTCAGGATCCCTGTCTTTCCTCTTCTCCGGGATTTTCTGTTTCTCCTCCTTGTCCTTCTTATGCTTTTCTTAGTATTTTTTCCCTTCCTCTCTCGATTTTTTCTCTCCCGGTCCTTTCTCTTTTTCTTTCCTCTCTCGCTCTTTCTTTTCCTGCTCTTTCTTTTCTCCCCCATTGTTAGCCCAGCGATCACGAGTTCGTCTGTCATCATTGTCTTTATCTCGTTTTTTTGCAGTAAAGATGAACAAACGAGACCACCCTTTTTAAGCAAAGAGCTGAGATTATCATAATATTATCCGCTTTCCATGGGGCCTATAAAAAAACTTTGATCAATAATGAGCCTATACCAAAGAAAATAGTGTTGTGACATGCAGTGCTAGTAATATATATATATATATGTTTCCTAAGCGATTCCTCCTATACCGACCCGAGCCTAAGACTTGGCTCGTCTCTCTCACTCCTTTCTGGGCCGGCAAACATGGACTCTTCCCCAGACTTGGAGAAGAAGGTAGCTGAGTCTATGTTTTAGGAAGATATAATTGTGTCGGAGAGCTCCAAGTTGCTTAAACCATCATAAGGGGAATTCACTTCCCATTGAGTGGGTCCTGAATAAAAGGAGAATTCTTTTCGATAGCAGAAACTTTCGGTTGATGGTTATGAGATTCTTCAACGATCGTCTCTTTGGGAAGTTTTTCTGCAACACTCGTGGTCGAGCCTTTCTTTGCCTTTAAAAGGTCGGCCTCCTTTCTGAGTTTTCTTTTAGCAACTTTTTTCCCTTTCCTCGGGGGATGAACGACGGTGGTAGCTTTCTCCTTGACCACAGGTTGGTCGGACTACTTGCAGACTGGAGGCACATCTCCGGTAGTGGTCGATACATTTTCGGTTGGGGGCAATTTGGCTTGAACAGCCGTCGCGGGAGAAATTCAATTTACTGAGGAGCATAATGACATGTTCACATCAAGAAGATAATAATGATGCAATTGTGCGTCGATTAGAAATTTCTCGATGCTTCGACTTTCCTTGTCTAAACCAGCCAACGTATCAAAGAGTTTTTAGAACTCTATCTCCGTATGCTTTTCGGGGTCACCACCTGCATAAAGATGATCTATATAAGAATCCTTCTTGTGGGTCGATCAGCTAGAGTATGAAACTTGTTGCTTTGGAGCCAACGACGAGTGCATCCTGGTTATTGAAGAACATATAACCATTCATGTTTGATGTCCCCTAGTTTGCTTGGTATATCTTCTATTACATTTCAATAACGGACAGCTTCGAAGAAAGTAAAAGAAGGGGAATTGTTATCCCAATGCGTGAAGTTAAATAAAAAGACTACAACCTCGAATGACGGGGGTTGATGCAAGTGTTCAATGAATAAAACATATAATGACAACAGATTAGTATCTGTCATTGGATAGAGTTGCATCGATGCTATATTCATCTGGCTTAAAAAGTCCACTATGAAAGGAGAAAATGGAGGAATGGCCCCCGTAGAGCACATTGGGCTAGTCACTGCTATGTACCCGATAGGTGGGTTATGGAGGCGTTCGCCTTCATGAGGAACGCGGACATCGTCCTAAGGAATTTTATGCTTGGCACTCAACCTCTTCAACTGCTTTAGACTCAATGTACAAGGCTGAGTGTCCGGAGGGTTTTCCAGAAGTACAACACTAGGAAGAGTATCAGGTGCTTCTATCGCAGCTGCTGCCCCACTTTTTCCTTCTCCAGCATGTGACAGATTTGTTGATCGATTTTGAATTTTGGTGTTTGGGCCAAGATCAGAATTAGTCCCAGAATCAGAGGCTAAGATACTATCTAAGTCCACGGGAGTGGATAGAACCTTACCCCTGCCTTCTGCAGCGTTGCAAGTTTGGTATCTTCCAGTCATCTTTTGTGCTATTTATAAGAAACTTGTTGTTAGAATACAGAAGACCGTGACCCTCCAGTGTACATATTAATACATCTGTATAATTAGGTAATGGTATAAGAGTAAAAGCAATGAGGGGCATGCTCAAGCTCATGATACCTTATTCCAACCCTCTACAATACATGAGTAAAATAGATCGACCGATTTGGAAATGGAAATCGAGGTGCAAATATCCTAGTTATGGTAGTTATGATGAATGAGTATGAGGTTCGATGAATCTCTTGAGGGTAGGTAAATATTTCTATGAGCTCGGGACACGGTTCCACTCTCCAAAATTTCAAAGATGGTTGCCATTGCTAGTCATGCCTACATTTTTGCGATACCAACTCCATAAGAATCGACCCTGAGAATACTTGTCTTTTTCTGCCTGATCACATTAGAAGCCTACATCATTACCTGAACACGCCAATCCAATCACACCCTTTTATCCCTGCTACCTATCCTTAGAATTAATAGCGCCTCGAAATTTAAAATGCTTTGAAAAATCCCTTGCTTTTTCGCAAAGGCAACTCCACTTTCATCACCAACTACCGCCACTATGCTACCAGAACCGCCTGTGACTGCTGCCTTACCACCAGATCAAAATTCCAGCGAACTCGGCATTGGCAATTTAGACCATGGATTATATTGGATGCATATTGAAACAAGAAAAGAAAAAGGGAGAAGATTTATGTGCGAAATCATATCAGAATGTGTTTAAAAATGAGAAAAAGAAAATTAATCTGTACCTGCGAAGAAATCGAAAGAAACGATCTTGATCTTCAACGGAGAAGGATTTTCCAATTTCTTTGAAAAGCAACGGGTTTGGATGCAGTAAAGAAGTAAAAGCAAATAATGGAAGTGGGCCATCCTTATATAATACAACGAAGGGACTCTTCGTATTCTGTTGACATGACCATTGAATATGACTTCAGGGTTAACGTGTCAATCCAATAGCGAGCCAGACCAAGGCAAGTAGACATAAAACTGCAAAGCTTCATCATTTCCTGGATCAGTGATAATTCCAGAATATCCGACTAATGGATTCTTGGTTCACGCAATTCATGAAAAAGTTTTCAAGCCGATACAAACGGACCTTCCGATTTCCCTATACTAAGAGACGATCCAGAATGAAAAATTACAAAGCATACCCCATCCTTAAACATGACATGCTTTGGGAGGCAGAGTGTTGACCAGCCTTTTGGCAAGGCCATCAAGGTTCATTGACATCACAAACTTCGGCTAAGGTAGCATGGAAGACCGAGTAACCCCGACGAGGGAACTAGTCAATAGACGGATGGCCCGGCCTAAGCCTAAGATTTAAGCTAAATACAGGAACCTGATATGCAAGCCAGCTTAAGCCCGTGTCTATGGGCCGATAGTGTCAGGCCAAGCCTGATTCCGTGCTAACTTCCTGAAGATTTTCTCCTACTCCTACTTGACCGCCTCCAGCCATCCTTAAATACCAGATCAAAACTTGTCACTACGTGCTCAAAACCATGCCAAGAAGAACGCTTCTTTATGCTCTCCTAAAATACTGGATCGCGCAAAACGTGCATTAGCAAATAAAAACACTATAGCATCTATAAACAGACCTTCTGGACTGGGAAGAAAGGATCTTTGGGAAAATCTTTGGTCATATCATTGTTATGACTTTTTCATCTCTAATAGATCATTTCACATATAAGAGATTATAAAGTGGACGTAGGCTTGTTAATGCTGAACCACTATGAACTTGTGTGTGATCGGTTTTCTCTTCATTTTTCATTTATTTATATTCATTTATTCTCTTTAATTTCATTCTTAGGTGTTGTACCATTTTTGTTGTCAACTGAATTGTTGTTTTAAAATGAGAAGAGTCGGGTTTGATTTCTGAGTTAAGGAAGGAAAGACGGATATGTGGTAATTTTAATTTCTTAACTTGCGATCGAATTTACTGAAGAACCAAATGGAGAAAGGGGACTGGGTATGTCGCAATTTATAGAAGGAGGAGGGGGAACCAATGTACGCTACCATTTAATGTTAGTTTCCCTAAGTACATGCACAATAAATTAAAAAGATTTTTGATTCAGACTTCGATTTGATTTCGTATTAGTTTGATTGGACTTTGATCTTATCTATTCAATTTTATAATCAGTTTATTTTGGGGTTCCAAACTCCTACTTCGATCATACGGAGAAGATACAATTTAAACAAACAATTTAAAATTAAATTAAATTATTTATAGGCGTTTTCTGATCGCTTGATCAAACAATAAGTCCAATTGCTATGAAAATTTAAAGCCGATAATAACACATTATTGTGGATCCGATCGAATCGGTTTCATCGAATTCTGAGACCGTTTGAAAATTAAATAATTTCACATACCAATTGAAATCAATATATAATTTAAATTCAAAATAATTAACTCCTTGTTAATAAATTATTACCATTTATATTCAAATAGAATTTATATTGATTATCTAAACCGTTTCGATTCAGTTTTAACTTTGAATTCAATTATTCTTGTTTCTGAATTACGATAATTCAATATACTCGAAATTAAATTGTATTCGATCATTAATCAATAAATTCCATATAAAAAATCCATTTATATTATCAAATCATCATTTTAAAATAATATTAAATGTTCAAAATTAATTGACCAAAAATCCGGGTTGTTACATGAAGCGTCTTCTACGATACGAAGCTACTTCCATCCACTTCAATTCTGCCATATAGTATCGCAAAATTTTAACACTCCACCTCTATACTATATCCATCACCAAGACTGATGGTACCAAACCATCCTCCACCTTCTACCAACTAAGATTGAATGTTTTTCCAACGAACTCTGGCATAGCCACCGCCCATTGTACTCCAACGAGTTCAGGCATAGCCCCTACTCGCCAATGAAGTGTTGAAAACACCCAACTCCAAAATTAGCCTCACCAAAAGACATACATAACAAGAAGATAGACTCCAATCTCTTACTGATACTCTTCTCCATCCATAACCAAGATTCTCCCTCAACTGTGCCACCACGTGGCACGAAGCACCCCTCCAAGCGAATTAAGTTCGAGCAATGCTCGAACTTCCCAACTAGCAATGCTTTAGTGAACATATCTGCCGCATTATTGTTTATGTGCACTTTCTGAAGGCATACTTGCTTGTCCCATCCATGACTACTAGAAATGGCTCTCTCACTTCAATATGCTTGGTCCGTGAGCTAAACACCCAATTCTTTGCTAAATGGATATCACTCTGGCTATCACATTGAACATCAACACTGTCATGTTCAAAACCTAAGTCACACAACAATCGCTTCAAATCAAGTGCTTCCTTTGATGCCTCCGCCGTAGCTATGAACTCCGTCTCCATAGTGGATAAAGAAAATACGTTCTGCAATCTCGATCTCTAACTTATGGTTGTACCGCCAAGAGTGATGACATATCCGGAAGTTGATTTTCTCTGATCCCTATTACCAGCGTAGTCCGAATCACAGTAACCAACCAAAATGAAATTCTTCTCCTTACTACCCCCAAAAACAAGACCATGAGATGTTGTACCTTTCAAGTATCTCAAAATAAGCTTCACTATTTCCCAATGCAATTCCCCTGGATTAGCCATATATCGACTAAACACCCAGACGACATTTGCAATAGCAGGTCTTGTACACACCATTGCATACATCAAACTACAACCACACAAGCATATAACACTTTTTCCATATAAGCCTTGTCTTTCTCCTCGATAGGTGATCCCTTACTCGAAAGCTTTACATGCAAAATTAAAGGTGTATTTGGCGCCTTTGCATCCTCCATGATAAACTGGCAAAGCACTTTTCTAATATATTCCTTTTTAATCAATTTCAACTCAAAATGCTTTCAATACCTTTAGATTTCCATACTCAAAATCATATTTTCTTCTCCAAGGTCTTTCATCTCGAATTTCGCTTTTAATTTCAATTTCAACTTGTTGATTTCTTCCTTATCCTTAGAAGCAATGAGCATATCATCCACATACGAGAGTAAATACACCCAATAATCATTTCCCGACTTCTTGAAATTTACACAGGCATCTTTGATGCTTCAATGGAAGCCACTTTCAAGCACGAAATGATCAAACCTCTTGTACCATTGCCTAGGTTATTTCTTCAAACCGTATAGTGACTTCTTCAACTTACAAACCAATTTTGACTTACCATCTACAACAGATCTTCCAGTTGCTCCATGTAAATGTCTTTATCCAAGTTACCATGAAAGAAGGTTGTTTTCACATCAAGTTGGCCCAACTCCAAGTTGTGAATAACAACTATGGAAATAATATCCAGATAGTTGCATGTCTCACAACCGGTGTGAAGATCTCTTCATACTTCTTTCCCTTCCTCTGTGAAAACCCCTTATCCACTGGCCTAACATTGTATCTTCCATCGTCCTTCACCTTGTATATCCATTTGCACCCAATAACACGGTTTCCTTTAGGAAGTGGAACCAACTCCCAAGTATGGTTCTTCATCAATGATTGCATCTCTTCCTCCAAGGCACAAATCCACTTCGAGTTATCACTCGAACCCATGACGTCATTAAGGTCCATCAACACATTTTGGACTACATGAAGTGCATAGTCCAAATTCTCGCAAAAGCTAAGATAGTTCCAATCACCATATCTTTCGGGTGGCCTATAGTACGACGACCAACCTGAGTAGAAATTCCTTCACCCGATCTTCCTTCAGCTCCACCTTGAATTGAATCTTCTCTAGAATCATGCACATCACCAACACTACTAGAGGAACCCTGTGGACTATGTGATGTAACATCAACCACTACCTCCTCACAAGCATCTCCAACTACTCTACTCTCTCTAGGCCTGAAAGTGGAAATAACTTCCTTCTCCTTTGATTCACCATTTACAAAATCTGGAACATCCGATGAGCCCTCGTTCCCCTTGAACGTAGCCGTCTCATCAAAAGTAACATGACGAGAAACCACAATCTTCTTCGTTTCCGAATTCCAAATCCGATAACCTTTAACTCTTTCCATATAGCCAAGCAAAATCCCCTTGAAACCTCTAGTGAAAGTTTATCATTCCCCAGATCATGCACATAAACTGGACTACCAAATTCACGAAGATAACTGAGGTCAATGCTCTTCCCTTCCATACTTCCTTTGGAATTTTATTATCAATAGCCGAGCACGAAATTTGATTAATAATATGCACTGCGGTTGACAAAGCTTCGACCCAAAATCCCTTAGACATACCTGATGTCAATCTCAAGCATCGAGCTTTCTACAATAGAGTTCGGATCATTCTATCCGCTACTCCATTAGATTTTCGATCCCCAGGTGTAGTAAAATGCCCCAAAATACCATGATGCTTGCAAAATTTCAAAAAATCTCCAATAAAATACTCTTCGCCATTGTCGGACCTAAGAACCTTCAAAGTATTTCCACTCTTATTTTCAACAAGAGCCTTCCATTCCTTGAACCTTGCAAATGCCTTCGAATTGTCTTTTATTACATACACCCTAACTTTCCGAAAAAATCATCAATAAAAGAAGTGTAATATCTTTCTCCTCCAAAAGAATGCTGGTCCCCTAGCATCCATGCACATATGATCAAGAATCCCTCTTGATTCATGTTTCCCTTCACCGAATGGCACTCCAGTTTGCCTCCCCATGACACATTCCTCGCAAAACTTCAGTTTGATGAAACTCTCACCATCAATCATCTCCTTTCTACGAAGAACATCCAAGCTCTTCTCTGAGACATGACCCAATCTCAAATGCCACAAGCGTGTCACGTATAAGCCACGAAAACTATCAACACCAACACAAGTTTCAGCATCTACAGCCACTCCTTGAAGCAAACAAACTCCATGAGTCCTAATACCCATCATAACCACAAACGCACCCTTCAAAACCCTCAAACTATCACTCTCAATAGTGATCTTGCATCCTAAAGAATCCAGCTATCCCAAAGAGATAAGTGACTTTCATAGTCCTGGAACATAGAGCACATTAGAGAGAGTACGAACAACTCCGTCAAACATCCGAATTTGCACGGATCCAATGCCCTTCGGCTTGTAAACTGCACCATTTCCCATAAATGTTGAATTTCCTTCTCGATCAACATAAGAAGAAAAATATTTCCTATTAAGCATCATGTGATATGAAGCCCCCGAATCAAGCACCCACTCGCTGCCCGATACATCCGATGCTACAAACAACAAGACATCTACGTCTCCCTCACCAACACCTCTCTCCACCGCCACAGATGAAGATGCTATTTCTTTCTTCCCCTTTTCTGGACAATCATTCTTCCAATGACTAGGTTTCTTACATATAAAGCACTTTCTATTTCTTTCCTTTGATTTTCCTCTCCAACCGGGCTCCTAGACTTAGAACGCCCCCAGTTTCGCTTCTTCTCGGATTTCTCCTTCTCCATAAATAAACCACGACCATTACCTGCACCAACATTTCCATCATTCAACTCTTTCATCTGATCTTGCAAATCCTCACTAAGAAGACATGTCTTGACATCTTCAAGAGTCAATGTATCTCGGCCATATATCAAACTATTTGAGAAACCCGTATAACGATCAAGCAACGAACATAACAATATCATCGCCTTTTGCTCCTCCTTAATCTTCGAATCTACCACCTTCATCTTCATTAGCAAATCATAAAACACATTCAAGTGTGCCTTTAGCGAAATTCCTTACTTCATCTTTTAGGTAAAGAAAGGCTGCAATAAGATCAGTCGATTTGTGAGTGACTTCTTCATATACAACTCATCCAAATTGTCTCAAATACCCTAAGCAGTCGTCTCACCACTAATTTTGGAGATAATATTCTCTCCCATGACATGTTGAAGTGTAGTGCATGCTCACTATTCCATTTCTTCCCTCTCCACATCCGAGATGTCCGCTGGCAATAAATGTGTATCAAACACTACCCGATGTACCCGATTCCGCTTAAGAACCGCTTTCATTTTCCATTGCTATTTTTCAAAATCATTATCGTTGTTCCACTTGTCAATAACCAATTATGACCCAGAAGCTGCGTATGACCCACATACATAAAGAGCTATACCACTTGGACATGTTGAGGCCCTATTTGATTCTGATTCCAGCATTTTTACAACTATCTACCAACACCAAAGCTTTGATACCAAATGTTGCATAGAGTTTCAACTCAAGACCACTCAAAACAAAAACACAAACCCAGTGGAAGACGAGATCGTGGTAAAGTGCAAAAACAACTAATCAATAACTCAAAACAATCTCAACCCAACCCACAAGCTAATCATAATCACTAAACAAGAGAAATAATAGGGAAATAATGAAAATAAATCACATAGGGATTTATAGTGGTTCCACTAACGTCTTGCTAGTGTACGTCCACTTTGAGTGAGAACCTTTTATTAGTACCAATAGAAGAGTACAACTGATTTATTACAATAGTCGAATTCACCAGAAAATTGATTTGGTGGAGATGAAAATTGAAGAAGATTAGGGTTTCCAAAACCCTAATTAGAATAAACCTAGATCGTAGTCTCTTGATTAGTCACCCTTTCACCTAAACCATAAAACAACTTATATAAGGAGAGAATAGAATGTAGCAATTGCCCAAATTGCCCCTGAAACCTTCACAAATCAAACGTCTGTCCATAGTCTTGGGAAATCATTTCCTGACAACACAGACGTTTTTCATATGGCCAAACATGTCTTTCGCAGAATCTGTTTTAGCACAGACGTCTATCCACAAGTGACAGACGTTTGTCGCAACTCTCGGGAAACTCCACTCTAACAACACAGACGTCTGTCATGTCTATGACAAATGTCTGTCGCTGAGCCCTATTGAAATCTTGCACATATTCACCTACAACTTTATCCTACGAGCTCCGAGTTGCAAACTATACTCTTCGATATGAAGCTACTTCCATCCACTTCAAATCTACCATATAGTATCGCAACATTTCAACATAATCAAACTCAAAAGAATGATCACGTTCCCATTGTTCTATAGCTCAAAACTAATGCTTGAGTATTTCAAATTCTAATGTATCAAGTAAAAATTACACCTTAACTTCCTTCTTTGATGATTTTTCTCATTTTGACGCAGAGAAACTTTTGTTTGCTTCAGGAAAATGAAGGTCTGTTAGAATATTCAGTGGCACAACTATCCACGACACTGTGTCTGTCATTGTTGTTCCATACAACAAAAATGTTGAATAATTAGAATTTGTGTGCTACGTGAGCTGAATAATGTGCAAAAGTATCGAAAAGTCGAGCATTGGTTAGGGATCTATAAATTAGTTTTACATAAAAGAGTTTGAAACTCGTGATCTTGCTCTCTACTTGATACAGAAGGACTCAACTTGCCCATTAATAGAAAAGGTTCGATAAAAGAGAAGAAAAAGATAGAAACAAAATGGTAGATGAGAAAAGTTTTTTTCCAAATTATAGTGCATGTCCATATATGTTCGAAACACAATACGTAAGTTTTGAATTTATGATCTCTTGCATTCAAATCAAAATCTCTAATCACTGTGACAAGGGCGACGATCAAGAGATAATGAAAGTTGAAGATAGGATATTTTAAGGAGCAAGGGTGAGCGAACTTAAAAAAATTAGCAAAATTTTAGTGATTTAAGTGGGAATCATTCGAAAGTATAGGACCAAAGACATTGATCAAAAACTAAATTATTTTACATCTTCATTCAACAAACATATAAGCACCATGTGGAAAAAAATATGACAGGAAAATTAAAGTGTTGATCACATTGAAAGCGAAACCAAAAGTCCAATATAAAGCCAAATCTTTTTTTAATAACCACAATGTTTGAGATCATATGAAATGAAAATCCAATTTAAACCTCAAAAGGGTAAATTCTTTGAACAACACAAAAATATTGTTGAAGTGGCATGGATCCAAATAAAGATTCTAGTGGCTAATTCAAACAATGAATGGTTTTTTTTATATGTTGTATGAGACAATGGAAAACAATGGGGTAATAGAAATAAAATATTGCATGACCAGTGTTGTTTGATGCATTTTTGGGCATAGCGTGTGTCCTCTTTGACGCTTTCGTAGAGCATTATATGCAGAACTAAAGGATGGATTTATGCTTTAGTCAGGCCATCTTAGCAAGGACTAAAGGTTTACTCCATCATTTCTTGAGGAGGTGCTTCGACCATACTGTGTTGGCAGGACTGAAGGCTCGTAGTGCTTTGGCCAGGCCATCTTTGGTAGGACTGTTTACCTGCTTCTTGATTAAAACAATTTAGAATAAACATAAAGAGATTATATGAACTAAGACTGACTTGAAATTTTGAAGGAACATTTAGAATACATAAAAGACGACTCACAAGAAATTTTAAGTCACTTGCAGTTGATCTTATGGGTCGACACCAATCCATACGCCATGGATCGAATCTGGGCTATTTAAGAAAATCCCACCACTTATGATCCATATGGTAGATCACATACTTCATATAGAGCACATTTCCAAAGTTTCGTATCGATACGATAAGTATTGAGTGAGCTACGGATGGACCCTCTTTGAATTTTGCTTTTTCATGGACATAATCCGACACATAATGATTTATCCAAATGACTTGAAACTTTCGAAGGAGGTACTCCTACCCATCTATGTTGCATATGTGAAGTTTTATGTCATTTCGTTAATAAATGAAGGAGTTATGAATGGATCTTCTCCTTTAAATTTGAGCAGCTCGAAAATAAGCTAAGTAAATGGATAAACATCGATCCATCCCTTATAGATCGTTACCAACCCATAACTAATGAGCATGACCTATGATAAGCCACATCATCTTGATAGTTATCACCAAGTTAGCCTACCTACCAAGTTTGGTGGCAATGTGATGCCCCAAACTCAAGATACTTGATGGACTGTACAATTTGAAGACATTTCAACATGGCTTGACTCCCGAGTATGTACCAACGATGTCCAAATCCTAAGAATTTTGGAAGCGGAAATCACAAGGACATATGAAGGCTAAAAGAATCGCCGAGGGAGAAAATACAATAAGTGTGATACACCATTCTCCAAGGCCGAAAGTTCAACCCCACAGATGCTACAGTCATTTCCAGTGTCAACTTTCGATAATAAAAAACTAGATGTCAATAAACCACAACATCAGAAAGCATGAGAGTATGAAAATTCATAAAAAAATTATTGATAATCATTTCATTCATACATCCCTTTTGCATTCATTCAAAGAAAATATAAATCATTACAAAATAGCAACCACGAGAGCGACTTATAAGATGCAGCCTTAGTTGATAAGAGCCTAGACATATAAGCAATTACATCTTTGTTGATGCATACAATAAAATACAAAACAGACAGTGGTGTTCCTAATTTGTTATAGCATCTTGCTCGCCTCCGAAAGCTTAATTAAAGAAGAACCTGAGAGATCTTAAACCCTAACCTACTCAAAAGATTTCCAGAGAGTTAAAAGGGGAAATAAGAAATTCGGGTCAGTCAAAGAATAGGTGTGGATAATAACCCTTTATACATGACACAAAAATATCTAGCGGGACCATGCCGCACGAGGAGCGGGTTCCCCCTCATTAGTATTATGTTACATCCAAAACCAACCCAGGATTCCTGCACTTCAATGGTTAGCACGAAAGCAACAATAATATATGTGACAATACAAATATGCAATACACAATGGATTCCCCATGTAACGGCCCATAATTTTAACCATTTTATTTAATATTTTAAAAATGGTATTAAATGTTGTTTTGGAATTTAATTTAATAAATTTGAATATTTTATTAATATAAATAATAAAACAATAATTTATAATTCCGAAATGGTGGGAATTTGTTGGATTTGCAATATAGATTGAATTGGCAATTTAAAAGGATTTAACGTTTTTTGGTTTTGAATTATATTAAAGATTTCATTTATTAAATGGCGTTTGAACATTTAAGTTATAATTTTATTAGAAAATGAGCTGCAGCGTCGTGGTAGTTTGTAATATAACGTTTTGAACTTCAAATGGTTGTACAAGATTCAATATAAGTCAGATTTCTTCGAAACAAGAAATATTCAAATCTATTAGATAATATTTTTCTAATGGAAGAGAAATGCGAGTTTTCATAAGATTTTGTTTTATGTCCAAATCAAATTTTCAAATAGTCGCTATGGAATTCATTTATAAATTATAACGATTTATTATATGAAATAAAAGGATTTTTATTTTATTTTATATTGATTTGGCTTGGAATTCAATGCGGAGTATTTTATTTTGAAACTACATGAAATTCTACTCAAGTATGGCCAATTATAATATTTAAATATTATTATATTGAGGTGTTTTAAAATTATTTAATTTAATTTCGACCCTTTAAAAGGAGCTTTATTCAAACGACCTCCGTTTTCAATGAAACAAATTTTATTAAGAACGTAATAGCTAATTATTGCTAGATTTCAAGTTTCGCGTCAATTGGACAAATTTTGTGAGCATAGCAAAATTAAATGCAAATAAATCGACTATTTGAACAAACTCCGTTTGAGCAAATAGACTCGGTATTTGGCGAAACGAGCTTCATTAGGATCGTGACATCAAAATATATCATGACACCCATTTTCGCCGCAAACGGAATTTGTATGCGACCACAGGAATCAATAAACAACATTCAGAAATGGTGATAGACACGAAATAATAATCATTAGTCATCATCGCTCATCACCTCATAATTATATATGCCTAAAGTTTTGGTCGACCTAACTCAATCTTCACCAGCGTTCAATATATTTGCAGAAAATCCCCTGATTACAAATTAATTTATAAATCCATTTCTATCACGAATAGATAAAAGTTTCCAACATGAAAATCGATGATCTGGATAAGGGTTACCTGCTTATAAAATTTCGCGGCTTATTATCAACTGTGGTGGATGAAATCAGACTTAACCATGAGTTTTTCATTTTGGTTTTCGTTGATTTTCCAAGGGGTGAAACCATTGATAGGCTGTGGTGTCTAAAGGAGAATTGAAAAGGAGAATTGAGGCTTCAACTTTTCCTTTGTGCCGATGACCTGAAAATGGATGTGGTGATCGGTACTGGTAGTTGATCGGAGACACAGTTTCGTGTGGTTTTGGATGGGTGACGATCGGATTTTGACCGATACTAAGTGATGGGGGATTCGTTGGCCACGATAGTCTAAAGGAGTTTGGAGCAGGGGAGCATGGTGGTCAGTATTGGGTGGTGCGATCAGCCATCATCGCCGATGGTCGGAGAATTTGAGTTCCGTTCACCTTTTGTTCGATAGCACTTTTCGATCAATTGGTGGAGGATGGGGGTCCCAGGTCGGCGGCGAAGGGAGGTGAAGGAACGCTGATGCCGTCAATGGAGAATTCGGGGGTCCGACTATCTCTAGGTGATGGCAGCATGAGAATTGAGGAGGGAAGCAGTTCAAATCAAACTTTGGGGAAGAGGAAGTCGAGCTTCAGGAATTCGATGGAGAGAAAACGCATGCAACTTAATGATGAGTTTAACTTAATAAAGGTAATTAAGGGTAGTCAATTTATATAATTAAAATTAGGGAATTATTTATTTTAAATTAAAGTTAAATCTTATAATGCGCGTAGTTTGTTCATGCATTTACAGAATCGCGTGAAATTAGGTTCGTTGGAATCGCAGTAAAGAACATTACAGAACAGGACAAGTTCGGACGGGATTGGAAGTAACTGGGTTTTTCATTTAATTTTTGTAACATCCCGGAAAAAGTCGATCTTGGTAATCCGATATACAACACATATCGAACATCCAAGGATCGAAAATACCGATAGTTAATGAAAGAAATAAGAGGGTAAGGAAAGATAAGATAGATACTTAGAATAGAAGAAGAAGAAGAACACGACATCAGAGTAACACCAACCTCACAGCGGAACGAATAACATAAAATATATATCAAATTTTGAAATATAAATCTATGCTTAAATATACATATCATTTAATTTCCAAAGTACAGCACTTACAACATAGTGGAAATAAACAATAGCTATATGATCCTGAAGCCTCCTTCTCCAGCTCTTCAAGTATCTGTAAATCCCAACTACTTGATGCCCATACAAAATTGGGCACCCAAGAGTTTAGGGAAAACAAAACAAAATAAACTCCAGGTCAGTCATGGGACTGGTATGAGTAAAACAGTTTGAGCCATTAAACGATATCTCATAAGACCACGCTGTATAACGGAATGGGTTTTTCCCTTATGAGAATCCAAATAATCTTTATATCAAAACTCATTGATATTATAATAATGTCTATCAACCACAATATAATAATCATCTAGCAGAAACGCTTTCATCTCACGTTCTACAAATATAGTATACAATCAAAACCGCGAGCACATATTGGGTAATGGATTTCCAACTATGACAAGGTATGGAACCACCTTTCACTAGTGTACCTCTAGAGAGGAATACACTGGATGGGACAGCATCAAACAACGGTTGGGATCAGCAACCGTTTCCCGAATGGGACAGCATCAAACAAATTAAAGAATGAAATGAATATCTCTAGATAGGTGATTATACACCCTAATGGGAGCTACCCATATAGCCATGCTGCCTGCCCGATTTTTGTCATTTACCAGATGTGAGGCTAGAAGCTACGCTTATCTGTTACATGTCATATCTTCATTCACTTAGAATGTCACATCGTTATACCCATTAAAATCTCAAATTGATTTATCCAAAAATAACACAGGCATACAGCTAAGAGAAACGAATTCCTCAGCCACCAAACGTGAATACGTTTGAGGTGATCAACTTACGCGATCTATTAGATATACTCTGTCAGACCTTCTTCCATTCAAGTTGACCTGGGATTGGAAAAACCGAAGGCACTATTCAGTACATCCATCTTAGGCAATCTTTACCTAAGATTTATACAACAGCCCTTGCACTTTACTCCGTCTTCAATTATCTTTGGCATATATGATTCGCAATGCTTATGCCAATACGAAGTGGTTCTTCGGATAATAATCCAACTGGTCTCTCCATATTAACAACGTTAAAATTGTCAAAACTTTGATAGTCTGTGATTTAACTATCAAAGAAAAACACGTGTGCAAACAACGATATTATTTCCAGGTGGAAATTATATCGATCAATCATCATTTAACATTTCTCTCTTTAGTTCATTAATTTACTTATCTCATGTTTCCATATATTATAAATTCTTATTTTCTATTATTAAAAAACATTCCTGATTCTTATTTGGAAAAAACATTTCCAAAACTCCTTTACTAGATTTAAACTGATGTTTAAATCAAACATCGCCATGCCAACTCAAACTATTTACTAAATTCACTTAACCATCATTCACTATCAAACCTTACCATTATTTAGTTAAGAAGGAAGTCAATCAAGTTGGGGTATAATTACCTCTCAGACCTTAACTGAACAACGTTTTAACTTCGAAATAGTCAAAATTTATCTTTTAAATCTTTAACAAACTTTCTTACATAACTCTCTTTCGAATAAATCTCTATTCGATAACTCTTTCCTTCGAATAAACTATATTCGATAATCTCTCTTCGAATAGCCATATTCGATTTACTCTATTCAATTAACACTATTCGATTAACTCTAATCGATTTACTCTTATCAGTTAGCTCTATTTGATTAACTCAATTCTATTAACACTATTTGATTAACTCTATTGGATTAACTCTATTTGATTAACCCTACTAGATTAACTCTATTGGATTAACTCTATTCAATTAACTCAAACTAATTTACTCTTATCAATTAACTCCTTTCAAATAAACTATATTCGATTAACTCCTTTCGAATAACTAATATTTGATTAACCCCTATCGAATAACTAATATTCGATAACTCCTTTCGAATAACTAATATTCGATTACTCCTTTCGAATAACTAATATTCGATAACTCCTTTCGAATAACTAATATTCGATAACTCCTTTCGAATAACTAATATTCGATAACTCTGTTGTTCGAATAACCTTATTCGATAACTCTTTCTTCGAATAAAATATATTCGAATAACTCTAATCCGACTAACTCTAATTCAATTAACTCTATTCGATATAACAAATATTCACTAACTCTTGTTAGACTAACTCTATTCGAATAACTCTAGTTCGATTTAACTCTAATCGATTAACTCTAACTGATTAACTCTAACTGGTTAACTCTAACTGATTAACTCTAACTGTTTAACTCTAACTGTTTAACTCTAACTGATTAACTCCAACTAATTAAATCTAATCGATTAACTCTAACTCTAATCGATTAACTCTAACTCTAATCGATTAACTCTAACTCTAATCGATTAACTCCTCTAACTCATTTTGATTAACACATTTTGATTAACTCCTTTGATTAACTCTACGTACATATTCAGTTTCAAATATCGATGTTGAAATCGATTCTTACTTCTATATATAAGTCCCGACTTATATATTCTATTTATCCAATGATAAATATTTTATTAAATTTATAAAATATTATTAATAAATTAATCTTCTCAATCTATTGGTTACAACAGATTCTATTTAAAATCTTTGCATTAAATCCATATCATGTTATACTCGTGTGCGAAGTACGGGTCCAAACTTTCCTGATGTAAAATTCTATTCATTTGCCAAATATTTCCTTATATGACATTCTTTTTCATTTCCCAATAAATCCATTTTATAACTCTATTTATTTTCTAAATAAACATTTCCTTTTTTATAACTCTATTTATTTTCTAAATAAACATTTCCTTTTTAATTCTATTTGTAAATGTTTTACAAATATTTCCTTTCCTCTTCTATTTGTAAATGTTTTACAAATACTCCCTTTTCAATTCCATTTGTAAATGTTTTACAAATACTCCCTTTTCTATTCTATTTGTAAATGGTTTACAAATATCTCATTTTCAAATCTATATGTAAATGGTTTACAAATATCTCCTTTTCAAATCTATTTGTAAATGTTTTACAAATATTTCTCTTTCTATTTTATTTGTAAATGTTTTTATAAATATTTCTCTTTCTATATTTGTTTTACAAATAATTTCCTTTATAAAATCCCTTGATTTTATAAATATTCCTTTATATAAAATCCTTTGATTTTATAAATATTCTATTTCAGTATACAGTTTGAAATCTTCCTTCTATATAAAATATTTCAATTTTATATAATATTTTATTTCAATATAGTTACTGAAATTTTCCTTTTTCATCCTAGGGTTTTCTTACGGTATTTAAAATACCAAACAACAGTGATCGATATAATTCAAACACACATAATCAACAGCAGATTATATATCACATCATATATCACAATATATGAAACAAAACAGTATTTTATATATTAAGGAACCCAGTTGGGTCCCTCCAACCTGTTTCCCTGCATCACAGATGTTAAACAATATAATTAACATCGATTTCATTTCACTATGAAATATTCTGCTAAACAGAATCAATATTTGATTAACGATTTATATATATATCGTTATCTAAAATTTCAACAAATACATAAGCAATTCAACCAAACAGTTAACACACAACAATCAACAGATAATTATCAGTTCTAAGAATACATTATAGAAATATAACTATTCAGAGTTGGTGAGTTTTACTCACATTGGACGATCATCGTTAATAACGATAACCATCTTTGATTCTGACGGACAATTTATTTTGCTATAAATTGTAATGGACTCCAATCCACTCCCAGTCAGTTCCATCGTGTAGGTGTCGTCCATACGATCCCAACAAATCTTGTTTCATCCATTTCTGATATCGTATAGTCAAGTTATAATATCGACAAGTTCGAGTAATTTTTAATTAAATTAAAATTCCAAATTTAATTTAAATTCTTAGGCTTACTTTCAAAACCCAGGCCCATACCCCATCTCCGATTGAACCCGCTTGTTCCTTCTTCTCCCAGTAAGAAACATGCGACCTCCTCCTCCACCATTCGTCGTTCTTTACTGGCCCCGTTCTCCCTCCACACTCCGTCGTTTCCAAAGCCTTGACCTCCAAACAACTCGTCGACCAAAGCTCAACCTCCCTAACTCCTCCACGCAACACTCGATCACCTGAAGGTATTTGCATCGACTGGCCCCCACTATAGTGGTAGCGACACCTTCAGTGTCGAATCCCCTCAAAATTCCCAAGCAAGGTGCAATACTCGATGCTAAACCCGAATCCAAGGTCGGAAACCCAATTCGATGTTTATCTCACCCAAAACTATGAACTCTAGCAAGTCGCTTCATATTTTTAGCGAACTGAAATAGGTTCGAATGCTGTAAAACCCATATACGCTCGAAGAGCTCATCACTAGGAATCTAAAAACACATATATTTAGATTTTAGGATTTTCTTTGGTTTTGTTTTTGATTTTAGAACTTGGGAAATATTCACGTTTTGATTTTCTGTGGTGGCGGCTTAAGAGAACTATTTTATAGCGGGGATCATTTTCTTGTGCGGTTGAGAAAGGGAATATGTGGCCTTGTTTAGGTTCACTAATTAGTTAGAATATTTTTATTTTTATTTTATTTATATATTCATATGAGTCTTTAAAAATTCCTGTGATCACTTATGATACCCAAAAATCACGAAAATGGACAGGCAGCTACAGTTCGACATTACGGTCCCAACGAAACCGGTTTCGTCGAATTCCAACTTCGTTTGCCTACACAGCATATTTTTAAAGGTCCAATTATCGATTGTTTTTCACATTAAAATCTCCCACGGCTACATACTGACTTCAAAAATCACAGAAATTGAAATCTAACAATAATTTGACATTACGAACCAACAAAATTAGTTTCGTCGAATTTGGAGGTCGTTTGAAAAACTGGCTATATATTTAAAAACATTTACATTAAATATTTAAAAATAAATATTATCGTATATCTTCCCAATAGAATATCATACAGCACCAATTGGATTTATAACTTTATATTTCCAATTTCCTAGTTTTATCGATATTCGATTTATATTTAAATTCCTTTTATAAATCGTTATAAATTATAAAGGAATTCCATAGCGACTTTTCTAAAATTTGATTTGGACATAAATCAAAATCTACACGACGAAATCCCGATTTTTCTCTTTCATTTGAAAAATATACTTCACCAGCTCCTAACTTTCTTGTTTTACAGAAATCCGATTTAAAACGGCTTCTGTATATTCGTTTAAAGTTCGAATCGCCAAATTACGAACTGCAGCGCCATTTCGAGCTCGATTATAATTGTATTATAATTCTACATTCAAATTTTCGTTTATATAATATATTCATTATTCGGATTCAATTCCAAACTGAATTATATATATTTTAAATTGTCCAGTTCACATTATATTGTCAATTCACTATTTCTGACTATTTCAGAAATTAAATATATTATTTAATTATTTCATTAATTAAATATTCAATACAATTTAATTAAATAACCATTTTCACTATTTAAATAATTAATAAATTAATTATTATATCTCTAAAATACGGGTCGTTACATTCTTCCCCACTTAAAATAATTTCGTCCTCGAAATTGCTAAGGTAGAAAACAAACCCTATTAACTAGTTAAAAATTATTTGTTTACTTCTTAACTTCAGTTTTAACTGAATCCATTAATTTTAATTAAAATACTAATTCATTTCTATCAACGAATATTTTCAAAAATTCTAAAAAAAATCAAACACCTTAACTTTTCAAAAAATTTCGCCAACACCTCCTTTGTACTGGTCAATTGGTACAACTACAATTCACCTCTCTGGGCCTTCTCCATCACAAAAGAAAATCAAATAGCCAAGCGGCTTGCCAAATCGGCTCATAAATCTCATGCTTATATCAAATATAAACTTGTACCTTTTTGTCGGACATATCAAATTTATCACTTCCATCTGCTATTAATTCAGCATGTACCAATGTTATCCCAACCAAACTCCAGTCAATTCATTCTCGACCCAAATCATTCGCTTATACCAAGGTCGAATTTCATTTCATTACCAAGTTTCACTTTGATTCCAAACTCTTAACTCCACTAATCTGGTTCCATTTCAAATTCCGATAACATAAATCCAAATTTTTCGATAACATTCTAATCCAATTCATCTTCAATTTGCTTTTGCACACATTCAGTTCAATTTCCACTTAATCGGCTTTAATTCAATTTCAATTTGCTTTCCACAAATTTTTATTTAAATTTGTTTTTAATTCAAACAGTATCTTCCTGGGAGTTTGTGACGACCCCAAAACCTCGTGCGGCGGTGTTAAGGGTAATCTTTGGAATATAACACATAAACAGAAACAGTAGAACATAATTTAAATAAATACACCAGATAAGGTACAAATAATACACTGGATAAACATAATCATCAGAGTTACACAGTACACAGGATCATACTTAGTACAAATACAGTCCAGCTATACATAAATGTCTACAGCGGAAACAAACATAATATGTACAATAGGAGCTGAACAGCATAAAAAGAGATAAATGATAGATTCCATCTTCAGCTCCAGCTATCCAGAAAGAGCCTGCTAAAACCTGAACACAAGGCTGCCCATGTAGAAAAAGGGGTACCGGAGTTTGCAAGTGAAACAAACTACGAGTCAGTCATGGGATAATATGAGAAATCTACTTTACACATTTTATAATATGGCTAATCACAGGACCACGCCACTTTCGCGAAACGGGTTTACTCCATTGGGTTTCCAGTGCTTTGAAACAAGTAAATCTTTTAAACATCGCAATGCTTTTTATAAAAATGAAGCCATTATAAGACTTAGTTCCCATCACACAATGCAACGCAAACCGAAGGATAGAGTTTTTACCTTATAATGGCCAAAATATGCTTGATACGAATAAAACAAAAGTATTTGATATTATTACTAGTGTTTATATGTTTCAAAAACAACTTCAAATCATAAGTATCAATCATAGACGACATTAATGCCCCATACCACTATGTCGCCATATATAGGTATACAATCAAAACCGCAAAGTCACGTATTTGGAAATTGGATTTCTGTCATGAACCGAGGCCAGGGATCGTCCTCACCGCTTCGAGACAATCTAGCCTACCATGTCTCGGGATCAGAGCTTGAGTGACCCTTGGATTGTCAGGGCCGGTCCACTCAATGTGGATTAAACTTAAACCCTGGACACTGCGTTCCCCCACCCTTTGGGGTGAAAATGAGCCCAATGACACCATATCTGAGGAGGCTCGCAACAGAAACAACCACAAAGGTGAAAATAATATAAATGTCAGCCAGTTTAAGCACTGACACCACCCTAGCTAGAAGGAAACGCATGCCCTTCCTGAGGTCCCCTCCCGTTTCTGGTTCATACCGGGTGTGAGGCTCGCGAATTCACGTTATACACAAAGCTATGCCACACATACCGTGCTTTGATCATCAACCACAAGACTTTGCTTTTCAACAGAAGCCTTGATCATCTGCTGCTTAGGCGTGCCATACAGGCAATTCACGTTATGCGACTGATTTCTATCGATATATAACCTCTAAGCTCGTACGTCTCAGAGAAGGGCGTTAAGCAAGAGAATAAATTCTCCGCCGCCAAACAAATATATATTTAATAGAGATCAATCAGCACAGAACAAAATCCAATGTCGGACACACAGTCCATTTGCAAGTTCGTTATGGGTCTGAACGAAACCGGAGGCACTATATACCTCGCATACCCATCGATCTCCACGTACGTCTGGACGATCACCACTTATTATCTATATTTCGGGTTGCCTCTCAATCAAGACATCAATTACCATCCAATCGAGGTGAAGATCTCCGGTCTTCAACCACCATCTTCATCATCGACTTCTTATCGCTGATCAATTATTTGAAATGAGAATTAACTCGGCCTTTTCAAATAATTCACGTATATTTAGAATTTAAATCAATTCATTTCAATGGTTAAATTATTCGACAACAATTCACGCCAAACACATTCAACCATCAAATATCACATAAACCGAGAAAATTCATTTTATTTCCATTACATATCGTTTATAATAGTTTATCACGATTTATCGCTATTTTTATTTATATAAAAATAGTCATTTCATTCAAACGACGCTTCAGGCCATAATGCGACCGTGGCGCTGTTTTTCTTTAGATTTGATTTACACATATCTGAAAATCTAACCATTGGATCTTCACCAATTTTATATCATTAGAAAGATCTTTTCAAAACGAATCCAACTGTTTCAGTTTTGGGAAAATCCGACGGTCGGATCTCCCGGTACACTCGTTTGAAGTCTCGATTTCAAAATACGAACTGCAGCGTCGTTATTCGATTTAATTTAATTATATATATATATATATATATAATTGATTCTGGCGCTGTTTTTCTTTAGATTTGAATTAAACATTCTAGACAATCCATTCGTTGGATTTTCACAAAGTGGATATCGTTGGAAAGATATTTCCAAAGCGAACCCAACAGTTTCGGTTTCGGGAAAATCCAATGGTCGGATCTCCTGCACTAATCGTTTGAAATCACGGTTTCAAAACACGAACTACAGCTTCGTTATTCAATATATTTTAATTAATTATATATATATATATATATATAATCGATTCTTCGACTTCAAAACCATTTTTACTTCACATATTTGATAAAAACGATATTTTTATCCAAAAGATATTTATTTCAACACATGAATTTTGTTTACTTTATTTCCACACAAGAATTTCTATTCAACACATGAATTTTATTTATTTTATTTCCACACAGGAATTTCTATTCAACACATGAATTTTATTTCAGCATTCAACACATGTATATTTTCTATAGTTTATATGTATATAATAAAAATGTGATTTTTATTGGAAAACAATTTATTTCAAAGCACGATTATTTTATATAGTTTGTATATATAATAAAAATGTGATTTTTATTGCAAAACAATTTATTTCAAAACACGATTATTTTATGTAGTTTATATGTAAGGTAAAAATGTTATTATTGTCTTTCAAAGAAATTATTTAATACACTAACTCCATTCAACACATTAATTTATTTCAACACATGAATTTCTATTCAACACATAAATTTTATTTCAACATTCAACACATGACTTTAATTTCAACATTCAACTCATGAATATAAATCAAACACAGAAATATTTCATAAAATTTCGGCAGCATAACGGCAGGGTAGTTATGTAATAACCCGGAAATCCGAGCCAATTTAAAAATTTTATTTTGGCAATTTTAGTGAATTTTGAATAATTAAAATGAATTATTTTAAATAATCGCGATGAGAAATTTATTTTGAATATAATTCGAACGTATATATTTATATAGATCGTCGTTAGAACATAAATAATTTATTTTAATTATATAACGAGCCTGAAATGGCGCGGTAGTTTGAAAATTCAATTTCGAATTTCAATTGAGTGTACAGGATTCAAAATAAACCGGATTTTGACAAAACCAAAAATATTAGAGTCTATTTGAGAATATCTTTCCAACGAATCCGAAGAATCAAAATTTCATAGCGGGAATCAAAAGATATGTCCAGTTGAAAATTCAGAATAGTCGCTATGGAATTTTGGCCCTTAAAAATAGCCATTTTGCAAACGACCTCGGTTTTCGGCAAAACCACTTTTTTTGGATCTGTGATGTCAAGTTATTGCTAGGTTTCAAATTTCGTAATTTTTCGAATCAATATGTGAGCGTGGCAAAGGAAAACGCATTTGACCAGTTTCGGTTGATTTTAATCGACTGGAAAATGGCCATTTTTCAAATGGTCTCAGAATTCGACGAAATTAGTTTTGTAAGGACCGTATCGTCACTACGAAGCTAGAAAATATTTTTTGGGAATTTTTAGAGTTCATATGTGGCCCCGGTAAAATAAAATGTGCGTTCGAATTCAATATATAGAGTTATATTTCGATTTTGACGAAAACAGATCGAAACGATCGAATCAGCCTACGATAAATATCCCATTGTGTTCGGAATGGGGGTGATTAGCTAGGGACGGCAGTCGGTGGGTTCGATTTTGAATTCGAAATAAAAGTTTGCTTTATAGAATAAATAAATAAAATAATATAAAAAAATTCAATAACCCCCCTCTTTTCTCTTTCCTCATTCACGTTCAAAGTAAGAAAAAAACCCCAAAAGGGGGAAATCGCGCCAGGCGATCGTCGAAGTCGGGCCCCCCTTCTGAGTGCGCCGCCGCCTCCTGGTGGCGCGTCGCACCGCCAACCACCCCCTCACTTCCCCTCCTCCTCTCCCTTTCCTCCCTCTCCTCTTGAAACAGACGCAGCCCCCCTCACAAAACCGCCCTCCGCCTGTCAGAGCTCGGACCCGCTTGCGTGGAAGATTGGAGGTGGCTCCATTGACTCGAGGCGCACCATGTGGGGCCATCTGTGCCACCCTGTTCGAGGCTCCGCCATCAGTCCCAGAGCTGCTGCTCCATGCAACTTGGTGTGGCCAGATCCAAAAACGGTGAGCTTCTTTTCTCCTTTATTCATTAGAATAGATTTTTAAATATAAAAGGAATATATTTTTAAATATAAAAAGAATAGATTTTTTTAAATGTAATGAAAGATTATATTTTTATGATAATAAAGTTATGATTTTTATAGTGAAAGTGAATGAATAAAAATATAATCTTTATAATGAAAACATCGTGTTAAAGATGCGATTTTTATCATCTTGAAAGCGAAGTAAAATATATATAATTTTTATAATGAAGTAGGGATATAAAAAAAATATGATTTTTATATTATAGAAAGAATAAAAATATGATTTTTATATTATACAAAGAATAAAAATATGATTTTTATTTATGTAGAGTAATAAAAATATAATTTTTATTATATTACTAGCGGTATAAAAATAGAATTTTTATCCATATAGAGTGAATATAAAAATGTGTTTTTTGATATATGTAGTGGCTACGGACAATGAAATTAACAAAAGGCGAGCACGACGAAGATTTCTACATAAGAAGAGTTGTGGCGTTTGGTTTAGCTAGTCGGTGAGAACTCCTCACCTTTTATTTATTTCTAATTTGAAATATATACTAGGATGCATGCGGTGTTTAGTAGCACCCGACACCCGTCGTACACAGACCATGGATGGCTTGTTTATTTGATTGCTATGTTGTGAAATTTGATTGTGTGATGTGAAATGAAATAAAATATTTTATAGTGGAAAATATTTTATAGTTAAAAATATAATTTTTAACGTGTATATAAAACAAATATTTATAAACAAATCGGACGATTTGTTTATATACACTGATTTGACCGATATTGATTGGAACGATAAATTTTACACATCGCCCAACTGCACAAATAAAATCTGTGTTTGATTGTTGGAAACCCCACATGGGTGTTGGGATGAAATTGGACATACACTAATCACAATAATTAGTTGTATGTCGATCGATTGATTGACAGGCTGTTATAAGCGTTGAATATTTATATTTGATGCTTATACAATGTAGAATGCACTCTAGATAATGGTTGATGATTTATCGTTGCTATTATATACATGTGTTGTAGGGAATCCATATAATTAACGTTATATGGTAATTGATTGGGCTTCATTCCAATTTGGAAAATAGAAAGAAAATTCATTTGCTGAATTGTAAATAAAATTCATTTGTTGAATTGTAAAGAAAATTCATTTGTTGAATTGTAAATAAAATTCATTTGTTGAATTGCAAATAAAATTCGATTGTTGAATTGTAAATAAAATTCATTTGTTGAATTGTAAAGAAAATTCATTTGTTGAATAGAATAACGAAATTATTGAAATATATAAAGCCGTGTTGATTAGATTGACTCCATTTTGACGTGAACGTTATTTATATCGATTTTATTCAGTTTTCAATGAATATTGAAAGTGATTTGAAATTCGAATTAAATTGAATAGATTTGAAATTCGAATTAAATTGAAGTGATTTGAAATTCGAATTAAATTGAATAGATTTGAAATTCGAATTAAATTGGATAGAATTGAATTCGAATTGAAATTGAATAGAAATGAATTCGAATTGAAATTGAATAGAAATGAATTCGAATTGAAATTGAATAGAATTGAATTCGAATTGAAATTGAATAGAATTGAATTCGAATTGAAATTGAATAGAAATGAATTCGAATTAAATTGAAAGGAATCGAAATTCGAATTAAATTGAAATTGAATTGAAATCGATTTGAAATGAAATTAAAACGAATTTATATTGAAAAATTCAATCTTGATTTGAAATTGAAAAGGAAGTTGAAATCATTTTGAAAATGAATTTAAAACGATTTATAAAATATGTTTTAAAAGGAAATCGACGAAATATATATATATATATATATATAATATTATATATATATATATATAATGGCCTGAATAGAACGCGTCGCGCTGCGGCAGTTCGCGAATTTCGACCATTGACTTCGAATGGATATTACGGGAGATCCGACCTTCGGATTCTCCTAAAAGCAGAACCGTTGGGTTCGTATCGAAAAGAGCTTTCTAACAATATTAGAAATTAGAAATCTAACGGTTGGATTTGGAATTATGTCCAAATCAAATTGGGAAAAAGTCGTTGTAAGTGCAGTTCGATGGCCGTTGATGGAAATCGACTGTACGGGCCTTGATAAAATTATTAAAAATAGTAATAATTTGTGTAAAATCATAAGAAATGATTTGTGAAGAATTGGGATGAAAAAATCCATATTTGAAAAGATAAAAATAGTTTTTCATCGAAATGAACTAGTTTTGGACTAGAATTATAATTCTATTTATTTTTAAAATAAATAAAGTGGATTTGAAATGGTTTCAAAGGTAACCAGAATTTCCAATAATTGAATTGGAATGGATTTGAATCGAAATTGTCTTTGGAATATTTCGATGTTGGATTTCGTTATGAAACAGATATGGTTATGGGAATTTGAAAGACATATTAATATCGTTATTTCCAATACGATATTTTTGGTCGTAGAATTTGATATTGAATACAAGCCGATATATTTTCTATTCAGAGCCTTGGATTTAGTATCAAATGTGATTTGGGTTTGTCGTGAATGGTGTCTTCATTAACATTGTCCTTAAACCCAGTTGAGAATAAGATTAAATCTTTTATTTAGATTTAATGAAGTGTACCAATTAAATAATATTTAATTGGAATTGAATCGGTACTAATTTTTGGGTTTATCATGAACAGTGTTTTAAATAACACTTGTTCTTTAACCCGATAATTAATGGAATGTGATTTTGGGTTGTCGTGAACGGTATCTTCAATAATACTGTTCTTAGACCCAAAGGAGTTAAGAAAATCAGAAACTAACTGGAGACTAGTTAAGTTGAATGGTTTCTAGGGTATTGATCTGATGTTGGTTTCGGCCTTCGGGGTTAATACTTAGGGAATTGCTCACTTGCTAATTTACGGTTAGGGACTGATTGAAATGTGATGTGATTTTGGGGTTTATCATGAACCGTGTTTTAAATGACACTGGTTCTTTAACCCAGTCAAAGATTAAAACTAAGTGGAGTTTTAATGAATCTTTAATTAGATTGAAAAGATCGAGAATGGAGTATCACCATTTTTACTCCAGACGGTAGTTAAATCTTTAATTAGATTTGAACGTGAAATGGTAATTGAATTTACCGATAACACCGTGGTGTTAGATATGAAGTATGACCAGTTTTACTTCGTGGGATAAATAGGTTGGGATTGAGAAATAAAATAAATAATTACTTCGGTGTGGTTCGCTAATCCCGACTAGTTTGAAGTGATATTCAAAGGAAGAGCAAAGAATAAATTTAAAAGAATTTATCTTTGATAAAATTAACGGGAACCTTTCCCTAAGAATGTGAAATTTAGAAACTAACTGTAGGTTGCCTAAGATGAATGGTTTTCTGGGTATTGATCTGATGTTGGTTTCGGCCTTCGGGGTTAATATTTGGGGAATTATTCTCCTGCCAATTTACGGTTAGTGACTGATGAATTGAAATGAGGCGTATGTTGTGTTTGTGTAACACTTGTTTATTATATACGCGAGTTATTCAGAAAGACCGGGTTTACCCCATTCTAAATAACAGATTCGACGATTAGTCGAAGATGAAGACGGTGGCCGAAGACCAGAGGTCTTCACGTCGTTTGGATAATTACTGATGATCTTGATTGGGCCGTACACCCAAGAGGAGGGAATCAGTTGGTGATCGTCCAGACGTACTTGGAGATCGATGGATATGCGAGGTACAAGGTGCCTCCTGTTTCGTTCAGACCCAGAACAGACTTGTAAATGGACTGTGTGTCTGACATTGGATATCATTCTGTGTGATTGATGGATATCGGTTGCATGGAGTGGTTTGCCTGTGTGGCATGCTAAGATGCAATTGATCAAGGCTTCTGTTGAAAAGCAAAGTCTTTTGGTTGATGATCAAAGTACGGCCTTTGTGGCATAGCTTTGTGTAGCGTTGATTCGCGAGCCTCACACCCTGGTGGTGAATCAAAAACGGGAGCAGACCTCAGGGAGGACATGCGTTTCTTTCTAGTTAGAGGTGGCGTCAGTGGTTTTACACGCCCTGATGAGTTTGACTTATGTGGTTGTTGCTGTTGCGAGGCGCCTCGGATATATCGGTGACTATGTGAAGCCGATGGAGTCATTCGTTGGCTCATTTACGCCCCAAAGGGCGGGGAAACGCAGTGTTCAGGCATTTTAATCCACATCGGTGGACCGACCCTGTTGCTCCAAGGGCTCACCTGAGTCTGGGTCCTGAGGCTCAGGCTAGAGAGTCTCGAATCGGTAGAGGACTATCTTTTGCCTCGGTTCACAGATGGAAATCCAACTTCCAATACGTGACGTTTCGAATTTAGTTGTAATCCTATATATGGCGACATAGTGGGATGGGGCGCTCATGCCGCCTATGATTGATATTTATGATTGTATATAAAATCAGAAACTAACTGGAAACGAGCTAAGATGGGTGGTTTCCTGGGTATTAGTCCGATGTTGGTTTTGGCCTTCGGGGTTAATACTTAGGGAATCGTTCTCTTACTAATTTGCGGTTGAAGTCTGATTAAGAATTAAAACATGAAATTCAGCGTATCAAGCATTCTTTGGCTATTATAAGGTAAAAACTCTATCCTCCGGCTTGCGTTGCATTGTGTGATGGGACCTGGGTCTTATAATAGCTTCATTGTTCTTTATTTAGCATTGCGCTGTTTTTTATGCACTGGTATTCTTGGGAGGAAACCCGTTCTGTGTTATACGGCATGGTCCCTTGATTTACCTAACTTTAAAATAAAGATTAATAACTGTTTTAGTTCTCACACCAGTCACATGACTGACCTGGAGTTTATTGTTTTAACCTAAACTCTAGGTGCCCTTATTTTGACACGGGCAGCTAGTAGTTTTGGTTTTGCAGATTTATATTCACAGGATCCTGGTTTACAGCTGGAATGATATCCGGAAAGCTCTGTATCCGTATATCTCCTTCAGTTGTGTATTGTATTATTTTTCCGCTGCGATGTATTTAAATGTAATTTAAATCTTGATATTTTCTGTGTAATATTTATTCATACTCTGTATATTCTTGTATTCTGATGGAATTGTTGTAATAAATAATGAAATGTTCTTCTATCTGCGTTCCTTTGTGTGTTCTCAAAGTGTCCGCTCTTTCCTTACCGGGGAGTTGCGGGTTACTAGAAGTTAAAACTGGGACCGTCCCTAGTATGGCTCCTCGCTCTACCTTAAAGCCTCGCAGCTTTTGACAATGGGGATTTCATGCATCTAGTTCGCACGCAGGCGGCATGTTTTTTTTTCTTTTTCCACAAACTAATCCTATGTGGTTTCAACCAAATCATTCTCAACCTCCAACGGGTATTTTTCAACCACAATCAATCAATTTCAACCACAAACAATTCTAATCAACCATTCGCTATCAACCAATTTTCACACCAATCACAACCAATAAATATTGTCCATGGTTTGTGGACGAGGGGCTATATATATAAGTATATTTCACTTCACTTCAATATCATTTCAATTTATTTCAACGCATATATAATTTTTACAATGCATATATAACTTATACATCGAACGTACAACTTATACAACGCTTACATGAGGTGTACAATGCTTATATAACTCATACATTGACTATATAATTTATACATCGTCATTTTCCATATCGTTTATAATTTAGAAGTCTCACATTGGGTTCCACTCCACCAAAAATTGCAGAAGGCTCAGAAAAATATCCATCTCTTCTAGAATTTAGAAGGCGTCCACACGAGTCCAATGTCTCTTGTGTCACCGAATTTCATCAACAAACGAAAAAGATATGATTTTTACAGTGAAATCATAAACCGTAGCGCTTTAAAGTGCTATTAAACAGTTAAAATAAATTCAGTTGTTACCTTTCTGAAATCGTACATTTCAATTTGCCGGGGCCACATAATGATGCTAAAAATTCCCGAAAAATATTTTCTAGCTTCGTATTGAGATACGGTCCCAACAAAACTAGTTTCGTCGAATTCTGAGACCGTTTGAAAAATGGCCCTTTTCTGGTCGATCCAATTTAATAGAAATCGTCCAAACACATTTTCCTTTTCCATGCTCACATACTAGCTTCAAAAATTATGAAATTTGAAAGCTAGCAATAATTTGACATCCCGGATCCAACAAAAGTGGTTTCGTCGAATTCTGAGGTTGTTTGCAAAATGGCCATTTTCACGGGCTATATAAACTCTATAGCGACCTTTCTGAAAATTCATTTGGCCATAACTTTTGCTTACCGCTACGAAACTTCGATTTTTTAGATTCGTTAGAAAGATATTCACTAACAGATTTAAATATTTTTGGTTTCACTAAAATCCGTTTTGTTTTGCTCTCGGTACAGTCAGCCAAAGTTTGAATTCAAATTTTGAAACTACCGCGCCATTTCAGGCCTTGTTTATAATTAGAAATAATTATATTCATTTTCAAACATCGATTCAAACTTACTTTTCGTCGTCATTATTTAAAATATTTATTTTAAATATTTTAAATTCACTAAAATAGCCAAATTAAAAATTTTAAATTGGCTCAGATTTTCCGGGTTGTTACAATCTCCCCCACTTAAAACTTTTCATCCTCGAAAAGGAACAAAGTCGAAAGTGGATTCATTAACCAACTCTACTTTCAATCTGGCTTCCATTCTTCAACTTTTCAGTTTATAAGAATTCTCAAATTCTTCAAAAATTTGGCTAACACCCTAAATTTTCGAAAAATTTCGCCATAACCTCCTTTGTACGGGGAGGGGTTTGGAAATTTATTGGGCCGTATTAGGTACCCAATAAATCCTAATAAGCATGCACATATTTATAAAGATATATTCCGATGTCCACATGGGAGTGCGTATAGATCATAACTTCAAAGAATAAATTCTCGTCACCCTATAAATGGTTTTTGTGCCTTAATGACCAGAGAGACGTGTTTATTGTCTTCTCCAGACCCGTGTGGGGTTTTTATTAATCTCGCAATTTACCGTTACATTTTATATGGTCCATATCAGTCATCAGTTCAACCTGTAATATATAGTCATCGCCATACAAGCCTCTCGCTCATATGGTAAATCTTCAACCTCGTCACACAAGCTCCAAATGCTCATGTGGTATATGATGAAGTATGCCTATCTACAAGAAGTATGCCATGTAGTGTAGTTCAAAATTAATTGTTACTATCCTATGGCGACATTTATTATTACACACAGAACAACCAGCACTCCGCATCCAATGGCATTCGCAGGAGTTGATACAATAATAAAATTGCGCATCCAACTCATTAAGGTTTACCTATTTGTCGGGCATGCAAATAAATTCTTTACTCAACAGCTAATCCATTTACCTGTTCAAACATATATAATGCATATATATATATATATATATATATATATTTCTATCTATTTTTAAATCAGTTCAATACGCTATTTAATTGCATAGATTTACACTTCATTCATTGATTAAATTAACTATCTTTCTAATAATTTAATTAATCATATCCACTATCACACAACACAAGCAACAATCAATTTGTTTTTAACTTTTCAAAAATCTACCTTTTTATATATTCAAAAATCCTATTTCTAAAACCAGACTATATACAAATACGTTATTTATAAACATATAACACTCAACTCGTTCTGGGGCACTTCTGACCCCATCTCTAACGAGTTATTCTGATTCTGCTATATTCATACTAGGACATTACTGATCCTATCTATAATGAGTTATTCGTCCTAGAACACTACTGGTTCTATTTCTGACTAGTTCGTTAATATGTTATATTCTAGAACTAAGCTTAACCAAAGCTCTGATACCACGTTGTGACGACCCCAAAACCCCATACGACGATGTTAAGGGTAATCTTTGGAATATAACACATAAACAGAAACAGCAGAACAGAATTTAAATAAATACACCAGATAAGGTACAAATAATACACTTGATAAACATAATCATCAGAGTTACACAGTATACAAGATCATACTTAGTACAAATACAGTCCAGCTATACATAAATGTCTACAGCGGAAACAAACATAATATGTACAATAGGAGCTGAACAGCATAAAAAGAGATAAATGATAGAATCCATCTTCAGCTCCAGCTATCCAGAAAGAGCCTGCTAAAACCTGAACACAAGGCTGTCCGTGTAGAAAAAGGGGCACCCGAGTTTGCAAGTGAAACAAACTATGAGTCAGTCATGGGACTGATATGAGAAATCTACTTTACACATTTTATAATATGGCTAATCATAGGACCACACCACTTTCGCAGAACGAGTTTACTCCATCGGATTGCCAGTGCTTTGAAACAAGTAAATCTTTTAAATATCGCAATGCTTTTTATAAAAATAAAGCCATTATAAGACTCAGTTCCCATCACACAATGCAACGCAAACCGGAGGATAGAGTTTATACCTTATAATGGCCAAAATATGCTTGATACGAATAAAACAAAAGTATTTAATATTATTACTAGTGTTTATATGTTTCAAAAACAACTTCAAATCATAAGTACCAATCATAGACGGCATTAATGCCCCATACCACTATGTCGCCATATATAGGTATACAATCAAAACCGCAAAGTCACGTATTTGGAAATTGGATTTCTGTCATGAACCGAGGCCAGGGATCGTCCTCACCACTTCGAGACTATCTAGCCTACCATGTCTCGGGATCAGAGCTCGAGTGACCCTTGGATCGTCAGGGCCGGTCCACTCGATGTGGATTAAACTTAAACCGTGGACACTGCGTTCCCCCGCCCTTTGGGGCGAAAATGAGCCCAATGACTCCATATCAGAGGTGCCTGATAACAGCAACAACCACAAAGGTGAAAATAATATAAATGTCAGCCAGTATAAGCACTGACACCACCCTAGCTAGAAAGAAACGCATGCCCTCCCTGAGGTCCCCTCCCATTTCTGGTTCATACCGGGGTGTGAGGCTCGCGAATTCACGTTATACACAAAGCTATACCACACAGGTCGTGCTTTGATCATCAACCACAAGACTTTGCTTTTCACCAGAAGCCTTGATCATCTGCTGCTTAGGTGTGCCACACAGGCAATTAAAGCTATGCGACTGATTTCTATCGATATATAACCTCTGAGCTCGTACGTCTCAGAGAAGGGCGTAAGCAAGAGAATAAATTCTCCGCCGCCAAACAGATATATATTTAATAGAGATCAATCAACACAGAACAAAATCCAATGTCGGACACACAGTCCATTTGCAAGTTCGTTCTGGGTCTGAACAAAACCGGAGGCACTATATACCTTGCATACCCATCGATCTCCAAGTACGTCTGGACGATCACCACTTATTATCTATATTTCGGGATTCCTCCCAATCAAGACATCAGTTACCATCCAACCGAGGTGAAGATCTCCGGTCTTCAACCACCGTCTTCATCATCGACTTCTTATCGCCGATCAGTTATTTGAAATGAGAATTAACTCGGCCTTTTCAAATAATTCACGTATATTTAGAATTTAAATCAATTCATTTCAATGGTTAAATTATTCGACAACAATTCACGCCAAACACATTCAACCATCAAATATCACATAAACCAAGCAAATTCAGTTTATTTCCATTCCATATCGTTTATTATAGTTTATCATGAATTATCGCTATTTTTATTTATTTAAAAATAGCCATTTCATTCAAACGACGCTTCAGGCCATAACGCGGCCGTGGCGCTGTTTTTCTTCAGATTTGATTTACATATATCTGAAAATCTAACTGTTGGATCTTCACCAATTTTATATCATTAGAAAGATCTTTTCAAAATGAATCCAACGGTTTCAGTTTTGGGAAAATCCGACGGTCGGATCTCCCGGTACACTCGTTTGAAGTTTCGATTTCAAAATACGAACTGCAGCGTCGTTATTTTGTTTAATTTAATTATATATATATATATATATATATATATATATATAAATAATCGATTCTGGCGCTGTTTTTCTTCAGATTTGAATTAAACATTCCAGACAATCCATCCGTTGGATTTTCACAAAGTGGGTATCATTGGAAAGATATTTCCAAAGTGAACCCAACGGTTTCGGTTTCGGGAAAATCCAATGGTCGGATCTCCCGCACTAATCGTTTGAAATCACGGTTTCAAAACACGAACTGCAGCTTCGTTATTTGATATATTTTAACTATATTTATATATATATAAATAATCGATTCTTCGACTTCAAAACCATTTTTACTTCACATATTTGATAAAAACGATATTTTTATCCAATAGATATTTATTTCAACACATGAATTTTGGTTATTTTATTTCCACACAGGAATTTCTATTCAACACATGAATTTCTATTCAACACATGAATTTTATTTATTTTATTTCCACACAGGAATTTGTAACAACCCGTATTTTCAATAACCTGTAATAACATAAATCGAGGCAGAATTTAATTCTAAAATGGGAATCAAGGGAAACGGGCTATGCCATTGTGTTCGTCTCGGAAAAATACGCGAAATAGAGTCCGAGTTTTCGAAAATCGGAGTCCGTATGACCAAGATATGGCCTCGCGAAGTTTCACGAAAATTCCCAAATTAAAGTATACTTAATTAAGTGAAATGGGTTGTGTAGATATATATATATATATATTGATATATATATATATATAATTGAAAATTTAATAAATAAATATGCAAAAATGCTCAAAACAGCGAATTGGGAGAGGGGAATAACCGAACCGGCCAATTTTTGAAGTCGACCCGAGCCAGCTGGGTCGACTAGGGGTTAATCCAGGGTGTTTGGCTGTCAACCCGTGGGCCGATTCGCTCAAGTGCAGATTTTGCATTTGAATGGTTCTCATGGTCCATCTTTAATCTAAAGGCCCTAGATGGTTCCTACACTTGACTTCTTCCCCAAGACATGCTTTGATGGCTTGGATTGAATCTAGGGTTAATCCTATGGCCTAAAACACTTGCCTAATCTATAAATAAGACCCTAACCTACCCTAATTCATTCATAATTAAACCTAGTGACTAAACTATGGCAAAATGCTAGCTCTCATGGCCTCCACTAATTTTATGAAGAGGGTTGCATACTAATCACTCTCTAATCAACTTCTAATCCCTTCTTAGCATCTTAATCTTCTTCATTTGGTGTTCAAAGTTGCTAGTTGTGAGTTTCTATCACTTTGATGATCTTTTGGTAAACTAATTAGATGAGATGTGATGAGATTTATGGTTTTGTATGTGGGTTAATGAGCTTTGAATCATATGATATGATGTTAGCATTAATCTTATGTTTATGCATGTTGAGTATGTAAGCTTATGCAAGTTTAATATGATGTATGTTATGTTTGCATGATGCTAAATATGCAAGTTGTGGGCTATATAATCATATGCATGCTATGCAAGTTCATGGTAATATGCTATGCAAGTTACATGTTTGTTAATATGCAAGTTACATGTTTGTTAATATGCAAGTTACATGTATGTAAATATGCAAGTTACATGTTTGTTAATATGCAAGTTACATGTTTGTTAATATGCAAGTTACATGTATGTAAATATGCAAGTTACATGTTTCTTTATATGCAAGTTACATGTTTGTTAATATGCGAGTTACATGTATGTAAATATGCAAGTTACATGTTTATTAATATGCAAGTTCATGATGACACATTATGCAAGTCTATAAGCTAATATGCAAGTTTGTTATGCAAAATGAATATGTAAGTTATGTGACATATTATATGCAAGTTATGTGACATGTTATGCAAGTTCATATGCAAGTTATGTGTTTGTTAATATGCAAGATGGCACCTTTGAAACATGTTTATTCATATGCAAGTTGACACCTTTTATATGTGTTATATCATGAACGAAATTACGTGGGAACGATGAGGTAATTAAATGCATAAGTTAATAAGATTGTGTGAAATTAATATAATTATGCATAACACAAAATAAATAAACATAGTATGAGAATTTGCCTATTTGGTTAGGTGTACCCATACTATGTGTTGGGAATTTACCTATTGAGTTAGGTCTACCCCATGGGAATTTACCTATTAAGTTAGGTCTACCCATGTTAAGAAAACTTGATTAATTAGGGATAATTAATATAAAATTATGAGGGTGATTAATTAGGTGTAATTAATTGACTAAGACACGAGGTTGGACTCAGTTGTAGCGTAAAACTGCCCGGACCCAACCGGCTTAACCAGTTGCTACAAATGTTAGCCCAATGTGAGAGGTCTTAGGCACAAACTAAATACGTAATTAATGTAAAGACACGAGGTTAGACTCTGTTATGACATAAGGCTGCCCGGACCCAACCGGCTTAACCAGCGGTCATAAAAGACAGTCTAATGTGAGAGGTCTTTACAAAGGTTACGTTCTTAATTAATTAATTAAGAAACACTTAACCACATTAGCATGTAGAGGGACATGAGGGGTTAAGTGGGTGCCTCGGGTGGCATGAGAAAATCTAGTGGTTGCCTTGGGTGGCAATAGAAAATACGATTAGAATACTTAACCAAAATAGAACATGTAATTAAAACATGATTAAAGGGTTAAGTGGGATATACTAGAAAAAGGGACAAGCTTAGGTGGGTAGCTTGTGGAGGCCCATTTCAACCAGTAACCCATACGTATCTTTGTGGGCTCGACCCATGTCGAGGACGGGACACGCATACTGGGCTTGACTGTAAGAGGCAAACGGGTTAGCGGTGGCAACGCAAGTCCAACGGGCTTCATATGCGTGAGTGGGCCCGGGCTGGTAGGTAAGCCGTTGTTGCATCGAGTAGATATAAGCCGTGCACCTTTAGTTTCATCAGGTTGCCACATTGGGGAATGATACATCCCACGGTGGGGCCAGCACGGGTATCTACGTTAGGGAGCCGATCGAATGGGAAGTAGTGTGTACACCTAGTGGATTGTAGGGCCCCGTGGCGCCTACTTGGTCACCTAGGGGTACGCAGGTACTAATTAGTAAATTTTATAAGTCCTTGGGTGGGATCAACCTTTAAGTTAGGAACGACTGGTGTGGTGCAGTTTAGTAATTTACCTTAGGGAGGGTAGATGCGTCTTTATCCTTTATCTTCGTTTAGTTGACTGCTTAGGGTAGCCATTCATCCCTATATGTTACCGTATATCAGTTTATGTCTTCTCTGGTTACTTTAACGATTGTATTGTTAAAGTTATAGGACTCGCTCAGACTTATGTCTGACCCTGTTGTTTTTATCTTTTTCCCAACCCTCAGGTCCTACGGTGGATCCTAGCAGTAGTGGAGCTTGATCGGATTGCTGTTCCAGTCTTTAGGAGCTTGGATAGATGTAAAGCTCCAGTTATCCAGTTATCTTTTCTTTTGTTTGGCTATTGTATGAGAGTGGGATTATGTACTTCTTTATTTTGATGGATATTGTACTTGACCTTTATTGTGGTTTTATGATGTAACCAGACATGTTTTACTTCCGCTGTTATGAGATGATGTTTTAAAATTTCAAGTACTATTTATATCTGTCTTGTTGTAATTTTTCTGTTCTATATTCACTAAAATACTCCACCGATGCTATGGCATTCCCTTAGTGAGTGATCATAGCGGGAGTGGGGTGTTACACGTGGTATCAGAGCTTAAGGTTACCAGAACAGATAAAATTTTTGAGAAAAACTACTTTCTAAGAGTATTTTCGAAGAAAGTATTTTTAAAAGCATGTCTTCTAAGAGAAAAAGTTTTTGAAAAAGAAAAGCATAATCCCCAATAGCCATATCTTTATCTTTCGGAATCTCCTTTTTGAATCTTTCCTCTTTCGTTTCAGCATGGCTGAAGATCTTAACATCCCGGAGGGTTTAGTTATACCACTATGGTATAGGAGGTTGCAAGAGGCTAGGGCCGCGGCTGCGGGTCCGGCCAATGCTACTACACCAGAGACAACCGCTCCTCCTCCTTAGCCTAGAGTGGATAATTTTGCTAAGGTTTGCAAGGAGTTCAAGGCTATAGGAGGAAAACCTTTTCTTGGTTCAGAGACTTTCGTAGAGGCTAGAGATTGGCTTAAGGAAGTGGAAGAGTTGCTAGATATCTTTGAAGTGGAAGAGGGAAAGAAAGTCAAGTTGGCGGCTTGGTTAATGAAGGGAGAGGCCTCATTCTGGTGGGAGGTCACTAATGGAGAACGCCCTGTTGACTCTTGGGCAGATTTTAAGCAAAGGTTTGGGGCTAAGTTTCTCTCAAGGGCGGAAGAGAATCTGTTTATGGAGAAGTTCTTGAATTTGAAGCAAGGGAATCTCACGGTGAAAGAATATGTCAACAAATTCAATCAATTAGCAAGGTTTGGCATAGAGTTGGTGAATACACCGGAGAAGAAGGCTTTGAGGTTCGTTAGAGGCTTGAACGAACCATTGCAAGGAATAGCTATGACTCACATTCCTATGGGGGCCACTTTTGAGAAGCTTGTCTACATGGCACTTATGCATGAGGATGATAAGAATTCTAAGGCACCAGAGAAAAAGGGGGATCAGAAGAAACCGCAACAGCAACAACAAGGCAAGGGCGGAAAAGGCAATGGTGACAAAAAGAAGACGAAGAAGAAGTGCTTCAATTGTGGAACACCAGGACACCTCAGTAAGGATTGTCGCAAAAAGAAGAAGACCGGTTGCTTTCATTGTGGTGAAGCAGGGCATCTTGTGAAAAACTGCCCAAAGAAGGGGCAGAAGACGGGGTCTACCTCAGGAGGCCAGGTGCAAGCTCTTATAGCACCACCTCAGTCAGGGGGGCAAGTTCAGGTTCTCTCAGTTCCACCGATTCAGCAGAGAGGTAGAACTATTTCCGTTGAAAGTCTGGTTTTTCTGTTTGATCATCCAGTTCGTACTTTGTTTGACTCTGGCGCATCGCATTCTTTTATCTCATCATCGTTAGTTGAGTCACTGCACTTAGACACCAGTCTAGTTGATGATCCCTTGGTTGTCTCAAACCCAATTGGGGGCTCCATATATCTGTCTATGATATGTTTGGGTTTGAAGATTTCTATACTTAGCGTTGAGTTTAGATGTGATGCTTTTGTATTGGGCTTCACGGGCTATGGGTTGATCTTGGGCATGGACTGGTTATCCAGTAATGGTGCCGTTCTTGATTGCGAAAGGAGAGTTGTCAGGCTCATGACCCGCTTGGGTAACACTCTCGAGATCTCTTGCAATCCCATGGAATCTGTTTTGCTAAGTTATCTTGAATCGCTCGATGCTTCGGTCGAAAGTTTGTGTTCTGTCAGAGTAGTCCGGGAATATCCGGATGTGTTTGAAGAAGTAAAGGGTTTGCCTCCGAAGCGGGAGATAGATTTCCGAATTTATTTGGTGGATAATGCCAAACCAGTGTCTTTGCCAGTACGCCACATGGCTCCTCGTGAGAGAAGAGAACTTCATAAGCAAGTAGGGGAGTTGCTTGAGAAGGGGTTCATAAGGCGAAGTATATCGGAGTGGGGAGCTCCAGTAGTGTTTGCCACGAAGGCGGATGGGTCCCTCAGACTTTGTGTGGATTATAGGGAACTTAATAAGCTCACGAAGAAGAATAGACACCCATTACCGAGGATAGATGATCTCTTTGATCAGTTGGTTGGCGCGTCAGTATTTTCGCAGATGGACTTAGCTACAGGGTTTCATCAGTTAAGAGTGGCGGAGGACAGTATAGAGAAGACTGCTTTCCGGACTCCGGATGGTTTTTATGAGTGGCTAGTGATGCCATTTGGGTTGACAAACGCCCCCGCATACTTTGTTGATCTCATGAGTAGAGTGTTCAGAGAGTATCTGAATAAGTTTGTAGTAGTTTTTGTGGATGACATCTTGGTCTTTTCCAAGAATGAAGAAGAGCATGCCTTACATCTCAAGGAAGTGTTGGAGACTCTTCGATCGCATAGTCTTAAAGCTAAATTCTCTAAATGCCATTTTTGGAGAAGAGAAGTGCGATTCTTAGGGCATGTGGTCTCTAAGGAAGGGATAGCTGTGGATCCCGCAAAGATAGTATCTATCCAGGATTGGAAAGTTCCTAGAAATGCTACCGAGGTAAGAAGTTTCTTGGGGTTGGCAGGATATTATAGGAAGTTCATCAAAGACTTCGCGAAGATATCAGCCCCATTAACCCGCTTGACGAAGAAGAATCTGGTTTTCTCATGGGATGTAGATTGTGATGATGCTTTCCGACGGTTAAAGAGAGCTTTGACCACCGCTCCAGTTTTAGTGCTTCCAGATGGGAGTAAGCCGTTTGTTGTTTATACCGATGCTTGTGGAACAGGATTAGGCGCAGTCTTGATGCAGGAGGGAAGGGTAATAGCCTATGGAGGGAGACAATTGAGAGTGCATGAGAAGAATTACCCTACCCATGATCTAGAGTTGGCCGCGATTGTTTTCGCACTTAAGTCTTGGCGCCATTATCTTCTTGGTGAGAGATTCGAGTTGTTCACCGACCATAAATCATTGAAGTACTTATTCTCTCAGAAGGATTTAAACTTAAGACAGCAAAGGTGGATGGAGTTCTTAGCATCCTATGATTTCGAGATAGCGTATACCCCTGGTAAGGGTAACGTGGTGGCAGACGCCTTAAGTAGAAAAAGGCTATCTTTGAGTCCATTGTTCGTGGAACGACGAAGCTTGGAGTTTCTTTCTTTGTTTGACTTCAGACCTTCTGTTGATTTTGTACCTGGTTTGTTGGCATCCTTGGAGGTTAGACCTACTCTTTTGAGACGGATTGGCGAGGCTCAGCGAGACGACCCACAGTTGGTTGTGTTGGTAGAGAAGCTTATAAGAGGGGAGTCGTCCAGCCATTTGGGTAGATACACCATAGATGATAAGGGATGGTTGCATAGAGACGGTAGACTTTGTGTACCGCAAGATGAGGGTTTGAAGAAGGCTATTTTGGATGATGCACATCGTTCAAGAATGACTATTCATCCCGGTGGAGACAAAATGTACCAAGACATGAAGAGAGTTTTCTTTTGGGCCGGTATGAAGAAAGATGTGGCCGAGTATGTGGCTAGATGCTTAGTGTGCCAACAAGTTAAAGTGGAGCAAAGGAAACCCGGTGGGTTGCTACACCCATTGGAAGTTCCACAGTGGAAGTGGGATAGTGTCTCGATGGATTTCATCGACGGGTTACCGAGATCGAGGAAGGGCAATACGGGAATTTGGGTTGTGGTAGACAGACTTACAAAGAGTGCCCATTTTATACCCGTAAAGAGTAAGAGGACCGCTCCATGGCTTGCTTCAGTCTATGTTAGAGAGATTGTTAGATTGCATGGCGTACCATCCAGCATTGTGAGTGATCGAGATCCTATTTTCACTAGTGAGTTTTGGAGAAGTTTGCAAGAGGCGGTAGGGACTCAGTTGTGTTTGAGCACCGCATATCATCCTCAGACGGACGGTCAGACCGAGAGGGTGAACCGTATCTTAGAAGATCTTTTGAGGCTTTGTATCTTGGATTTTGGAGGTACATGGGAAGAACATCTTCCTTTGGTGGAGTTCGCATATAATAACAGCTTTCAGTCCAGTATTGGTATGGCTCCTTTCGAAGCTCTTTATGGAAGGCCTTGTCGATCTCCTACATGTTGGTGGGAATCTACGGATAAGATCTTGCTTGGGCCGGATATGGTTAGAGAGACTTCAGAGAAGATTGATTTAATTCGAAAAAGGATGAAAGCAGCGCAAGATAGACAGAAATCTTATGCGGATCGGAGAAGGACGGATCTTGAGTTTGAGGTTGGGGACATGGTTTTTGTCAAAGTATCTCCATTGAGAAATGTTGTTCGCTTTGGGTCCGTAGGGAAGTTAGCACCGAGATTTGTTGGGCCGTTTCCTATTAAGGAAAGGATTGGACGGATGGCATATAGGGTGGAGTTGCCCGACAGACTTAGTGGTGTTCATGATGTATTCCATGTATCACATTTGAGGAAGTGCTTACATGAGACCGCGGAGGTGGTAGAGCCGAGCTTGCTTAGAGATGTAGAGGTAGAGCGTGATGCGACGATTCGACGAGCTCCTACTCGCATCCTTGGGTCAGAAACTAGGAAGTTGAGGAACAGAGAAGTTCAGCTAGTTAAAGTGCAATGGGGAGATGACGAAAGCAATGCTACTTGGGAGACGGAAGCAAAGATGCGTTCTTTGTATCCATTTCTTTTTGAGAGTATGTCTTTTAACTTCTCCTTTATTGCTTGTCTAGTACTTATCTTATCTTTAGTATATCCTCTCGCTAATACCTATGACCTTTAGATAGGGTAAAACCTATGGTTGAGACATGTGTTTGAAACATGTTATGGTTGATGGATGCATATGGATGCAATTGTTTGCTAGTGGTTGCTCGTGGATGCATATACACACACATTAGGCACTAGATCGGCTCAGTCACTTCATGTTGCATATTGCATAAATGGATGTGGTAGTTAGATTGATGGATGTATCATGGCTGTGTTATCATATGGATGATGCATTTTTGTGTATGGTTGTGCACGCATGTAGAAATTTGTATGTGTCAATAGGGTTTCGCATACATATTGGATGCATGGCACTATCATGGTTTGCATTAAGGAGGTTTACTATATCAGTAACCGCCTGATTTTCGCATTAGGTAAGTACATATACACACACTTTTGCATATATCCATCCAGCATTTAGAATCTTGTAAGGACAATGATTGCTCGTGGATGATGCTTTGAGTAGATGGATGATTGGATGGTAGGATACGTTCTTCCTAACTTGAAGATTTCGGGGACGAAATCCTTTAAGGAGGGGAGAATGTAACAACCCGTATTTTCAATAACCTGTAATAACATAAATCGAGGCAGAATTTAATTCTAAAATGGGAATCAAGGGAAACGGGCTATGCCATTGTGTTCGTCTCGGAAAAATACGCGAAATAGAGTCCGAGTTTTCGAAAATCGGAGTCCGTATGACCAAGATATGGCCTCGCGAAGTTTCACGAAAATTCCCAAATTAAAGTATACTTAATTAAGTGAAATGGGTTGTGTAGATATATATATATATATATATATATATATTGATATATATATATATATATATAATTGAAAATTTAATAAATAAATATGCAAAAATGCTCAAAACAGCGAATTGGGAGAGGGGAATAACCGAACCGGCCAATTTTTGAAGTCGACCCGAGCCCGTTGGGTCGACTAGGGGTTAATCCAGGGTGTTTGGCTGTCAACCCGTGGGCCGATTCGCTCAAGTGCAGATTTTGCATTTGAATGGTTCTCATGGTCCATCTTTAATCTAAAGGCCCTAGATGGTTCCTACACTTGACTTCTTCCCCAAGACATGCTTTGATGGCTTGGATTGAATCTAGGGTTAATCCTATGGCCTAAAACACTTGCCTAATCTATAAATAAGACCCTAACCTACCCTAATTCATTCATAATTAAACCTAGTGACTAAACTATGGCAAAATGCTAGCTCTCATGGCCTCCACTAATTTTATGAAGAGGGTTGCATACTAATCACTCTCTAATCAACTTCTAATCCCTTCTTAGCATCTTAATCTTCTTCATTTGGTGTTCAAAGTTGCTAGTTGTGAGTTTCTATCACTTTGATGATCTTTTGGTAAACTAATTAGATGAGATGTGATGAGATTTATGGTTTTGTATGTGGGTTAATGAGCTTTGAATCATATGATATGATGTTAGCATTAATCTTATGTTTATGCATGTTGAGTATGTAAGCTTATGCAAGTTTAATATGATGTATGTTATGTTTGCATGATGCTAAATATGCAAGTTGTGGGCTATATAATCATATGCATGCTATGCAAGTTCATGGTAATATGCTATGCAAGTTACATGTTTGTTAATATGCAAGTTACATGTTTGTTAATATGCAAGTTACATGTATGTAAATATGCAAGTTACATGTTTGTTAATATGCAAGTTACATGTTTGTTAATATGCAAGTTACATGTATGTAAATATGCAAGTTACATGTTTCTTTATATGCAAGTTACATGTTTGTTAATATGCGAGTTACATGTATGTAAATATGCAAGTTACATGTTTATTAATATGCAAGTTCATGATGACACATTATGCAAGTCTATAAGCTAATATGCAAGTTTGTTATGCAAAATGAATATGTAAGTTATGTGACATATTATATGCAAGTTATGTGACATGTTATGCAAGTTCATATGCAAGTTATGTGTTTGTTAATATGCAAGATGGCACCTTTGAAACATGTTTATTCATATGCAAGTTGACACCTTTTATATGTGTTATATCATGAACGAAATTACGTGGGAACGATGGGGTAATTAAATGCATAAGTTAATAAGATTGTGTGAAATTAATATAATTATGCATAACACAAAATAAATAAACATAGTATGGGAATTTGCCTATTTGGTTAGGTGTACCCATACTATGTGTTGGGAATTTACCTATTGAGTTAGGTCTACCCCATGGGAATTTACCTATTAAGTTAGGTCTACCCATGTTAAGAAAACTTGATTAATTAGGGATAATTAATATAAAATTATGAGGGTGATTAATTAGGTGTAATTAATTGACTAAGACACGAGGTTGGACTCAGTTGTAGCGTAAAACTGCCCGGACCCAACCGGCTTAACCAGTTGCTACAAATGTTAGCCCAATGTGAGAGGTCTTAGGCACAAACTAAATACGTAATTAATGTAAAGACACGAGGTTAGACTCTGTTATGACATAAGGCTGCCCGGACCCAACCGGCTTAACCAGCGGTCATAAAAGACAGTCTAATGTGAGAGGTCTTTACAAAGGTTACGTTCTTAATTAATTAATTAAGAAACACTTAACCACATTAGCATGTAGAGGGACATGAGGGGTTAAGTGGGTGCCTCGGGTGGCATGAGAAAATCTAGTGGTTGCCTTGGGTGGCAATAGAAAATACGATTAGAATACTTAACCAAAATAGAACATGTAATTAAAACATGATTAAAGGGTTAAGTGGGATATACTAGAAAAAGGGACAAGCTTAGGTGGGTAGCTTGTGGAGGCCCATTTCAACCAGTAACCCATACGTATCTTTGTGGGCTCGACCCATGTCGAGGACGGGACACGCATACTGGGCTTGACTGTAAGAGGCAAACGGGTTAGCGGTGGCAACGCAAGTCCAACGGGCTTCATATGCGTGAGTGGGCCCGGGCTGGTAGGTAAGCCGTTGTTGCATCGAGTAGATATAAGCCGTGCACCTTTAGTTTCATCAGGTTGCCACATTGGGGAATGATACATCCCACGGTGGGGCCAGCACGGGTATCTACGTTAGGGAGCCGATCGAATGGGAAGTAGTGTGTACACCTAGTGGATTGTAGGGCCCCGTGGCGCCTACTTGGTCACCTAGGGGTACGCAGGTACTAATTAGTAAATTTTATAAGTCCTTGGGTGGGATCAACCTTTAAGTTAGGAACGACTGGTGTGGTGCAGTTTAGTAATTTACCTTAGGGAGGGTAGATGCGTCTTTATCCTTTATCTTCGTTTAGTTGACTGCTTAGGGTAGCCATTCATCCCTATATGTTACCGTATATCAGTTTATGTCTTCTCTGGTTACTTTAACGATTGTATTGTTAAAGTTATAGGACTCGCTCAGACTTATGTCTGACCCTGTTGTTTTTATCTTTTTCCCAACCCTCAGGTCCTACGGTGGATCCTAGCAGTAGTGGAGCTTGATCGGATTGCTGTTCCAGTCTTTAGGAGCTTGGATAGATGTAAAGCTCCAGTTATCCAGTTATCTTTTCTTTTGTTTGGCTATTGTATGAGAGTGGGATTATGTACTTCTTTATTTTGATGGATATTGTACTTGACCTTTATTGTGGTTTTATGATGTAACCAGACATGTTTTACTTCCGCTGTTATGAGATGATGTTTTAAAATTTCAAGTACTATTTATATCTGTCTTGTTGTAATTTTTCTGTTCTATATTCACTAAAATACTCCACCGATGCTATGGCATTCCCTTAGTGAGTGATCATAGCGGGAGTGGGGTGTTACAGAATTTCTATTCAACACATGAATTTTATTTCAACATTCAACACATGTATATTTTCTATAGTTTATATATATAATAATAAAAATGTGATTTTTATTGCAAAACAATTTATTTCAAAGCACAATTATTTTATATAGTTTATATATATAATAAAAATGTGATTTTTATTGCAAAACAATTTATTTCAAAACAATTTATTTCAAAACACGATTATTTTATATAGTTTATATATAAGGTAAAAATGTTATTTTTGTCTTTCAAAGAATTTATTCAATACACGAACTCCATTCAACACATGAATTTCTATTCAACACATGAATTTTATTTCAACATTCAACACATGACTTTAATTTCAACATTCAACACATGAATATAAATCAAACATAGAAATATTTCAGAAAATTTCGGCAGCATAACGGCAAGGTAGTTAAAACCGGGACCGTCCCTAGTACGACTCCTCGCTCTACCTTAAAGCCTCGCAGCTTTTGACAATGGGGATTTCATGCATCTAGTTCGCACGCAGGCTGCATGTTTATTTTTTTATTTTTTTCCACAAACTAATCCTATGTGGTTTCAACCAAATCATTGTCAACCACCAACGGGTATTTTTCAACCATAATCAATCAATTTCAACCACAAACAATTCTAATCAACCATTCGCTATCAACCAATTTTCACACCAATCACAACCAATAAATATCTTCCATGGTTAGTGGACGAGGGGCGTATATATATAAGTATATTTCACTTCACTTCAATATCATTTCAATTTATTTCAACGCATATATAATTTTTACAACGCATATATAACTTATACATCGAACGTATAACTTATACAACGCTTATACATGAGGTGTACAATGCTTATATAACTCATACATTGACTATATAATTTATACATCGTCGTTTTCCATATCGTTTATAATTTAGAAATCTCACATTGGGTTCCACTCCACCAAAAATTGCAGAAGGCTCAAAAAATATCCGGTCTCTTCTAGAATGTAGAAGGCGTCCACATGAGTCCACTGTCTCTTATTTCACTGAATTTCGTCAACAAATGAAAAAGATATGATTTTTACAGTGAAATCATGAACCGTAGCGCTTTAAAGTGCTATTAAACAGTTAAAATAAATTCAGCCGTTAACTTTCTGAAATCGTTCAAAACTAGGTTTAGCTTTTTCGATTAATCCACGAAGCTATAGCACGATCGGACCATACAGCGTTGAAGAGGGACGTGGGCCGCACCTGCGCCTGGTGGTGGCGTGGGGTTCGGTGGTCGGAATTTGCCCCAACGGCGATAGAAAGCCGCCAACTTCCCGAGCTCGATTCGAGCTTAATACTCCACGAAAAATTTCAAACTTTATATGGATGTGAAGCCCATGAGACGATCTACAAAAACCTTAACTGGGGCATGTGATTTTGGTGCGTGGATTCGGAGAAAATGAGGAGAGGAGTGAAGGCCTTTCCATCGTTTATCGCGAGCGTGGAGAGAGGAAACAGAGAGAGAGAGAGAGAAATGAACGGCCAATCAGATTTTTTTTACTTTTATTTATATATTTTTAAAATTTTAAAATACCCCTTATCTCATATGGTCTCCAATCCAAACCCAACGACTGTCGTCCCTAGCTAAATACCCCCATTCCGAACACAATGGGATATGTTTTGAAGGCCTATTCAACTGTTTCAGTCAGTTTTCCTTCAAATTAAAATATAAAACATTCAATATTTAATTTGAACGTACATTTCAATTTGCCGGGGCCACATACTGATGCTAAAAATTCTTAAAAAATATTTTCTAGCTTCGTATTGACGATACGGTCCCAACAAAACTAGTTTTGTCGAATTCTGAGACCGTTTGAAAAATGGCCCTTTTCTGGTCGATCCAATTTAATAGAAATCGACCAAACACATTTTCCTTTGCCACACTCACATACTAGCTTCAAAAATTATGAAATTTGAAACCTAGCAATAATTTGACATCCCGGATCCAACAAAAGTGGTTTCGTCGAATTCTGAGGTCATTTGCAAAATGGCCATTTTCACGGGCTATATAAACTCTATAACGACCTTTCTGAAAATTCATTTGGCCATAACTTTTGCTTCCCACTACGAAACTTCGATTTTTCAGATTCGTTAGAAAGATATTCACTAACAGATTTAAATATTTTGGGCTTTACTAAAATCCGTTTTGTTTTGCTCCCGGTACAGTCAGTCAAAGTTTGAATTCAAATTTTGAAACTACGGCGCCATTTCAGGCCTTATCTATAATTAGAAATAATTATATTCATTTTCAAACATCGATTTAAACTTACTTTTCATCGTCATTATTTAAAATATTTATTTTAAATATTTTAAATTCATTAAAATAGCCAAATTAAAATTTTTAAATTTGCTCAGATTTTCCGGGTTGTTATAGAGTTTTAAACAGCTTTGCTTTTCTCAAAAGTCAAACTTTCCTTTTTAGGATTTAAAACAACTTGTTTTTCTAAACAATTTCAAAACAATCTCTTCGGTAGTAATCCGCCACTTACAACTCGAAAATGAACACCGATGATGTCCGGATCAACATCGGAATTTATTTTCCAGCGACCGAAGTGAGTTCAATATTATATCACTTTCAAAACCATTTCTAAACATTTCTATTTTGAAATCAATTCAAAACATCATTTGCAATGCTTTAAACAATCTAAAATCTCCCAAGATTTTAAAATTCCCATATATATAATCCAAATCCGTTTACAATCACTTTTCCAAATTTTGGGAATTTTTATTCCAATTCTGATTTAAATTCAGATTTAATTCATTTCATAACACTTATACGAATTCTGATTGGTTATTTACATAACCATTTCGCATTTTAAAATCTTACTCGATTATAATTACAACCAGTATATCCATTATATTATAATCACTCCGATATAAATCCTTTATATCAAAATATAATTTGGGTAAAATTATTTCGTTTACCCTCTTTTCAAAACATACTATGTCGGTTCATCGTATTCAAGTGTTTAGTAACTCCTATCGATACAGTGGATCAAACTGATCGACCAGAAATTCATAAGCCACTCAATCAATAAATCTCCACAATAGAAAACAAATTTTTATATCAAATAATAAATACGTTCACTCGTATATATACACTCAAACTCAATCTAGGGTATTGCTAACCCTATCTCTACTGATTCACGCCACAGAGCCAAGGTAATTCACTTAACCTTAAGCTCTGATACCAACTGCAACGTCCCGGAAAAAGTTGATCTTAGTTATCCGATATACAACACATATCGAGCATCCAAGGATCGAAAATACCAGTAGTTAATGAAAGAAATTAGAGGGTGAGGAAAGATAAGATAGAAACTTAGAATAGAAGAAGAAGAAGAAGAAGAAGAACACAACATCAGAGTAACACGAACCTCACAGCGGAACGAATAACATATAATATATATCAAATTTTGAAATATAAATCTGTACTTGAATATACATATCATTTCCAAAGTACAGCACTTACAACACAACGGAAATAAACAATAGCTATATGATCCTGAAGCCTCCTTCTCCAGCTCTTCAAGTATCTGTAAATCCCGACTACTTGACTGCCCTCACAAAATTGGGCACCCAAGAGTTTATGGAAAACCAAAACAAAATAAACTCTGGGTCAGTCATGGGACTGGTATGAGTTAGACCATGTCGTATAACAGAACAGGTTTTTCCCTTATTAGAATCCAAATAATCTTTATATCAAAACTCATTGATATTATAATAATGTCTATCAACCACAATATAATAATCATCTAGCAAAAACGCTTTCATCTCACGTTCTACATATATAGTATACAATCAAAACCGCGAGCACTTATTGGGTAAAGGATTTCCAACCATGACAAGGTATGGAACCACTTTCACTAGTGTACCTCTAGAGAGGAATACACTGGGTTCAACAAGAACATCATGCAACCCGGCCACATATACCGACCACTCATTTCGCTTGAGTGTATCGAATGTATATCACCAACGGTTGGGACCAGCAACTGTTTCCCATCGAACAGATTAAAGAATGAAATGAATATCTCTAGATAAGTGATTATACACCCTAATGGGAGCTACCCACATAGCCATGCTGCCTGCTCGATTTTTGTCATTTACCGGATGTGAGGCTAGAAGCTACGCTTATATTTTGCATGCCACATCTTCATTCACTTAGAATGTCACATCGTCATACCCATTAAAATCACAAATTGGTTTATCCAAAAATAACATGGGTATACAGCTAAGAGAAACGAATTCCTCTGCCACCAAACGTGAATACGTTTGAGGTGATCAACTTACGCGATCTATTAGATATACTCTGTCAGACCTTCTTCCATACAAGTTGTCCTGGGACTGGACAAACCGAAGGCACTATTCAGTACATCCATCTTAGGCAATCTTTACCTAAGATTTATACAACAGCCCTTTCACTTTACTCCGTCTTCAATTATCTTTGGCATATATGATTCGCAACGCTTATGCCAATACTGAGTGGTTCTTCGGATAATAATCCAACCGGTCTCTCCATATTAACAACGTTAAAATGATCAAAACTTTGATAGTCCGTGATTTAACTATCAAAGAAAAACACGTGTGCAAACAATGATATTATTTCCAGGTGGAAATTATATCGATCAATCATCATTTAACATTTCTCTCTTTAGTTCATTAATTTACTTATCTTATGTTTCCATATATTATAAATTCTTATTTTCTATTATCAGAAAACATTCCTGATTCTTATTTTTGGGAAAAACATTTCCAAAACTCCTTTACTGGATTTAAACTGATGTTTAAATCAAACATCGCCATGCCAACTCAAACCATTTACTAAATTCACTTAACCATCATTCACTATCAAACCTTACCATTCCTTAGTTAAGAAGGAAGTCAATCAAGTTGGGGTATAATTACCTCTCAGACCTTAACTGAACAACGTTTTAACTTCGAAATAGTCAAAATTTATCTTTTAAATCAATAACAAACTTCCTTACGTAACTCTCTTTCGAATAAATCTATATTCGATAACTCTTTCCTTCGAATAAACTATATTCGATAATATCTCTTCGAATAGCCATATTCGATTTACTCTATTCAATTAACACTATTCAATTAACTCTAATCGATTTACTCTTATCAGTTAGCTATATTTGATTAACTCAATTCTATTAACTCTATTTGATTAACTCTATGGGATTAACTCTATTTGATTAACCCTACTGGATTAACTCTATTGGATTAACTCTATTCAATTAACTCTAACTAATTTACTCTTATCAATTAACTCCATTCGAATAAACTATATTCGATTAACCCCTTTCCAATAACTAATATTCGATTAACCCCTTTCGAATAACTAATATTCGATAACTCCTTTTGAATAACTAATATTCGATAACTCCTTTCGAATAACTAATATTCGATAACTCCTTTCGAATAACTAATGTTCGATAACTCCTTTCGAATAACTAATATTCAATAACTCCTTTCGAATAACTAATATTCGACAACTCTTTTCGAATAACTAATATTTGATAACTCCTTTCGAATAACTAATATTCGATAACTCCTTTCGAATAACTAATATTTGATAACTCTCTTCTTTGAATAACCTTATTTGATAACTCTTTCTTCGAATAAAACATATTCGAATAACTCTAATCCGAATAACTCTAATTCAATTAACTATATTCGTTATAACAAATATTCGACTAACACTTGTTCGTTAACTCCATTCGAATAACTCTAGTTCGATTTAACTCTAATCGATTAACTCTAACTGATTAACTCTAACTAGTTAACTCTAACCGATTAACTCTAACTGGTTAACTCTAACTGATTAACTCTAACTGATTAACTCTAACTGCTTAACTCTAACTCTAATCGATTAACTCTAACTCTAATCGATTAACTCATCTAACTCATTTTGATTAACACATTTTGATTAACTCCTTTGATTAACTCTACGTCCATATTCAGTTTCAAATATCGATGTTGAAATCGATTCTTACTTCTCTGTATAAGTCCCGACTTATATATTCTATTTATCCAATGATAAATATTTTATTAAATTTATAAAATATTATTTATAAATTAATCTTCTCAATCTATTGGTTACAACAGATTCTATTTAAAATCTTTGCTTTAAGTCCATATCATGTTATACTCGCGTGCGAAGTACGGGTCTAAACTTTCCTGATGTAAAATTCGATTCATTTGCCAAATATTTCCTTATATGACATTCTTTTTCATTTCCCAATAAATCCCTTTTATAACTCTATTTATTTTCTATATAAACATTTCCTTTTTTATAACTCTATTTATTTTCTAAATAAACATTTCTTTTTAATTCTATTTGTAAATGTTTTACAAATATTTCCTTTCCTCTTCTATTTGTAAATGTTTTACAAATACTCCCTTTTCAATTCCATTTGTAAATGTTTTACAAATACTCCCTTTTCTATTCTATTTGTAAATGGTTTACAAATATCTCATTTTCAAATCTATTTGTAAATGGTTTACAAATATCTCATTTTCAAATCTATTTGTAAATGTTTTACAAATATTTCTCTTTCTATTTTATTTGTAAATGTTTTTACAAATATTTCTCTTTCTATATTTGTTTTACAAATAATTTCCTTTATAAAATCCCTTGATTTTATAAATATTCCTTTATATAAAATCCTTTGATTTTATAAAAATTCTATTTCAATATACAGTTTGAAATCTTCCTTCTATAAAAAATCTTTCAATTTTATATAATATTTTATTTCAATATAGTTATTGAAATTTTCCTTTTTCATCCTAGGGTTTTCTTACAGTAGTTAAAATACCAAACAACAGTGATCGATATCATTCAAACACACATAATCAACAGCAGATTATATATCACATCATATATCGCAATATATGAAACAAAACAGTATTTTATATATTGAGGAACCCAGTTGGGTCCCTCCAACCTGTTTCCCTGCATCACAGATGTTAAACAACATAATTAACATCGATTTCATATCACTATGAAATATTTTGCTAAACAGAATCAATATTTGATTAACGATTTATATATATATCATTATCTAAAATTTGAACTAATACATAAGCAATTCAACCAAACAGTTAACACACAGCAATCAACAGATAATTCAGTTCTAAGAATACATTATAGAAATATAACTGTTCAGAGTTGGTGAGTTTTACTCACATTGGACGATCATCGTTAATAACGATAACCATTTTTGATTCTAACGGACAATTTATTTTGCTATAAATTGTAATGGAGTCCAATCCACTCCCAGTCAGTTCCATCATGTAGGCGTCGTCCATACGATCCCAACAGATCTCGTCCAATTCTGATATCGTATGGTCAAGTTATGATATCGACAAGTTCGAATACTTTTTAATTAAATTAAAATTCCAAATTTAATTTAAATTCTTGGGCTTACTTTCAAAATCCAGGCCCATACCCCATCTCCGATTGAACCCGCTTGTTCCTTCTTCTCCCAGTAAGAAACATGCGACCTCCTCCTCCACCATTCGTCGTTCTTTACTGGCCCCGTTCTCCCTCCATACTCCGTCGTTTCCAAAGCCTTGACCTCCAAACAACTCCTCGACCAAAGCTCAACCACCCTAACTCCTCCACGCAACACTCGATCACCTGAAGGTATTTGCATCGACTTGCCCCCACTACAGTGGTAGCGAAACCTTCAGCGTCGAATCCCGTCAAAAATCCCAAGCAAGGTGCGATACTCGATGCTAAACCCGAATCCAAGGTCAGAAACCCAATTCGATGTTTATCTCACCCAAAACCGTGAACCCTAGCATGTCGCTTCATATTTTTAGCGAACTGAAACAGGTTCGAATGCTGTAAAACCCATATACGCTCGATGAGCTCATCACCAAGAATCTAAAAACACATATATTTAGATTTTAGGATTTTCTTCGGTTTTGTTTTTTATTTTAGAACTTGGGAAATATTCACATTTTGATTTTCTGTGGTGACGGCTTAAGAGAACGATTTTATAGTGGGGATCATTTTCTTGTGCGGCTGAGAAAGGGAATATGTGGCCTTGTTTAGGTTCACTAATTAGTTAGGATATGTTATTTTTATTTAATTTATATTGTCATATGAGTCTTTAAAAATTCCCGTGATCACTTATGATACCCAAAAATCACGAAAATGGACAGGCAGTGACATTTCGACATTACGGTCCCAACGAAACAGGTTTCGTCGAATTCCGACTTCGTTTGCCCACACAGCGTATTTTTAAAGGTCCAATTATCGACTGTTTTTCACATTAAAATCGCCCACGACTACATACTGACTTCAAAAATCACGGAAATTGAAATCTAACAATAATTTGACATTACGAATCCAACAAAATTGGTTTCGTCGAATTTGGAGGTCGTTTGAAAAACTGGCTATTTTTAAAGCTCTAAATAACCCTTTTAAATATATAAATATATTTAAAAACATTTACATTAAATATTTAAAAATTAATATTATTGTATATATTCCCAACAGAATATCATACAACTCCAATTGGATTTATAACTTTATATTTTCAATTTCCCAGTTATATCGATATTCGATTTATATTTAAATTCCTTTTATAAATCGTTATAAATTATAAAGGAATTCCATAGTGACTTTTCTAAAATTTGATTTGGACATAAATCAAAATCTACACGACGAAATCCCGATTCTTCTGTTCCACTAGAAAAATATACTTCACCAGCTCCTAACGTTTCTTGTTTCACAGAAATCCGATTTAAAACGGCTTCTGTATATTCGTTTAAAGTTCGAATTGCCAAATTACGAACTGCAGCGCCATTTCGAGCTCGATTATAATTATATTATAATTCTACGTTCAAACTGTCGTTTATATAATATATTCATTATACAGATTCAATTCCAAACTAAATTATATATATTTTAAATTGTCCAGTTCACATTATATTGTCAATTCACTATTTCTGACTATTTCAGAAATTAAATATATTATATAATTATTTAATTAATTAAATATTCAATACATTTTAATTAAATAACCATTTTCACTATTTAAATAATTAAATTAATTAATTATTATATCTCTAAAATACGGGTCGTTACATTTTTCCCCACTTAAAATAATTTCGTCCTCGAAATTGCTAAGGTAGAAAACAAACCCTATTAACTAGTTAAAAATTATTTGTTTTCATTTCTATCAACGAATATTTTCAAAAATTCTGAAAATTTAACTTTTCGAAAAATTTCGCCAGCACCTCCTTTGTACTGGTCAATTGGTACAACTACAATTCGCCTCTCTGGGCCTTCTCCATCCCAAAAGAAAATCAAATAGCCAAGCGGCTTGCCAAATCGGCTCATAAATCTCATGCTTATATCAAACATAAACTTGTACCTTTTTGTCGGACATATCAAATTTATCACTTCCATCTGCTATTAATTCAGCATATACCAATGTTATCCCAACCAAACTCCAATCAATTCATTCTCAACCCAAATCATTCGCTTATCCCAAGGTCGAATTTCATTTCATTATCGAGTTTCACTTTGATTCCAAACTTGTAACTCCACTAATCTGGTTCCATTTCAAATTCTGATCACATAAATCCAAATTTTTCGATAACATTCTAATCCAATTCATCTTCAATTTGCTTTTGCACACATTCAGTTCAATTTCCACTTAATCGGCTTTAATTCAATTTCAATTTGCTTTCCACAAATTTTAATTTAAATTAGTTTTTAATTCAAACTGTATCTTCCTGGGAGTTTTAAACAGCTTTGCTTTTCTCAAAAGTCAAACTTTCCTTTTTAGGATTCAAAACAACTTGTTTTTCTAAACAATTTCAAAACAATCTCTTTGGTAGTAATCCGCCACTTACAACTTGAGAATGAACACCGATAATGTCCGGATCAACATCGGAATTTATTTTCCAGCGACCGAAGTGAGTTCAATACTATATCACTTTCAAAACCATTTCTAAACATTTCTATTTTGAAATCAATTCAAAACATCATTTGCAATGCTTTAAACAATCTAAAATCTCCCAAGATTTTAAAATTCCCATATATATAATCCAAATCCGTTTACAATCACTTTTCCAAATTTTGGGAATTTCCATTCCAATTCTGATTTAAATTCAGATTTAATTCATTTCATAACACTTATACGAATTCTGACTGGTTATTTACATAACCATTTCGCATCTTTATAATCTTACTCGATTATAATAACAACCAATATATCCAATATATTATAATCACTCCGATATAAATCCTTTATATCAAAAATATAATTTGGGTAAAATTATTTCGTTTACCCTGTTTTCAAAACATACTATGTCGGTTCATCGTATTCAAGTGTTTAGTAACTCCTATCGATACAGTGGATCAAACTGATCAACCAGAAATTCATAAGCCACTCAATCAATAAATCTCCACAATAGAAAACAAATTTTTATATCAAATAATAAATACGTTCACTCGTATATATACACTCAAACTCAATCTAGGGTATTCCTAACCCTATCTCTACTGATTCACGCCACAGAGCCAAGGTAATTCACTTAACCTTAAGCTCTGATACCAACTGCAACGTCCCGGAAAAAGTTGATCTTATTTATCCGATATACAACACATATCGAGCATCCAAGGATCGAAAATACCAGTAGTTAATGAAAGAAATTAGAGGGTGAGGAAAGTTAAGATAGAAACTTAGAATAGAAGAAGAAGAAGAAGAACACAACAACAAAGTAACACGAACCTCACAGCGGAACGAATAACATATAATATATATCAAATTTTGAAATATAAATTTGTACTTGAATATACATATCATTTCCAAAGTATAGCACTTACAACGCAGCGGAAATAAACAATAGCTATATGATCCTGAAGCCTCCTGCTCCAGCTCTTCAAGTATCTGTAAATCCCGACTAATTGACTGCCCGTACAAAATTGGGCAACCAAGAGTTTAGGGAAAAACAAAACAAAAAAAACTTCGGGTCAGTCATGGGACTGGTATGAGTAAAACAGTTAAAACAATTTAAGCCATTAAACGATATCCCATAAGACCACGCCGTATAACAGAATAGGTTTTTCCCTTATTAAAATCCAAATAATCTTTATATCAAAACTCATTGATATTATAATAATGTCTATCAACCACAATATAATAATCATTTAGCAGAAACGCTTTCATCTCACGTTCTACATATATAGTATACAATCAAAACCGCGAGCACTTATTGGGTAATGGATTTCCAACTATGACAAGGTATGGAACCACCTTTCACTAGTGTACCTCTAGAGAGGAATACACTGGGTTCAACAAGAACATCTTGCAACCCGGTCACACATAACCGACCGCTCATTTCGCTTGAGTGTATCGAATGTATATCACCAACGGTTGGGATCAACAACCGTTTCCCATCGAACAGATTAAAGAATGAAATGAATATCTCTAGATAAGTGATTATACACCCTAATGGGAGCTACACACATAGCCATGCTGCCTGCCCGATTTTTGTCATTTACCGGAAGTGAGGCTAGAAGCTACGCTTATATTTTGCATGCCACATCTTCATTCACTTAGAATGACATATCGTCATACCCATTAAATTCACAAATTTATTTATCCAAAAATAACACGGATATACAGCTAAGAGAAACGAATTCCTCCGCCACCAAACGTGAAAACGTTTGAGGTGATCAACTAACGCGACCTATTAGATATACTCTATCAGACTTTCTTCCATACAAGTTGTCATAGGACTGGACAAACCGAAGGCACTATTCAGTACATCCATCTTAGGCAATCTTTACCTAAGATTTATACAACAACCCTTGCACTTTACTCCGTCTTCAATTATCTTTGGCATATATGATTCGCAACGCTTATGCCAATACGGATTGGTTCTTCGGATAATAATCCAACCGGACTCTCCATATTAACAATGTTAAAATTGTCAAAACTTTGATAGTCCACGATTTAACTATCAAAGAAAAACACGTGCGCAAACAACGATATTATTTCCAGGTGGAAATTATATCGATCAATCATCATTTAACGTTTCTCTCTTTAGTTCATTAATTTACTTATCTCATGTTTCCATATATTATAAATTCTTATTTTCAATTATCAGAAAACATTCCTGATTCTTACTTTTGGAAAAAACATTTCCAAAACTCCTTTACTGGTTTAAACTGATGTTTAAGTCAAACATCGCCATGCTAACTCACACCATTTACTAAATTCACTTAACCATCATTCACTATCAAACCTTACCATTCCTTAGTTAAGAAGGAAGTCAATCAAGTTGGGGTATAATTACCTCTCAGACCTAAACTGAACAACGTTTTAACTTTGAAATAGTCAAAATTTATCTTTTAAATCTTTAACAAACTTCCTTACGTAACTCTCTTTCGAATAAATCTCTATTCGATAACTCTTTCCTTCGAATAAACTATATTCGATAATCTCTGTTCAAATAGCCATATTCGATTTACTCTTTTCAATTAACATTATTCGATTAACTCTAATCGATTTACTCTTATCAGTTAGCTCTATTTGATTAACTCAATTCTATTAACTCTATTTGATTAACTCTATTGGATTAACTCTATTTGATTAACCCTACTGGATTAACTCTATTGAATTAACTCTATTCAATAAACTCTAACTAATTTACTCTTATCAATTAAATCCTTTCAAATAAACTGTATTCGATTAACTCCTTTCGAATAATTAATATTCGATTAACCCCTTTCGAATAACTAATATTCGATAACTCCTTTCGAATAACTAATATTCGATAACTCCTTTCGAATAACTAATATTCGATAACTCCTTTTGAATAACTAAAATTCGATAACTCCTTTCGAATAACTAATATTTGATAACTCTCTTCTTCGAATAACCTTATTCGATAACTCTTTCTTCAAATAAAATTTATTCGAATAACTCTAATCTGAATAACTCTAATTCAATTTACTCTATTCGATATAACAAATATTCGACTAACTCTTGTTCGTTAACTCTATTCGAATAACTCTAGTTTGATTTAACTCTAATCGATTAATCCTAACTGATTAACTCTAACTGGTTAACTCTAACCGATTAACTCTAACTGGTTAACTCTAACTGATTAACTCTAACTGATTAACTCTAACTGGTTAACTCTAACTCTAATCGATTAACTCTAACTCTAATCGATTAACTCTAACTCTAATCGGTTAACTCTAACTCTAATCGATTAACTCTAACTCTAATCAATTAACTCCTCTAACTCATTTTGATTAACACGTTTTGATTAACTCCTTTGATTAACTCTATGTCCATATTCAGTTTCAAATATCGATGTTGAAATCGATTCTTACTTCTATATATAAGTCCTGACTTATATATTCTATTTATCCAATGATAAATATTTTATTAAATTTATAAAATATTATTTATAAATTAATCTTCTCAATCTATTGGTTACAACAGATTCTATTTAAAATCTTTGCTTTAAATCCATATCATGTTATACTCGTGTGCGAAGTACGGGTCTAAACTTTCCTGATGTAAAATTCTATTCATTTGCCAAATATTTCCTTATATGACATTCAATAAATCCCTTTTATAACTCTATTTATTTTCTAAATAAACATTTCCTTTTTTATAACTCTATTTATTTTCTAAATAAACATTCCCTTTTTAATTCTATTTGTAAATGTTTTACAAATATTTCCTTTCCTCTTCTATTTGTAAATGTTTTACAAATACTCCCTTTTCAATTCCATTTGTAAATGTTTTACAAATACTCCCTTTTTTATTCTATTTGTAAATGGTTTACAAATATCTCATTTTCAAATCTATTTGTAAATGGTTTACAAATATCTCATTTTCAAATCTATTTGTAAATGTTTTACAAATATTTCTCTTTCTGTTTTATTTGTAAATGTTTTTACAAATATTTCTCTTTCTATATTTGTTTTACAAATAATTTCCTTTATAAAATCCCTTGATTTTATAAATATTCCTTTAGATAAAATCCTTTGATTTTATAAATATTCTATTTCAATATACGGTTTGAAATCTTCATTCTATATAAAATCTTTCAACTTTATATAATATTTTATTTCAATATAGTTATTGAAATTTTCCTTTTTCATCCTAGGGTTTTCTTACGGTATTTAAAATACCAAACAATAGTGATCGATATCATTCAAACACACATAATCAATAACAGATTATATATCAAATCATATATCAGAATATATGAAACAAAATAGTATTTTATATATTAAGGAACCCAGTTGGGTCCCTCCAACCTGTTTCCCTGCATCATAGATGTTAAAAAATATAATTAACATCGATTTCATTTCACTATGAAATATTCTGCTAAACAGAATCAATATTTGATTGACGATTTATATATATATATATATATCATTATCTAAAATTTCAACTAATACATAAGCAATTCAACCAAACAGTTAACACACAGCAATCAACAGATAATTATCAGTTCTAAGAATACATTATGGAAATATAACTGTTCAGAGTTGGTGAGTTTTACTCACATTGGACGATCATCGTTAATAACGATAACCATCTTCGATTCTGACGGACAATTTTTTTTGCTATAAATTGTAATGGACTCCAATCCACTCCTAGTCAGTTCCATCGTGTAGGCGTCGTCCATATGATCCCAACGGATCTTGTTTCGTCCGATTCTGATATTGTATGGTCAAGTTATGATATCGACAAGTTCGAATACTTTTAAATTAAATTAAAATTCCAAATTTAATTTAAATTCTTGGGATTACTTTCAAAACCCAAGCCCATACCCCATCTCCTATTGAACCAGCTTGTTCCTTCTTCTCCCAGTAAGAAACATGCGACCTCCTCCTCCACCATTCGTCGTTCTTTACTGGCCCCGTTCTCCCTCCACACTCCGTCGTTTCCAAAGCCTTGACCTCCAAACAACTCCTCGACCCAAGCTCAACCTCCCTAATTCCTCCACGCAACACTCGATCACCTGAAGGTATTTGCATCGACCTGCCCCCACTACAGTGGTAGCGACACCTTCAGCGTCAGATCCCCTCAAAAATCCGAAGCAAGGTGCGATACTCGATGCTAAACCCGAATCCAAGGTCAGAAACCCAATTCGATGTTTATCTCACCCAAAACCGTGAACCCTAGCAAGTCGCTTCATATTTTTAGCGAACTGAAACAGGTTCGAATGCTGTAAAACCCATATAAGCTCGAAGAGCTCATCACCAGGCATCTAAAAACACATATATTTAGATTTTAGGATTTTCTTTGGTTTTGTTTTTGATTTTATAACTTGGAAAATATCCACGTTTTGATTTTCTGTGGTGGCGGCTTAAGAGAACGATTTTATAGTGGGGATCATTTTCTTGTGCGGTTGAGAAAGGGAATATATGGCCTAGTTTAGGTTCACTAATTAGTTAGGATATTTTATTTTTATTTAATTTATATTGTCATATGAGTCTTTAAAAATTCTTATGATCACTTACGACACCCAAAAATCACAAAAATCGACAGGCAGCTACAGTTCAACATTACGGTCCCAACGAAATTGGTTTCATCGAATTCCAACTTCGTTTGCCCACACAGCGTATTTTTAAAGGTCCAATTATCGACTATTTTTCACATTAAAATCGCCCACGGCCACATATCGACTTCAAAAATCACGGAAATTGAAATCTAACAATAATTTGACATTACGAATCCAACAAAATTGGTTTCGTCGAATTTGGAGGTCATTTGAAAAACTGGCTATTTTTAAAGCTCTAAATAACCCTTTTAAATATATAAATATATTTAAAAACATTTACATTAAATATTTAAAAATAAATATTATCGTATATATTCCCAACAGAATATAATACAGCTCTAATTGGATTCATAACTTTATATTTCCAATTTCCCAGTTATATCGATATTCGATTTATATTTAAATTCCTTTTATAAATCATTATAAATTATAAAGGAATTCCAAAGCGACTTTTCTAAAATTTGATTTGGACATAAATCAAAATCTACACGACGAAATCCCGATTTTTCTCTACCATTAGAAAAATATACTTCACCAGCTCCTAACGTTTCTTATTTCACAGAAATCCGATTTGAAACGGCTTCTGTATATTCGTTTAAAGTTCGAAACGCCAAATTACGAACTGCAGCGCCATTTCGAGCTCGATTATAATTATATTATAATTCTACGTTCAAACTGTCGTTTATATAATATATTCATTATTCGAATTCAAATCCAAACTGAATTATATATATTTTAAATTGTCTAGTTCACATTATATTGTCAATTCACTATTTCTGACTATTTCAGAAATTAAATATATTATTTAATTATTTCATTAATTAAATATTCAATACAATTTAATTAAACAACCATTTTCACTATTTAAATAATTAAATAAATTAATTATTATATCTCTAAATTACGGATCGTTACAATTTTAAACTAAATGCTAGTTTAAAATTAAATGAAATAACTCATGAATTGTCAATCGAAAACAAAAGTGAGTTAACTCTCACACATTTCTGGAATTTTATGATGTGGTTAAAATCATATAATTAAAATTTGTTGTTAATAATATTAATTGGTTGATTGGAATTCAACGTTGTTGTGATTTGAATCAATATATGGTATTGATTGAGGGATTGGCAATAAATGGCATAAAAGCCACATTTTTGTTAAAACGTTGATTTGCCGTCAGACGAATGGATGAAGTTCAGATATAAAATTTATTTTATAATTAAAGCAAGATTTTTAATCTTATTTTATACGTTACAGTGAGGTTTTAAAAATAATTCAAAGTATAAAAGTGTTTTTATAAAAATATTATAAATGGTCGTATAATAAGAATTTGACGTTTAATAAGTTTTTTTAAGTGAATAAGTTGTATTTAACCTATGGGTTAATATTTTGGGATAATTATTTTTAAGTAAATGATTAAGCAAAATTATTTGATTAATTCTATTAATCTAGTGAAAAGGGATAATGAAAATCAGTTACTAATATAACTAGTGATTTAAAGTTGACTAAGTCAACTGTTTTAACCGGAAATAGTTATTAATGAATAATGGTTTTATTTAATAAGATTGCTTATTATAATTTACTTTTTAATTAAAAATGTTTAAAGATTAATAATGTAATTAATTATTGTAATTTCAAAGGTGATTCGCTAATCTATTTTAGATAATGAAGAAGTAAACTGTTTTTACGATAGTAAATAAGGAAGTAATTATTATTTTAATTAATAAGGCGGTTATTTCTTTAATAGAATTCAGTTGGGAAGCAGTTGAGTTTGCAATGAAGTAAAATTGGATATTCGTAAAAAGTTTGTAAAGTGAAATTTAAGGCTCGAGAAGAAATTTAAAAGAAGAATTTACATAAGAATATTGAATTATGTACAATGTTTTGAATTGAAAGAAAATGTAAAAAAGGCAAGAACGAAGTATGTAAACGTTTTTATGTAAAGAAGTGATAAATGGATTTCAGCTATAAAAAAATCCAAAAATTAGTTTCATAATATGATGTAAAATGATTTTGGATGGAATGTTTGGAAATGGATTGTCATAATAAAATTATGACACGAAGTTATAATGTATAGTTAATATTAAGCAAAAACAGACATAATTGACTGAGATTTTCAAAGTAAAGATACAGTTTATAAAACCGTAATTTAAATAAAATAGAGAATAACGATTTGATTGATATTATGATTAAGATGGGTTTTTGAGTTACGAGCTTCCATCTATTCAGAGATAAGAAAGTTGTCGATCAAGGTCTGAGAGATAAATAAAATACCCCAACTTGAACGGCTTCACTATTATCGAAGAATGGTATTAGTTTGTAATGATAAGGAATGTTGAAATTAGTTTATATTACAACGAAAATTGCGAGATTTTCAAATGGAAATCGCAGCATTTGTTGCGAGATCTGAAATTTAATTTTATATCGTCGAGTTAATATTATATGGCAGTATTTCCAAAGCAAAGGAAATAAAATGTGTTTATAGGAGATATAACAATATTTCAAAAGTGAAGAGGGAAGTTTGGTAAATATGTTTATTTTGAATAAATTAAGATGACTTATTGTTTTCTAAGGTAACGAAAACAACGAGGTTTTAGATAAGGATATATAATCAATTTTTAAGAACTGACGAGTTAGATTTAGTGGATGATTATAAATAAAAGATGTCTGAGCTACCAATTTACGTGTTGATACTATGGTAATGGATGGTTAAAAACGTTACTATCAATGAAACAACTTATCGGACTTTTGACGTGTTGTTTCAAAGAGACCGAGATAAGAACTAAACCCAAAACCACTCTGAATCAGCGTTGCGTATGAAACTAATATGTAGGAAATGTATAAAGATGGAGCATTGAAGAATGTAAATCTTCATGAGTGGAAGAACCACTTGTTGAATTTCTCTAGCTGATCCCTAGAGATATTACGGCATTTATTCTATCGTGATTGAAGTCTATGGATTGCAAGAACTACTCGCTACTGACCCTTTGGGTGATTCCAAGGATGTGGTAGGAGGGTGTCTTCGGTTCATCATGTTCCTGGGTGACTTGTATGGACGAATGTTTGATAGAGTATTTCCTAAGGGTCACGTACGTTAATTTTTAAAAATATACCAAGTTTAGTGGAGGATAAATTCTCTTGTTTAACACCTAAAGTATATTTGTAGACGTCAATTAGTGATTTGATGGATATGACGATGTGGCGTTTAAAGATTGAGATGTTTTCTAAAAAGGTAAATGTAACTTCAAGCCTCACAATCGAGAAATGACAAAAATCGGGCAGGCATCATGGCTAGTTGGGTTGCACCCAAGCAGGATGTATTGTCACAATCTATAAAAAATTCATATTGTTCTTCTATCATTTCTGTATCTCCCAGGAAGTATGGTAGGCCCATAAAACCATACGGTAAAAACACATTTGATAAACTCAAGTCGAATGAGTGGTTGGTCATGCGTGGTCGTGGTATAAGATGTTCTTGTTGAACCCCAGTGTACACCCACGAGAGTACACCGATCGGAAGGTGGTCCTATACCTTGTCATAGTTGGAATCCGTTCTCCGATAAGCGCCAAACGGTTTTTGATTATATACTGAATATGTAGAGCGTGAGATGCAAGCATTCTGCTAGATGGTTATCTATTTGTGATTTGATAGACACTATTATAATATCACTGGATTTTTTATATATCAAAAATGTTTTGGATTATCATAAGGTAAAAACCGTCTGTGTTTATGTGTGGACTGGTCTTACGATTATCCTTTTCTTTCAAAAAGGATTTTCTAAAGTTAAGCAAGTTATTGTGTTATGAATCTATCACCGAAAGTATCTCAGACTGATCCGGGTGAATTTTGCTTTGCTTTAAATGTGCTCGGGTTAGACTGAGTATATTTCCAGGTTAGGTTTCGCTTGGAACTTCAGAAGAGGAGTTGGAGTCGAGACGTATTTCACATTTTTACTAATACTAGTTTATTCCACTGTGTAAGTTGTATTGATTTATGTTGTACTCTGATGTTGTAATCACATATGTATACAGTTTTCTTTGAATAAAGCATATTGATATATCATATTTTGTCCACTCCGTTGTGAAACTCTGATCTTCTTATTCTTCTATTCTAATATTTTCTTTCTTTTCTCACCTTCTAATTTCTTTCTCTTAACTATCTGCTTTTCTTTGCAATTTGAGTTGACATGGTTTGTTAACTGTACAGAAAAAGTGGGTCGTTACAGCTTGTATCAGAGCATAAGGTTTAGTGAAAACCTTGGCTCTGTGGCGTGACTCAATAAAGATGGGATTAGTAATATCCTAGATTGAGTTTGAGTATGTATATGAGAGCGCATATTTTTAATTTGATATAAAATCATTTCTATATTGTTTAGAGCCAATTATTTTATAAGAACGTAAATTTTATAATTTTCTTATAATATTATATTATTAATGTTGATTTGAATTAGAATTCAATTTAATTATGAAATTGAAATTTAATATTTGAAAAGTATAAATAAGAATTTTTAACTTAACTTATGAATAGTATGAGTTATATTTGAACTTGAATATTAAAATTGGACATAAGGCAATAAGAAATTTGACTTGAGTTCGAAAAATAGAAATATGTACAAGTAATTAATCCAAATAGAATGTTTGGGAATCGGTTTGATTATATGGTTGAAATTGATTGCATGATTATGAAGTGAATTTGATTGAAACCAATCATGAATAAGTAAATTGAATTTAATAAAATGAATTCAAGATAATGAAACTAAATGATATCCTAAAGGGTCGATTGTATATGGGTTGCTAAGGATTGGTCATAAACCAAATCAAGTTAATTATATTATATGCGAAACTTGCTTGGGATGGATGACTTGAATGTCTAAATTTAACTTGATGATTATGAAGCTGATGAATTCCATCTGAGATAAGAACAGGCGAAAGAGCTAATATTGATTGAATTCTGGAGCTGATTTGTAATGACCCGGACTTTGAGCGACTTTGGTTATCGACATAAACACGATGTCGATAACCAAAACATCAAAAAGTACCAGTCATTAGTGAAAGAAATTAGAGGGTGAGAATAGATAAGATAAAAACTTAGAATAGAAGAAGAAGAAGAACACAACATCAGAGTAACACGAACCTCACAGCGGAACGAACAAATATATTTCATAACATAACTTTGAAATACAAATTTGTACTTGACTATACATATCATTATCAAAGTACAACACTTACAACACAGCGGAAATAACTATAGCTATATGATGCTGAAGCCTCCTGCTCCAAGCTCTTCAAGTGTATCTGTAAAATCCCGACTACTTGACTGCCCATAAAAATTTAGGCACCCAAGATTTTAGGGAAAACAACAAAATAAACTCCGGGTCAGTCATGGGACTGGTGTGAGTAAAACAGTTCAAGCAGGTAATTGATATCTCATAAGACCGCGCCGTATAACGGAACGGGTTTTTCCCTTATGAGAATCCAAATTATCTTTATATCAAAAACCTTTTGATATTATAATAATGTCTATCAACACAATATAATAATCATCTAGCAGAAACGCTTTCATCTCACGTTCTACATATATAGTATACAATCAAAACCGCAAGCACGTATTGGGTAATGGATTTCCAACTATGACAAGGTATGGAACCACCTTTCGCTAGTGTACCTCTAGAGAGGAATAAACTGGATTCAACAAGAACATCTTGCAACCCGGCCACACATGACCGACCACTCATTTCGCTTGAGTGTATCGAATGTATATCACCAACGGTTGGGATCAGCAACCGTTTCCCGAATGGGACAACATCAACAATAGATTTTTAGAAGTAAATGAAACTCTAGATCAGGTGGTTATACACCCTACTTCGGTGCGACCGGCTTAGCCATGCTGTCTGCCCGATTTCTGTCATTTACCGGATGTGAGGCTAGAAGCTACGCTTTATCATCACACCAGACTCACTTTGAATGCCACATCATCAAATCCATCAAATCACCGATTGATGTCCTCAACCATACATTATGTGTTAGCTAAAAGAAGTTTCCTTCTCCGCTTCCACTCTTGGTACGGTTGGAGAAATCAATATACGTGATTGTCTGGAAATACTCTGTCAGACATCCGTCCATACAAGTCATCCAGGAATAGGATGAACCGAAGGCACTATTCTGTAAACAGGATAGCCCTTGCATAACTCCGTCTTCAATTTCCTTTGGCATATATGATTCGCAACGCTTATGCCAATACAGAGTGGTTCTTTGGATAACAATCCAACCGGTCTCTCCATATTAACAACGTTAAAATGGTCAAAACTTCGATAGTCTGTGATTTAACTATCGAAGAAAAACAGGTGTGCAAACAACGATATTATTTCCAAATGGAAATTTATATCGATCAAACATCATTCAACATTTATCTCTTTATTTCATTAATTTACTTATCTCCTGTTTCCCTATATTCAATATTTCTTATTTTCTAAATTTGGAAAATATACGTTATTAACAATGGAAAACATTTCCATTTCTTGTTTTCTTTATTAGAAAACATTTTTGGTTTCTTCTTTGGAAAGCATTTCCAAAGCTTCTTCATTGGACTTAGACAGATGTTTAACCAAACATCGCTATGCCAACTCAAACCATTTCCTTTACTGCCGAACCTTAACTATTCCTTAGTTAAAAACGAAGCCAATCAAGTTGGGGTAGAACTACCTCTCAGACTTTAACTGAAAAACATTTCTAACTTTGAAATAGGCAAAGTTCACTTTATATTCTTTTTACTAACTTCCTTACTCAACCCTCTTCGAATAAATCTCTATTCGATTTATTCTATTTGATTTACTCTATTTGATTTACTCTATTCACTTAACCCCTTTCGAATAAATTATATTCGATAACTCCTCTAACTTTATTCGAATAAACTATATTCTATTAACTCCTTTATTCTATTCGAATAAACTATATTCGATAACTACATTATTCTGTTTGAATAAATTATACTCTTTTAACTCCTATAACACTATTCGAATAAACTATATTCGATAAGTACTTTTAATTAACAAGATTTGATAACTCCTTTCGAATAACTAGATTCGATAACTTCTTCTCTTTAACTCTATTCGAATAAACTATATTCGATTACTCTATTTAAATACTCTAGTTCGATTTAACTCTATTCAATAAATTCTAGTTTGATATAACACTATCGATTTACTTTAACTGATTAACACTAACTGTTTAACTCTAATGGTTTAACCTAACTGATTTACTCTAACTAATTAACTCTAGCTGGTTAACCCTACCTGATTAACTCTATTTGATTAACTCTAATCAATTAATTCTATTCGATGAATTCTGATCGAATAACTCCTTTTGGCTAAACTATATTCGAATATCTCCTTTTAACTTTATTCGATAACTTCCTTTACTCTATTCGAATAACTAATTCGATTAACTCCTTTTCGAATAAACTATTCATTTATAAAGATTTACTTTTAGTTACGGTTCTTCACTTTACAAATGATTTCCTTTTATTCTAACTTATCCTTTAATTTTAAAAATATTTCTTTTATAAAAATCCTTTTCCTTTTCTATATAAAATCCATCGATTTTATATAAATAATTCATTTTCAAAATACACTTTGAAAATCCTCTTTCCCATATCCAGTATTTCTTATGGTATTTAACATACCATATAACAACGATAAATATCGTCCAAACACACATAATCAACAACAGATTTTATATCACATCATATATCACAATATATGAATCACGGTAAAATAAATGTTAAGGAATCCAGTTGGATTCCTCCAACCTGTTTCCCTGCATCACATATGTTAAACAATATAAATAACATCACTTTCAGTTCCATATGATATATTTTGTTAAACAGAATCAATATAGAAATTCAACTAACTGACTAGCAGTTCAATCAAACAATCAACACACAGTAAATCATACAATTTCTAACAGTTCTAAAAATACAACATGAAATTATAAACTGTTCAGAGTTAGTGAGATTTACTCACATTGGACTATCATCGATATATAACGATAATTATCGCTTGATTTGATTCTGACAATTTATTTCACGATAAATTGTAACGAGCTCCGATGGACTTCCAGTCAGTCTCATTGTGTTGCTCCCGTCCATACGATCCTAACGGATCCAACCGTTCGAATTTCTGATATCGTATGAGTAAGATATAGAAGTTACAAGCTTAGACGTTATTTGGTTAATTTAAACTTGGATTATTAATATTAGATGGGCCTCACCTTTAATCAACAGGGCCCAAACCCTTTTAAAACCCAACCGCTTACACCTTCTTCCCAAAATCAAAGTCAAGAGCTCCTGTAACAGCCACTCCACAATTTCCCAACGTTTAAACCTCCACCGCACCACCAAATACACAACTGAATTCAACAACACTTCCACCAATGACTTTCTCTTCGATCCCTCTTCTACCCCCACCCAAAATAGCAACCCTCGATCATCACCTCTTCATCGTGTTTCCAGCTCAAACCCGCGGTATCACATAAAACCATCGACATTTATTATCACCAAGTCATCCAATACCTTGCCGACTTGCTCAAGATTCCACCACAAACTCAACTATACTAGCCAATCCTCGAATTACAGCTTAAAACTCCCAAGAAATACAACCCTAGAACGCTGCTCATAAACCGAGCATCGACGGAAATGAACCGCACCCTGCAAAACATATACGGAATCGAAGTTCCTTTGATGCCGAATCCGTTCATACATGATTGATGATTTTATATATTTTATATGATTTGTATTTGGATTTCCTTTGTTGCGTTTGTTTGAGGAAATGGAAAATACTGTGGCGGCTGAGTGTGATTCGATTATATAAGGGAACGAGATTTTCCATGTGGTTGAAAACTAAGGGATTTGGCTTCTTAAGGATCATTTATCAGTTAGGATATTTTATTAAATCTCTTTTTTATATTTATTTCTGACTTCTAAAAATTCATGTGCTCACACACAATACCTAAAAATCACGAAACTGGACATGTATCTAGAGTTCGACATTACGGTCCCAACGAAACTGGTTTCGTCGAATTCCAACCTCGTATGCTCACACAGCGTATCTTTAACCGTCAAAATACTGACTGTTTTTCACTCTAAAAATCCGTACGGCCACACAGTGACTCTAAAAATCACGAAACTGAAAATCTAACAACTATTTGACATTGCGGATCCAACAAAATTAGTTTCATCGAATTCTGACTTCGTTTGCAAAAGTGGCTTTTTTTACAGCTCTGAATGACCCATTTAAATATATAAATATATTTAAATATAATTAAATTTAATATTTAAAATTAAATATTATCGTCTATATTCACAGTGGAATACCATACAGTTCAGAATAAATCCTATATGGATTTCTACTTGATATTTCGATCTGGGTCAACCCGATATTCGATTTATATTGAAATCCCTTTTAAAAATATAAATAATTCCTTTATAAATTATAAAGGAATTCCCAAGCGACTTTTCTAAAATTTGATTTGGACCTATCTCAAAATCTACACAATGAAATCCCGATTTTTCTCTTCCACTAGAAAGATATACTCCACCAGCTCCACGTGTTTCTTGTTTCACAGAAATCTAGCTTAAATTGAATCATGTACATTCAGTTGAAGTTCAAATTGCCAAATAACAAACTGCAGCGCCATTTCAAGCTCGATTTTAATTATAATATATATTTTACGTTCAATCTGTCGTTCAAATAATATATTCGTTATTCTAGTTCAATTCTAAACTGAATTAAATATCACAGATGATCCAATTCACACCATATCGCCATTTCGGCCAATTCTGATTATTTCAGAATTAAATATATTATTTAATTAAATATTTTAATTAAATATTCATCATTATTTAATTCCACGACTATTTAATTCACTATATCACTATTAATATAATTAAATAAATTAATTATAATACCTCTGCCAATGCGGGTCATTACAATCTTTCCCACTTAAAATAATTTCGTCCTCGAAATTGCTAAAAGGTAGAGGACGACCCTATCGACTGGTTAGAACATATTTGTTCACTTCTTAACTTCAGTTTCAACTGAACCAATTTAATTTCAATTAAATTATTAATTACTTCTTATCAACGAAAATTTTCAAAAATCCTGAAAATTTTCTAACACCTTAAATTTTCGAAAAATTTCGCCAGCACCTCCTTTGTACTGGTAAATCGGCAAACTCCCACTCGCCTTTCTGGGCCATCTTAAACCCAAAAGAAAATCAAACAGCCAAGCGGCTTGCCAGATCGGCTCATACATCTTATATCCAATAGAAATATAAAATTGTACCTTTTGTCGCCATATCATTTTATCCTTTCCACCTGTTATCAATTCAGCGGATACAAGGGTCATCCCAATCAAATTCCAATCTGCTTTTATCCATGACACAACCATTCGCTTATCTCTAAGCCAAATATCATTTCAACTCGAGTTTCTTCTCGATTCCTAACTCTTAACTTAATTGTCACATTACACTTCAAATTTGAATCTTACAATCCCATTTGTCTGGATATCATTCTAATTCAATCTCAGTTACCACTTTACTGGCTTTACTTTAATTCAAAATTTGCTTTCATAAATTTCTGTTAAATTTGTTTTTAATTCAAACAGTCTTTCCCTGGGAGTTTTCAAACAGTTTACTCTTTTCAAAAATCAAATTTTCCTTTTGAACATGTCATTGAGCCCTTAATTAATATTCCATTAGTTAAATCACTTCCTTATTTCTTTATCAATATTTGTTAACCAAATATTTTCAATAACCATATTGGCCTTTTATGTTATTTGGAAAAAAATTCCGAATATTGCCTTCCTTTATTTTCTAAACTTTAGAAAATATATGCTATTTATAATTGGAAAATGTTCCAATTACTTATCTCTTTTCCGATCTCGTTTATTTGTATACTTAGGTAATATTCTTTATTATATTTCCAAGCTTACACTTATTTGGGTTAAAACGGATGTTGTGTAAAACATCGTTACGACAGCCCAAATACTGTATTCAATTAACTCTTATTCAACATTGATCTTCGAGCCTGAAATCTTACTATTTATTTGTTAATAATGAAATCAATCAAGTTGGGGTAAAACTACCTCTCAGACCTTGACTGAATAACATTTATAACGTCAAAACAGATATGACTCCTTACTCGAATAATCAATACCATTCAACTAATTCTTCACTTTTTAAACACGTATACACTTCTCTTTCTATTCTTACTATATTTTATTCTAGACTTCCTTTTTTATTATACTATTCTATTTCTAAGTTCGTTTTCTTATCGACTTCTATATATTTTGATACGTTGATTTCTAACTATCAAATTATCTTAAAAATATCCTATCTCCTTAAATTCCCGGAAAAATTCGCCATAACCTCCTTTGTACCGGGAGCATCGGGATATTTCAAATAGCCTCCCATGGCCCTCACCAATCCAAAAGAAAAAGAAAAAGCCAAGCAGCTAGCCGATACGGCGCATAAAATCTCATATATGAATTAAATACCTACCTTTTCGTCGAGCATTCTATTTATATACCTTCATACCTTATCCATACCTATCTCATGTATATTTATACCTGCCCAATCTATTTTAACTATACCTGATCGTTTTAACTCAATTTGTTAATTAATTTGTTAATTAACCCTTTAGTCTATTTCTCTTTTATATTTGAACATGATATGTTCAAATATATTTTAACTTGCTTATTAACTAATTTGAATCCAATTTCAAACTTAAGTTCTATATTCGATTTCGAATATCCATTTACAATTCCAATTCACCTTTCAAAGTTCAACTTCAAACTCAAAACTTGATTAACTAATTCCTCTTCGACTTAGTTAATTCTATTCAATTTCTATTCAAATTTTGTATCACTTCTATTATTCAAATCTATACATCAAATTCTATTCAAATTCTATATATTCAAATTCTATAGTTTAAATTCCCTTTGAATTCTATATTCAAATTCTATATATTCAAATCCTATATTTGAATTCCATATGAATTCTATATTCAATTTCTATTATATTCAAATCCTATATTTGAATTCCTTTATATTTTCTATATTCAAATTCTATTTCAATTCCATTGAATTTCATATATTCAAACTACCTTTATTTCTATATTCAAATCCCATTATTACTCTATATGAATTCTATATTCAATTTCCCATTATTTAAATCTTCTTTACTCAAATCTCATTTGAATTTCTATATTCAAATCCCCTTTGAATTTTATTATTTAAATTCTATGTTTGAATTTCCTTTATTCAAATTCCTTTTCAAACTTTCTTTATTCATTCTTTAAATAAGTCTCGATTTCAATCCCTTTTGAAATCGATATTTCTACCTTTGGAAAATAGATTTCCCCTTCTAATTTCACACTTGTATTTTTATTTCTGAATTATCCAATGATAATTCTTTTCACTTCATTTATAAACTTCGTTTATAAAAGAACTATTTATAAACTTCGTTTATAAAGGAACTTCTCGTTTTATTTCTTTTAAAACAAGTTAATATTTCAAATCTATTTAAAAATTCAAATTCTATATTATAAATTCCATTTTTGAAATTCAACACAACTTGTCTTTCCCAAAACAAATTCAAAACAGTATCTCTGGTAGTAATTCGTCACTTACAACTCGAAAATGAATACTGATGATGCAGCAGTCATCATCAGAATCTATTTCCCAGCGATCGAAGTGAGTTCAATACTATAAAACCATTTCTAAACATTTCCACTTTGAAATTCATTTCAAAATATAATTCACACTGCTTGTAAAATAATTTAAAATCTCCCAGGATCTTAAATTTTCCTTATTTTTAATCCAAATCCATTTACAAACACTTATCCAATTCTCCAGAGTTTTAAATCAATTTCTAGTTTAAATTTTAGATTTAACTCATCTGAATTCACGTATTTCACTTATATGAATTTGATTGGTTATTTACATAACCATTTAATTTAGAATCTTACTTGATTATAATAACAACCAATATATCCACTATATTATAATTTGATATATATATCTTCTCTATATCAAGATATACCTTGGGTAAACTTATTTTAATTTACCTTCTTTTCAAAACATATCGTGTCGACCCATCATATTCGAGTGTTTATAAACTCCTACCGATACAGTGGATCAAAGTGATCGACCAGAACTCATAAACTACTCAACCAATGAATTTCCAAAATATAAACAAATTTTTATATCAATAACAAATACGTTCACTCGTATATATACACTCAACTCAATCTAGGGTATTTCTAACCCTATCTCTACCGAGTCACGCGACAGAGCCAAGGTAATTCACTTAACTTAAGCTCTGATACCAACTGTAATGACCCGGATTTTGAGCGACTTTGGTTATCGACATAAACACGATGTCGATAACCAAAACATCGAAAAATACCAGTCATTAGTGAAAGAAATTAGAGGGTGAGAATAGATAAGATAGAAATTTAGAATAGAAGAAGAAGAAGAACACAACATCAGAGTAACACGAACCTCACAGCGGAATGAATAAATATATTTCATAACATAACTTTGAAATACAAATCTGTACTTGAATATACATATCATTATCAAAGTACAGCACTTACAACATAACGGAAATAACTATAGCTATATGATCCTGAAGCCTCCTACTCCAAGCTCTTCAAGTGTATCTGTAAAATCTCGACTACTTGACTGCCCATACAAATTTAGGCACCCAAGAGGTTAGGGAAAACAACAAAATAAACTCTGGGTCAGTCATGGGACTGGTGTGAGTAAAACAGTTCAAGCAGGTAATCGATATCTCATAAGACCACGCCGTATAACGGAACGGGTTTTTTCCCTTATGAGAATCCAAATTATCTTTATATCAAAAACCTTTTGATATTATAATAATGTCTATCAACACAATATAATAATCATCTAGCAGAAACGCTTTCATCTCACGTTCTACATATATAGTATACAATCAAAACTGCAAGCACGTATTGGGTTATGGATTTCCAACTATGACAAGGTATGGAACCACCTTTCGCTAGTGTACCTCTAGAGAGGAATACACTGGGTTCAACAAGAACATCTTGCAACCCGGCCACACATGACCGACCACTCATTTCGCTTGAGTGTATCAAATGTATATCACCAACGGTTGGGATCAGCAACCGTTTCCCGAATGGGACAACATCAACAATAGATTTTTAGAAGTAAATGAAACTCTAGATCAGGTGGTTATACACCCTACTTCGGTGCGATCGACTTAGCCATGCTGTCTGCCCGATTTCTGTCATTTACCGGATGTGAGGCTAGAAGCTACGCTTTATCATCACACCAGACTCACTTTGAATGCCACATCATCAAATCCATCAAATCACCGATTGATGTCCTCAACCATACATTATGTGTTAGCTAAAAGAAGTTTCCTTCTCCGCTTCCACTCTTGGTACGGTTGGAGAAATCAATATACGTGATTGTCTGGAAATACTCTGTCAGACATCCGTCCATACAAGTCATCCAGGAACAGGATGAACCGAAGGCACTATTCTGTAAACAGGATAGCCCTTGCATAACTCCGTCTTCAATTTCCTTTGGCATATATGATTCGCAATGCTTATGCCAATACAGAGTGGTTCTTTGGATAATAATCCAACCGGTCTCTACATATTAACAACGTTAAAATGGTCAAAACTTCGATAGTCTGTGATTTAACTATCGAAGAAAAACAGGTGTGCAAACAACGATATTATTTCCAAATGGAAATTTATATCGATCAAACATCATTCAACATTTATCTCTTTATTTCATTAATTTACATATCGCATGTTTCCCTATATTCAATATTTCTTATTTTCTAAATTTGGAAAATATACTTTATTAACAATGGAAAACATTTCCATTTCTTGTTATCTTTATTAGAAAACATTTCTGGTTTCTTCTTTGGAAAACATTTCCAAAGCTTCTTCATTGGACTTAGACATATGTTTAACCAAACATCGCTATGCCAACTCAAACCATTTCCTTTACTGCCGAACCTTAACTATTCCTTAGTTAAAAACGAAGCCAATCAAGTTTGGGTAGAACTACCTCTCATACCTTAACTGAACAACATTTCTAACTTTGAAATAGGTAAAGTTCACTTTATATTCCTTTTACTAACTTCCTTACTTAACCCTCTTCGAATAAATCTCTATTCGATTTATTCTATTTGATTTACTCTATTTGATTTACTCTATTCACTTAACCCCTTTCGAATAAACTATATTCGATAACTCCTCTAACTTTATTCAAATAAACTATATTCTATTAACTCCTTTATTCTATTCGAATAAACTATATTCGATAACTACTTTATTCTGTTTGAATAAACTATACTCTATTAACTCCTCTAACACTATTCGAATAAACTATATTTGATAACTACTTTTAATTAACAAGATTTGATAACTCCTTTCAAATAACTAGATTCGATAACTCCTTCTCTTTAACTCTATTCGAATAAACTATATTCGATTACTCTATTTAAATACTCTAGTTCGATTTAACTCTATTCAATAAATTCTAGTTCGATATAACACTATTGATTTACTTTAACTGATTAACACTAACTGTTTAACTCTAATGGTTTAACCTAACTGATTTACTCTAACCAATTAACTCTAGCTGGTTAACCCTACCTGATTAACTCAGTTTGATTAACTCTAATCAATTAATTCTATTCGATGAAATCTGATCGAATAACTCCTTTTGGCTAAACTATATTCGAATATCTCCTTTTAACTTTATTCGATAACTTCCTTTATTCTATTCGAATAACTAATTCGATTAACTCCTTTTCGAATAAACTATTCATTTATAAAGATTTACTTTTAGTAACGGTTCTTCACTTTACAAATGATTTCCTTTTATTCTAACTTATCCTTTAATTTTAAAAATATTTCTTTTATAAAAATCCTTTTCCTTTTCTATATAAAATCCATCGATTTTATATAAATAATTCATTTTCAAAATACACTTTGAAAATCCTCTTTCCCATATCCAGTATTTCTTATGGTATTTAACATACCATATAACAACGATAAATATCGTCCAAACACACATAATCAACAACAGATTATATATCACATCATATATCACAATATATGAATCACGGTAAAATAAATGTTGAGGAATCCAGTTGGATTCCTCCAACCTGTTTCCCTGCATCACAGATGTTAAACAATATAGATAACATCACTTTGAGTTCCATATGATATATTCTGTTAAACAGAATCAATATAGAAATTCAACTAACTAACTAGCAGTTCAATCAAACAATCAACACACAGTAAATCAAAAAAATTCTAACAGTTCTAAAAATACAACATGAAATTATAAACTGTTCAGAGTTAGTGAGATTTACTCACATTGGACTATCATCGATATATAACGATAATTGTCGCTTGATTTGATTCTGACAATTTATTTCACGATAAATTGTAACGAGCTCCGATGGACTTCCCGTCAGTCTCATTGTGTCGCTCCCGTCCATACGATCCTAACGGATCCAACCGTTCGAATTTCTGATATCGTATGAGTAAGATATAGCAGTTACAAGCTTAGACGTTATTTGGTTAATTTAAACTTGGATTATTAATATTAGATGGGCCTCACCTTTAATCAATAGGGCCCAAACCCTTTTAAAACCCAACCGCTTACACCTTCTTCCCAAAATCAAAGTCACGAGCTCCTGTAACAGCCACTCCACCATTTCCCAACGTTTAAACCTCCACCGCACCATCAAATACACAACCGAATTCAACAACACTTCCACCAATGACTTTCTCTTCGATCCCTCTTCTACCCCCACCCAAAATAGCAACCCTCGATCATCACCTCTTCATCGCATTTCCAGCTCAAACCCGCGGTATCACATAAAACCATCGACATTTATTATCACCAAGTCATCTAATACCTTGCCGACTTGCTCAAGATTCCACCATAAACTCAACTATACTAGCCAATCCTCGAATTACAGCTTAAAACTCCCAAGAAATACAACCCTAGAATGCTGCTCATAAACCGAGCATCAACGGAAATGAACCGCACCCTGCAAAACGTATACGGAATCGAAGTTCCTTTGATGCTGAATCCGTTCATACATGATTGATGATTTTATAGATTTTATATGATTTGTATTTGGATTTCCTTTGTTGCGTTTGTTTGAGGAAATGGAAAATACTGTGGCGGCTGAGCGTGATTCGATTATATAAGGGAACGAGATTTTCCATGTGGTTGAAAACTAAAGGATGTGGCTTCTTAAGGATCATTTATCAATTAGGATATTTTATTAAATCTCTTTTTTATATTTATTTCTGACTTCTAAAAATTCGTGTGCTCACACACGATACCTAAAAATCACGTAACTGGACAAGTATCTAGAGTTCGACATTACGGTCCCAACGAAACTGGTTTCGTCGAATTCCGACCTCGTATGCTCACACAACGTATCTTTAACCATCAAAATACTGACTGTTTTTCACTCTAAAAATCCGTACGGCCACACAGTGACTTTAAAAATCACGAAACTGTAAATCTAACAACTATTTGACATTGCGGATCCAACAAAATTAGTTTCATCGAATTCTGACTTCATTTGCAAAAGTGGCTTATTTTTACAGCTCTGAATGACCCATTTAAATATTAAATATATTTAAATATAATTAAATTTAATATTTAAAACTAAATATTATCGTTTATATTCACAGTGGAATACCATACAGTTCAGAATAAATCCTATATGGATTTCTACTTGATATTTCGATCTGGGTCAACCCGATATTCGATTTATATTGAAATCCCTTTTAAAAATATAAATAATTCCTTTATAAATTATAAAGGAATTCCCAAGCGACTTTTCTAAAATTTGATTTGGACCTATCTCAAAATCTACACAATGAAATCCCGATTTTTCTCTTCCACTAGAAAGATATACTCCACCAGCTCCACACGTTTCTTGTTTCACTGAAATCCGGCTTAAAACGAATCCTGTACATTCAGTTGAAGTTCAAATCGCCAAATAACAAACTGCAGCGCCATTTCAAGCTCGATTTTAATTATAATATATATTTTACGTTCAAAATGTCGTTCAAATAATATATTCGTTATTCTAGTTCAATTCTAAACTGAATTAAATATCACAGATGATCCAGTTCACACCATATCGCCATTTCAGCCAATTCTGATTATTTCAGAATTAAATATATTATTTAATTTATTATTTTAATTAAATATTCATCATTATTGTAACACCCCGTGTATTCTATAACAGTGAAATTCACAAATTAAGGTATAATTAATTTCAAATCAAAGAATTAAGGGAAACAGGATACGCCATTGCGTTCGTCTCGGAATTCTGCTTGGGATAGAGTCCGAGATTGCGTAAAACGGACTCCGTATGAAGAAGATATGGCCTCCGGAAGTTTCAGAATTCAGTTTAATATTCAAACAGCCCAAAAACCAATTCAAATTTCAAAAATTGGGCCAGATTGGCCAGGGCGGGAAATTTCCCGCCCAAGGCACCCAGGTCGACTGGGTATTCGACCTGGGCTACCCAGGTCGACTGGGTAGTCGACCTGGGCTACCCAGGTCGACTGGGTAGTCGACCTAGGGCACCCAGGTCGACTACCAAGTCGACATGGGGGTCGACTGGGGAGTCGACCTGGCCCCTAAGCCAAGTCGAACCCATCCCCTCCTGGCTGGCCTGGTCTGTGCTTGACCGAATTTCTGAGTCTTGCCTTGTCATTAGGGCTAGGTATTAGCTCCTGATTGGTCTCTCCTTCAAACGAACGGCTAATATTAATCCAAGCTCCATCGACGGTCCTAATCAATTCACAAACTCTATAAAAAGGACCTAAGACTCCACCTAATTCATACAAATAAAAATGAGAATGAGACCGTCATGCTGCTGAGGAAAGACAAGGAGTAGCCGTCAAAATTGAGAGACGATTAGGAGACAATTCAAAAGCTTAAAGCAACGACAACTAAATCAAAACAACGCCTACAACAAAGGATAGCATCTCCAAATTCAGAATTCAGATTCCTGAATTGAAGATTCGTCATACGTTGTAAGTAGAGTGCTATTCCGATGTGAATGAATAATTGTGTTTTGATTTGTGTAAAATGAGAAATGGAATTGTACTTAATTTGTGGTGATAATAATTCATAATCGTATGTTGCTATGGTTCTAATCGATTTGGGATGTTGTGGTATAACGATGTTAGACCTATTTGATATTTGCAAGTATGTGATTCATGTTGAAAGTTAACGACTATATGATTGTGGTAGTTTATTTGAGATTCATGCAAGTATATGGTTCACTATTATGCCAACATGATGTATATTTTTATAATCACTTTTAGTGTAGTTGGATCCATTTGGGTATTATGACTCATATGAATTTATGTTGGAATTGGCATCATGATTCAAGTGTAAAACCATACTTTTGTATTAGAGACAAAAGTAAGCATCTTAGTAAACTTGTGTTGACTCTACATGACGAAACTATGTTTGGTGTTATGCCTAATTGAAAACATGTTTTAGGCCTATGTTGTTATCAAAATCATATGATAATATATGTGACACATAATTAAGTTAGATTTACATTCCAATTGCAAGTTTACATGAATAGATTAAAAACCATGATTCATGTTTAGGTATGTTTATTCCATGATTATATGAATAGATTAAAAACCATGATTCATATTTAGGTATGTTTATGCCATGATTATATGTTATTACAATGCAATTTCACAAGTGCCTAATTCATGTTAATTAGATCGTTATGTTGCAAGTTCATGCGTTCACACTCCCCTTTTGATGTTACTTAGAATATATAAACACCATGTTCTAAGCCTCCCCTTTTTCATGTGGCTAAGTTGGGTTTAAATGTTAAACCCAACATATGTTATATTGTAGCGAACGTATAAAACGGGGGTAGTGACGTTTGGGTTAAAATATAAACATATGTGTTGGCATGTTTGACGCATGCCAACGACCTTGAAAACAATTAAGTGGTATAAATTAATTTTACCCAATAAAGATGAATTTGAATAATGGGCCGCAAATATTTTTATATAAAAAGAAAAGAGACAAAATATGTAAATTTAGAAAATACAATGTGTTTAACCCGAGGTTGGATTGAGTTGTGATGTAAACCTGCCCGGAACCGCCCGGCTGTCCAGTAGTCACAACAATACCTATCCAATGTGGGTGGTTAAACATTGAGCCCAATAAAGACCCGAGGTTAGACTAAGTTGTGACGTAAGACTGCCCGGAACCAACCGGCAACAGGCAGTCACAACAATACCTGTCTAATGTGGGAGGTCGAGGCTTTAATAAGACAATTAAGGCTGAGTCGGGATTGATAGGATTAAGTAAATTGAATTAATACTTAATCAAATGGAACATGCTAAACTATACAGACTGATTGGGGGTTAGGTTTACAAAACACTTAACCAACTTAGCATGTTGGCTAGAAATAAAAAACCTAGTAGCGGGGGACCCTTTTCAGCAGTAACCCTACAAGGTGTATCAGGATACCCTGAACTAGGCAGGGTGGGGCACGATTACTGGGCTGACTATAAGAGGTCAAATCGACGGCGGTGGTGCAGCAGTGTAGGTACTAACGGGGTGCGGGCGTGCACACACTCCGGCGCAGAAAAATTAGGCACTGGGCACCAGTAGTATACCTGTGCATTCTAGAATTGTGTCGGGCCGCCACCATGGGACTTGATACACCCTATGGTAGGACCAGCATAGGTAATTACAACATCGGGGGCCGTAAGACACATGTAACCATGCGAGTAGGAGCCGATCATCAGAAATGGATCACTTCACTCTGATTATGGGGTGCCTGTTGGAAACTAGTTTATATGGGTACAGAGATTAATATGGGGTACATAGTATATTCGACTCTAGACAACTTAACTTAGTTTATGGTGCTTTCCCATTTCCAGTTTATACTTATCATGCCAATTCTTTATTCATAGACTGAATAGTCCTAGACTTACTCAGGCTTTATGTCTGACTCTACTTTTCTTTCGTCCCCCCGCCCCCCCCCCCCCAGGTCCACAGAGAGGGAATACCGCGGCTTGACCAGTTTTTACATCCAGCTCGAAGAGAAAGAATGTATTGCTTGGATCTTTTTCGTTTTGGACTATGGCTTTGGACAACAATTATGGGACTTATGCAGTTTACTTATGTTTTTGTGCTTCTTTAAATAATGATATCAAGACAGTTATGAAAATGTAATGTTTTTTGAAGTATTGTAAGACAATTATGGCATGGTTTGTGTAACACGTATTTTGATGAAACAAAAGTTGTTGTTGTTTTCCGCTGTTCAAAATATGTGTTCTTATATTTGTCTTGTGTATCTGTGACTTATACTTATAAACCTCCGCCAAAATTAGGGCATTCCCTTTGGGAGTGACCCTAACGGAGGTGGGGTGTTTCACTTGGTATCAGAGCATAGGTTTACCAGATAAGATAAAAAGTTTTGAAAATTCATTTCCAAAAAGAAATTTTAAAGAAGCATTTTTAAAGATAAAATGTTGTTTTATTTTAAATAGGCATAGTCCCCCAAAGCCATAGGTACTATCTTTTATCCTTCGTTTTGAATCTATCCTTTTTGTTTCAGCATGTCCGAAGAACTTAACTTGCCAGAGGGTATACCAATACCTGGTTGGTTTAGACGATTCTTAGAAGAAAGGGCCACTCAGCCAGGTCCTACTGTTCCTCCTCCCCCAGCTGCAGGAAATCATCCAGCTGCAGCAGCACCTCTTCCTCCACCTCCTCCGCATGGTAATACTTTTGCTAAGATATGTAAAGATTTTAAAGCTATGGGAGGAAAGGACTTTCATGGAACTGAGTCCTTCGTGGCAGCCAGGAATTGGATAAAGGAAACCGAGGACTTATTCGTCATCTTTGAGGTAGAAGATAGGCAGAAGGTACAACTGGCAGTATGGCTACTTAAAGGCGAGGCTTCCTACTGGTGGGAAGTCACCAATGCAGAAAGACCAATGGAAACATGGGAGGACTTTAGGGCAAGATTTGAGGCTAAATTTCTCTCAGAAGCTGAAAGGAGTCTTCAGTTGGAAAAATTCTTATTTCTTAAGCAAGGGAATATGACAGTCAAAGAGTATGTTAATCAGTTCGATCAGCTAGCTAGGTTCGCACTGGACCTAGTCAACAATCCGCACAAGAAGGCTCTCCGCTTTGTCAAGGGATTAAATGAGCCATTACACAGTTTGGCCATGACCCATATACCCATGGGAGCTACGTATGAAAGGTTGGTGCAGATGGCATTGCTGAACGAAGAGGATAAGGGCAAGAAGGAGACAAAGGCAGAAAGTTCTCAAGGGAAGAAAGAGGGTTTACAGCCTAAGAAGACAGACTTTAAGAAGGGCGGGAAAGAAAACAAAGAGAAGAGGAAGTGTAATTTCGGTGGCAAAGTGGGGCACTTAGTGAAAGATTGCCGGAAAAAGAAGGCCAAGATGAATGATGGGTACTTTTCTTGCGGTGAAACAGGCCACATGGCTAAGGATTGCCCAAAGAAGCGAGGGCAGGGGTAGAGGGCTGGATCCACCCCAGGGGCACAGGTTCATGTGCTAGAAGCGCCACCTCTGCAACAACGAGGTATAAATACTTCTGTAGAAAGTGTAGTTTATCTTTATGATCACCCAGTTCGCACTTTATTTGATTTTGGCGCATCACACTCCTTTATCTCATCCGCTTTAGTATAATCTCTGCACCTAGAAACTAGTATGGTAGAGGACCCCTTAATTGTTTCAAATCCAATCGGGGGCCCGGCTCATTTGTCTATGATTTGTGTGGGATTGAAAATTTCTATTCTTAGCGTAGAATTTAGATGTAGTGCCTTTGTTTTGGGCTTCTCGGGATATGGTTTGATTTTGGGCATGGATTGGCTATCCGATAATGGTGCCATCCTTGATTGTGAGAAAAGAGTGGTTAAGCTTCTGACCCAACTCGGTAACACTCTGGAAATTACTTGTAATCCCTCGCATGCGGTTATTCTTAGTTATCTCGAATCGCTAGATGCTTCTGTTGAGAATTTGCAATCGGTTAGAGTGGTCCGGGAATATCCGGATGTCTTCGAAGAGGTGAAGGGCTTACCTCCGAAGCGGGAGATAGACTTCCACATATATCTTGTAGATAATGCAAAGCCCGTTGCGTTGCCCGTTAGACACATGGCTCTACGGGAAAGGAAAGAACTCAGTAAACAGATTAAAGAGCTTCTAGAGAAGGGGTTCATTAGAAGGAGCATTTCAGAATGGGGCGCTCCAGTGGTGTTCGCCACAAAGGCGGATGGTTCACTCCGTCTATGTGTTGACTATAGGGAGCTCAACAAGCTAACGAAAAAGAATAGGCACCCTCTCCCCAGAATTGACGATCTGTTTGATCAGCTTGTAGGAGCGTCTGTTTTCTCCCAACTCGATTTAGTGACCGGATTTCATCAGCTAAGGGTGGCTGAAGACAGTATCGATAAGACAGCATTCAGAACCCCAGACGGCTTCTTTGAATGGCTTGTCATGCCTTTCGGCTTGACAAACGCACCCACTTACTTCGTGGACCTGATGAATAGGGTGTTCAGAGAATTCCTCAACAAGTTCGTAGTGGTCTTCGTAGACGATATCTTGATCTTCTCAAAGAGTGAAGAAGAACATGCTCAGCACTTAAGGGAAATCATGGAAACTCTGCAAGTCCATCAGCTAAAAGCCAAATTATCCAAATGCCACTTTTGGAGAGAGGAAGTGAGATTCCTCGGGCACATAGTATCCAAAGAAGGGTTAGATGTGGACCCTGCTAAGGTAGTAGCAGTACAGGATTGGAAGACACCAAGGAATGCGACAGAAGTCCGAAGCTTCCTCGGGCTAGCAGGCTTCTATCGGAAATTCATCAGAGACTTTGCAAAAATATCAGCTCCACTCACGAGGCTGACAAAGAAGAATCTAGTGTTCAATTGGGACTTGGATTGCGAGTTTGCTTTCCAACGACTAAAAAGGGCTCTTACAACAGCCCCAGTTCTGACGTTGCCAGATGGAAGCAAGATGTTCACAGTTTATACAGATGCATGTGGGACAGGACTAGGCGTTGTCTAAATGCAAGAAGGAAGGGTAGTAGCTTATGGCGGGAGACAGTTGAAAGTGCACGAAAAGAACTACCCGACCCATGATCTTGAGTTAGCAGCCATCGTCTTTGCGCTTAAGTCTTGGCGCCACTATCTCCTAGGTGAGAAGTTCGAACTTTACACTGACCATAAATCGTTGAAATATCTTTTCTCGCAGAAAGATCTTAACTTGAGGCAACAGAGATGGATGGAGTTTCTTGCCTCGTACGATTTCGAGATCTCCTACACTCCGGGCAAAGGCAACGTAGTGGCAGACGCGTTGAGCCGAAAGAAGCTGACCCTAAGCCCGCTGTTTGTTGAAAGGCAAAGCCTAGAATTTATAGCCAGCTTTGACTTTAGGCCCTCCTCCTATTTTGTACCGGGCTTGCTAGCATCTCTCGAAGTACGCCCGACTTTAGTGGACTCAATAGGGACAGCACAACGCGACGACCCTCAGCTTGTGGAAACGATTGATAGGCTAATTAGGGGTGAGACTTCAAGTCACCTCAACAGATACTCCATCGACGATAAGGGTTGGCTAAGGCGAGATGGAATACTATGCGTCCCACAGACAAGGGATTTAGTAAAGAAGGTCCTCGAGGAAGCACATCACTCCAAGATGACGATACATCCAGGCGGAGATAAAATGTACAAGGACATAAAGAGAACTTTCTTTTGGAGCGGCATGAAGAAAGACGTGCTGAATTCGTTTCAAAGTGTATGGTTTGCCAACAGGTTAAGGCGGAACAGAAGAAACCTGGCGGTTTGCTCCATCCTCTAGAGGTCCCACAATGGAAGTGGGATAGCATCTCAATGGACTTCATTGATGGGCTGCCTAGATCTAGAAGAGGCAACACTAGCATTTGGGTAATAGTGGATAGGCTTACTAAAAGCGCCCACTTTTTACCTGTCAAGAGTAAAAGAACTGCCTCATCCCAAGCATCTCTTTACCTTAAGGAAATTGTTCGACTCCATGGAATACCCTCCAGCATTGTTAGTGACCGGGACCCTATCTTCACAAGTGAGTTTTGGCGGAGTCTGCAAGAAGCGGTAGGTACACAGTTATGCTTGAGTACTGCTTATCATCCCTAAACCGACGGCCAAACGGAAAGAGTGAACAGAGTTTTGGAGGACCTTTTAAGACTGTGAGTCCTTGACTTCGGAGGGACGTGGGAAGACCATCTTCCTTTGGTGGAATTTGCCTACAACAACAGCTACCAAGCCACCATCGGAATGGCGCCCTTCGAGGCTTTATATGGAAGACCGTGCCGATCGCCCACTTGTTGGTGGGAGTCCACTGACAAGCTCATACTTGGACCAGATATGATCCAAGAGACTTCAGAGAAAGTAGATTTAATACGGAGAAGAATGAAGACAGCCCAAGACAGACAAAAATCCTACGCCGACAAGAGGAGGACCGACCTTGAGTTTGAGGTTCGGGATAGAGTTTTTCTGAAGGCATCTCCTCTAAGGAACGTTGTTCGTTTTGGATCCACAGGGAAGTTAGCACCAAGATTCATAGGGTCGTTTCCTATCATCGAGAAAATTGGGAAAGTGGCCTACAGATTAGAGCTACCCAAAAAACTGGTCGGAGTTCACAATGTTTTTCATGTTTCGCACCTCCGAAAATGTCTACATGAATCTGCTGAAGTGGTAGAGCCAAACATCCTAGAAGAAGCTGAAGTGGAACGCGAATCAACCGTGAGGAAAGTTCCAACCCGCATCTTAGGAACTGAAGTGAAAAAGCTACGCAACCGCGAAGTCAAGCTCGTCAAAGTTCAGTGGAGCGACGTCGAGGAAGACGCGACTTAGGAAACTGAGGCTAGAATACGCGCAGCATACCCTTTTCTTTTCGAGGGTACATCTTTGATCTTTCTTTTTCCTTAAGTTGCGCTTTTATCTATCTTTTTAGGTATATCTCCTCGACCTTATCTTTTAGGTAGAAACCCTTTGGATGAAAACATGTAATTGAAACATGTTATGGATGATGGTTGCAAGTGGTTGCAAGTGATTGCTAGTGGTTGCTCGTGGTTGCATATACACACACAATCTAGGTTTTAGATCGGCTCAGTCACTTCATATTGCATATGCATATATATGTTTGCATTTGTATATGGTTGAAGTTTAATGTGTTGTCATATGGATGTTGCATTTATATGAATGATTGTGCACTCATGTAGAATCATGAATAGGAAAATTTGCATACATAATGGATTCATGACGCTTACATAATTTGCATTAAGGAGGTCAACTGAATCAGTAGACCGACTGATTTTGCATTAGATAAGTACATGTACACACACTTCGCATATGATCATGAAGCATTAGAAGTTTTTTTAAGGACAATGGATGCTCGTGTTTGATGGATGAGTAGATGGACGTTTGGATGTTAGGATATACATTCTTCCTGAACTTGAAGATTTCGGGGACGAAATCCTTTTAAGTGGGGGAGAATGTAACACCCTGTGTATTCTATAACAGTGAAATTCACAAATTAAAGTATAATTAATTTCAAATCAAAGAATTAAGGGAAACGGGATACGCCATTGCATTCATCTCGGAATTCTGCTTGGGATAGAGTCCGAGTTTGCGTAAAACGGACTCCGTATGAAGAAGATATGGCCTCCGGAAGTTTCAGAATTCAGTTTAAAATTCAAACAGCTCAAAAACCAATTCAAATTTCAAAAATCAGGCCAGATTGGCCAGGGCGGGAAATTTCCCGCCCAAGGCACCCAGGTCGACTGGGTAGTCGACCTGGGCTACCCAGGTCGACTGGGTAGTCGACCTGGGGCACCCAGGTCGACTACCAAGTCGACATGGGGGTCGACTGGGGAGTCGATCTGGCCCCTAAGCCAGGTCGAACCCAGCCCCTCCTGGCTGGCCTGGTCTGTGCTTGGCCGAATTTCTGAGTCTTGCCTTGTCACTAGGGCTAGGTGTCAGCTCCTGATTGGTCTCTCATTCAAACGAACGGCTAATATTAATCCAAGCTCCATCGACGGTCCTAATCAATTCACAAACTCTATAAAAAGGACCTAAGACTTCACCTAATTCATACAAATAAAAATGAGAATGAGACCGTCATGCTGCTGAGGAAAGACAAGGAGTAGCCATCAAAATTGAGAGACAATTAGGAGACAATTCAAAAGCTTAAAGCAATGACAACTAAATCAAAACAACGCCTACAACAAAGGATAGCATCTCCAAATTCAGAATTCAGATTCCTGAATTGAAGATTCGTCATACGTTGTAAGTAGAGTGCTATTCCGATGTGAATGAATAATTGTGTTTTGATTTGTGTAAAATGAGAAATGGAATTGTACTTAATTTGTGGTGATAATAATTCATAATTGTATGTTGCTATGGTTCTAATCGATTTGGGATGTTGTGGTATAACGATGTTAGACCTATTTGATATTTGCAAGTATGTGATTCATGTTGAAAGTTAACGACTATATGATTGTGGTAGTTTATTTGAGATTCATGCAAGTATATGGTTCACTATTATGCCAACATGATGTATCTTTTTTTATAATCACTTTTAGTGTAGTTGGATCCATTTGGGTATTATGACTCATATGAATTTATGTTGGAATTGGCATCATGATTCAAGTGTAAAACCATACTTTTGTATTAGAGACGAAAGTAAGCATCTTAGTAAACTTGTGTTGACTCTACATGACGAAACTATGTTTGGTGTTATGCCTAATTGAAAACATGTTTTAGGCCTATGTTGTTATCAAAATCATATGATAATATATGTGACACATAATTAAGTTAGATTTACATTCCAATTGCAAGTTTACATGAATAGATTAAAAACCATGATTCATGTTTAGGTATGTTTATGCCATGATTATATGAATAGATTAAAAACCATGATTCATGTTTAGGTATGTTTATGCCATGATTATATGCTATTACAATGCAAGTTCACAAGTGCCTAATTCATGTTAATTAGATCGTTATGTTGCAAGTTCATGCGTTCACACTCCCCTTTTGATGTTACTTAGAATATATAAACACCATGTTTTAAGCCTCCCCTTTTTCATGTGGCTAAGTTGGGTTTAAATGTTAAACCCAACATATGTTATATTGTAGCGAACGTATAAAACGGGGGTAATGCCGTTTGGGTTAAAATATAAACATATGTGTTGGCATGTTTGACTTATGCCAACGACCTTGAAAACAATTAAGTGGTATAAATTAATTTTACCCAATAAAGATGAATTTGAATAATGGGCCACAAATATTTTCATATAAAAGGAAAAGAGACAAAATATGTAAATTTAGAAAATACAATGTGTTTAACCCGAGGTTGGATTGAGTTGTGAATTAAACCTGCCCGGAACCGCCCGGCTGTCCAGTAGTCACAACAATACCTATCCAATGTGGGTGGTTAAATAGTGAGCCCAATAAAGACCCGAGGTTAGACTGAGTTGTGACGTAAGACTGCCCGGAACCAACCGGCAACAGGCAGTCACAACAATACCTGTCTAATGTGGGAGGTCGAGGCTTTAATAAGACAATTAAGGCTGAGTCAGGATTGATATGATTAAGTAAATTGAATTAATACTTAATCAAATGGAACATGCTAAACTATACAAACTGATTGGGGGTTAGGTTTACAAAACACTTAACCAACTTAGCATGTTGGCTAGAAATAGAAAACCTAGTAGCGGGGGACCCTTTTCAGCAGTAACCCTACAAGGTGTATCAGGATACCCTGAACTAGGCATGGTGGGGCACGATTTCTGGGCTGACTGTAAGAGGTCAAGTCGACGGCAGTGGTGCAGCAGTGTAGGTACTAATGGGGTGCGGGCGTGCACACACTCCAGCGCAGAAAAATTAGGCACTGGGCACCAGTAGTATACATGTGCATTCTAGAATTGTGTCGGGCCGCCACCATGGGACTTGATACACCCCATGGTGGGACCAACATAGGTAACAACATCGGGAGCCGTAAGACACATGTAACCTTGCGAGTAGGAGCCGGTCATCAGAAATGGATCACTTCACCCTGATTATGGGGTGTCTGTTGGAAACTAGTTTATATGGGTACAGAGATTAATATGGGGTACGATAGTATATTCGACTCTAGACAACTTAACTTAGTTTATGGTGCTTTCCCATTTCCAGTTTATACTTATCATGCCAATTCTTTATTCATAGACTGATTAGTCCTAGACTTACTCAGGCTTTATGTCTGACTCTACTTTTCTTTCGTTCTCCCCCCCCCCCCCCAGGTCCATAGGGAGGGAATATCGCAGCTTGACCAGTTTTTACATCCAGCTCGAAGAGAAAGAATGTATTGCTTGGATCTCTTTCGTTTTGGACTATGGCTTTGGACAACAATTATGGGACTTATGCAGTTTACTTATGTTTTTATGCTTCTTTAAATAATGAAATCAAGACAGTTATGAAAATGTAATGTTTTTGGAAGTATTGTAAGACAATTATGGCATGGTTTGTGTAACGCGTATTTTGATGAAATAAAAGTTGGTGTTGTTTTCTGCTGTTCATAATATGTGTTCTTATATCTGTCTTGTGTATCTGTGACTTATACTTATAAACCTCCACCAAAATTAGGGCATTCCCTTTGAGAGTGACCCTAACGGAGGTGGGGTGTTTCAATTATTTAAGTCCACGACCATTTAATTCACTATATCACTATTAATATAATTAAATAAATTAATTATAATACCTCTGCCAATGCGGGTCATTACATGATTGAATCCAAATTGATTAGAGCTGCTTAATAATTAAGCAAGCTTGAGTATAATTTATTGATTACCGCTAAATAACACTCGCAAGGGGTATGTCTTCATAAAATATAAATTCTTAGTTTTGATTTGGGTTTTTGAATTTGATTTTCCGACCGTGTGGGTCGATGTATATCTTTTTGTTATTCCTGCAATATTGCAGAAGTCCGCCCGTACATGGGAGACTATGCCAAAAAAATCTAAAATTTAAGGTGTTAGAATATTTTCAGTATTTTTGAAAAATTTTAATTGGGTTTTTCTATAGAACCAAATTAGATTAGTTAAATTGGAAATTTAGGAAGTGTAACACGATATTTTTAACTAGTTGAATGTTTGAAAATTTTGAGTTTGTAGCATTCTTCCTTTCTTAGTAATTTCGGGGACGAAATTCTTTTAAGGGTGAAGGAAAGTAACGACCCAGATTTTTAACCGTTTTATTAAATATTTTTAAAATGGTTTTAAATGTTGTTTTAGAATTTAATTTAATAATTTTGAATATTTTATTAACATAAATAATAAAATAATAATTTAAAATTTTAGAATGGTTAGAATTTGTTCGATTTGCAATATAATGTGAAATGGCTATTTAAAAGGATTTAATGTTGTTTGGTTTTTGAATTATATCAACAATTTCATTTGAACATTTAATTTATATTTTATCATAAAATGAGCTGCAGCATCGCGGTAGTTCGTAATATAACATTTTGAACTTCAAATGGTTGTACAAGATTCAATATAAGTCAGATTTCTTCGAAACAAGAAACATCCGAATCTATTAGATAATATTTTTCTAATGGATAAGAAAAATCGGGTTTTCATATTGTAGATTTTATTTTATGTCAAAATCAAATTTTCAAATAGTCTTTATGGAATTCATTTATAAATTATAACGATTTATTATATGAAATAAAAGGACTTTTGTTTTAATTTATATTGATTTGGTTTGGAATTCAACCCGGAGTATTTTATTTGGAAACTACTTGAAATTCTGCTCAAGTATGGTCAATTATAATTTTTAATATTGTTATATTGAGGTGCTTTAAAATTAATTAATTTTAATTTAATTTGGACCCTTTAAAAGGGACTTTATTCAAACGACCTCCGTATTCAACGAAACGAATTTTATTAAGACTGTAATAACTAACTATTGCTAGATTTCAAGTTTCGCTCCAATTATAGATATTTGGTGAGCACAGCATAACAAAATGTAAAAAAATCGACCATTTGGACTCGAACAAGCGTCGTTTGAGCAAATGGACTCAGAATACGGCGAAACAAGTTTCATTAGGATCGTAACGTCAAATTATACCATGACACCCATTTTCTCCATGAACGGAGTTTGTATGTGACCATAGGAATCAATAAGCAACGTTCATAAATGGCAATAGGAACGAAATAAAAATCGTTAGTCATCGTCGCTCGTCACCTCACACTAAAACATTATTTTCTATAATTATATATCCCCAAAGTTTCAGCCGACCTAACTCAATCTTCACCAACGTTCAATATATTTACAGAAAAGTCCCTGATTACAAACTAATATATAAATCCATTTCTATCACAAATTGGCCAAAGTTTCCAACACGAAAATCATAGATCTGGATGAGGGCTAGCTGCGTATAAATTTCGTGGCTTATTATCAACTGTGGTGGCCAGAATCAACATTAAACTGTGAGGTTTTTGTTTTGTTTTTCATTGATTTCCGGGCGGTAGAAGCGTCGATAGGCTGTGGTGTCTAAAGGATATTTTGTTCGATGACAAATATTTTATGAATTAGAATACCGTCGCGAAGTGTAATAAACCACAAGCGCATGGCTCACACTTGTAGTACGTTAGCGAATACGAGTCGACCCACGGGGAAAGAAGCAATTCTAATTTTATTCAATCAAATTAAACCAAATTCGAGTGAAGATTGAACTAATAAAAGCTAATGAAAACTATAAGCTAAGTTGAGAGCTAAATATGAAATGAAAACAATTTAGAGGAAAATCAACTCTCACATTTACGTAAGTTATCGAAAATACAATTTATGATCTACATTAAGTGATATAAATGCAATATTTAAACCACTTATGATTTTCATGAAAATTGAACTAAAGCAAAACTATTTTAAGTATGGACTATGAATTATTAACTAAAACTATATACCATCAAATTTTGTTCTTACTTTTATTTCAAAATCAATAACCACTTAGCAAATATTAATGTTCTTTGTGTTTACATTGACTAAGCATGGCCTAAACATAGACTATAAAAACCATTTGTATAAACTTGCATCAACATTCACTAACATGAAGCACAAACTAGAGATCACAAATCATACAAATATTTAACTTACATAAAGTTAGAGAGCATCATTACCCCTAAATCAAGGGATTAACCACTCTTATGTGTTATCGTATCAACACATGTAAGTTTCAATATTAGAAAATAAAGCAAAATGAAAGAAAAACTAACTAGAACAAGAATAGAGCTAAACTAAGAACATGAATGTAAATCTAAGCTATGAACATGAAAGTAAAGAGCATAGAAATTAAATTGCATTAAAATAAAGAAGTTACATAAAGAAAATGGCTAAGTAGCCATGGAAATACAAGAGAGCTTGTGCTCTTCTCAACTAAACTAAAGAAGGAGATAAAAGAGAGGAGATAAGAGATAGTATTTACATCACATAATGGGGTATGTATATACATGTTTCTAACCCTAAAACCCTAATCACTTATAATGGGAAATCCCCAAAATGCCCACTTCCTGAAGCTTTTAATTCTCTTTTAGCCATAATGATGCATGAGACCTTTTGTCTTATTCAATTAGTCTTTAATAAGAGGCTTAAGAAAAAAAGGGTAATTTGAGAGGTGGGGTCCTCCATGATCATGTATGAGAATTATTTCCTTCATTCCTTTTTATGCAAGCATTTTTGCTCTAAATCTTCATGTGTATGCATTAATTGTGCTCCAATATTCCTATAAGAGACAAATACAAAGAACAAGTATATGCAATCACAAATTAAAACATGCACAAGTGACCATTTTTCCCCAAAATGAGTGATTATCTTGAAAATAGTTAAAATATGGTTTGATCGTATAAAATACCCAAAAATGTTCATTTATTTAATTTAAAAAGAATAAATATGTGAATATAAATGTGCATTTTTACGTGCACATTAAATAACCCCACACTTATCTTTTTATTCCTCCTCGAATAAAGAATAAAAACTAAGATAAATCCATTTTCATAGGGAGCACGATTGCATTGAGCATATGCAACAAGCCGTTAAACCTATGAGTGTCCCCAGTAGGACGAGTGTTGTCTCATGAGCGTTTTCAGCGGATACTACCCACAAAATCTAAATTTTAAATGCAAAAATATTTACAAAATGCAAGATCAGAAAATATTTACAAGACGAATGCAAGCTTTTAAAGGAATATTTACAAATGGATAATTTACTTTTAAATATTATACGAATGAGTTAAAACAAATTTGGATTGTTGCTTGAGTCCGTTACTAATCAAAACTTCAAACAAAAGTCATGTTATCGTCACAAACTCCTCCAGCTTGGCCAGTTGTTTTGGTAGAAACATAGTGCAAATATGAAATGAATTCTATAATCGACATCAACAATCATAAAACGGCTCTCAACTTTCTTTTTGTTAACAAGTTAGGCTGAATAAGAGAAGAGTGTGCTTGGATTTCAAGTGCTTACTCTCTCTTTATTACAAATTATTTACATTATTACTATTTATAAACACCTAACCGAAAAGACCAAGGTATACCACCCGTGAGAGTTTGGGAGAGAGCTTGGCGGATTGTGCAGACCGACGATGACTTTGTCAACAAGATGTCGGTAATCCTTAGGTGTCCAATCCTTAAAATGAGACCAAGATATACTGACGCTGACATTGTCAACAAGGTGTTGGAAAGAGCTTGGCGGGTTTGCACACTAACGCGAGATGTACTAGCAATGTTGGATACCCTTGGATTATTATTATATATATACAATCTTTTTTTTTACATAAGAGAGAGAGTTAAGCGAGGATATCTTACCACAACTTCACTTAAAAGATCTAAAATTTTATCGCAAGTAGTCTAAATCAACCATTCATTTAATCAGATTACAATTCAGAAAACATTTCATACTCATCACCTACAAATTTCCCAATATACCAGTTACACCAAATTTGCTAATAATTTAAACTTTCCTTTCGTTATCCGCAAAGAGAAGTAAATCTCCAAACATTTTGATCAAACGACCAAAATTGTATGCTAAATCCATCATGTCTTATTTAAAAGAAAATAGAAATGCGAAATTTTTTTTTAAAGAAAAAAGGGGGGAATTCAAAAAGAGAAAGGAAAAAAATGCAAACTTAAACTATGCAAAACAGAATGAAAATGAGACTTCCCCCTACACTTGATTTCGACTGTGTCCCCACAGTCAAGTGAAAGGAGAAAAAGAAAAGAAATTTTGAAAATATGCCCTATATTTACAAAAAAGAAAAAACAAATATTTACAAAATATCAGAAAATATATTGACAAGAAGTAAATGAAACGGTCTTCTAAAGACCGATTCACTTGTCTCTTCAAGTATGAGAGACACGGCTTAAGCATAGAAAAACCAAATCATAAAAAAAAAATCACGTTTTAGATTTGGAAAAACAAATTTTGTTTTTTCAAAAGTTTGAGTTGCTAACTTTAACATTTTGTGCTTACAACTGATCCTATGAATTTCTGTAGCAACTAAAGAGAGGTCAGTGGGTCGGGGTTCAGTAAAAGTTTCAAAAACAAAGTTTGATTTATTCAGATGATGTATAAATTGAGAGACATGTGCATTATTCTCACCTCCACACTTGTTTTGAGAAATATTGTTCGGTTTTGCTTTCATATTTGAAATTTTGTTGACTAAAGGTTCATTCGTAAACCTAAAGTTAAAACCAAATAAATGAATTTTCAGTAAATTTCGAAATTGTGTTTTCTCAAAAACAGTGTTATTCCAGAAAGAGTTCATATACTGCAGAAATTTATCATTGAAAAACAAGTGATCGCAGTGAGGTTCTGTTGAAATGATCAAGTCGCAAGGAGTTTCAACAGTTTTAGAAAAATCGTTATTGTGCTTAAGATCACATTTAGCAGTTTCGTTGTTTTCGATTTTAAGAACTTCAAAGTTTTCAAATGTTTCAATTTCAGTTTCTGACCCAAAAGCATTATCGTCAATCAGTTCAAGAAGTTTTCGCTCATCAAAGTCGTCCTCACCTAAAAAGTTGTTAACAACTTCATCATTTTTGTCATGTTGACAATGTAAATTTGCTAAATTTACAGAATTTTCAGAAGTAGAGAGAGGAAGATCAAATTGAAGATTGACGTCTTTGTTTTCAAGAGAATTTGAACTCAAATCAATTATAGAGCTTTCAACAACTTCATTAAGATTTTCATCAATTTCCAGAGTTGTTAGTTGAAAATCATCAATTGTGGGCAAAGGTGGATTATTATTTGAATCGTCACAAGTTTGGATTTGATTTTGTTTCTCACGCAACTTCAAGTAATCGTCAAGTATGTTTGTTTGCTCAACAAAATCAAATTTATAATTATTGACATGAGAATTTCCAATTTGAAATTGTTGAGAACAAAGATCAATAATCGCACCATTATTGAAATTATTCCCATTGCCAAAACTGTTTGAAAAGTTATTCACATTCCCATTTTGAATTTGAAATTCATTTTGGAGTTCGAAATTTAATTGGCAAGGGTTATAATCAAAATCATTTGACTTTGGAAGTGAATTCAGATTTTGATTATTTAGAAAACTTTGACTTGAATTGTTGCACATTAATTCAATTAATCTTTGGCTTGATTCATTAAATATTTGACTTTCTTCACATAGAGCTTGAACACTTATTTCAAGACTTGAGGGTTGATCATCATTTTGAAAATTTGGTGGTGTACAATTAGGATTATTTTGAAAATTTTGAGAAGTTGGTGGCGTAAAATCTAAATTGTTTGTACAATAGTTATTATTAAAATATCCATTTGAATTTGGTAGAAAATTATATGAATTATACCGATTTTCACAACTACTGTAAAATCTGTAGGAATACGGGAATTGAGACATTTTCAAGAAAGTTTTTTTTATGAGAAAAAAAATATTCATATAAGAAAATTTCTCTTTTTTTTTTTTTTAGATTTTTGATTTTTGTATTTTTTTTATATATGCATGAACCTACTGCAACTATATGAATGCAAACTAATTATTTACTGATTTTCTAAAATTATATAATGACGGTTTGATTAATTTCAACAAAAGATTTCTCAACCAGTTAACGGATAGGAGTTATCAGTGCACCGGGAATCACCCTAGCAATGCAGCCGAAGGTTTAAGTACCTTCAAAGGAACAACCAATATAATATTTACGAATCACCGTAATATTTTTAAATAGTTATTACTCTGTTGTAGTCTAGACACCGAGAAATAATTCGTTAGAAATAAAATAATTTTTCAAAATATAATGATGACCTAGAAAATAAAACAAAAAGAGTTGAATGCAAAACAGAAATTAAATGTGAATTACCAATGCAACTACGAATGAATTTTTATTTGTTTTTGAATTTTTGATGCAAATGCAAGCAAACAACAATGCAGTTAAATAAAAACAAGGGAGAAGAGAACAATACCAGAGCGTCTTTATTTATTAGCATTTTTTTAGTGGTGGCTTTTTTTAGCAAGCAAGCAAAGCGGTTGAAGCAAAGCAAATCCAAGCAAGCTATCCAAAGCAAAACAGTTCCCCTTAGTGCAACCTGAAAAGTGATCTTTATACAACGCAAGATTTTTTTTCTTTTCTTTTTTTTATAGAAATTTTTTTTTGATCCACACAATGCTAATCAAAAACAATCAAGCTCTTGTAAATTCTAAAAGCAAGTGCCAAAAACAAGGAAAAGCCCGATGTCTAAACTCGCTCAAACAAAAATAGTGACACACTACCTATTTCAGAAGAAACAACTCAGTGAACAATAACTCAATTGAAATAAAAAATTAACCCAATTGCAAATTAAAGTAAAATGCAATACACCCAAACACTTTAACTCAAGAATAAATCAGCTTAGAAGTCCAATACGCTCAGTCGACGTATAAGTCCCAAAACCAAAACAGAACCGACCCTCCTTTAAAACAAAAGATGTCCGACCCTCTCAGAATCAGCAAGAAAAATACCAAGGAAAAGAAATTAAAAATCGAAACTTTGCCATCACAAATTCAATTGTAAGGTTCGGTTGTTTCGATTTGGGGATGCAATTTGAATCGGTGAAGAATTTGGGGATTTCGTACACATTTGGTTTGGAGGCTGCTGAATTCGGTAAAGGAGATCGGTATTCGGATTGGTTTGGGAATGGTTGTGTGTAGTGGTTGTGGAATCTTTGGTCACGACAGGTTTTGGTCGATACGGTGGACTAGAGTTTGTTCGAGTTGGAGTTTATGTCGGGAGGAGATGCTGTATGGTGGTGGTTCAGTGGACAGTACAGAAGCGTGCTTTTGGTCCGTATTGCCGAGATGTGACTGGTGAGTTTGATGCAGGGAGATTTGGAGTTTGGGGTATTTAGAGAGAATGTGAATGTAGTGATGGTGATGTATAGTATGGAAGTGACTGACAAAGCAAGGTGATATGGGTTTTTGAAATGTGGTTGACAGGTGACAAACAAGGTGACATAGGCAATGAAATTGAAAGCAGGGTTGCTTTGAAATGGGGTTGCTTCGGGTATTTGGTTTGCAGTTGTGATGAAGAGAAGTAGGTACTGCAAGTTGTTAAAAATGTATTGAGAAGTTGTGAATGATATGATGATGGTGGTTAGGGAGGGAGTGTTTGTGTAATGGAAGTGTGATGGGTGTATTAAACAATTTTTTTGGTTTGTATGAGTTTGCTCAGGAAGTGACTGTTTGTGATGATCTTGTGGTTGCTTTGAGGGAGGTATGATGTATTTGCTGTTGTGGTTAAGACAGTGCTGAGGAGCTTTGTTGAGTGGAAGTATGGTGATGGCAGTTTTGGACTGGGTGGGGAGGTTACAGGCTTTGTGATAGTTTAACGGCGAACAGTTGGTGACTATGGAGATGTATGCTTTTGTGGTGGAGAGACAGGAAGGTTGATGAGTATTGGGTTATTGGTGGAGGGAAAGGTGATTTGTTTTGTCAGTTTGAAGACGAAGTTTGTTGGTGTGTCGATGAAGATCAGTGTCGTTTGGTGAAGGGTTGTTCGGGATTGGAGTGTGGGTGACGAAGTGGGGTTTGCTTTGTGGTTGACAAGAAATGTGGTGGTATTGACGAAGATGGACTGATGGGCGAGGGTGGACTTTGGTTTGGGGAAGAGTTGAAGTTGATTTGAGGGGATGGTGACTGTTTGTTTAGTGACCGGAGAGGGGGTGGTCTGAAGTTGATGGTGTTGATGAAGCTGGATATTAGATTAGATCTGAAATGGACGAAAACTGGAGAAGGTTATCGTTTGGTGAGAGGATGGAGAAATGTAGGGGATTATGTAACAGTATCAGGAAATATAAGGTAGAGAAGGAAAGAAAGTTATAGAGGGAGGAAAAGAAAATGGAAAGCAATAATTAGTGTTTTTTTTAACTTATTTGTAAGAATTGTAAAAAGGAGAGAAATAAATGAGAGAGAGATAAAGGGAAAGAAATAAAAGAAATTGAAAACACAAAAAATGGGAAAAAGACTGAACAAAAGGAAAGTGTTTTTTCTTTTTTCTTTTTTCTAATAAATAAAAACACACACAAACAAACAAATAAAAGTGAAATAAAACAAACAAACACACAATCTTTTTTTTCTTCAGTAGAACATAAATAATAAAATTAATTCGAAGAATAAAATTAAAACTAATTTCTCTCCCCAGCAATGGCGCCAAAAACTTGTTCGACGATGAATATTCTATGAATTAGAATACCGTCGCGAAGTGTAATAAACCGCAAGCGCACGGCATACACTTATAGTACGTTAGTGAATACAAGTCGATCCACGGGGAAAGAAGCAACTCTAATTTTATTCAATCAAATTAAACCAAATTCGAGTGAAGATTTAACTAATAAAAGCTAATGAAAACTATAAACTAAGTTGAGAGCTAAATATGAAATGAAAACAATTTAGAGTCAAATCAACTCTCGCATTTACGTAAGCTATCGAAAATACAATTTATGATATCCATTAAATGATATAAATGTAATATTTAAACCATTTATGATTCTCATGAAAATTGAACAAAAGCAAAACTATTCTAAGTATGGCCTATGAATTATTAACTAAAACTATATACCATCAAATTTTGTTCTTACTTTTATTTCAAAATCAATAACCACTTAGCAAATATTGATGTAATTTTTGTTTACATTGACTAAGCATAGCCTATTTTGTTGTCAACAAACATAGATTATCAAAACCATTTGTATAAACTTGCATCAACATTCACTAACATGAAGCACAAATTAGAGATCTCAAATAATACAAATGTTGAACTTACATAAAGTTAGAGAGCATCATTACCCCTAAATCAAGGGATTAGCCACTCTTATGTGTTATCATATCAACACTGTAAGTTTCAACATTAGAAAATAAAGCAAAATGAAAGAAAAACTAAGTAGAACAAGAATAGAGCTAAATTAAGAACATGAATGTAAATATAAGCTATGAACATGAAAGTAAAGAGCATAGAAATTAAATTGCATTAAAATAAAGAAGTCACATAAAGAAAATGGCTAAGTAGCCATGGAAATACAAGAGAGCTTGTGCTCTTCTCAACTAAACTAATGAAGGAGATAAAAGAGAGGAGATAAGAGATAGTATTTACATCACATAAATGGGTATATATACATGTTTCTAACCCTAAAACCGTAATCACTTATAATGAGAAATCCCCAAAATGCCCACTTCATGAAGCTTTTAATCCTCTCTTAGCCATTAATGATGCATGAGACCTTTTGTCTTATTCAATTAGTCTTTAATAAGAGGCTTAAGAAAAAAAGGTAATTTGAGAGGTGGGGTCCTCCATGATCATGTATGAGAATTATTTCCTTCATTCCTTTGTATGCAAGCATTTGTGCTCTAAATCTTCATGTGTATGCATTAATTGTGCTCCAGTATTCCTATAAGATACAAATACAAAGAACAAGTAAATGCAATCACAAATTAAAACATGCACAAGTGACCATTTTTTCCCAAAATGAGTGATTATCTTGAAAATATTTAAAATATGGTTTGATCGTATAAAATACCCAAAAATGTTCATTTATTTAATTAAACAAGAATAAATATATGAATATAAATGTGCATTTTTACGTGCACATCAGATTTGTAGAGGAGGATTGAGGCTTCAGTTTTGCTTTTGGCCCGATACCTGAAAACGAATGTTGATCGGTACTGGTAGTTGATCGGAGACAAAGTTTCGTGTGGTTTTGGATGGATGGCGATCGAATTTTGATCGATACCAGGCAATGGGGGCATTGTTGGCCATGATGGTCTGGAGGGGTTTGGAGCAAGGGAGTGTTGCGATCAGTATTGGGGTGATGCGATCAGCTATCATCGCCGATGGTCGGAGAAATTGAGCTCCATGCACCTTCCGTTCGAGAGCATTTTTTGGTCAATTGGTGGAGGATGAGGTTGTAATAACCCGAAAATCTGAGCCAGTTTAAAATTTTTATTTTGGCAATTTTAACGAATTTTGAATATTTAAAATTAATTATTTTAAATAATATCGACGAAAAATTTATTTTGAATAGAATTCGAACGTATATATTATACACGTCGTCGTTAGAATATAAATGTTTATATATATAATTATAAATAGAATTGAAAATGGCGTGGTAGTTCGATAATTCGATTTCAAACTTCAATTGAATGTAACGGGTGCAAAACAAACCGGATTTTAGTGAAACCAAAAATAATAGGATCTAATTGATAATATCTTTCCAACGAATCCGAAAAATTGAAATTTCATAGCGGGAATCAAAAGATATGTTCAGTTGAAAATTCTGAATAGTCGCTATGGAATTCAAGCCCTTAAAAATGGGAATTTTGCAAACAACCTCGGATTTCGACGAAACCACTTTTGTTGGGTCCGTGATGTCAAGTTATTGCTAGATTTCAAATTTCATAATTTTTTGAATCAGTATGTGAGCGTGCCAAAGGAAAACGCGTTTGACCAGTTTTAGTTGATTTTAATCGACTGGAAAATGGCCATTTTTCAAACGGTCTCAGAATTCGACGAAACTAGTTTTGTTAGGACCGTATCGTCAATACGAAGCTAGAAAATATTTTTCGAGAATTTTTAGAGTTAGTATGTGACCCCGGTAAAATGAAATGCGCGTTCAAATTCAATATATAGAATTATATGTTGATTTTGATGAAAACTGATCGAAACGATCGAATCAACTTGCGATGCATATCCCATTGGGTTCGGAATGGGGGTAATTAGCTATGGACGACAGGCGGTGGGCCTCGTTTAGAGGTCATATGTAAAAGTCAACTTTTTGGGATTAAATAATTAAAATAATAAAAAAATAAAAACTCTTCCTCTCCTCCCCTTAAATCCCTCTGGCCCCCCCTTTTCCACGTTCAATTCAATCGGAGAAAAAAAGAAAAAAAAGAAAAGGGGCGATGGGGGGGAGGGAATCCACCGCCGCCGCCACTACATCGCCCCCCCTTCCTCGATCGACGCGAGCGACCAACCCCCCTCCTCTGATCTCCGACCGTCGTACCACTGCAAGCCCTCCCCCACCGACTGGAATCCGCCGCTGCCAGCAAAAAGGGGCCCGCCTCCGACCAGCTTTGGGTCCGCCGCCGCCATCAGAAGTCGCGCACCACCAGGTGCAGCACCACCCTCCGAAGACTGCTGCAAACCCCCCCCCCCTCCTCGCGCAGTTCAAACGGAGAAAAGCCGCCTCCCTCTTCTTCTTCTCCGACTGAAAACCCTACCCCATCAGTACAGTGAGTGCTTAGACTTTTGTTTGGTTAAAAGTTCATATTTTTATTCAGTCAAAGATTATATTTTTAACTATGGAAAACATATAAAGATCTGATCTTCGAAAGTATAAACATAGCGGTTTTTAATATATAAAGTTTAGATTTTTATTAATATAAAAACATTTTTTTTATATTATAGAAAGGTTAAAAATATAATTTTTATCTATATAGTAACGATGTAAAAATAGAATTTTTATCTATATAGTAACGATGTAAAAATAGAATTTTTATCTATATAGTAACGATGTAAAAATAGAATTTTTATCTATATAGTAACAATGTAAAAATATGATTTTTATATATTGAATAGCGAAGTAAAAATTCGATTTTTATATATTGAATAGCGAAGTAAAAATTCGATTTTTATATATTGAATAGCGATATAAAAATATGATTTTTATATATTGAATAGCGAAGTAAAAATTCGATTTTTATATATGTAGTGGCTACGAGCAACGTAAGAGACGAAAGAAGAAACGGCGAAGATTTCTACAAAGGAAGTGTCGTGGAGTTGGGATAGCTTTGGTGAGAACTTCTCACCTTTTAAAATTCTTTTTTCTAGTCATATTATAATATATACTAGGATGCAGACGGTATTTAGTAGCACCCGACACCCGTCATCCACAGACCATGGATGGCTTGTTTGTTTGATTGATGTGTTGTGAAATTTGTTTGTGTTGTTGATGTGAAATCGATAATATTAATTAATGTGTTGAAAGGAAATAAAATATTTATATAGTTAAAAATATTTTATCGTTAAAAATATAAATTTTAACGTGAAAGTGAATAAATAAATATTTATAAACGAATCGGCCGATTTTTTTATATACACTGATTTAACTGATATTGATTGGGTCGATAAATTTTACACATCGCCCAACTGCACAAATAAAATCTGTGTTTGATTGTTTGAAACCCCACACGGGTATTGGGATAATATATGACACACACTAATCCCAATAATTAGTCGTATGTCGATCGATTGATTGACAGGCTGTTATAAGCGTTAGATATCTATATTTGATGCTTATACAGTGTAGTGCACTTTGGATGATGGTTGATTATTTATTGTTGCTATTATATATATGTGTTGTATGGAATCCGTATAATTAACTTTATATGGTAATTGATTGGGCCTCATTCCAATTTAGAAGATAAAGAATATTATAAAATAAAGGTTCATGTGTTGACTGTACTCATCCGTTGAGACTAGTCATGTGTTGAACGAAATATTTTAACAATAAAATTTACATCTTTATATTATAAAATAAAGGTTCATGTGTTGATTGTACTCATCCGTTGAGATTAGTCATGTGTTGAACGAAATATTTTAACAATAAAATTTACATCTTTATATTATAAAATAAAGGTTCATGTGTTGACTGTACTCATCCGTTGAGATTAGTCATGTATTGAACGAAATATTTTAACAATAAAATTTACATCTTTATATTATAAAATAAAGGTTCATGTGTTGACTGTACTCATCCGTTGAGATTAGTCATGTGTTGAACGAAATATTTTAACAATAAAATTTACATATTTATATTATAAAATAAAGGTTCATGTGTTGACTGTACTCATCCGTTGAGATTAGTCATGTGTTAAACGAAATATTTTAACAATAAAATTTACATCTTTATCATATAGAAAATTAGAAACTAACCGGAAAATATATAAGATGAGTGGTCTCCTGGATATTGATCTGATGTTGGTTTCGGCCTTCGGGGTTAATATTCAGGGAATCGTTCTCTTACTAGTTTGCGATTGGAGTCTAATTTGAAATCAAACGATAGATACCATAATTTTTATAAAATATATTAAATAACAAAGATAGTCACACGTGGACAGTACTCATTCGTTGAGATTAGTCATGTGTTGACAAAAATATAGATTCATTTGTTGAATAGAATAACAAAGTTATTGAAATATACAAAGCCATGTTGATTAGAGATGCGCTATTTTGACGCGAACGATATTTATATCGATTATATTCGTTTTTATAATTTGAATAGAAAAGGAATTTGATTTGAATTGAATAGAAAACGAATTTGATTTGAATTGAATAGAAAACGAATTTGATTTGAATTGAATAGGAAAACGAATTTGATTTGAATTGAATAGGAAAACGAATTTGATTTGAATTGAATAGGAAAACGAATTTGATTTGAATTGAATAGAAAACGAATTCGAATTGAATTGAATAGAAAACGAATCCGAATTGAATTGAAAAGAAAACGAATACGAATTGAATTGAATTGAAAAGAAAATGAATTCAAATCGAATTAAAATCGATTTGAATTGAAATCAAATAGAAATGAAAGTAAAAAGGATTTATAATAGGAAATTGAATTTTGATTTGAATTTGAAATAAAGGTTGAAATTGTTTTTGAAACGAATTCAAAACTATTTATAAAATTCGTTTTAAATAGAAATCGTTGAAATATATATTATATATATTATACATATAATATAATGGCCTGAATAGAACGCGCCGCGCCGCGGTAGTTCGCGAATTTCGACCAGTAACTTCGAACGGACATTACGGGAGATCTGACCGTCGGATTCTCCTAAAACCGGAACCATTGGGTTCGTATCGAAAAGTGCTTTCTAATGAATATTAGAAATTTGAAATCTAACGGTTGGATTTGGAGATACGTCCAAATCAAATTTGAAAAAGGTCGTTGTAAGTGCAGTTCGATGGCCGTTGATGGAAATCGACTGTACGGGCCTTGATAAAATTATTAAAAATAGTAATAATTTGTGTAGAATCATAAGAAATGATCTGGGAAAAATTGGGATGAAAAACTCCATATTTGAAAAGATAAAAATAGATTTTTATCGAAATGAACTAGTTTTGAACTAAAATTAAACCCGTTTATTTTTAAATAAATAAATTGGATTTGAAATGGGTTTTAAATAGAATTAATTAGTGGGTTTATCGTGAAGGGTGTTTTAAATAACACTTGTTCTTTAACCCATAATCAATAGAATGTGATTTGGGTTTGTCGTGAACTGTGTTTTAAATGACATTAGTTCTTTAACCCAGTAAAAGGAGTTTTAATGAATCTGTAATTAGATTGAAATGTGAATTGATAATCTAAATTATCAAATTTAGGAGATGAGCGAGAATGGAGTATCACCAGTTTTGCTCCAAAGCGATAGTTAAATCTTTAATTAGATTTGAACGTGAAATGGTAATTAATTTTACCGATAACACCGTGGTGTTAGATATGGAGTATTACCAGTTTTGCTTCATGGGATGAATAGGTTGGGATTGGGAAATAAAATAAATAATTACTTCGGTGTGGTTCGCTAATCTCGACTAGTTTGGAAAACCATAATTTGGTTTGAAATGACATCCAAAGGAAGATTAAAGAATAAATTTAAAGAATTTATCTTTGATAAAATTAATGGGAACCTTTCCCTAAGAATTGAAATTTAGAAACTAGCTGTAGGTTAGTTAAGAAGAATGGTTTCCTGGGTATTGATCTGATGTTGGTTTCGGCCTTCGGGGTTAATATTTGGGGAATTGCTCTCTTACTGATTTACGGTTAGTGGCTAATGAATTGGAATGAGGCGTATGTTGTGTTTGTGTAACATTTGTTTTTAATATACGCGGGTTGTTCGGAAAGGCCGGGTTTATACCCATTCTGAATAACCGATTCGACGATATGTCGAAGATGAAGACGGTGGTTGAAGACCGGAAGTCTTCACATCGTTTGGGTGATTACTGATGATCTTGATTGGGCTGTACACCCAAGATGAGGGAATCGGTTGGTGGTCGTCCAGACGTACTTGGAGATCGATGGATATGCGAGGAAAGTGCCTCCGGTTTTGTTCAGACCCAGAACGAACTTGTAAATGGATTGTGTGTCTGACATTGGATTTTATTCTGTGTTGATTGATTTCTGTTAAATATATATCTGTTTGGCGGCGGAGAATTTATTCTCTTGCTTAACGCCCTTCTCTGAGACGTACGAGCTTAGAGGTTATATATCGATAGATATCAATCGCATGGCATGAATTGCCTGTGTGGCACGCTGAGTTGCATGGATCAAGGCTTCTGTTGAAAAGCAAAGTCTTGTGGTTGATGATCAAAGCACGGCCTTTGTGGCATAGCTTTGTGTATAACGTGAATTCGCGAGCCTCACACCTCGGTATGAATTAAAAACGGGATAAGGACTGCAGGGAGAGCACGACGTTTCTTTCTAGCTTTGGTGGTGTCAGTGACTTACCAACCCTGACATTTATATACTTTTCACCTATGTGGTTGTTGGATGAGGCGCCTCAATTTTAGGTCTGTAAGGACCGGGAAACGTGTGTTCGGGAATTGCCAATCCTCAAACGTAAGAGAGGACCGGCCCTGAAGATCCAAGGGTTGCCCAGAGTGCGTAGCCCTGAGACATTTGCTAGAGTGTCTCGAAAGCGGAGAGGAGCTTGCCATTTGCCTCGACTCATGACGGAAATCCAATTTCCAATACGTGTATTTCGGTTTTATTTGTAGAGCCTAGTATGGAGACATGATAGATGGTACCCATGCCGCCTATGATTGATATTTATGATTGAAATTGTTTTGACACTATACACTTATTATAGTATCAAATGATTTGTTTTAAACGTACCAAGCATGTTTGGCTATTATAAGGGAAAACCCTATCCTCCGGCTTGCGTTGCATTGTGTGATGGGACCTGGGTCTTATAATAGCTTCATTTTTCGAAAAAGCATTGCGTTGTTTATTCTATGCACTGGTATTCTTGGGAGGAAACCCGTTCCGTGTTATACGGCGTGGTCCCTTGAATTACTCTCTTTTAAAGTAAAGTTTTAAATAACTGTTTTAGTTCTCACACCAGTCACATGACTGACCTGGAGTTTATTGTTTTAACCTAAACTCTGGGTGCCCTTATTTTTGACACGGGCAGCTAGTAGTTTTGGTATTGCAGATTTATATTCACATGATCCTGATTTACAGCTGGAACGATGCTCGGAAAGATCTGTATCCGTGTATTACTTTCAATTGTGTTTTATATTGTTTTTCCGCTGCTATGTAATTTATTGTAATCTCTGATATTTATCGAATGTTATTTATTCAATTATACTCTGTATATTCTTGTATCTGATGGAATTGTTGTAATAACAATGAAATGTTCTTCCGTCTGCGTTCTGTTTTGTCTTGTCCTCACAGTAATTCGTTCTTTCTCATCTCTTCGGAGACCGGGGAAGTTCGGGTCGCTTCATTTGGTATCAGAGCTTTGGTTTACAGAGCTCGAGAACAAGACACATTAGAACCATACGAAAGAATTCATCAGATATTGGATTAGTAATATCCAATTAGAATGACTCGTTAGGGACAGGATCAGTAGTATCCTAGAACGAGTGTGAAGAGTATATTTTTCAAATGAAAACAATTTTGTTTTGAAAATTTAAATCGTTTTATACATATTTGAATATTTATTTATTTTATATTTGGATAATCGAGTATATAAACATTTCACGTATACGCGTCATGAACGTATATTCGAAGTTTTAATATACTGGATAGATATGGAATTACACTCTAGTCGCCCGGAGATAATGTTGATAATGACCATGGCATCATCAATATTTATTTTCGTGTTTCGAAGGTGTGATATCTATATATTTCCATTAGACTGGTGTGAGAACCAAAACTTATATAGATAGATTTATTTGTTGTGATTTGGCACCAAAACATGATTTTTGACTATATATCAAAATTATGAATTTGAAACTCTAATTCACTAATTGATTGATGTTTGTGTTGTATGTTTATTTGTTTGATAATTTTGAACCATTTAGCCTAATTGAACCAAATATTGAACTGTATTGAAAATTAGTCGCATTTGCTTGCATATACAAGTACTTACATTGAATAGGTCATAGCAAAGAGGCTAGAGCAGAGAATAAAATTTGTTTACCCGACAAATAGGTACATGTTTACTATATAATTTACTGTTTTGTTTGGGTGATGATGATTTTATGAGCCTATTGGCTAGCCGCTTGGCTTTTTCTTTTTCTTTTTGACATCAGAAGGCCTATATGGCAATTTCGGGATTTTCCCGTGGCTCCCGGTGCAGGGGAGGTTATGGCGAAATTTTTCGAAAATTTCGGGTATTAGCCAAATTTTTGAAGAATTTGAAAATTCTCAGAAACTGAAAAGCTGGAAATGAAAGCCAGATCGAACGTAGAGTTGATTAATCAAACCACTTTCGACTTTGTTCCTTTTCGGGGACGAAAAGTTTTAAGTGGGGGAGATTGTAATAACCCGAAAATCTGAGCTAGTTTAAAATTTTTATTTTGACAATTTTAACGAATTTTGAATATTTAAAATTAATTATTTTAAATAATATCGACGAAAAATTTATTTTGAATAGAATTCGAACGTATATATTATACACGTCGTCGTTAGAATATAAATGTTTTTATATATAATTATAAATAGAATTAAAATTGGGTGGTAGTTCGATAATTCGATTTCAAACTTCAATTGAATGTACCGGGTGCAAAACAAACCGGATTTTAGTGAAACCAAAAATAATAGGATCAAATTGATAATATCTTTCCAACGAATCCAAAAAATTGAAATTTCATAGCGGGAATCAAAAGATATGTCCAGTTGAAAATTCTGAATAGTCGCTATGGAATTCAAGCCCTTAAAAATGGGAATTTTGCAAACGACCTCGGATTTCAACGAAACCACTTTTGTTGGGTCCGCGATGCCAAGTTATTGCTTGATTTCAAATTTCATAATTTTTCGAATCAGTATGTGAGCGTGGCAAAGGAAAACGCGTTTGACCAGTTTTAGTTGATTTTAATCAACTGGAAAATGGCCATTTTTCAAACGGTCTCAGAATTCGACAAAACTAGTTTTGTTAGGACCGTATCGTCAATACGAAGCTAGAAAATATTTTTCGAGAATTTTTAGAGTTAGTATGTGACCCCGGTAAAATGAAATGCGCGTTCAAATTCAATATATAGAATTATATGTTGATTTTGACGAAAACTGATCGAAACGATCGAATCAGCTTGCGATACATATCCCATTGGGCTCGGAATGGGGGTAATTAGCTATGGACGACAGGCGGTGGGCCTCGTTTAGAGGTCATATGTAAAAGTCAACCTTTTGGGATTAAATAATTAAAAAAAAAACTCTTCCTCTCCTCCCCTTAAATCCCTCTGGCCCCCCCTTTTCCACGTTCAATTCAATCGGAGAAAATAAAAAAAAGAGAAGAAAAGGGGCGACGGGAGGGAGGGAATCCACCGCCGTCGCCACTACATCGCCCCCCCTCTTCCTCGATCGACGCGAGCGACCAACCCCCCTCCTCTGATCTCCGACCGTCGTACCACTGCAAGCCCTCCCCCACCGACTGGAATCCGCCGCTGCCAGCAAAGAGGGGCCCGCCTCCGACCAGCTTTGGGTCCGCCGCCGCCATCAGAAGTCGCGCACCACCAGGTGCAGCACCACCCTCCGAAGACTGCTGCAAAAACCCCCCTCCTCGCGCAGTTCAAACGGAGAAAAGCCGCCTCCCTCTTCTTCTTCTCCGACTGAAAACCCTACCGCATCAGTACAGTGAGTGCTTAGACTTTTGTTTAGTTAAAAGTTCATATTTTTATTCAGTCAAAGATTATATTTTTAACTATGGAAAACATATAAAGATCTGATCTTCGAAAGTATAAACATAGCGGTTTTTAATATATAAAGTTTCGATTTTTATTAATATAAAAACATTTTTTTTTATATTATAGAAAGGTTAAAAATATAATTTTTATCTATACAGTAACGATGTAAAAATAGAATTTATCTATATAGTAACGATGTAAAAATAGAATTTTTATCTATATAGTAACGATGTAAAAATAGAATTTTTATCTATATAGTAACGATGTAAAAATAGAATTTTTATCTATATAGTAACGATGTAAAAATATGATTTTTATATATTGAATAGCGAAGTAAAAATTCGATTTTTATATATTGAATAGCGAAGTAAAAATTCGATTTTTATATATCGAATAGCGATATAAAAATATGATTTTTATATATTGAATAGCGAAGTAAAAATTCGATTTTTATATATGTAGTGGCTACGGGCAACGTAAGAGACGAAAGAAGAAACGGCGAAGATTTCTACAAAGGAAGTGTCATGGAGTTGGGATAGCTTTGGTGAGAACTTCTCACCTTTTAAAATTCCTTTTTCTAGTTATATTATAATATATACTAGGATGGAGACGGTGTTTAGTAGCACCCGACACCCGTCATCCACAGACCATGGATGGCTTGTTTGTTTGATTGATGTGTTGTGAAATTTGTTTGTGTTGTTGTTGTGAAATCGATAATATTAATTAATGTGTTGAAAGGAAATAAAATATTTATATAGTTAAAAATATTTTATCGTTAAAAATATAAATTTTAACATGAAAGTGAATAAATAAATATTTATAAACGAATCGGCCGATTTGTTTATATACACTGATTTGACTGATATTGATTGGGTCGATAAATTTTACACATCGCCCAACTGCACAAATAAAATCTGTGTTTGATTGTTTGAAACCCCACACGGGTATTGGGATAATATATGACACACACTAATCCCAATAATTAGTCGTATGTCGATCGATTGATTGACAGGCTGTTATAAGCGTTAGATATCTATATTTGATGCTTATACAGTGTAGTGCACTTTGGATGATGGTTGATTATTTATCGTTGCTATTATATACATGTGTTGTATGGAATCCGTATAATTAACTTTATATGGTAATTGATTGGGCCTCATTCCAATTTAGAAGATAAAGAATATTATAAAATAAAGGTTCATGTGTTGACTGTACTCATCCGTTGAGATTAGTCATGTGTTGAACGAAATATTTTAACAATAAAATTTACATCTTTATATTATAAAATAAAGGATCATGTGTTGACTGTACTCATCCGTTGAGATTAGTCATGTGTTGAACGAAATATTTTAACAATAAAATTTACATCTTTATATTATAAAATAAAGGTTCATGTGTTGACTGTACTCATCCGTTGAGATTAGTCATGTGTTGAACGAAATATTTTAACAATAAAATTTACATCTTTATCATATATAAAATTAGAAACTAACTGGAAAATAGATAAGATGAGTGGTCTCCTGGATATTGATCCGATGTTGGTTTCGGCCTTCGGTGTTAATATTCAGGGAATCATTCACTTACTAATTTGCGATTGGAGTCTAATTTGAAATCAAACGATAAATACCATAATTTTTATAAAATATATTAAATAACAAAGAAAGTCACACGTGGACAGTACTCATTCGTTGAGATTAGTCGTGTGTTGACAAAAATATAGATTCATTTGTTGAATAGAATAACGAAGTTATTGAAATATATAAAGCCGTGTTGATTAGAGATGCACTATTTTGACGCGAACGATATTTATATCGATTATATTCGTTTTTATAATTTGAATAGAAAACGAATTTGATTTGAATAGAAAACGAATTTGATTTGAATTAAATAGAAAACGAATTTGATTTGAATTGAATAGAAAACGAATTTGATTTGAATTGAATAGGAAAACGAATTTGATTTGAATTGAATAGGAAAACGAATTTGATTTGAATTGAATAGGAAAACGAATTTGATTTGAATTGAATAGGAAAACGAATTTGATTTGAATTGAATAGAAAACGAATTCGAATCGAATTGAATAGAAAACGAATCCGAATTGAATTGAAAAGAAAACGAATATGAATTGAATTGAATTGAAAAGAAAATGAATTCAAATCGAATTAAAATCGATTTGAATTGAAATCAAATAGAAATGAAAGTAAAAAGGATTTATAATAGGAAATTGAATTTTGATTTGAATTTGAAATAAATGTTGAAATTGTTTTTGAAACGAATTCAAAACTATTTATAAAATTCGTTTTAAATAGAAATCGTCGAAATATATATTATATATATTATATATATAATATAATGGCCTGAATAGAACGCGCCGCGGCAGTTCGCGAATTTCGACCATTAACTTCGAACGGACATTACGGGAGATCCGACCGTCGGATTCTCCTAAAACCGGAACCGTTGTGTTCGTATCGAAAAGTGCTTTCTAACGAATATTAGAAATTTGAAATCTAACGGTTGGATTTGGAGATACGTCCAAATCAAATTTGAAAAAGGTCGCTGTAAGTGCAGTTCGATGGCCGTTGATGGAAATCGACTGTACGGGCCTTGATAAAATTATTAAAAATAGTAATAATTTGTGTAAAATCATAAGAAATGATTTGGGGAAAATTGGGATGAAAAACTCCATATTTGAAAAGATAAAAATAGATTTTTATCGAAATGAACTAGTTTTGAACTAAAATTAAACCCGTTTATTTTTAAATAAATAAATTGGATTTGAAATGGGTTTTAAATAGAATTGATTAGTGGGTTTATCGTGAAGGGTGTTTTAAATAACACTTGTTCTTTAACCCGATAATCAATAGAATGTGATTTGGGTTTGTCGTGAACTGTGTTTTAAATGACATTTGTTCTTTAACCCAGTGAAAGGAGTTTTAATGAAACTGTAATTAGATTGAAATGTGAATTGATAATCTAAATTATCAAATTTAGGAGATGAGCGAGAATGGAGTATCACCAGTTTTGCTCCAAAGCGATAGTTAAATCTTTAATTAGATTTGAATGTGAAATGGTAATTAATTTTACCGATAACACCGTGGTGTTAGATATGGAGTATTACCAGTTTTGCTTCATGGGATGAATAGGTTGGGATTGGGAAATAAAATAAATAATTACTTCGGTGTGGTTCGCTAATATCGACTAGTTTGGAAAACCATAATTTGGTTTGAAATGACATCCAAAGGAAGATTAAAGAATAAATTTAAAGAATTTATCTTTGATAAAATTAATGGGAACATTTCCCTAAGAATTGAAATTTAGAAACTAGCTATAGGTTAGTTAAGAAGAATGGTTTCCTGGGTATTGATCTGATGTTGGTTTCGGCCTTCGGGGTTAATATTTGGGGAATTGCTCTCTTACTGATTTACGGTTAGTGGCTAATGAATTGGAATGAGGCGTATGTTGTGTTTGTGTAACATTTGTTTTTAATATACGCGGGTTGATCGGAAAGGCCGGGTTTATATCCATTCGGAATAACCGATTTGACGATATGTCAAAGATGAAGACGGTGGTTGAAGACCGGAAGTCTTCACATCGTTTGGGTGATTACTGATGATCTTGATTGGGTTGTACACCCAAGATGAGGGAATCAGTTGGTTGTCGTCCAGACGTACTTGGAGATCGATGGATATGCGAGGAAAGTGCCTCCGGTTTTGTTCAGACCCAGAACGAACTTGTAAATGGATTGTGTGTCTGACATTGGATTTTATTCTGTGTTGATTGATTTCTGTTAAATATATATCTGTTTGGCGGCGGAGAATTTATTCTCTTGCTTAACGCCCTTCTCTGAGACGTACGAGCTTAGAGGTTATATATCGATAGATATCAATCGCATGGCATGAATTGCCTGTGTGGCACGCTGAGTTGCATGGATCAAGGCTTCTGTTGAAAAGCAAAGTCTTGTGGTTGATGATCAAAGCACGGCCTTTGTGGCGTAGCTTTGTGTATAACGTGAATTCGCGAGCCTCACACCTCGGTATGAGTTAAAAACGGGATAAGGACTGCAGGGAGAGCACGACGTTTCTTTCTAGCTTTGGTGGTGTCAGTGACTTACCAGCCCTGACATTTATATACTTTTCACCTATGTGGTTGTTGGATGAGGCGCCTCGATTTTAGGTCTGTAAGGACCGGGAAACGTGTGTTCAGGAATTGCCAATCCTCAAACGTAAGAGAGGACCGGCCCTGAAGATCCAAGGGTTGCCCAGAGTGCGTAGCCCTGAGACATTTGCTAGAGTGTCTCGAAAGCGGAGAGGAGCTTGCCCCTTGCCTCGACTCATGACGGAAATCCAATTTCCAATACGTGTATTTCGGTTTTATTTGTAGAGCCTAGTATGGCGACAGGATAGATGGTGCCCATGCCGCCTATGATTGATATTTATGATTGAAATTGTTTTGACACTATACACTTATTATAGTATCAAATGATTTGTTTTAAACGTACCAAGCATGTTTGGCTATTATAAGGGAAAACCCTATCCTCCGGCTTACGTTGCATTGTGTGATGGGACCTGGGTCTTATAATAGCTTCATTTTTCGAAAAAGCATTGCGTTGTTTATTCTATGCACTGGTATTCTTGGGAGGAAACCCGTTCCGTGTTATACGGCGTGGTCCCTTGAATTACTCTCTTTTAAAGTAAAGTTTTAAATAACTGTTTTAGTTCTCACACCAGTCACATGACTGACCTGGAGTTTATTGTTTTAACCTAAACTCTGGGTGCCCTTATTTTCGACACAGGCAGCTAGTAGTTTTGGTTTTGCAGATTTATATTCACAGGATCTTGATTTACAGCTGGAACGGTGCTCGGAAAGCTCTGTATCCGTGTATTACTTTCAGTTGTGTTTTATATTGTTTTTCCGCTGCTATGTAATTTATTGTAATCTCTGATATTTATTGAATGTAATTTATTCAATTATACTCTGTATATTCTTGTATCTGATGGAATTGTTGTAATAACAATGAAATGTTCTTCCGTCTGCGTTCTGTTTTGTCTTGTCCTCACAGTAATTCGTTCTTTCTCATCTCTTCGGAGACCGGGGAAGTTCGGGTCGCTTCAGAGGTGCCAGGTCGACGGCGAGGGGAGGTGAAGGAACGTTGATGCCGTCAGTGGTGAATTCAGGGGTCCGGCGATCTCTAGGTGACAACGGCAAGAGAATTGAGGAGGGCAGTAGTTCAAATCAAACTTTGGGGAAGAGGAAGTCGGGCTTCAGGAATTCGATGGAGAGAAAATGCATGCATCTTAATGACGTGTTTAACTTAATAAAGGTAATTAAGGATATTTAACTTATATAATTAAAATTAGGGGATTATTTCTTTTAAATTAAAGATAAATCTTATAACACGCATAATTTGTTCACACGTTTAAAGAATCGCGCGAAATTAGGTTCGTTGGAATCACAGTAAATAGCATTACAGTACTGGACAAGATCGGATGGGATTGGAAGTAACTAGGTTTTTCATTTAATTTCAAACGCTAGTTTAAAATTAAATGAAATAACGCGTGATTTTTTGATCGAAAACAATTGTGAGTTAGCTCTCACACATTTCTGGAATTCTATGGTGTGGTTAAATTCATCTAATTAAAATTCATCGTTAATAGTATTAATTGGTTGATTGGCTGCCTTGGATGCTAATTGTTTATTATATTGTTGACGTTAATTATATTGACGTCGTTTAAAATACAATAGGTTAATTTTTTTCTTATATGTTATTATATGGTTATAATGACCCGTGAAACAGGGAAGAACAGGTTGGGAGATCCGACCAGGTTACTCGAATATTTAGTGTGTTGTTTGTTTTTATATTGTTTATATATGAACTGATTGAACCCCATTGACATCAAAACCTATTTAGTTGCTGACGTTGAATTGGAATTCAACATTGTTGTGATTTGAATCAATATATGGTATTGATTGTGGGATTGGTAGCAAATGGCCTACAAGCCACCTTTTTGTTAAAACGTCGATTTGCCATCACACGAATTGATGAAGTTTAGTTATAAAATTTATTTTATAATTAAAGAAGCATTTTAATCTTATTTTATATGTTACAATGTGGTTTTAAAAATAAGTCAAAGTATTAAAAGAGTTTTTATAAATGGTTATATAATAAGAATTTGACGTTTAATAAGTTTTCGAAAGTAAAATAAGTTTTATTTAACCTACGAGTTAATATTTTGGGATAATTATTTTTAAGTAAACGATTAAGAAAAATTATTAGATTAATTCTATTAATCAAATGGGAAGGAGTAACGGAAATCAGTTAATAATATAACTGGTGATTTAAAGTTGACTAAGTCAACTGTTTTGACCAGAAATAGTTATTAATGAGTAATGGTTTAATTTAATAAGGTTTCTTACTATAATTTACTTTTTAATTAAAAAATATTTAAAGAATAATAATGCAATTATTTATTGTAATTTCAAAGGTAATTCACTAATCTATTTTAGATAATGAAGAAGTAAACTTTTTTATGACAATAAATAAGGAAGTAATTATTATTTTAATTAATAAGGCAATTGTTTCTTTAGTAGTATTCAGTACGGAAGCAGTTAAGTTTGCAATGAAGTAAAATTGGATACTCATTAAAAGTTTATAAAGTGAAATTTAAGGCTCGAGTAGAAGTTTAAAAGAAGAATTTACATAAGAATATTGAATTATGTACAATGTTTTGAATTGAAAGAAAATGTCAAAAAAGCAAGAACGAAGTATGTAAACTTTTTTATGTAAAGAAGTGATAAATGGCTTTAGTTATAAAAAATTGAAATTTTTTGATGTGAAATGATTTTGGATGGAATATTAGGAAATGGATTATCGTAATAAAATTGTGGAACGAAATCATAAAGATTAGTTAATATTAAGTAAAAATAGTCATAATTGACCAAGATTTTCAAGGAAAAGATACGGTTTATAAAAACGTAGTTTAAATAAAATAGAGAATAAAGATTTGATTGATATTATAAGTAAGATGGGATTTTGAGTAATGAACTTCCATCTATTTTGAGATAAGAACGTTGCCGATCAATGTCTGAGAGGTAAATAAAATGCCCCGATTTGAATGGCTTCATTATTATCGAAGAATGATATTTGTTTGTAACGGTATAGAATGTAGAAATTAGTTTATATTACAGTGAAATTTGCGAGATTTTGAAATGGAAATATATCGCAATATTTGTTGTGAGATCTGAAAATTAAATTTATTTCGTCGAGTTAATATTATATGGCAATATTTCGGAAGCAAAGGAAATAAAATGTGTTTATAAGAAATATAACAATATTTCCAAAGTGAAGAGGGAAGTTTGGTAAATATATTATTTCGAAGAAGTTAAGATGAGTTATTGTTTTCGAAGGTGACAAAGACAACGAGGTTTGAGATAAGAATATGTAATTGATTTTTAAGAAACGACAAGTTAGTTTTATGAATGGTTTTAAATAAAAGAGGTTCGAGCTGCCAATTTACTTGATGATACTATGGTAATTGATAGTTAAAAACCCTACTATCAATGAGACATCGTATTGGACTTTTGACGTGTTGTTTCGAAGAGACTGGGGTGGGAACTAGACCCAAAACCACTTTGAATCAACGTTGCGTAAGAAACTAATCTGCAGGGAAATGTATAAAGATGGAGCATTGAAGACCGTAAATCTTCATGAGTGGAAGAACTATTTGTTGAATTTTTTTAGTTGACCCCTAAAGATATTTGGGCAGTGAGTTTGCCGTGATCGAAATCTACGGATTGCAAGGACTACTCGCTACTGATCCTTTGGGTGATTCCTCGGATGCGGTAGTAGGGTGCCTTCGGTTCATCCTGTTCCTGAATGACTTGTATGGATGAATGTCTGATAGAGTATTTCCTAAGGGGTACATATGTTGATTTTTACATATATTCCAAGTTTGGTTGCGGAGAAATTCTCTTGCTTAACACCCAGAGTATATCTGTAGACGTCAATTAGTAATTTGATGGATCTGGTGATGTGGAATTCAAAGATATGAGATGTTCTCTAAAAAGGTAAACGTAACCTCAAGCCTCACAACCGGAAAATGAAAACATCAGGCTAGCAGCATGGCTAGTTGGGTAGCACCTAAGCAGGGTGTATTGTCACAATCTAAAGAAAATTCATATTGTTCTTCTTTCATTTCTATATCTCCTATGAAGTATGGTGGGCCCATAAAACCACACGGTGACAATACATTCGATACACTCAAGTTGAATGAGTGGTCGGTCATATGTGGCCGTGTTACAAGATGTTCTTGTTGAAGCCCGGTGTATACCCTCTAGAGTACACTGATCAGAAGGCGGTCCCATACATTGTCATAGTTGGAATCTGTTCTCCAATAAGCACCAAGTGGTTTTTGATTATATAATGAACGTGTAGAGCGTGTGATGCAAATGTTCTGCTAAACGGTTATTTAATTGTGATTTGATAGACACTATTATAATATCACTGGACTTTTGGTATATCAAAAATGTTTTGGGTTATCATAAGGTAAAAATTGTCCGTGTTTATGTGTGGCCTGGTCTTACGATTATACTTTTCTTTAAAAAAGGATTTTCTAAAGTTAAGCAAGTTGTTGTGTTATGAATTTATCACTGAAAGTATTCCAAACTGATCCGAGTGAATTTTTCTTTGCTTCAAATGTGCTCGGGTTCGACCGAGTATATTTCCAGGTTAGGTTTCTCTTGGAACTTCATAAGAAGGATTAGAGTCAAGACGTATTTCACGTATTTACTGATAGTATTTATTCTGCTGTGTAAGTTGTATTGATCTCTGTTGTACTCTTATGTTGTAATCACTTATGTATACAGTTTTCTTTGAATAAAGTATGTTGATATATTATATTTTTTCCATTCCGGTGTGAGACTCTAATCTTCTTATTCTGCTATTCTAATATTTTCTTTCTTTTCTCACCTTCTAATTTCTTTCTCCTAACTATCGGTTTTTCTGTGCAATTTGAGTTGGCATGGGTTGTTTGATGTTGGCTTAAACTGTACGGCAAATGTGGTCGTTACACCCTATCCTCGTTATTTCCATCTTCCCGTCTTAATGGTTTCTGATGCTTTCATATCATTTTCAATATTTATTTTGGTTCCTCTTCCATGCTTCATAAGGTACCCTTTCATTAACAATGGAACTTGTATCACTTGGTCTCTACACTGCACATCCCAAGGTAACCCCTTGCTAGGCAACAAAACCATTTGTCCTCCCAATTCTCCTCCTATGCTAAAGTAACCCCTTGCTAACACCAGGATTGACCTTTTATAATTTAAGTTAATTGTCTCCTCCAATTTATTCCATCATTGATTCCTTGATGTTCGCACAACTGCAAATTTCGTATATATGGTTGTCCACCAAATAACATGTGTAGTTTTCAATGTTGTCCAACCAAGTTCAATAATAAAAAATCTTCAAAAGGTAATCCCTTTCGGCTTTATAAGATAAACATACATTCCCTCTGAAGTCAAACCCCTCCATTGTCCTACAATTCCCCCAAAAGATACCCCTTTCAGTTTCATGCAACCAAGCTTTCAACCAAGACCTGGCATCAAAACCTTGACGGTAGGGTGTAAAGGCATAAACCACTTACTTCTTTATGAAGTCATCAAGTGAAATTTGGAAACATAAGCTCCAAAATAGAAAATAGATAAGGCTACATTTCCATTCCAAAAAAGCAAAGTTCCTTATACAAAGCAGTTCTTCCTTATAAAAGACATCCCTTTGTACTTGTTGAAAAAGTGGAGGCGAAAGCTTCTTGTGAAGTATTAACTTTGAAAAGGCATAAATATAAAAATTGAAACCTATCCAACGGAAAGAGGAATCATGAATACTTCCTATGCCAAACTTGTAATATTCCAAGTATACAACGCTACCGAAAGGTGGCTTCCGAAAGTAATGGAACGTTGTTTCCAAATAAGCACCAGTACGAAATATGCATATTGCTTCACCACATTTGCTTCAATTGATGACACAACCGAAGCAATTAGTAATATTTGCTTTGGTTGTATGGATAATCGAAGCAAATGCATAGAAGCAAATAGGACTATCTACTTTGGTTATGCTCGCAGCCGAAGCGGATAATTTAATTGCTTTAGTTATGTCTACAACCGAAGCAAATAGTCTTTTTTGCTTCGATTGCCTATACAACGGAAGAGAATTACATTATTTGCACCAGATTCTTAAGAACCGAAGCAAATATGCCGAAGCAAATAATGTTATTTTCGTATATTCCTTATGTACCAAAGCAATTGCAAATTATATTATTCGAGATAAATGCATATATCAATAATCACAAACATCAACATATATATGTCATTATTTATTATTAACCATAATCAATGATTATTAATAAATAATTTATAGATAATTTTTATATTTAGTAACATAATTTAGTTAATTATCAATAGTTAGCCAATTATATTTATTATTTATTAATTACATTAAATGATTAGCAAATATAATTAATTATCAATATTTATTAATTATTAGTCTATATTTAGTAACTAATGTTTAACATTTGGTATTTAATTAGTAAGTAATCTTTAATGATTAGGAATTAATATATAATATTTAATTTTTAATAATTAATAATTATTCTTAAATAAATAATTATCAGTAATCCTATAATAATTAAGATTAATATTTATTTATTAACAAATTATCATAAAATTGTAAACCTACGAACTCCTATTAGTATTTAATATTAATTGTAAATAATAGTTAATTAATGGCGACTATTAAAATGTTTATAATTTATAAATAATCATAATTTAGAAAATATTTAACATGTCATAATTATCAACAAAAATATTACATAATCATAACAGTAGCTGATATATATCATTACATATAATTTATTATAATTAATGACTCTTGATAAATAATTTATATTTACTAATCATTATAAATAATCAAAATTTATTTTTAATATTTAATGCTCTATTTTATTTAATTATTAATAACTAGTAAATTAGAGTAATTATCTATTGATTTCGTTTTGTAATTAACGACTAAAATATTTCATAATCATAATAGTAGCCGATATATATCATTACTTATAATTTATTATAATTAATGATTATTGATAAATAATTTATATTTACTAATCATTATAAATAATCAAAAATAAATTTTATTATTTAATACTCTATTTAATTATTAATAACTAGTATATTATAGTAATTATTTACTGATTGCAGTTAGTAATTTATAAGTACAACAAATAATTAATATTGAGTAAATAATAATCAATATTTAATAATTATTGCAAACATTTGATATTTAATTGGTAAGTAATATTTATTAATTAAGAAGTTGCATTTAATATTTATTAATTAATAATGACTAATAAAATTTTGATAATTGACAAAAAAATCAATGATTAAGAAAAATATTTATTAATTTATAACTATGAAGAAATCTTTATTAATACTTGGAAGACATTTGGTGTTACACTTTTTTGGTATTAATTGAACAACTGAAATGTCCCTCTAAATTGGATCCAACAGTTACACTTCTTCACCATTTCAATATATCCCTCTATGCTTATAATTAGGATCTAATAGTTAAGCTGCTATACAGTTCAAAATATTCCTTTATGTTTAAAATTAGTATCTAACAGATAAACATTATTTAAAGAAAAAACATCATTTACAAATTCCTTGTTTATTAGTTTATACTATTAATAAAATTCAAAGCAACCAAAAATTAGATGTTGCAAATTAAGATGAAATTTCTAATTAACTACGCAAGATTTCAACATAAAAACTTGATTAAATATATATGCAAACCAATTCTCTTAAATGTGTTAATTATATATAGGGAAACTCTTGCAATATAAACACCAAATTATGACACAAAATTGAGCACAACAAATCTTAACCATTAGATTTTTTTTCCCCTTTCATATAAAAACCAACAAATCTAATAGACTACACTTTGTGTTTCCCCTTTTGTGTTCAATTTTATGCCCCAAATAGTCGCTCCCTTATATATACTTTATAGAAAAACAAGTTTCACACGAAGCGTATGTTATAATCACGCATAAAGCGTCTCACGTAACACTGGTATTAATAATCGAAAAGTAACATTTAGTATGTACTAATTTATAATTATAATTAATTTTAAAAGTTTTAGTAAATTGGTAAAAATAATGTACTGTACAAAAAAATAGAACAAAAAATTGCATAAGACGGTCATATAATAGCTTCGACCCGATTGAATGGTTAAGGCTTTTCATCGCTTTTGCTCGCATTCATAGCCGCCTCTCATCATCGTAACTTCTGTAACCCTTGCACTAAAGGTGATAGGCAAATTCTATTTCAACCCTTGTTTTTAGTTAGTAGCCCTCCTTAAAAAATTAAAATTTTAATGACTAAAGTGCCCTTAAGGGGTTATCTTCTCACCTAAACTGAGTACAACGTAATATTTTCTGCCAGTTAAAATACCTTAGCTTCAAAACCCTAGATTTCAAATCACTCAAGGAAAAATTGATTTGCAAATAAGAATACAATGGATTTTGAAGGAGGAGATGATTCCTCATCGCAATCGCAATAGGTAATAGAAGAAAAATTTAGAATGTGAGTTTTTTTTTTAATATTTTTCAGGTACAGACGATGCAGTACGATTTGAGTGAATTTGAATGAAACCACGTATGCAAAGTTGTAATGACCCGCATTGGCAGAGGTATTATAATTAATTTATTTAATTATTGAAATAGTGATATAGCGAATTAAATGGTCGTGGAATTAAATAATGATGAATATTTAATTAAAATAATAAATTAAATAATATATTTAATTTTGAAATAATCAGAATTGGCTGAAATAACGATATGGTGTGAACCTGATCATCTGTGATATTTCATTCAGCTAGGAATTTAATTTGAATAACGAATATATTCAATCGTCGACAGTTGAACGTATAATTTATAATATAATTATAAACGAGCTCGAAATGGCGCTGTAGTTCGTAAATTGGCGATTTGAACTTCAACTGAATGTACAGGATTCGTTTTAAGTCTGATTTCTGTGAAACAAGAAACGTGTGGAGCTGCTGGAGTGTATCTTTCTAGTGGAAGAGAAAAATCGGGATTTCGTCATGTAGATTTTGATTTATGTCCAAATCAAATTTTAGAAAAGTCATTGTGGAATTCCTTTATAATTTATAAAGGAATTATTTATATTTTAAAAAGAAATTTCAATATAAATCGAATATCGGGTTGACCCAGAAGTAAATATCGAGTTAGAAATTCATATAGGAATATTCTAGAGCTGTATGGTATTCCATTGTGAATATATACGATAATATTAATTTATTAATATTTAATTAAATTATATTTAAAAATATTTATATATTTAAATAGTGTCATTAAGAGCTTCAAAATATAGCCGGTTTTGCAAACGAAGTCGGAATTCGACGAAACTAATTTTGTTGGATCTGCAATGTCAAATAGTTGTTAGATTCCCAGTTCCATGATATTTAGAGTCACTGTGTGATCGTACGGATTTTTAGAGTGAGAAACAGTCAGTATTTCGACGGTTAAAAATACGTTGTGTGAGCAAACGGAGTCGGAATTCGATGAAACCAGTTTCCTTGGGACCATAATGTCGAATTGTAGCTGCATGTCCATTTTCGTGATTTTTGGGTATCATGTGTGGTCATGGGGATTTTTAACAGTAAATATAAATAGCGTAAGGATAGATATTAATATAATAATCAAGATAAAAATATCTAGAAAATCCTATAAATACATAACTTTCTTCTAACCTAAATTCTATTCTCTCTGGTCAAACAAAAATGCACCGCCACAAAACATTTCTTCATAGCAGAAAATCGGTGTCTTCCAACAATCAAAGAATTTGAAATAAATTCAAATAAATTGCAAACTATATATGTGTGAGATGCTAGGCTAGGGCTGCGATTCGCTAGTGATTAAGAGATCTATTTGCAGAATAAAGTAGGTATTAGGATTCATATAGAGAAACGGCAGTTTGGGTGAGAGTTTAGGGGAGATCGACACCACTTAGTATCGCAGGTTGCTGTAGCACGACCGACGACGCGATTTGCAGATGAAGGTCGATTCACATACAGTGGTGATGATTAGGAGGAGGTCGGTTTGGTGTGTTGTTTGGTTGCGTCGGAGCTGACATACGGCGACTGAGGGGATGGCAGAGGCCAGTCAACGCGAGGTCAAACGGTTACAGGGAGGATGAGTTCAGATTTCTGTAGACAAGACCGAGTATGAATTCATGGCTGTGAGGTCGAAGACGGTTTGATGAGGAGAGAGTGGGTGAGTTCGGTTGTTTGTTTTGTTGGGTATGGAAGTAGGATTGTGTTTTCAAAGGTCCGGCCATGTCCAAAATATCATCACTGGAGGAGCAGCTCGCATCTGGAAGGAAGGAGAGTTACAGGTTCGGGCTTGTAGAAGTGAAGATGGGCCTATTTTGGGAAGGTTGGCCCATTTATAAAGTTAAAACCAAGTTTAAACTATTTAAAATTTGTATTAATTTGTGAATGTGATATCTCATCCATACGAGGTCAGAATCGAGAACCGTAAGTTGCGTTAGGATCGTATGGACGGACACTACACGATGGAACTGACTGGGAGTCCATCAGAGCTCGTTACAATTTATGGCGAAATAAATTGTCGGTCTAAATCAAGCGATGATTATCGTTATTAACGATGATCGTCCAATGTGAGTAAATCTCACTAACACTGAACAGTTTATAATTTCATGTTGTATTTTTAGAACTGTTAAATATTGGCTGATTGACTGTGCGTTGACTGTTTGATTGAACTGCTAGTCAGTTAGTTGAATTTCTATATTGATTCTGTTTAACAGAATATATCATATGGAACTGAAAGTGATGTTATCTATATTGTTTAACATCTGTGATATAAGGAAACAGGTTGGAGGAATCCAACTGGATTCCTCAACATTTATTTTACTGTGATTCATATATTGTGATATATGATGTGATATATAATCTGTTGTCGATTATATGTGTTTGGACGATACTGATCATCGTGATTTGATATGTTGAATACCATAACATACCAAAATGGTGAAAAGAGAATTTTCAAAATGAATATTGAAAATAGATTATTTATAAAATCAGAGGATTTTATAAAAGAGAATATTTATAAATAGAATATTTATAAATAGAAATTTATTTATAAATGGATTTTTATAAATAGAAAATACTTAGAAATAAAACCCTAAAGGAATTATTTGCAAACCATTTGCAAATAGAATAGAAAGAGAAATATTTGTAAAACCTTTACAAATCAAATAGAAAGAGAAATATTTGTAAAACCTTTACAAATGAAATCGAATAGGAGATATTTGTAAAGCACTTATAAATAGAAAGATAAAGGAAATCATTTATGAAGTGAAGAACCGTTACTAAAAGTAAATCTTTATAAATGAATAAACATTGTTAAAAGGAAATCTTTCTAAAACGGATAAACGATATAAAAAGGGAAATCTATATAAATCAATAAAATGATCGAATATGGTATTCGAAAGTTAGTTAAATCGAATATGGTATTCGAAGGGAGTGATCGAATAAGGTATTCGAAAGTTAGAAAATCGAATATAGTTTATTCGAATGGAATTAGAGGAGTTAATCGAATATAGTTCATTCGAATAGAGTTAGAGGAGTTAATCGAATATAGTTTATTCGAATAGAGTAAAAGGAGTTAATCGAATATATAGTTTATTCAAATAGAGTTAGAGGAGTTAATCGAATATAGTTTATTCGATAGGAGTTAAGTGAATAGAGTTTGAGTTAAATCAAAAGAGTTAAGTGAATAGTATAAATTGAATAGAGTTATCGAATATACCTTATCGAAGGAAAGAATTATCGAATAGGAAAGATTTGAAAGAGAGTTACGTAAGGAAGTTTGTTAAAGAATTAGAAGGGTGAACTTTGTCTATTTCAAGGTTAGAAACGTTGTTCAGTTAAGGTCTGAGAGGTAGTATTACCCCAACTTGATTGACTTCATTTTTGACTAAGGAATGGTTAAGGTTCGATAGTAAAGGATGGTTAAGTGAATTTAGTAATTAAAGGAAATGGTTTGAGTTGGCATCGCGATGGTTTGTTTAAACATCTGTCTAAGTCCAATGAAGAAGCTTTGGAAATGTTTTCCAAATAAGAAACCAGAAATGTTTTCTAATAAAGAAAACAAGAAATGGAAATGTTTTCCATTGTTAATAACGTATATTTTCCAAATTTAGAAAATAAGAAATATTGAATATAGGGAAACAGGAGATAAGTAAATTAATGAAATAAAGAGATAAATGTTGAATGATGTTTGATCGATATAAATTTCCATTTGGAAATAATATCGTTGTTTGCACATTTGTTTTTCTTCGATAGTTAAATCACAGACTATCGAAGTTTGACCATTTTAACGTTGTTAATATGGAGAGACCGGTTGGATTATTATCCAAAGAACCACTCTGTATTGGCATAAGCGTTGCGAATCATATATGCCAAAGGAAATTGAAGACGGAGTTATGCAAGGGCTATCATGTTTACAGAATAGTGCCTTCGGTTCATCCTGTTCCTGGATGACTTGTATGGACGGATGTCTGACAGAGTATTTCCAGACGATCACGTATATTGATTTCTCTAACCGTATCAAGAGTGGAAGCTAAGAAGGAAACTTCTTTTAGCTAAAACATAATGTATGGTTGAGGACGTCAATCGGTGATTTGATGGATTTGACGATGTGACATTCGAAGTGAATCTGATGTGATGATGAAGCGTAACCTCAAGCCTCATCAACCGGTAAATGACAGAAATCGGGCAGGCAGCATGGCTAAGTCGGTCGCACCGAAGTAGGGTGTATAATCACCTGGTCTAGAGTTTCATTTAATTCTAAAAATCTATTGTTGATGCTGTCCCATTCGGGAAATGGTTGCTGATCCCAACCGTTGGTGATATACATTCGATACACTCAAGCGAAATGAGTGGTCGGTCATGTGTGGCCAGGTTGCAAGATGTTCTTGTTGAACCCAGTGTATTCCTCTCTAGAGTTACACTAGAGAAAGGTGGTTCCATACCTTGTCATAGTTGGAAATCCATTACCCAATACGTGCTTGCAGTTTTGGTTATATACTATATATGTAGAACGTGAGATGAAAGTGTTTCTGCTAGATGATTATTGTGTTGATAGACATTATTATAATATCAAAAGGTCTTTGATATAAAGATATTTTGGATTCTCATAAGGGAAAAACCCGTTCCGTTATACGGCGTGGTCTTATGAGATATCGATTACTTGTTTGAACTGTTTTAAACTTTTTTACTCATACCAGTCCCATGACTGACCCGGAGTTTATTTGTTTGTTTCCCTTATCTCTTGGGTGCCTAAATTTGTACGGGCAGTCAAGTAGTCGGGATTTTCAGATATACTGGAAGAGCTGGAGCAGGAGGCTTCAGGATCATATAGCTATAATTTATTTCCGCTGTGTTGTAAGTGTTGTACTTTGATAATGTGTTATATATATTATATCTTATTCGCTCCGCTGTGAGGTTCGTGTTACTCTGATGTTGTGTTCTTCTTCTTCTATTCTAAGTTTCTATCTTATCTTTCCTCATCCTCTAATTTCTTTCATTAATGATCGGTATTTTTTGATGTTTGGTTAGTCGTCATCGTGTTTATGTCGATAACCAAAGTCGTCAAAATCTCGGGTCATTACAGTTGGTATCAGAGCTTAAGTTAAGTGAATTACCTTGGCTCTGTGGCATGACTCAGTAGAGATGGGTTTAGTAATACCCTAGATTGAGTTTGAGTGTATATATACGAGTGAACGTATTTGTAGATGATATAAAAATTGTTTTATATTGTGGAGATTTATTGGTTGAGTTGTTTATGGGTTCTGATCGATCAGTTTGATCCACTGTATCGGTAGGAGTTTATAAACACTCGAATACGATGGGTCGACACGATATGTTTTGAAAAGAGGGTAAATTAAAATAAGTTACACAAGGTATATCTTGATATAGAGAAGATATATATATCAAAATTATAATATAGCGGATATATTGGTTGTTATTATAATCGAGTAAGATTATAAATTAAATGGTTATGTAAATAACCAATCAGAATTCATATAAGTGAAATATATGAAATTGAAATGAATTTAATCTGAAATTTAAATCAGGATTGAAATTTCAAACTCTGGAAAATTAGATAAGTGTTTGTAAATGGATTTAGATTAAAAATAAGGAAAATTTAAGATCCTGGGAGATTTTAAATTGTTTTACAAGCAGTGTGAATTATATTTTGAAATGAATTTCAAAGTGGAAATGTTTAGAAATGGTTTTATAGTATTGAACCCACTTCGATCGCTGGAAAATAGATTCTGATGATGACAGCTGCATCATCAGTATTCATTTTCGAGTTGTAAATGACGAATTACTACCAGAGATACTGTTTTGAATTTGTTTTGGGTAAGACGAGTTGTGTTGAATTTCAAAATGGGATTTGTAATAATAGAATTTGATATATAGATTTGAATAATATAAGTGATATAAAATTTGAATAGAAATTGAATAAATTTAACTAGGTCGAAGAGGAATTAGTTAATCGAGTTTTGAATTTGAAGTTGAACTTTGAAAGGTGAATTGGATTTGTAAAGGGATATTCGAAATCGAATATAGAACTTAAATTTGAAATTTCGATTCAAATTAGTTAATAAGCAAGTTAAAATATATTTGAACATGTCATGTTCAAATATAAAAGTGAAATAGACTAAAGAGTTAATTAACAAATTAATTAACAAATTAATTAACGAATTGAGTTAAAACGATCAGGTATAGTTAAAATAGATTGGGCAGGTATAAATATACATGAGATAGGTATGGATAAGGTATGAAGGTATATAAATAGAATGCTCGACGAAAAGGTATGTATTTAATTCATATATGAGATTTTATGCGCCGTATCGGCTAGCCGCTTGGCTTTTTCTTTTTCTTTTGGATTGGTGAGGGCCATGGGAGGCTATTTGAAATATCCCGATGCTTCTGGTACAAAGGAGGTTATGGCGAATTTTTCCGGGAATTTAAGGAGTTAGAATATTTTTAAGATAATTTGATAGTTAGAAATCAACGTATCGATATATATATAGAAGTCGATAAGGAAACGAACTTAGAAACAGAATAGTAAAATAAAAAAAGGAAGACTAAGAATAAAATCTAGTAAGAATAGAAAGAGAAAGTGTATACATGTTTAAAGGTGAATAAGTAGTTGTATGGTATTGATTATTCGAGTAAGTAGTCATATCTGTTTTGACGTTATAAATGTTATTCAGTCAAGGTCTGAGAGGTAGTTATATGTAACACCCCGTATTTCTGTTAACACTAAAGTAGCTAATACAAAAATAAATGTGTAAAGGGGAGATGAATCTAATGTGCATACAAGAATAATAATAAATGTGTAAAGGGGAGATGTATCTAATGTGCATACAAAAATAATAATATATGTGTAAAGGGGAGATGTATCTAATGCGTACGTATTTATATGGATTGACAAATAATAGTAAATGTACATTAAGAAAGAAATGGTGAACATAATTGGCTTCTCTTTACAACGGACGACTCTGGTTAACCCTAGCTTCATCGACGGCTCAAATTAACTTGCAACTCTATAAAAAGATCCTAGGTCTCAAACTAAAAATTCACAAAAATAAAATAAAATAAGAATTGGGGCCACCATGCTGTCTGCTGAGAACTAGAGGGAGCCTCCACTTGAAAGAGACGAACAACATAGCGAATACAAACTAAAAGATTAAAAAGCCACAACAAATTAGAATCAAAGCAACGTCTTCCCAAAGGAAAGCTTTGCAAATTCAGAATTTCAGAACTCAGAAAACAAGACCATCTACGATTGTAAGTTTAGCTACATTTTTAGAATGCGAATTAATATGAATATCATGTGTTGCGATGAAATGATAATAGTACGATACTCGCTATGTTATTAATATACGTTTGTGATTTGATTCTATTATCGTGTTGAATTGACAATTATTAAGTATGACGTTTATTATGTTTTATAATATTAATCTATGCCAGTGACTTGATTCTATTATCATGTTAAATTTGGGATTATTGGATTAGATTATTTGTATAAGCATGGACTTGGATTGTAACATCTTATGAGAATTGTGTAGTTTATTATGCAAATTTATGTAGTGAAGTTATGCGACCAATTGTCAAATCTATATGTTCATGTTTATGCAAAACTTATGCCATGTTCACACTTATCAGTTGGGATTAATTTGCAAGTATGTTTAAATTTATGTTACTAATTAACACATGTGTATGTTGATTAGCCTATGTTGCTAACTCACATATACGTATGTTGATTTTCCTATGTTGCAAATTAACATATGTATATGGATTAGTTCATATTGCTAATTCTCATGTATGTTGTTAATATGGCCTATGTTAAAAACACATATATGTTGAGTTAGCCTATAAGTGCAAGTTCATACCTATGACATTATAATGTTTATGTTAGTCTTTTTGCAAGTTTGTACCTATGACATTATAATGTTCATGTTAGTTATTTTGCAAGTTCACCCCTAAAATGTTCATGTTAGTTATTTTGCAAGTACACCCTATTATGTTCATATTGATTATGCCATCAATACCAAAGTTATACCCTTGTCATGTTTATGCTAATTTATGCCAATTTGCATATATTAAATTAGGCTAAGTTTTTAGCCTAATACTTTACACCAAAAATCATGCGAACGTAAATTAGGCTGAGATGGTTAGCCTAATATTGGACGGGGTAACGTTGGGTTAAAATGATAATTTTAGGAAAACTTGCCATAAATTGGCCATTAATCACATAAGTGATTTATGGCATAAAAAGGCATTAATTACCTTAATTAATGAGATTAATTGGAAATGAATGTGACAGTAATTTGAATATTTTCTAATTTACATATTGGTCATTAATCACATAAGTGATTTATGGCATAAAAAGGGCATTAATTACCTTAATTAATGAGATTAATTGGAAATGAATGTGACAGTAATTTGAATTTGAATAATTTACATAATTAAAATGTAAATTAGAAAATACGAACGCGCTTAACCCGAGGTTGGATTGAGTTGTGACGTAAACCTGCCCGGACCCGCCCGGCTGTCCAGTTGTCACAACAATAGCTATCCAATGTGAGAGGTTAAGGCATGGGGCCCAATAAAGACCCGAGGTTAAACTGAGTTGTGGCGTAAGACTGCCCGGACCCAACCGGCATACAGGCAGCCACAACAATATATGTCTAATATGAGAAGTTGGTGCTCTAATAAGACAATTAGAGTTGAGTTAGGACTGATAGGGTTAAGTCAATTTAATAAATACTTAACCAAATTCAACATGTTAAATAATTTGGATGGGTGGGGGTTAGGTTCATTCAGACACTTAACCACTTAACATATTGGACTAGAAAACCTAGTAACGGGGACCCGTTTCAGCAGTAACCTAATTAGGTATCATGGTACCCTGAACTAGGCGGGGTGGGGCACGATTACTGGGCTGATTGTAAGCGGTCAAAAGCGACGACGGTTGGTGCACAGTGTGGGTTCTAACAGAGTGCAGGCGTGCACACACTCTGGAGCAGACAAGTCAGGGCATTAGAGCATCAGTAGTATACCCTATGCATGCTAGAATTGTGTCGGGGCCGCCACCATGGGACTTGATACACCCCATGGTGGGACCAGCATAGGTATCTACCATATAGGGCCGTAGGACACATGTGAATATACGAGTAGGAGCCGATCTTTTAAAGAAAGAGAAAGGGATCACTTCACCCCATTCACGGGGTGCCTGTTGGTATAAGAATTAGTAGGTGCAGAGATAGAGATTTAAAATAGGGTGCGAAGGGATGTTCGTTTTAGGACACCTTATCTAGTTATAGGATAGTCTATTATCCTGATATCGTCATGTTCTCACTTTATGCAAGTCATGATCTTTTTATTATTAACATTCTAGGAATATAGCTAGACTTACCAGACTTATGTCTGACCCATTTTCCTTTCGTCTTCTTTTCTTCCGTCCCCCTCCCCCCCTAGGTCCACAGGGAGGAAACACCGCAGCTTAGTCAGTTTTTCATCCAGCTTGAAGAGAGAGAATGTATTGCTTGGATTTCTTTCATTTGGACCATGGCTTTGGATATCATTTATGGGGATTATGCAGCTTTATTTATGTTTCATGCTTCTTTAACTTTTAAAATCAAGACAATATTATGGTTGTAATAATTGGAAGTTTGTTTTGATACAATGTTGGAAATGTTCTGTATGAACACGTATTTATGATAATAAAAGTCTGTTGGTTTTTCTGCTTCTTATTTATATGTGTTTATATCTGTCTTGTGTTTTATCTGTGTCTTTTACTTATAAACCTCCACCAAAATTAAGGCATTCCCTTTGTGAGTGACCTTAACGGAGGTGGGGTGTTTCACTTGGTATCAGAGCATAGGTTTACCAGACCAGATAAAAAGTTTTTGAAACTATATTCAAATTAAAATTTAAAGAAGCATTTTTCAAGAAAAAGAATTGTTTTATAGTTTTAGAAAGGCATAATCCCCCAAAGCCATGTGAATTATCTATCCTTCGTTTTGAATCTTTCCTTTTTCGTTTCAGCATGTCGGGAGAATTTAACCTTCCAGAAGGTGTGACTGTACCTGGTTGGTTTAGAAGATACTTGGAAGCTAGGGCCAATGAGGCGGGCCCAGCGAATCTTCCTCCCCCAGCTGCAGCAATTCCTCCTCCTCCTCCCCCAGTTGCTGAAATTCCCCCTCCTCCTCCTCCTCCGAGAGGAAATGCTTTTGCCAAGACTTGTAGAGATTTTAAAGTTATGGGTGGGAAAGACTTTCATGGAACCGAGTCCTTCGTAGCAGCCAGGAACTGGCTGAAAGAGACTGAAGATCTTTTCATTATCTTCGAGGTAGAAGGCAGGCAGAAGGTAAGACTGGCAGTGTGGTTGCTCAAATGAGAGGCTTCCTACTGGTGGGAAGTCACCAATGCAGAAAGACCAGTAGAAACGTGGGAAGATTTCAGATTTAGATTTGAGCTGAAGTTCCTTTCAGAAGCTGAGAGAAGTCTTCAAATGGAGAGGTTCCTATCCCTTAAGCAAGGAAGTATGACCGTCAAAGAGTACGTCAACCAGTTTGATCAGCTGGCTAGGTTCGGACTGGACCTAGTCAACACCCAACACAAGAAGGCTCTCAGCTTTGTCAAGGGACTGAATGAGCCGCTTCATAGCCTGGCCATGACCCATATACCTATGGGAGCTACATATGAAAGGCTGGTACAGGTGGCGTTACTACATAAGGAGGATAAAGGCAAGAAGGAGACAAAGGCGGAAGGGTCTCAGGGAAAGAAAGAAGCTTTACAGCCTAAGAAAACAGACTTTAAGAAGGGCGGGAAAACAACAAAGCTCGCGAAACAAGAAAGTGTAATTTATGTGGTGTGGTTGGACATTTGGTGAAAGACTGCAGGAAGAAGAAAGCAAAGATGAATGGTGGTTGCTTTCATTGTGGAGAAACAGGACACATAGCTAAGGACTGCCCTAAGAGGCGAGGGCAGGCGCAGAAAGCTGCATCCACTTCGGGTGGACAAGTTCATGCACTGGAGGCACCTCCTCTGCAACAGCGAGGTAGAAATACTTCTGTAGAAAGTGTAGTTTATCTTTATGATCACACAGTTCGCACTTTATTTGATTCTGGTGCATCACACTCCTTTATTTCATCTGCTTTAGTAGAATCTCTACACCTAGAAACTAGTATGGTAGTGGATCCCTTGGTTGTCTCCAATCCAATTGGAGGCCCAGCTTATTTGTCAATGATCTGTATGAATTTGAAAATCTCTATTATAAGTGTAGAATTTAGATGTAGTACCTTTGTTTTGGGCTTCTCGGGGTATGGATTGATTTTGGGCATGGACTGGCTATCCAGTAATGGTGCCATCCTTAATTGTGAGAAAAGAGTGGTTAGGCTTTTAACCCAACTCGGTAACACTCTGGAAATTACTTGTAATCCCTCGAATGTGGTTATGCTTAGTTATCTTGAATCGCTTGACGCTTCTGTTGAGAATTTGCAGTCAGTTAAGGTGGTCCGAGAATATTCGGATGTCTTTGATGAGGTGAAGGGCTTACCTCCGAAATGGGAAATAGACTTCCGCATCTATCTTGTTGACAATGCGAAGCCCGTTGCTTTGCCTGTTAGGCACATGGCTCCTAGGGAAAGGAAAGAGCTCAGTAAGCATATTAAAGAGCTTTTAGAAAAGGGGTTCATTAGGCGGAGCATTTCAGAATGGGGCGCTCCAGTGGTGTTCGCTACAAAGGCGGATGGTTCACTCCGCCTATGTGTTGACTATAGGGAGCTAAACAAGCTGACTAAAAAGAATAGGAACCCTCTCCCCAGAATTGACGATTTGTTTGACCAGCTTGTGGGAGCGTCGGTTTTCTCCCAACTTGATTTGGCGACCGGATTTCATCAGCTAAGGGTAGCTGATGATAGCATCGATAAGACAACTTTCAGAACCCCAGACGGATTCTTTGAGTGGCTTGTCATGCCTTTTGGCTTGACAAACGCACCCGCTTACTTCGTGGACCTAATGAGTAGGGTGTTCAGAGATTTCCTCAATAAATTCGTAGTGGTCTTCGTAGACGATATTTTGATCTTCTCAAAAAATGAGGAAGAGCATGCTCAGCACCTAAAGGCAATCATGGAGACTCTTAGAACACATCAGTTAAAAGCTAAATTCTCCAAGTGCCACTTTTGGAGAGAAGAAGTGAGATTTCTTGGGCATATAGTGTCCAAAGAGGGGTTAGCTGTAGACCCCGCAAAAGTAGTAGCGGTGCAAGATTGGAAGGCACCAAGGAATGCAACCGAGGTCCGAAGCTTCCTCGAGCTTGCGGGCTTTTATCGGAAGTTCATCAGAGATTTTGCAAAAATCTCAGCTCCTCTTACAAGGCTAACAAAGAAGAATCTAGTTTTCTCTTGGGATTTGGATTGCGAGTTTGCTTTCCAACGCTTAAAAAGGGCTCTTACACCAGCCCCAGTTCTGACCTTGCCGAATGGAAGCAAAATGTTTACAGTATACACAGATGCATGCGGGAGAGGACTAGGCGCTGTCCTAATGCAAGAAGGAAGGGTAGTAGCTTATGGCGGAAGACAGTTGAAAGTTCATGAAAGGAACCACCCAACCCACGACCTTGAGTTGGCCGCCATCGTCTTTGCGCTTAAGTCTTGGCGCCACTATCTCCTAGGTGAGAAATTTGAACTGTATACTGACCATAAATCCTTGAAGTATCTCTTCTCGCAGAAGGACCTTAACTTAAGGCAACAAAGGTGGATGGAGTTTCTTGCCTCGTATGATTTCGAGATTTCCTACACTCCTGGAAAGGGCAACGTAGTCGCAGATGCCTTGAGTAGAAAGAAGCTAACGTTGAGCCCACTATTTGTTGAAAGGCAAAGCCTAGAGATTATAGCCAGTTTTTACTTTAGGCCCTCCTCTGATTTTGTACCCGGTCTGTTAGTGTAACACCCCACACCCGCTATGGTCACTCACTAAGGGAATGCCATAACATCGGTGGAGTATTTTAAGTGAATATAGAACAGAAAAATTACAGTAAGACAGATATAAGTAATACTTGAGAATTTAAAACATCATTTCATTTCAGCGGAAAGCAAAACATGTTTGGTTACATCACAAAACCATAATAAGAGTCAAGTACAAAATATCCATCCTGATAAATAAAAATACATAATCCCAATACATGAACTGATAGCCATAAAAGAAAAGGGTAAGCTGAGCTCTACATCTAGGGTCCAAGCTCCAAGAGAGTAATAAAAGCAGCCTGATCAAAGCCCACTCGTGCTGGGCCCACTCTGAGAACCTGAGGGTTGGGAAAAAAATAAAAACAACGGGGTCAGACATAAGTCTGAGCGAGTCCTATAACTTTAACAATGCAATCATTAAAGTAATTAGGGTATGATATAACTTGGTACGGTGTGACTGGGAATAAATGACTACACTCAGTAGCCAATCAGACTTAGAATGAACTAAGATAACGATAAAGACGCATTTACCCACCCAAGGATAATTACTACACTGCACCACACCAGTCATTCCTACATAAAGGTTGATCCCTCCCAAGGACTTAGAAAATTTACCCAGTAGTTTCGTGTACCCCTAGCTGACTACATAGGTGCCGTCTGCCCCTATCTCCACTAGGTGTACCCACTACTCCCAAGCGATCGGCTCCCTACCGTAGATATCCGTGCTGGCCCCACAATGGGGTGTATCATTCCCCAAAGTGGCAACCCGATACAACTAATGGTGCACGGGTTATATCTACACGATGCAACAACGTCTTACCTACCATCCCGGGTCCACACACGCAGATGAAACCCGTTGGACTCGCGTTGCCACCGCTACCCCGTTTTGGCCTCTTATAGTCAAACCCAATATGCGTGTCCCGTCACTCGACTAGGGTCGAGCCCACTAAGATACGTTTGGGATATTGGTTGAAATGGGCCCCCACAAGCTACCCACCTAAGCTTGTCATTTCTAGTGTATACCACTTAACCCTTTAATCATGTTTTAATTACATGTTCCACTTTGGTTAAGTATTCTAATCGTATTTTCTATTGCCACCCAAGGCAACCACTAGATTTCCACATGCCACCCAAGGCACCCACTTAACCCCTCATGTCCCTCTACATGCTAATATGGTTAAGTGTTTCTTAATTAATTAATTAAGATCATGACCTCATAAAGACCTCTCGCATTAGACTATCTTTTATGACTGCTGGATATGCCGGTTGGGTCCGGGCAGCCTTATGTCATAACCGAGTCTAACCTCGTGTCTTTACATTAATCACGTATTTAGTTTGTGCCTAAGACCTCTCACATTGGGCTAACATTTGTAGCAACTGGTTAAGCCGGTTGGGTCCGGGCAGTTTTACGCTACAACTGAGTCCAACCTCGTGTCTTAGTCGATTAATTACACCTAATTAATCACCCCCATAATTTGTATTAATTATCCCTAATTAATTACAGAAGTTTAAGAATATGGGTAGACCTAACTCAATAGGTAAATTCCCAATTCCATAGTATGGGTAGACCTAACTTAATAGGTAAATTCCCAACTCCATAATATGGGTAGACCTAACTTAATAGGTAAATTCCCAATTATGTCCATTCATTTTATGTTATGCTTAATCATAACAACTTTACACCTTTTTATAATTATGCATATTAACCCCATCGTTTTCCCCGTAATTCGTTTTCATAACATGTCATACATAGAGGCAACCTTGCATATGTTATGCACATCATAAAAAGAGACAAACTTGCATATGAACTTGCATAAAACTTGCATATGAACTTGCATAAAACTTGCATATGAACTTGCATAAAACTTGCATATGAACTTGCATAAAACTTGCATATGAACTTGCATAAAACTTGCATATGAACTTGCATATGAACTTGCATATGAACTTGCATAAAACTTGCATATGAACTTGCATATGAACTTGCATACCATGTCATATCACAAAGGCAAACTTGCATATGTCATGCATATCATAAAAAGAGACTAACTTACACATGAACTTGTATATATCATGTCATATCACAAAGGCAAACTTGCATATATTATGCATATCATAAAAAGAGACTAACTTGCACATGAACTTGTATATATCATGTCATATCACAAAGGAAAACTTGCATATATTATGCATATCATAAAAAGAGACTAACTTGCACATGATCTTGAATAAGAACTTGCCTAAAACTTGCATATGATCTTACATAACACATCATATCATAAAAAGAGGCAAGTTTACATATGGACTTATAACATATGACAATCACAACTTGCATAATCCACATTTACATCCATAGCCTCCTAATATCCTATCCTAATTAGTTTAGCAATTACTTGCTAAAGGCATAGGAACTCACCAAAACCAAGATTAGCAAACTTATGAAGTAGAACTAGTTGCTAAATATGAAGAAGATGATGATTAGAGATTGATTAGCTTGCAACTTCCTTCATAAACTAGTGGAGGCTCCTCTTAGGTTTGATTTTGGCGGCATGATGGCATCATTTCTATTTTTAGTATGGATTAGGCTTGCATTAGGGTGTGTTTTAGACCATAGGATTAACCCTAGGTTAGATTAGGTCCGTCAGATTTAGGAAGTCTCTAGAACACAGCCCAGCCCTAGCCAGAAAACCAGACCTGGTGCACCCAGGCCAAGTGGCTCGACACCCCTTGTCGACAGGCAAGTCGACAGGGCAGTCGACTCCCCAGTCGACAGGCCTGTCGACAGCCCTGTCGACATGGCTAGGGCGGGAACTTTCCCGCCTGGCCCCGCTGGTTGAAATTAAAAATCTGAATTTGAATTTTTAAATCTGTTTTTAACTTTGAATTTTCTGCAAACTTCATTGGGCCATAACTGAGCCATACGAACTCCGATTTACAAAATTTCGGACTCTATTTCGCGTATTTTTCTGAGACGAACGCAATGACGCAGCCCGTTTGCCCCAATTCTCACATTTGAGATTATTTATCCTGTAATTAGTGAATTTTAGCCTTAACTGAAATACGGGGTGTTACATTCTCCCCTCCTTAAAGGATTTCGTCCCCGAAATCTCTAAGCTAAGGAGAATGCATATCCTACCATCCAAACAACCATCTACTCAATCCATCAAACACGGGCATCCATTGTCCTTAAAACAATTTCTAATGATGTATGAGCATATGCAAAGAGTGTGTGTATATGTTCCCTATCTAATGTATGAACATATGCAAACCATGATAGTGCCATGCATCCATTATGTATGCGAGAGAACCCTATCGACACATACAATATCTACATGAGTGCACAATCATTCACCAAAATGCATCATCCATATGATAACACAATCATTATACATCCATAAATATAGCTTCCTACACACAATTTTATGCAATATGCAATATGAAGTGATTGAGCCGATCTAGTGCCTAGAGTGTGTATATATGCATCCACGAGCAACCACTAGCAACTACTTGCATCCACATGCATCCATCAAACATAACATGTCTCAAACACATGTTTCAACCATAGGTTTACCCTATCTAAAGGTCAAAGGTACTAATGAGGGGACATACTAAAGATAAGATAAGTACTAGACAAACGATAAAGGAGAAGTTAAAAGACATACCCTCAAAAAGGAATGGGTACAATGAACGCATCTTCGCTTCCGTCTCCCAAGTAGCGTTGCCCTCGTCTTCTCCCATTGTACTTTGACTAGTTGAACCTCTCGATTCCTCAATTTCCCAGTCTCTGACCCAAGGATGCGAGTAGGAGCTCGTCGAATAGTCGCATCACGCTCTACTTCCACTTCTCTAAGCAAGCTCGGCTCTACAACCTCTGCGGTCTCATGTAAGCACTTCCTCAAATGTGACACATGGAATACATCATGTACACCGCTAAGTCTGTCGGGCAACTCCACTCTATATGCCATCCGTCCAATCCTTTCCTTAATAGGAAACGGCCCCACGAACCTTGGTGCTAACTTCCCAACAGATCCAAAGCGAACCATATTTCGTAATGGAGACACTTTGACAAAGACCATGTCCCCAACTTCGAACTCAAGATCCGTCCTTCTCTTGTCCGCATAAGATTTTTGCCTATCCTACGCTGCTTTCATCCTTCTTCGAATCAAGTCAATCTTCTCAGAGGTCTCCCTAACCATATCAGGCCCAAGCAAGATCTTATCCGTAGATTCCCACCAACATGTATGTGATCGACAAGGCCTTCCATAGAGAGCTTCGAAAGGAGCCATACCAATACTGGACTGAAAGCTGTTATTATATGCGAACTCCACCAATGGAAGATGCTCTTCCCATGTACCTCCAAAATCTAAGATACAAAGCCTCAAAAGGTCTTCTAGGACACGATTCACCCTCTCCGTCTGGCCATCCGTCTGAGGGTGGTATGCGGTGCTCAGACATAATTGAGTCCCCACTGCTTCTTGCAAACTTTTCCAGAACTCGCTAGTGAAGATAGGGTCTCGATCACTCACTATGCTAGAGGGTACGCCATGCAATCGAACTATCTCTCGAAGATATACTGAAGCTAACCATGGAGCGGTCCTCTTGCTCTTCACAGGTATGAAATGGGCGCTTTTAGTAAGTCTGTCTACTACTACCCAAATTCCCGTATTACCCTTTCTTGATCTGGGTAACCCGTCAATAAAATCCATCGAGACGCTATCCCACTTCCATTGCGGAACTTCCAATGGGTGAAGCAACCCACCAGGTTTCTTTTGCTCCGCCTTCACTTGTTGGCACACTAAGCATCGAGCGACATACTCGGCCACATCTTTCTTCATACCGGCCCAGAAGAAAACCCGTTTCATGTCTTTGTACATCTTGTCCCCACCGGGATGAATGGTCATCCTCGAACGGTGTGCATCATCAAGAATAGCCTTCCTCAAACCCTCGTCTCGCGGTACACAAAGTCTACCGTCTCTACGCAAGCACCCCCTATCGTCTAGGGTGTACCTACTCAAATGGCTGGACGACTCCCTCCTTATGAGCTTCTCTACCAACTCAACCAACTGTGGGTCGTCCCTCTGTGCTTCTCCAATCCGCCCAAAAAGAGTAGGCCTGACCTCCAAGGATGCTTGCAAACCGGGTATATAGTCAATGGAAGGTCTGAAATCAAACATCGAGATAAATTCCAAGCTTCGTTGTTCCACGAACAATGGACTCAGGGACAACCTTTTTCTGCTCAAGGCATCCACCACCACGTTACCCTTGCCAGGGGTATACGCTATCTCGAAATCATAGGATGCTAAGAACTCCATCCACCTTTGCTGTCTTAAATTCAAATCCTTCTGAGAAAACAAGTACTTCAATGATTTGTGGTCAGTGAACAATTCGAATCTCTCACCAAGAAGATAATGGCGCCAAATCTTAAGCGCAAAAACAATCGCGGCCAACTCTAAATCATGGGTAGGGTAATTTTTCTCATGTGCCCTCAACTGCCTTCCTCCATAGGCTATCACCCTTCCCTCTTGCATTAAGACTGCGCCCAGCCCTGTCCCACAAGCATCGGTATAGACAACAAATGGCTTACTCCCATCTGGCAACACTAAAACTGGAGCAGTGGTTAAAGCTCTCTTTAACCGTCGGAACGCATCATCACAATCTACGTCCCATGTGAAAACAAGATTCTTCTTCGTTAAGCGGGTTAATGGGGCTGATATCTTCGCGAAGTCTTTGATAAACTTCCTATAATAACCCGCCAAACCCAAGAAACTTCTTACTTCGGTAGCATTCTTCGGAACCTTCCAATCCTGAATTGATACTACCTTCGCGGGATCTACAGCTATCCCTTCCTTGGAGACCACGTGCCCCAAGAACCGCACTTCCTTCCTCCAGAAGTGACATTTAGTGAATTTCGCCTTAAGGCTATGTGCTCGAAGAGTCTTCAACACCTCCCCAAGATGTAGGGCATGCTCTTCTTCACTCTTAGAAAATACTAAGATATCATCCACAAAGACCACCACGAACTTATTAAGGAACTCCCTGAACACCCTACTCATCAAATCAACAAAGTATGCAGGGGCGTTCGTCAACCCAAATGGCATTACCAGCCACTCATAGAAACCATCCGGAGTCCTAAAGGCCGTCTTGTCTATGTTATCCTCAGCCACTCTCAACTGATGAAACCCCGTGGCTAAGTCCAATTGAGAAAATACTGAAGCGCCAACCAACTGATCGAAAAGATCATCAATCCTCGGCAATGGGTGTCTATTCTTCTTTGTGAGCTTGTTGAGTTCTCTATAGTCTACACAAAGTCTGAGGGACCCATCCGCCTTCGTAGCAAATACTACTGGAGCACCCCACTCCGATATACTTCGTCTTATGAACCCCTTCTCAAGCAACTCCCCTACTTGCTTATGGAGTTCCCTCCTCTCACGAGGATCCATGTGGCGCACTGGTAAAGATACAGGTTTAGCATTGTCCACCAGATATATTCGGAAGTCAATCTCCCGCTTCGGAGGTAAGCCTTTCACCTCCTCAAACACATCCGAGTATTCCCGGACCACTCTAACAGATTGCAAACTCTCGACCGAAGCGTCAAGCGATTCAAGATAACTTAGCATAACAGAATCCATGGGATTACAAGAAATCTCGAGAGTGTTACCCAAGCGGGTCATGAGCCTAACAACTCTCCTTTCGCAATCAAGAACAGCACCATTACTGGATAACCAGTCCATGCCCAAAATCAACCCATAGCCCGTGAAGCCCAAAACAAAAGCATCACATCTAAACTCAATGCTAAGTATAGAAATCTTCAAACCCAAACATATCATGGACAAATAAATGGAGCCCACAATTGGGTTTGAAACAACCAAGGGATCATCTACAAGACTGGTGTCTAAGTGCAGTGACTCAACTAATGATGATGAGATAAACGAATGCGATGCGCCTGAATCAAACAATGTACGGACATGATGATCAAATAGAAAAACCAGACTTTCAACGGAAATAGTTCTACCTCTTTCCTGAATCGGTGGAACCGCGAGAGCCTGTACTTGCCCCCTAGCCTGACCCGGTGCCATAAGAGCTTGCACCTGTCCTCCTGAGGTAGATCCTGTCCTTTGCCCCTTCTTAGGGCAATCCTTCACTAGATGCCCTGCTTCTCCATAGTGAAAGCAACCAGTCTTCTTCTTCTTTCTACAATCTTTGCTTATGTGGCCTGGTATCCCACAATTGAAGCACTTCTTCTTCCCCTTGCCACCGTTGCCTTTCCCCCCTTTGCTTTGCTGTTGTTGCTGAGGTCTCTTTTGATCTCCCTTCTTTTCGGGTGCCTTATTAGCATTGGGACCCTTCTCTTCTTCATGCATGAGTGCCATGTCAACTAGCTTCTCAAAGGTGGCCCCCATAGGGATATGAGTCATAGCCAACCCATGCATCGGTTCATTCAAGCCTTTCACGAACCTCAAAGCCTTCTTCTCCGGTGTATTCACCATGTCTAGGCCGAACCTTGCCAATTGATTAAACTTGTTGACATACTCCTTCACTGAGAGATTTCCTTGCTTTAGAGTCAAGAATCTTTCCATATACAAGTTTTCTTCCGCCCTTGAGAGAAACTTTGCCACAAATCTTTGCCTAAAATCCGCCCAAGAGTCGACGGGGCGTTCTCCATTAGTGACCTTCCACCAGAATGAGGCCTCTCCCTTCATTAACCAAGCAGCTAACTTGACTTTCTTTCCTTCTTCCATCTCAAAGATATCTATCAACTCTTGCACCTCCTTAAGCCAATCTCTAGCCTCCACAAAAGTTTCAGATCCTTTAAAAGGTTTCCCTCCCATAGCTTTAAATTCCTTGCAAGTCTTAGCAAAAGTATCCGTGCGAGGAGGAGGGGGAGGGGGAAGATCGGGTGCTACGGTTGGTGGAGGAACATTTGCTGGACCCGCAGTGGTGGCCCTAGCCTCCATCAATCTCCTATACCATACTGGTATCGTCACACCCTCCGGAAAGTTAAGATCCTCAGCCATGCTGAAACGAAAAAGGAAAGATTCAAAACGGAGAATTCGAAGGATAAAGATATGGCTATTGGGGATTATGCTTTTCTTTCAAAAACTTTTCTCTTTAAAGACATGTTTTTGAAAATATTTCTTCCAAAAATGTTTTTAGAAAAATAGTTTTCTAAAAATTTTATCTGTTCCGGTAACCTTTGCTCTGATACCACGTGTAACACCCCACACCCGCTATGGTCACTCACTAAGGGAATGCCATAACATCGGTGGAGTATTTTAAGTGAATATAGAACAGAAAAATTACAACAAGACAGATATAAGTAATACTTGAGAATTTAAAACATCATTTCATTTCAGCGGAAAGCAAAACATGTTTGGTTACATCACAAAACCATAATAAGAGTCAAGTACAAAATATCCATCCTGATAAATAAAAATACATAATCCCAATACATGAACTGATAGCCATAAAAGAAAAGGGTAAGCTGAGCTCTACATCTAGGGTCCAAGCTCCAAGAGAGTAATAAAAGCAGCCTGATCAAAGCCCACTCGTGCTGGGCCCACTCTGAGAACCTGAGGGTTGGGAAAAAAATAAAAACAACGGGGTCAGACATAAGTCTGAGCGAGTCCTATAACTTTAACAATGCAATCATTAAAGTAATTAGGGTATGATATAACTTGGTACGGTGCGACTGGGAATAAATGACTACACTCAGTAGCCAATCAGACTTAGAATGAACTAAGATAACGATAAAGACGCATTTACCCACCCAAGGATAATTACTACACTTCACCACACCAGTCATTCCTACATAAAGGTTGATCCCTCCCAAGGACTTAGAAAATTTACCCAGTAGTTTCGTGTACCCCTAGCTGACTACATAGGTGCCGTCTGCCCCTATCTCCACTAGGTGTACCCACTACTCCCAAGCGATCGGCTCCCTACCGTAGATATCCGTGCTGGCCCCACAATGGGGTGTATCATTCCCCAAAGTGGCAACCCGATACAACTAATGGTGCACGGGTTATATCTACACGATGCAACAACGTCTTACCTACCATCCCGGGTCCACACACGCAGATGAAACCCGTTGGACTCGCGTTGCCACCGCTACCCCGTTTTGGCCTCTTATAGTCAAACCCAATATGCGTGTCCCGTCACTCGACTAGGGTCGAGCCCACTAAGATACGTTTGGGATATTGGTTGAAATGGGCCCCCACAAGCTACCCACCTAAGCTTGTCATTTCTAGTGTATACCACTTAACCCTTTAATCATGTTTTAATTACATGTTCTACTTTGGTTAAGTATTCTAATCGTATTTTCTATTGCCACCCAAGGCAACCACTAGATTTCCACATGCCACCCAAGGCACCCACTTAACCCCTCATGTCCCTCTACATGCTAATATGGTTAAGTGTTTCTTAATTAATTAATTAAGATCATGACCTCATAAAGACCTCTCACATTAGACCATCTTTTATGACTGCTGGATATGCCGGTTGGGTCCGGGTAGCCTTATGTCATAACCAAGTCTAACCTCGTGTCTTTACATTAATCATGTATTTAGTTTGTGCCTAAGACCTCTCACATTGGGCTAACATTTGTAGCAACTGGTTAAGCCGGTTGGGTCCGGGCAGTTTTACGCTACAACTGAGTCCAACCTCGTGTCTTAGTCGATTAATTACACCTAATTAATCACCCCCATAATTTGTATTAATTATCCCTAATTAATTACAGAAGTTTAAGAATATGGGTAGACCTAACTCAATAGGTAAATTCCCAATTCCATAGTATGGGTAGACCTAACTTAATAGGTAAATTCCCAACTCCATAATATGGGTAGACCTAACTTAATAGGTAAATTCCCAATTATGTCCATTCATTTTATGTTACGCTTAATCATAACAACTTTACACCTTTTTATAATTATGCATATTAACCCCATCGTTTTCCCCGTAATTCGTTTTCATAACATGTCATACATGGAGGCAACCTTGCATATGTTATGCACATCATAAAAAGAGACAAACTTGCGTATGAACTTGCATAAAACTTGCATATGAACTTGCATAAAACTTGCATATGAACTTGCATAAAACTTGCATATGAACTTGCATTAAATTTGCATATGAACTTGCATAAAACTTGCATATGAACTTGCATAAAACTTGCATATGAACTTGCATATGAACTTGCATAAAACTTGCATATGAACTTGCATACCATGTCATATCACAAAGGCAAACTTGCATATGTCATGCATATCATAAAAAGAGACTAACTTGCACATGAACTTGTATATATCATGTCATATCACAAAGGCAAACTTGCATATATTATGCATATCATAAAAAGAGACTAACTTGCACATGAACTTGTATATATCATGTCATATCACAAAGGCAAACTTGCATATATTATGCATATCATAAAAAGAGACTAACTTGCACATGATCTTGAATAAGAACTTGCCTAAAACTTGCATATGATCTTACATAACACATCATATCATAAAAAGAGGCAAGTTTACATATGGACTTATAACATATGACAATCACAACTTGCATAATCCACATTTACATCCATAGCCTCCTAATATCCTATCCTAATTAGTTTAGCAATTACTTGCTAAAGGCATAGGAACTCACCAAAACCAAGATTAGCAAACTTATGAAGTAGAACTAGTTGCTAAATATGAAGAAGATGATGATTAGAGATTGATTAGCTTGCAACTTCCTTCATAAACTAGTGGAGGCTCCTCTTAGGTTTGATTTTGGCGGCATGATGGCATCATTTCTATTTTTAGTATGGATTAGGCTTGCATTAGGGTGTATTTATAGGATTAGGGTGTGTTTTAGACCATAGGATTAACCCTAGGTTAGATTAGGTCCGTCAGATTTAGGAAGTCTCTAGAACACAGCCCAGCCCTAGCCAGAAAACCAGACCTGGTGCACCCAGGCCAAGTGGCTCGACACCCCTTGTCGACAGGCAAGTCGACAGGGCAGTCGACTCCCCAGTCGACAGGCCTGTCGACAGCCCTGTCGACATGGCTAGGGCGGGAACTTTCCCGTCTGGCCCCGCTGGTTGAAATTAAAAATCTGAATTTGAATTTTTAAATCTGTTTTTAACTTTGAATTTTCTGCAAACTTCATTGGGCCATAACTGAGCCATACGGACTCCGATTTACAAAATTTCGGACTCTATTTCGCGTATTTTTCCGTGACGAACGTAATGACGCAGCCCGTTTCCCCCAATTCTCACATTTGAGATTATTTATCCTGTAATTAGTGAATTTTAGCCTTAACTGAAATACGGGGTGTTACAGTTAGCATCGCTAGAAGTGCGGCCCACTCTCTTAGACTCAATAGGGACCGCACAACGAGAAGACCCTCAGCTTGTAGAAGTGGTTGATAAGCTCGTTAGGGGTGAGACTTCTAGTCACCTCGATAGATACAGCATCGACGACAAAGGGTGGTTAAGACGGGATGGAAGACTATGCGTCCCACAGGCAAAGGAGTTGGTGAAGTAAGTTCTTGAGGAGGCACATCATTCCAAGATGACAATACATCCAGGCGGGGACAAAATGTACAAGGACTTAAAGAGAGTTTTCTTTTGGAGTGGCATGAAGAAGGACGTGGCAGATTTTGTTTCTAAGTGCATGATTTGCCAACAAGTCAAGGCGGAGCAGAAGAAGCCTAGCGGTCTGCTCCATTCTCTAGAGGTCCTACAGTGGAAGTTGGATAGCATTTCAATGGACTTCATTGATGGGCTGCCTAGGTCTAGAAGAGGCAACACTAGCATTTGGGTAATAGTGGATAGGCTTACTAAAAGCGCCCACTTTTTACCTGTCAAGATTAGAAGGACTGCCTCGTCTCTAGCATCTATTTATCTTAAGGAGATAGTTCGACTCCATGGAATACCTTCCAGCATTATTAGCGACAGAGATCCTATCTTCACAAGTGAGTTTTGGCGGAGTCTGCAAGAAGCTGTAGGCACTCAGTTATGCTTGAGCACGGCCTATCACCCCCAAACCGATGGTCAGACGGAAAGGGTGAACAAGATTTTGGAAGACCTTTTGAGACTTTGCGTCCTTGACTTTGGAGGGACTTGGGAGGACCATCTTCCTTTGGTGGAATTTGCCTACAACAACAGCTACCAAGCCACCGTCGGAATGGCGCCCTTCGAAGCTTTATATGGAAGACCGTGTCGATCGCCCACTTGTTGGTGGGAGTCTACTCACAAGCTCATACTTGGACCAGATATGATCCGAGAGACTTCAGAGAAAGTAGACTTAATATGGAGAAGAATGAAGACAGCCCAAGACAGACAAAAATCCTACGTTGACAAGAGAAGGACCGACCTTGAATTTGAGGTTGGGGACAGGGTTTTTCTTAAGGTATCTCCTTTAAGGAACGTCGTTCACTTTGGATCCACAGGGAAGCTAGCACCAAGATTTGTAGGGTCGTTTCCTATCATCAAGAAAATTGGGAAGATGGCCTATAAGTTAGAGTTGCCCGAGAGACTAGCCGGAGTTCACAACGTCTTTCATGTTTCTCACCTCCGGAAGTATCTACATGAGTCAGCGGAAGTGGTAGAGCCAAACATTCTAGAAGAATCAGAAGTAGAGCGCGAAGCAACTGTGAGGAAAGTTCCAACTCGCATCTTAGGAACTGAAGTGAAAAAGCTACGCAACCGCGAAGTCAAACTCGTCAAAGTTCAGTGGAGCGACGCCGAGGAAGACGCGACTTGGGAAACTGAGGATAGAATACGCGCAGCCTACCCTTTTCTTTTTTAGGGTACATTTTTGATCTCTCTTTTTCCTTAAAGTCATGTTAGTATCTATCTTTTTAGGTATATCTCCCCGACCTTACCCTTTTATCCTTAGGTGGAAACCCCTTTGGATGTAAACATGTAATTGAAACATGTTATGGATGATGGTTGCAAGTGGTTGCAAATGTTTGCTAGTGGTTGCTCGTGGATGCATATACACACACAATCTAGGGTTTTAGATCGGCTCAGTCACTTCATATTGCTTATGCATATATGTGTTTATGTTTGTATATGGTTGAAGCTTAATATGTTGTCATATGGATGTCGCATTTATTTGAATGATTGCGCACTCATGTAGAATTATGAATAGCAAAAAGTTTGCATACATAATGGATTCATGACACTTACATAATTTGCATTAAGGAGGTCAACTAAATCAGTAGACCGCCTGATTTTTGCATTATATAAGGACATGTACACACACGATGCATATGATCATGAAGCATTAGAAGTCTTTTAAGGGCAATGGACGCTCGTGTTTGATGATTGAGTAGATGGACATTTGGATGGTAGGATATATGTTCTCCTAGACTTGGAGATTTCGGGGACGAAATCCTTTAAGGAGAGGAGAATGTAACACCCCGTATTTCTGTTAACACTAAAGTAGCTAATACAAAAATAAATGTGCAAAGGGGAGATGAATCTAATGTGCATACAAGAATAATAATAAATGTGTAAAGGGGAGATGTATCTAATGTGCATACAAAAATAATAACAAATGTGTAAAGGGGAGATGTATCTAATGCGTACGTATTTATATGGATTGACAAATAATAGTAAATGTACATTAAGAATGAAATGGTGAACATAATTGGCTTCTCTTTACAACGGACGGCTCTGGTTAACCCTAGCTTCATCGACGGCTCAAATTAACTTGCAACTCTATAAAAAGACCCTAGGTCTCAAACTAAAAATTCACAAAAAAAAAAAAAGAATTGGAGCCACCATGCTATCTGCTGAGAACTAGAGGGAGCCTCCACTTGAAAGAGACGAACAACATAGCGAATACAAACTAAAAGATTAAAAAGCAACAACAAATTAGAATCAAAGCAACGTCTTCCCAAAGGAAAGCTTTGCAAATTCAGAATTTCAGAACTCAGAAAACAAGACTGTCTACAATTGTAAGTTTAGCTACATTTTTAGAATGCGAATTAATATGAATATCATGTGTTGCGATGAAATGATAATAGTACGATGCTCGCTATGTTATTAATATACGTTTGTGATTTGATTCTATTATCATGTTGAATTTAGAATTATTAAGTATGATGTTTATTATGTTTTATAATATTAATCTATGCCAGTGACTTGATTCTATTATCATGTTAAATTTGGGATTATTGGATTAGATTATTTGTATAAGCATGGACTTGGATTGTAACATCTTATGAGAATTGTGTAGTTTATTATGCAAGTTTATGTAGTGAAGTTATGCGACCAATTGTCAAATCTATATGTTCATGTTTATGCAAAACTTATGCCATGTTCACACTTATCATATGTTGGGATTAATTTGCAAGTATATTTAAATATATGTTACTAATTAACACATTTGTATGTTGATTAGCCTATGTTGCTAACTCACATATATGTATGTTGATTTGCCTATGTTGCAAATTAACATATGTATATGGATTAGTTCATATTGCTAATTCTCATGTATGTTGTTAATATGGCCTGTGTTAAAAACACATATATGTTGAGTTAGCCTATAAGTGCAAGTTCATACCTATGACATTATAATGTTTATGTTAGTCTTTTTGCAAGTTTGTACCTATGACATTATAATGTTCATGTTAGTTATTTTGCAAGTTCACCCCTAAAATTTTCATATTAGTTATTTTGCAAGTACACCCTATTATGTTCATATTGATTATGCCATCAATACCAAAGTTATACCCTTGTCATGTTTATGCTAATTTATGCCAATTTGCGTATATTAAATTAGGCTAAGTTTTTAGCCTAATACTTTACACCAAAAATCATGCGAACGTAAATTAGGCTGAGATGGTTAGCCTAATATTGGACGGGGTAACGTTGGGTTAAAATGATAATTTTAGGAAAACTTGCCATAAATTGGCCATTAATCACATAAGTGATTTATGGCATAAAAAGGCATTAATTACCTTAATTAATGAGATTAATTGGAAATGAATGTGACAGTAATTTGAATATTTTCTAATTTACATATTGGTCATTAATCACATAAGTGATTTATGGCATAAAAAGGGCATTAATTACCTTAATTAATGAGATTAATTGGAAATGAATGTGACAGTAATTTGAATTTGAATAATTTACATAATTAAAATGTAAATTAGAAAATACGAACGCGCTTAACCCGAGGTTGGATTGAGTTGTGACGTAAACCTGCCCGGACCCGCCCGGCTGTCCAGTTGTCACAACAATAGCTATCCAATGTGAGAGGTTAAGGCATGGGGCCCAATAAAGACCCGAGATTAAACTGAGTTGTGGCGTAAGACTGCCCGGACCCAACCGGCATACAGGCAGCCACAACAATATCTGTCTAATCTGAGAGGTTGGTGCTCTAATAAGACAATTAGAGCTGAGTTAGGACTGATAGGGTTAAGTCAATTTAATAAATACTTAACCAAATTCAACATGTTAAATAATTTGGATGGATGTGGGTTAGGTTCATTCAGACACTTAACCACTTAACATGTTTGACTAGAAAACCTAGTAACGGGGACCCGTTTCAGCAATAACCCAATTAGGTATCATGGTACCCTGACCTAGGCAGGGTGGGGCACGATTACTGGGCTGATTGTAAGTGGTCAAAAGCGACGGCGGTTGGTGCACAGTGTGGGTTCTAACAGAGTGCGGGCGTGCACACACTCTGGAGCAGACAAGTCAGGGGAGCATCAGTAGTATACCCTATGCATGCTAGAATTGTGTCGGGGCCGCCACCATGGGACTTGATACACCCCATGGTAGGACCAACATAGTTATCTACCATATAGGGTCGTAGGACACATGTGAATATATGAGTAGGAGCCGATATTTTAAAGAAAGAGAAAGGGATCACTTCACCCTAATCACGGGGTGCCTGTTGGCATAAGAATTAGTAGGTGCAGAGATAGAGATTTAAAATAGGGTGCGAAGGGATGTTCGTTTTAGGACACCTTATCTAGTTCTAGGATAGTCTATTATCCTGATATCGTCCTGTTCTCACTTTATGCAAGTCATGATCTTTATATTATTAACATTCTAGGAATATAGCTAGACTTACCAGACTTATGTCTGACCCATTTTCCTTTCGTCTTCTTTTCTTCCGTCCCCCCCCCCCCTCCCAGGTCCACAGGGAGGAAACACCGCAGCTTAGTCAATTTTTCATCCAGCTTGAAGAGAGAGAATGTATTGCTTGGATTTCTTTCATTTGGACCATGGCTTTGGATATCATTTATGGGGATTATGCAGCTTTATTTATGTTTAATGCTTCTTTAACTTTTAAAATCAAGACAATATTATGGTTGTAATAATTGGAAGTTTGTTTTGAGACAATGTTGGAAATGTTCTGTATGAACACGTATTTATGATAATAAAAGTCTGTTGGTTTTTCCGCTGCTTATTTATATGTGTTTATATCTGTCTTGTGTTTTATCTGTGTCTTTTACTTATAAACCTCCACCAAAATTAAGGCATTCCCTTTGTGAGTGACCTTAACGGAGGTGGGGTGTTTCACTATACCCCAACTTGATTGATTTCATTATTAACAAATAAATAGTAAGATTTCAGGCTCGAAGATCAATGTTGAATAAGAGTTAGTTGAATATAGTATTTGGGTTGTCGTAACAATGTTTTACACAACATCCATTTTAACCCAAATAAGTGTGAGCTTGGAAATATAATAAAGAATATTTCCTAAGTATAGAAATAAACGAGATCGGAAAAGAGATGAGTAATTGGAATATTTTCCAATTATAAATAGCATATATTTTCTAAAGTTTAGAAAATAAAGGAAGGCGATATTCGGAAATGTTTTCCAAATTGGCCAATATGGTTATTGAAAATATTTGGTTAACAAATATTGATAAAGAAATAGAGAAGTGATTTAACTAATGGAATATTAATTAAGGGCTCAATGACATGTCAAAAGGAAAATTTGATTTTTGAAAAGAGTAACCTGTTTAAAAACTCCCAAGGAAAGACTGTTTGAATTAAAAACAAATTTAACAGAAATTTGTGAAAGCAAATTTGAATTAAAGTAAAGCCAGTAAAGTGGTAACTGAGATTGAATTAGAATAATATCAAGACAAATTGGATTGTGAGATTCAAATTTGAAGTGTAATGTGATAATCAAGTAAAGAGTTGGGAATCGAGAAGAAACTCGAGTTGAAATGATATTTGGCTCGGATATAAGCGAATGGTTGTGTTGTGGATAAAAGCAGTTTGGAATTTGATTGGGATGACCCTTGTATCCGCTGAATTGATAACAGGTGGAAAGGATATAATGATATGCCGACAAAAAGGTACAAGTTTATATTTCGATTGGATATAAGATTTATGAGCCGAATAAGCAAGCCGCTTGGCTGTTTGATTTTCTTTTGGGTTGGAGATGGCCCAGAGAGGCGAGCTGGAGTTTGATCGATGAACCAGTACAAAGGAGGTGCTGGCGAAATTTTTCGTAGAGGTAACGCGTTAGAAAATTTTCAGGATTTTTGAAAATTTTCGTTGATAAGAATTAATTAATAATTTAATTGAAACTAAATTGGTTCAGCTGAAACTAAAGTTAAGAAGTGAACCAATATGTTCTAACCAGTCGATAGGGTCGTCCTCTACCTTTTAGCAATTTCGAGGACGAAATTATTTTAAGTGGGGAAGATTGTAATGACCCGCATTGGCAGAGGTATTATAATTAATTTATTTAATTATTGAAATAGTGATATAGTGAATTAAATGGTCGTGGAATTAAATAATGATGAATATTTAATTAAAATAATAAATTAAATAATATATTTAATTCTGAAATAATCAGAATTGGCTGAAATAACGATATGGTGTGAACCGGATCATCTGTGATATTTCATTCAGCTTGGAATTTAATTTGAATAACAAATATATTCAATCGTCGACAGTTGAACGTATAATTTATAATATAATTATAAACGAGCTCGAAATGGCGCTGCAGTTCGTAAATTGGTAATTCGAATTTCAACTGAATGTACAGGATTCGTTTTAAGCCGGATTTCTGTGAAACAAGAAACGTGTGGAGCTGGTGGAGTGTATCTTTCTAGTGGAAGAGAAAAATCGGGATTTCGTCGTGTAGATTTTGATTTATGTCCAAATCTAATTTTAGAAAAGTCGCTGTGGAAATCCTTTATAATTTATAAAGGAATTATTTATATTTTAAAAAGGAATTTCAATATAAATCGAATATCGGGTTGGCCCAGAAGTGAATATCGAGTTAGAAATTCATATAGGAATATTCTAGAGCTGTATGGTATTCCACTGTGAATATATACGATAATATTAATTTATTAATATTTAATTAAATTATATTTAAATATATTTATATATTTAAATAGGGTCATTCAGAGCTTTAAAATATAGCCGGTTTTGCAAACGAAGTCGGAATTCGACAAAACTAATTTTGTTGGATCCGCAATGTCAAATAGTTGTTAGATTCCCAGTTTCATGATTTTTAGAGTCACTGTGTGGTCGTACGGATTTTTAGAGTGAGAAACAGTCAGTATTTCGACGGTTAAAAATACGCTGTGTGAGCAAACGGAGTCGGAATTCGACGAAACCAGTTTCGTTGGGACCGTAATGTCGAATTGTAGCTTCATGTCCATTTTCGTGATTTTTGGGTATAGTGTGTGGTCATGGGGATTTTTAACAATAAATATAAACAGCGTAAGGATAGATATTAATATAATAATCAAGATAAAAATATCTAGAAAATCCTATAAATACCTAACTTTCTTGTAACCTAAATTCTATTCTCTCTGGTCAAACAAAAATGCGCCGCCACAAAACATTTCTTCACAGCAGAAAATTGGTGTCTTCCAACAATCAAAGGATTTGAAATAAATTCAAATAAATTGCAAACTATATATGTATGAGATGTTGTTGGAATCCTATTTAGTCTAGTATACGTTTCCTCCCGTTCGACGTCTTCTTGGTTTGCCCCAAAATATATCAGCTAGGCTAGGGCTGCGATTTGCTAGTGATTAAGAGATCGATTTGCAGAATAAAGTAGGTATTTGGATTCATATAGAGAAACGGCAGTTTGGGTGAGAGTTTGGGGGAAATCGACACCACTTAGTATCGCAGGTTGCTATAGCACGGCCGACGACGCGATTTGCAGATGAAGGCGGATTCACATACAGTGGTGATGATTAGGAGGAGGTCGGTTTGATGTGTTGTTTGGTTGCGTCGGAGTTGACATACGGCGACTGAGGGGATGGCAGAGGCTAGTCAACGCGAGGTCAAACGGTTACGGGGAGGATGAGTTCGAATTTCTGTAGACAAGACCGAGTATGAATTCATGGCTGTGAGGTCGAAGAGGGTTTGATGAGGAGAGAGTGGGTGAGTTCGGTTGTTTGTTTTGTTGCGTATGGAAGTAGGATTGTGTTTTCAAAGGTGCGACCATGTCCAAAATATCATCACTGGAGGAGCGGCTCGCATCTGGAAGGAAGGAGAGTTACGGGGTCGGGCTTGTAGAAGTGAAGATGGGCCTATTTTGGGAAGGTTGGCCCATTTAAAAAGTTAAAACCAAGTTTAAACTATTTAAATTTTGTATTAACTTGTGAATGTGATATCTCATCCATACGAGGTCAAAATCAAGAATCGTAAGTTGCATTAGGATCGTATGGACGGATGCTACACGATGGAACTGACTGGAAGTCCATCAGAGCTCGTTACAATTTGTGGCGAAATAAATTGTCGGTCTAAATCAAGCGATGGTTATCATTATTAACGATGATCGTCCAATGTGAGTAAATCTCACTAACTCTGAACAGTTTATAATTTCATGTTGTATTTTTAGAACTGTTAAATATTGGCTGATTGACTGTGTGTTGACTGTTTGATTGAACTACTAGTCAGTTAGTTGAATTTCTATATTGATTCTGTTTAACAGAATATATCATATGGAACTGAAAGTGATGTTATCTATATTGTTTAACATCTGTGATATAGGGAAACAGGTTGGAGGAATCCAACTGGATTCCTCAACATTTATTTTACTGTGATTCATATATTGTGATATATGATGTGATATATAATCTATTGTCGATTATATGTGTTTGGATGATACTGATCATCGTGATTTGATATGTTGAATACCATAACATACCAAAATGGTGAAAAGAGAATTTTCAAAATGAATATTGAAAATAGATTATTTATAAAATCAGAGGATTTTATAAAAGAGAATATTTATAAATAGAATATTTATAAATAGAAATTTATTTATAAATGGATTTTTATAAATAGAAAATACTTAGAAATAAAACCCTAAAGGAATTATTTGCAAACCATTTGCAAATAGAATAGAAAGAGAAATATTTGTAAAACCTTTACAAATCAAATAGAAAGAGAAATATTTGTAAAACCTTTACAAATGAAATCGAATAGGAGATATTTGTAAAGCACTTATAAATAGAAAGATAAAGGAAATCATTTATGAAGTGAAGAACCGTTACTAAAAGTAAATCTTTATAAATGAATAAACATTGTTAAAAGGAAATCTTTCTAAAACGGATAAACGATATAAAAAGGGAAATCTATATAAATCAATAAAATGATCGAATATGGTATTCGAAAGTTAGTTAAATCGAATATGGTATTCGAAGGGAGTGATCGAATAAGGTATTCGAAAGTTAGAAAATCGAATATAGTTTATTCGAATGGAATTAGAGGAGTTAATCGAATATAGTTCATTCGAATAGAGTTAGCGGAGTTAATCGAATATAGTTTATTTGAATAGAGTAAAAGGAGTTAATCGAATATATAGTTTATTCAAATAGAATTAGAGGAGTTAATCGAATATAGTTTATTCGATAGGAGTTAAGTGAATAGAGTTAGAGTTAAATCAAAAGAGTTAAGTGAATAGAATAAATTAAATAGAGTTATCGAATATACCTTATCGAAGGAATGAATTATTGAATAGGAAAGATTTGAAAGAGAGTTACATAAGGAAGTTTGTTAAAGAATTAGAAGGGTGAACTTTGTCTATTTCAAGGTTAGAAACGTTGTTCAGTTAAGGTCTGAGAGGTAGTATTACCCCAACTTGATTGACTTCATTTTTGACTAAGGAATGGTTAAGGTTCGATAGTAAAGGATGGTTAAGTGAATTTAGTAATTAAAGGAAATGGTTTGAGTTGGCATCGCGATGGTTTGTTTAAACATCTGTCTAAGTCCAATGAAGAAGCTTTGGAAATGTTTTCCAAATAAGAAACCAGAAATGTTTTCTAATAAAGAAAACAAGAAATGGAAATGTTTTCCATTGTTAATAACGTATATTTTCCAAATTTAGAAAATAAGAAATATTGAATATAGGGAAACAGGAGATAAATAAATTAATGAAATAAAGAGATAAATGTTGAATGATGTTTGATCGATATAAATTTCCATTTGGAAATAATATCGTTGTTTGCACATTTGTTTTTCTTCGATAGTTAAATCACAGACTATCGAAGTTTTGACCATTTTAACGTTGTTAATATGGAGAGACCGGTTGGATTATTATCCAAAGAACCACTCTGTATTGGCATAAGCGTTGCGAATCATATATGCCAAAGGAAATTGAAGACGGAGTTATGCAAGGGCTATCCTGTTTACAGAATAGTGCCTTCGGTTCATCCTGTTCCTGGATGACTTGTATGGACGGATGTCTGACAGAGTATTTCCAGACGATCACGTATATTAATTTCTTTAACCGTATCAAGAGTGGAAGCGGAGAAGGAAACTTCTTTTAGCTAACACATAATGTATGGTTGAGGACGTCAATCAGTGATTTGATGGATTTGACGATGTGACATTCAAAGTAAATCCGATGTGATGATGAAGCGTAACCTCAAGCCTCATCAACCGGTAAATGACAGAAATCGGGCAGGTAGCATGGCTAAGTCGGTCGCACCGAAGTAGGGTGTATAATCACTTGATCTAGAGTTTCATTTACGTCTAAAAATCTATTGTTGATGCTGTCCCATTCGGGAAATGGTTGTTGATCCCAACCGTTGGTGATATACATTCGATACAATCAAGCGAAATGAGTGGTCGGTCATGTGTGGCCAGGTTGCAAGATGTTCTTGTTGAACCCAATGTATTCCTCTCTAGAGGTACACTAGAGAAAGGTGGTTCCATACCTTGTCATAGTTGGAAATCCATTACCCAATACGTGCTTGCGGTTTTGATTGTATACTATATATGTAGAACGTGAGATGAAAGCGTTTATGCTAGATGATTATTATATTGTGTTGATAGACATTATTATAATATCAAAAGGTTTTTGATATAAAGATATTTTGGATTCTCATAAGGGAAAAACCCGTTCCGTTATACGGCGTGGTCTTATGAGATATCGATTACTTGTTTGAACTGTTTTAAACTGTTTTACTCATACCAGTCCCATGACTGACCCGGAGTTTATTTGTTTGTTTCCCTAAACTCTTGGGTGCCTAAATTTGTACGGGCAGTCAAGCAGTCAGGATTTACAGATATACTGGAAGAGCTGGAGCAGGAGGCTTCAGGATCATATAGCTATAGTTTATTTCCGCTGTGTTGTAAGTGTTGTACTTTGATAATGTGTATATTCAAGTGCAGATGTATATTTCAAGTTATGTTATATATATTATATGTTGTTCGCTCCGCTGTGAGGTTCGTGTTACTCTGATGTTGTGTTCTTCTTCTTCTATTCTAAGTTTCTAACTTATCTTTCCTCATCCTCTAATTTCTTTCATTAATGATCGGTATTTTTCGATGTTTGGTTAGTCGTCATCGTGTTTATGTCGATAACCAAAGTCGTCAAAATCCCAGGTCATTACAAAAGTCCTAGGAAACAATATGAACCTAGCGTCTAAAGTTTGGGGTTACGTACTAAACCACGTATGAATAACGCGTGGAAAATGTATAAACCTTGTGTCATGTTACCGTGGTTATGAACTAAACCACGTTTTGTCTATACGTGGTCTTCATGAATTCCACAAAAAAATACTCAAAACCCTAAATTTAAAACCCTAAAATTTAAATGGAGCGTATCTTCTTTCCCTACTTCTCTGCTGAATTCGATCTTGTAATTTGGAAATGAGGTGCGATGGATCCTATGATCTGCGTTGAAATGGTATTCGGCTTTTTTTTCTTTTTCTTTTTGGAACGAGAAATGAGAGAAACGTGAGGGGAGGGGCAACTTTGGAAAAGATGGAGGACTACTTACTAATTTTAGGGGTATACGTTTTTTTTTTTTTTTTTTTTTTTTTTTTTTTTTTTTTTTTTGGGCTACTGTCTAAAAACGTGGGTTGCAGTGGAATTTGCCAAGGTGATAATGACTGTTTTTAAATTAGCTCATCAGGTTCTCACCACTTGCAGTAAAGGATTTGTTCTGTCTTATTCTTTTATTCTCGTTACGCTAATTTAATTAATCAACTCCTTTGCTTCAGATTCAAAATCATGGGATCTAAGATCCGAAAGAACATTCTCTCGAAGATCTAGATCTAAAATAATTTCGCAAATCCTTTCTCCTTTGTGCCCTTCTTTTGATCTGAAATAACATTCAGATCAACGCTTGCTTCATAGGACTGAGACCGTCTGGACAAGGACATGACTTCACTGGGATTCAAGCCATATCCCTACTACTATCAGCCGCCAACTCTAGCACCTTTGTAATCGAAGTAGTCAAGTTCGTGAAATTGGACGAGAGCTCGAGCACCTGCGCTGATCCACCACGGGGAAGAAATACAACTGGTAGAGGGCCATCTATCGAAGAGTGAGAAAGATGGGAAATAACCACATGCAATGTTGATTACTATTTTCAGGAATAACCTGTGCACATGTAAGTTCCCTTAAGTTCGTCAGCATCCCTGACCTTTTCAAGTTCATGGCTTTTAGGCTGACTTATGTTTTCCAAGCTATGTTTGTTTTTTCTTCTATTTATTATATGGCTTAATTCCCTTCTGATTTTATGTCAGTTTATTTGAGTCTCTTAATATATACAGCCTCTTATATAATAATGGATACTTATATAAACTAGTGAAAAAATAAATAATAAGTTAACTTTCAGTCTGATGATTTTTGTCGAACCGATGGCTACTTACATTTTTTTAAAACTATGTTGTAGCAGTATCAAAAACTAAAATTGTTTTTTGATATTATTGCAGTAGATTCGGATTTTAGAGACCAAACAATTTTTTCTTTGATTTTTGGAACATCTAATAATTTGGACAATGTGAAGTACAAATGCTGGAGTCTGAATTGATCACATTGCCAAGGTATTGATGAATTCAAGATATTATTCTGCCTTGAGACGAAGGTGTCGAGGTGAAGTATTGCGTTGTAGTAGGAAATTGTATTTTTGACTTTGGGTTTTGTTGTAGTTTGAATGTGTGAAGTGGTGCAGTCTTTTTCATTTTTTGCTTAACAACAGTACAACAACAGTTAATCAATATTGTTGGAATATGATTGAAGTCTTGTTTAGACTGACACAGTGGCACTCATTTGGATTTTATTCTCACTCTGGATTCAAAATTCAGTTGAATTTGCTACTTTGAAATAAAAACACATCAGCGTGCTTATTTGAATCTTGTTATTACCTAAAAATACGGAATATGTGGAAAATTAAGCATTTTATGTTCAAAGAACTAGGAACTCATGAATAAAAAATAGTGTCAAAATTGAAAAAAAAAAATCCTATAGATAGAAAAGTTGATGATTTTACTTGTTATATACTGAAAGTCATTTTGATAACCTATGTAGAAAAATGGAGCAACTTCTTCATTGACGATGATACCTTTTCACAGTACAGTATGGTATGAGGTCAAAGAAAATTATTGCAATTATGTGGAATGAAAATTGATATTTATTATCTTTTTATGTTGCAGCAATCATATTAGGTGGAACGGGTACAACGCATGAAAAAATAGAAACATTCGAATTTATAATGATGAGAGACCATGTATGCAGAATAATGTCCATTTAGGATTAACTAGATGGAAAGACTTTCGTTTCTCAACCAGTTTGCTTGGTATAGTGGTGTGTTATATTTTTTTTCTTATATATCGAATTTTGATAACTAACATAAAGATGTTTATTATTATTATTATTATTATTATTATTATTATTATTATTATTATTATTATTATTATTATTATTATTATTATTATTATGCAGTGGCTAAAATATTATTTTTAGTCATTCTAAGCAGAGTTGGATTTTCATATTCGGCTTTGGATGTGGACACAACTGGTGACCAAATAATAGGTTAGCTTGATTGTGTTTTGATTGTTTAATAAATTAAGAAGTTAGTAGGATTTTGTGACATGTTGTGGTGTAGCTTTGGATTCATGTGCTTGTCAGGTGAACTGGTTTGGGTGATTTCCTGAGTACAAGTATAGGGATTTCTATATTGCAGGAGAGAATTATGCAGGTTTGTACAGGTTTATTTTATTATTAAATTTATAAAATATTTTGCATAAATTTTAATTTGAGGGAATTAAGTTCCAGAGCTATTACTCATGTTATGTCTTTGCTAATTTGTATTTGCACATATATCTGTCATGTTATGTTACGTTATGAGAAGAAATAACTAATTGTTGTCTTGGTGATTATGCTTGATTTTAAGTATCTCTGTAAATAGGATGACATTTTAAGAGTCAATACTCCATAGATATATATAGAATTTTGATTACTAACACAAAGATATATAATTTATAATATATCAATATTTTCTTTACATGGCTAATATATTGTTTTTCGATTTTCCAGCCGAAGTTGAATTTTCATATTCAGCTTTGGATTTGGACACAGTTGCTGACCAAAGAACAGGTTGGCATGATTGTGTTTTGGTTGTTTAATAAATTTAGAAGTTAATAAAATTTTGTGACATGTGGCGTAGCTTTGGATTCATATGCTTTTCAGGTGAACTGGTTGAATGATTTCCTAAAGGATTTCTACATTGGAGGAAATAATTATCCAGGTTTTTACAGATTAATTTTATTTTATTATTAAGTTCTAAAAATATTTTGCATAAATTTGAATTTCAGGGGATTAAGTTCTAGAATTATCCCTCATGTTATGTTTTTGCTAATTTGTATTTGCACATATATATTAAGGGTGTTGTTATTAACACTTCAAATATTGTTAAGGGGAGGTCAAATTTTAAAAACACTCAAATCATAAAAAAAATGCTAGGGAGTCTCATGTACTTAATTTTTTATGTTCCCTTTTTACCCTGTTAATAACATCAATTACCGTCCCAAATTCCAATCAATTTCAAATGAAAAAAAAACAGATCCCTAAATTATTTGCAAACAAAAAAAGAGCGATCGTTTGGGAAGAAATAATGGCGCAAACGAAGAACGTGAAACAAATGAGATTATTAATAATTTAACATATGAGATATGGAATTATTTAAAAAAAAGGATCGACAAATGAAAAATGAAATTATTTTAGAAAAACGATCGACAAATGAGATTATTGATAATTTGATATAAAAATATGATGCAGTTCGACTAATATACCGTATAATTTTTTTTAATTAACAACTAAAAAATGATTATTGCAAAGAAGGCTAATTTGGTAAAATAAACTCTATTTGTTAAGGGGTTGTTATCTGCATTGACATTTCCCTTAACAACTTCCTTTTTCCTTTTAAATTGATCCCCCCTTAACAATACTTGGAGTGTCAATAACAATCCCCTATATTAACTATCCCTCATGTTATGTTATGGGAAGAAATAACTAATTGTTGGCCTTAGTGCGTATGCTTGATTCTAAGCAACTCTTTAAATAGGCTAACACTTTAGAAACAAAATAGAGTCCATAGATATTTACATATAGCTCACTTACCCATGCCTATTTCTATTCATTTAATTTTTTCACTTGAACCTACCTGGCAGTTGTAGCTAAATTTGTAGTCTTATTAGTGTGAGGAACATTTTAAACAAGAGTTATATGTACTTACATATTTTTAAATGTGATGTTTTATGTTACCAAGCTAATACAATAATGAATTGATCTATGACTTTGTAAATTTCTGTCTAGTGAATAAAGTGTGTTCAGGTGTTATAAAAATAACTTTGTAAATTTTTGTCTATTGAATAAAATGTGTTCGTGGGCCCGTACAAATTGTTTGGATATTGGATTAAAGTTCAGTTCCGACATAAGGGATAGCATATAGAGAGGGGAAGGCTTGGTTAGCTGTAGACCATAAGGCATAAACACACATACCTACGCTCACAAACAATCACAAACGCTTAGCCTGACATGTAAATTATGTTTTATTGATCTTCCAGTCTGTATTATGTTTGCATTATGTTCATGATCCAAACTTGTAAATTGTATAGGTGATGGAATTATATTGAGGTAGTTTGTATTATGTATAAAGTGGGAGCTGCATTTCGTAAATGTGTGGTATCTTCAACTTCGTGAAGCTATGATTTTGTTACTATGTTAGAATTCTTAGTTTGTGTTTGCCTTTCTTTGGTAAATTGTTGATGCATCTCGTTTTGTACTTCTTATATGTTATTAGATGTTTCATTTTGTTGTATTAAAATCGGATTATTAACGGGAGTAGTGAATTATATTGTTTTATATATGTTGTTGCTTTTAAATGTTTGGGATTATCAACACTATAATTTAAATGTTATATTTGCGAATTATACTATCCAATTTATATTGTTATATGGTATGATTATATTTATTTATTTGTTTATATATGTGCATATGTATGTATATGGACACACACATATGTACATGTGTGTGTATATATATGTATATCGGTGCATATTTGGGAGCCATGGTGATTTATAAGGCGGTTTTTTGCTTTAGTTGTAACCACAATAGGAGAAAAAACCAGGGTTATATTTAAAGGAAATGATATGCTTTTTTGCTTCGGTTGTTAGCACAACCGAAGCAAAAAAGTAATTTGTGCTCCGGTTTGGATAAGAGAAGCAACATGTTTGGACCTGCTACTTCGTCTGCATTTGTTTCAGTTGTAGAACTGAAGCAATAGGGGCTACACAACCGAAGCAAATGACCTGTTTTGTAGTAGTGAAGGCCTTGACATTGACAGTAAATACGGGTAAAATTGATTATTTCTTTATAAAGTGATATTTTATTCCTACTCCACCATACTTATCAAATTCTCATTGGCTAGTAAATAAAATACAGACCGAAATACAATATGTTAACTGGCTTTTTGGACCGGTTCCCAAGAATAGTTAAAGACCACTCGATAATGAACAAGTAGTCAGGATCAGACTCCGACCTCACCATCAGCTCGTACCTAGCATCACAGCTCGACGAGACCCACAGCAGCGCAAATATTGCGTCCCCCTGTGAGATACAAATTTGTATCCTTCAATTCGCATACATCCCACGAGATGCGAACTCACATCCCCTTTTGGGATGCGAATTCGCATCCTTCCTCCTCCTCTGGGAATGCGAATTCGCATCCTAGCTATACCGTCAGTTGCATTTTAGAATCCAAACGCAGGATATGAAATCGTATCCCCATCAGGGGGATACGAATTCATATCCAGCACCGTATGGGATGCTAAATCGTCCCCAGCACGCGGGATATGAAAACTACCTGCCACTCCCCACTTTTTACCTACTCCACTGTCAAGCCACTCCTATAAATACCCCCTCATTTCCAACGTAAAAAGGGTTGGTTCTAGCTCTCAGTTAAGCTCTAATAGCTATCTAAGAAGAAAATAACCTTCCCAAAGTCTCCCTAACATCTTTCTTCATCTAAGGAAGAAGAAGAAGCATATTCTTGGATACATGAACATGTTCTTGAATTGACAGCACTTTGGACATTAAACCATTTTGGGTTGTTTTGTCATCTGGGAAGAAGATGAAGAAACCATATTTGGACCTCCTTGCCCCCATGACCATACTTGCAACATAAAAGCTTCATAACCCCATCGTTAACACTTAACTGAGCTTGGGACTCTTGAACACTCGAATCTTTCAACTTCCACTTCCAAACATTCAGATCACGAAGAAGAACCTTCCTCCTCCACCAAGCTTAGCACTCGAAAATCACTAAATTATGTATCGGAAATCGTTAAAGCTCATGTACACTCGGACACGTTCAAATCCAATGTTGTAACTTGTACCCAGAGCATAATAAAAGAGCAAAACCATTCAAAGTGGACGTAGGCTCCAACGAGCTGAACCACTATAAACTCTGTGAAATTGTTTACTTGTGTTGTTCCCTTATATATTTCATTGCTACTTGCTTACTTTCCACCGTTGTACGTTAACTTTCACTTACGTGGAAATCACGAGCGTTGACGACCACTTTTCGGTATCAACACTTTGGCGAGCCAGGAAGGGGAAGAAACAAGCGCGCACCTACGGTCGACTTTCTGCCACTTCCTTTGAGGAATCAAAACCCCACCTTTCCTCTTACTTAAACATCAAGACTTGGGACGCTACTTAAGTTTTCTAAGACTTGTCGACCAAGCCTATCGACAATGGTAAACAGAGGAAAGAGCCTCATGACCGGACCTTCCACTGTCGATCCTGACTCGGAATTTCCTTCTCAGGATCAACTCACTGATGCTCCGACCAACCTAAATACTGCTAATGCATCTAACCTCGATGCACTCGTCGATCGAGCTCAACTCGACAAAACCTCGAGAAAGTTGTGCGAGACTCAAAGAAGACTTGTTGACCAAATCCACCAGAACATCGGATTGACACAACAGCTTCAACAATTCGCCCAACGAGACATCCTCCACCTTCAAGCAGACTTAGGCATTCAACGTCTGTCGAACTATCTCTCATCAAGCTCTGCCCCTGCTCCTTTTCATGATATCTGTCGCTTCGATCGCTCTCAACTTGAGCCTAACCTCGGTCAATGGGTTAACGCTCAACCCATTACCATGCAAGCTCGACTTACCTCAACTCATAAATTGCTTCCTACACGATGTGCAACAAACCAGTCCCGAGTTCTGCTCATTGGCCACTACTAAAGTCAAACAATTTAGGGTAAAGATTCTTTATATTCAAATGTTGTTCATCCTAGAAGACGTTCGAGGCTGCACACTTCCGAGTCAGATCATGACCGCAGCAATCCGTTGGAGATTTGGATTCCCGTTCTTACCAGCATCCTGAAAGAATCCCGGGTTCACGTCACCGACGACTGGTAGACCATGCGAGGCATAACTCTTTTACCAAAGACATCATCAACGCCGGATGGTCCACACATTTCAATATTCCATAGATAGAAGCTTATGCAGGGAATTCCAACCATGGGGAATTCATACACCGCTACGAATCTCATATGAATTCCGCTGATGCCACAGGAGCTGTAAACTGGTAATATTTCCTTGTCTTCTTAGAAGGTGTGCCTCTTTTATGGTTCACTCGCCTTCCACCAAGAATTATCTTAACCTTCGCCCAATTAGCCAGGGTTTTAATCGATCATTTCGGCACACACACATCCGTCAAGGCCCCGATGAAACTCTGACGATTTACCTTGAGAGATTCGACAACGTTTGGAAGGTGTCGACGATTTGAGCCCTCAGGCTATTCTGGATCAAATCATCAAAGCATACTCCTCAATTCCGAATTCGGAGCATGTGTTACTCAAGCTCAGCCTGGGACTCTAGAGATCTTCTACGAGAAAGCCAACTATTTCCTATGCTGAGAGCGAGCGCAAATGAATCAAGCTTCCCGCTTTAGTAATTCACTTTAAAATGAAGCCCAGAGCTCCAATGACTCCAACCCCATTGCTCCACACTATCCTGGTACAACTGGAAACATTAAAGGTGGTTCTATCTCGGAACCTGCAATGTCCTTCCATACAAGAGGCCAAGGCCTAAGGGTCTAACCAACGCACTAAGAAACTTTACAGAATATTGTTTGTTCCACAACCTCTATGGACATGACGCAGATAACTGTCACCATTTTTAGGACAACAACGAGAAACTTATCCGTAAGGGCAAGCTTGAGTAGTACGAAAGGGTCCACCACGTGGAATTTTCGAGCCACTGAACGCTAATCAAAAATTCCAACCACCCAGGACCTCGTCTGACAACTAGACTCCTCGAGGTCGTCTCCCCGACTCAGCGAGACTGCAACAACAATAGACAGCTTGAATATCGACGTCGCACCTTACGACTCATCGTGCTTAGGTCACATTTTATACCAATTTAGTGGTCTCCATTTACAAGTTGTGCCATCTCAGTGTTGTAACTCTGCCTGGTGGCTTGTGATTGACTTGTAATCAATTCAGCTGCAACTCTTATGAAGTTTACAAACGTTAGCCTCAGCTTCCTTGATTCGCACATGAGTTAACGAAACACCACTACCATGTAGGGATGGCAATCTGGCAGGTCTATGGTCCAAACCCGCTTGATCCACCCCTGTTTTGACCCATTTAGACCCGCCCCATAGGGTCTTCGGGTCAGGTAGACCCGTGACCCATTTTTGGAGGTCTGAGTCTAGGGTCAGGTCCGGGGCATGGCTAACCCGACCCAACCCGACCCGCATAATTGAAATATCATTAAAACACTTTATAACTATAATTATTACTTGTTAATCCCGTTAGATATACATGATTATAACTTGAATATTAATTCTTTCAATTGATAAACTATAAAATTTTCATAGTATTAGGTAACATCAATGATAATCATATAATAACAAATGTATACATTTTGAACTATTATCTACAACTCATTTTATTATATCCTCTTATCATCGTGAACACATTATAGTATGTATATAATTTATCAATTAGTGATAAAAAATGTAAGTATATAAATTTGTGTACACTAGGACACAATATCACCAGGTCACGGGGCGGGGCGGGTCTACCCTGACACGTACGGGTTTCAGGTACGGGTCAAAATTCCAGACCCGCACCGGGTCTACGGGGCGGGGTTTAAAAAGTCTGGGTCGGGTCTGGGGCACGACAAACCCGCCCCAATCCGCCCCATTGCCATTCCTATTACCATGAATTCACCAAGTCCAACGGATGTAGTATGGCCTACCAACATGGAAGGAAGGAAACGTGTTTTCGGTTAATATTTATGTTCTAGGTTTTTAATTACCTTGCCATATGGTATGGTTCTTGAATTTGTTAGTTCACAAGTATGTTTGATTATGCATACATAATAATTTGTCTGATGTCTTTGAACTCGAGCCATGTAAGCAAACATGTGTTTATAATGATCAGTTGTTAACAACTTTCAATGTGTGGGGTGTGTCAAAACCACGTATACAAAGTACTCAGTCATTTAACATATACGAAATATCATCGATATTTTAAACGCTAGTGAATTTTAGAAGTAAATAATCTATTATTTTAGTGGAAAGACTTGATAATGTATGAATATCGTTTGACTTTAATTAAATACTAAAATAATTTACTTTGATTCTTTTACAATGATAAGGCTGCATTCTTTGAATGACGAGCCAATGATTTGAGAGGGAAATTCAAGCACTGAATTTTGGAGGGTGGAAACCCATTTTTGACTAATGAGCAGATGAGTCGGTTTAAGATTTGCTGATATTGTTTTGTGAACAGTGTTTTCAAGTAATATGACATATTTTATTTCATGCATTAAAAATTTAAATGTAAAAGAATTAATCGGTTTTAGTTTGATTTTATTGAATTAAATCTTTAATTGATTACAGTTCAACCATACTAAAATGTTGTAATTCGTTTACTTATACTAAAAATTTAAAAATAGTTCATAAGTAGAAGAAAAAAAATTGTTGGCACATAGGAGGATTTTTGAATTTCCCTATCGATATATATAATATATTTAAATTGATTGTTTAGATCGTAAAATGTAGAGGGAAGAGCCCAATTATAAAAGCAATATATGTCATTAGTTTTATTTTCTGACTATACAAAAAATGTTAGAGTTATATGTAAATATTTTTTTAATCTATCAAAAAAGCATGTCAGAATTTGAATAGTTTATTCATTCAATAATAATTATAAATTGTGTAGTTAATACCATTCAATCTATATTTATAACAAATAATAAAAAACAAATAATCAACTCGACGCTAGATGCTTCGGACGTGAAAGCACAAACATCTGGAGATTCCTTCAACTGGGCAGTTACCCCATTTTCCTTCATATATCGTCAGATGCATTAGATGCAACCTGTGCAGTTTATGCCCAACTATAATCCAGCTATATCCTATAGTGGATTACCACCACTACGCTTTTCCCGAATAACCTCTGATGTAGCCTCTCCGCTTTAAGCTCCGCTATTCCCGATATATCCAGTTACTTCCGCTATATTATGTTATTCCCGCTATATCTTGACGAAAGAAACGAATTAAAAATGGCATTTATGCATTTTAAAAATTATGAAGTTAGGTTTATTAATATATATTTTTATAAATAAAATACTCTGTATTCTATAAAATTACATTAAGTTAAATAGCACTTTACATTTATTTATGGATATTGCACAAGTTTTTGTTTAAAATTAAGACTGTGCTGATTAGAGTTAAACCGAGTGCAAGTTTTTCATTTAATTATCGTTTTTGAATTCGTAAAAACATTACAAACGAGTTACATATTTATTTTATAGTCATCCGCTATATCCAATTATTTCCTCGCTTTTCCCCACTATGAATTTTTAGACCTCTGCCGCATCGGATCCACTAAGTGCTTTAAATGCACAGGATGCAACTCACCCTATTTGGTTAACGGCATGGTAAAAATTTAATGCAAATACCACCTATGCCCACGTTCCCATTCATTATTTGTATTGAATCGGTAGTATAGCGACAAACAAATTCGTTATAATATATAAGTTAAATTAAAGAAAAGTATGGAAACTTTAATACATCTGTGTACAAACGTATAAATATATTCATGTATGCATATATATCACAAACCATAAAAAGGGATCAATGTTTGAAAAGAAACATTTGAGATTATTTAAATTCTACCAATTTTGATGAAACATAGACAAACAATTTACCAAAGGATAAATGCAACATTAAATACATAGATACCAAATAGCCTTAATTGGTTGGATGATATAGTAGAAAATAATAGTGAACTTAAAATAGGAACAAAAAGTGTCAAACATAAAAGTCTGATCGATCTTCATATTAAAACATTATGCAAAATTTTAAATAGAAAAAATTTATTTACAAAATAGAAAAGCTTATTTATTAAAACTTTAAGGTGTTCAAATATTTTATGAACAAACTTTTACATAGTGATGTTAAGGTTTAGAATTCCTTTTTGTTTGGGATGGAATATATTATAATACTTATAAGCTATGAGTTATACCAATTGCAGTTATCGCTGAAATATGTTATTCATAATTGACTACTCTCTGCAGTTTCACTCGGTAAATAAAACGTTGATGAATAAATGCATGAACAAGAAGTTGGATTCTCAAAAAATTTGTTACATGATAAAATATTTTATTATAGCGAGGATTAGTGCAACATTTATTATTTTAAAGGGAATACGAGCTTAAACAAAGTAATTGAGATTAATAAATATATTTTCTCTTTTTTTACATGGTAAGATTGCCTCTAAGTTTGATTATGTTTCTGAGTTGTTGATTCTTAATGTTCCTTGAAATTTGTTTTCTGTACAAAAATGATAAACATGCTTTGTGAAATACTAATTGAGAACAAATAGATTGCAAGTTTTTGAATAACTGAGCTATAAACAACCAAAGCCAGTTTTCGAGTTAAATAATCACCTGTAGTAATGAATAACTTGAAGTTTTAATAGAACATAAAACATATAAGTTATGCACTACTTAAAGCTAAGTTCAGTTAAGAAGTTATGCATTGTTTAATGTCCAGTTGCTTACGAAGTTATGTAGTATTCATAAGAAAACATATAACATGTCTGCACATTTCTATACTGTGGTTGAAGTCTTCATTATGCATTAATTTTTATTCTATTTTTCTATATACCCTACGATAACATTGTCTCTATTGGTTTGTGCTATATAGTCCTTCATGTACTAGCATGGGACCTAGTGAAGCATAGCCAAAGACAACAAATTACTTCATTATGTCCATAGAAAAAGGATTGCAAAATTTTAATTAATGGAACACAAAAATGAAGGAATTCTTTACAACTTCAAATCCGTGTTATACTAATAAAGACCTATGATTTTATTCACTTACATTTCCTTTCTGTGCAAGTCATAAAAATGTGATGTTACAGGAAATTACAGTTTACATGCATTTTGTTGAATGACTTTTAGTGTATATTATAGAATTGATGTAGCAACAACAACCCATATTTAATACACATGCATATTTTGGTTTCCAAGTTGAGGACTTTTACAATAGACATTTTTAGGATGGTCGTTTTGAGGGTCTGGATTCTGAATATGAGAGGCACGGATTTGATGATTATGATGATGAGTAAATATGACTACGGCTGATATGTTATGGAACAACCGTGAAGGCTTCAAAGTTGAAAGGTTGGAAGTTAGATTCCATGGAAGTGGGTTTGATAAGGCTTATGACTGACTTTACTAGCTGTGGTCTCCACGAATTTGGGAGTTATGTTGTTAGCTGTTAATGATTTTTGATTCCTATAACCATATTTTTCGGCTTTCATTTTTGGTTAAGTGTAGTTATAATAACATATGATGAAAACTTCAGTGTTTGCACGGAAGCAATCATGTGCTTTTTAGTGTTTCTCTTTAGCTACTTTGAACTTTGCTTGAAAAGAATAACACACTAATATTGTCATATTAGTGTGTAAGTACTATTAGCATGTTAATATTTTACCGTTTATATTTGAGTGCATTTACTATAAAACGATAAATATTGCATTTTATTTTGACATCCTTGTGTAATTTTTTGTGTATAGGTCTTGATTTATGTTGTGCTCAGATGGCAATATATCATGACTATATTCTTTTATACTGTATGCTTTAATGTATCTCTCAAAATTCTAGAACTGGCTATCATCGTATCAAGTATGTTGTAAAAGATAATCTTTGAGCTTCTCTATTTACTTGCATTAAGATGGTGTCTAATTATTCAATAAATGCAGAGATATTTTTACACAGTACTCGTGTAATAGAATGTGTTTGGAACTAATTCAAAAGCAGTGGATAGCTAAAAGAATTTGTGTCAGCTTTACCTATATTTTCAGAGAACGTGAATTAAACTACCCATGGGTTACTTTTGTTATTATTGACCGTTGGATACGAAGTTGCCTTTCAATATGGATAAGGAAAATTCTATTCAAAACTAGCATTTTATAGAGCAGTCTCATACAAGTTTAAAAGAAATCAAGAAACCTTCAATTTTACCAAGTGGTCTCCTTTTAAAAAAAAATCCTTACGATAACTACATGTGTTTTTAGGGCATCATGCAGTATCTTTATGTACTTCCCTGAATACACCACGTATTGTGTCGTATCCTAAAGGCACAACACAGTTGATTAGCATAATAGAAAAGAAAAAAATACAGAATGTGTTATAAAATGAACACAAAACAGAAGAAATAAGGGAGAGAGGACTTTTCTATTAATTCAGATGTATATTCTTTCTATCACATTGGCTCCTTTATATATAGGCTTTTGGAGCTGATCTTTAGCTTATTCCCATGATGTGGGACTAAACATAGAACTAATAAAAGCATATTCACAACATTCATATATATATTACAACACTCCCCGCTGAATATGCGTCTTCAAAAACTTGAATGCTCTGCTAACTTGAAGTTGTCCCTTTTAAAACATATATGATGATTGCTCTCCTTTATTATTATCTTGCTTGCATATATCCGTTCAGTCGATACAACTATTGTATGTTGCCTTCAAAACTCTATCAGGAAAACCCAATGGGAAAAGCCTTGAACGAGAAAAAGAGTACAACGTCTGACATTATTAATATCATATTAAAATGATATTCCTCAAAAGAGTTTGATGCTTCAGGATCAAAACAATACCTCATTAAAAACCTTTTTATGAAAAACCATGTGGGAAAAATCATAAAAAAGAAAAAGAGTGCAAATTTATTTCCTTTTTAGGTAACATGTTTTACAATGTTACCGTAAGGGTTGATACTTCAGGATCAAGATAATGCCTCATTAAAAACCTTACTAACAAAAACCCAGTGGGAAAAATATTAGTGAAGGAAAAGAGTACATTATAGCATAATTTTATATGCTCCCCCTTATTTAAAACTCATTATTCAATTAGTCTATTGATGTAGTCGACGCATGCCAATTTTGTATATCATCTTCTGCAATGTTGATTTGGAAATTGCCTTTGAGAACGGATCTACTCTCTTTTTTTGAAACTGAATTTGTTTCTCCTCTTTCTTGTTATCCTTTCATGCATGTGTGAAGAGAAATTTAGAAGAAATGTGCTCCATCCTATCATACTTGATATAATTCACTTGAATTTGAGCCATCCAAACTGCCTTGTCTTCTTCATAAATAATAGTTTACTGCATCAAAATATATTTGATACTTCTGAATCAAAATGTTGCCTCGTTAAAACCTTACTAAGAAAAACCCGATGGGAAAAATCCTAGTGAAGGAAAAAGAGTACAATATACAATGTCATATTTACTACGTCAAAAGTAGTATGATTCTTCTGGATCAATGTTATGCCTCGTTAAAACCTCAATAAGAAAAACCCAGTGGGAAAAATATTAAACAAGGAAAAAGAGTACATTATAACTTATTTTTGCATGTTACCTTTGGGTTGATACTTCTAGATCATGACTCATGCCTCATTAAAACCTTACTAAGAAAACCCAATGAGGAAAAACTTAGTTAAGAAAAAAGAGTGCATTATATCATACTCATGGATGCTCCCTCTGATTTAATAATTTTCTCTGAATTCGTATTCTTCTTTCAATAACTCAAATTGCTTACAAATACCTCTTAATGAAGTTTTTCTTTTTAAAACTTCATATGCATTTCCATGCTTCAGGCATGCTTTCTTATTTAAAACACCTCCCTTTTGTGATTTGTATGATACTAATATTCATTTATGAATACACTTCAGGTGCTTATAATTTTCTGTTTCAATCGGGCTTGAATATTGCAATACACATTTGATGAGTGAGACAACTTTCATTACAACAACACAAAGCAGGAAGTAATCTACTCATCTTGAAGTATATCAAGATTTTCATTACAACAATACTTAGAAGAATGCTGTAATCTATCAGACATGTTCTTTGTATTCTTTATATTCTTCAGGAACTTATATATTGTAATAATTTTTGCATATCGCAACTACCACTTCAATTGATATTAAGAGTTTCACTACAACAATTCTTGAAAGCAGAAAGTGATCTACTCATCATGAATTATTTCAAGATTTTTATCATAACAATACTTAAAAGAATGTTGTAATCTATATTTCTTGCTCTTTATCTCTAGCAAAGTTATTCAAATTCTTCTAGAATTTGTATACTTTCATCGTTTATACCTTCAGGGTATTGTAAGTGTTTTAAACACTTTCACCACTTTAATCAATTCAATTATCTCTGAAAAATACAATGCTCATGGCACTTGACACTCTATGGTGTTTCAGTAACTTCCATGTGCTTTTGTCATTATCTATATTTCTATTTTGTCTTATGAACTACAATTCATATCTTATGGACTACAGGTCCATATATCTTATTTAGGAGAATTTCATGATGGCGAATCATGTTTCTCTCTAATATGGGATTTTAATCCATTTATAAATGTAAGCGCTTTATTATTTATTAATTTATCATCGATGATTATTTTCTGTCAGTACTATACATGATTTATTGAGATCTCAAAAACTTATCATACTTTAGGTACCTAAACCACTTCTGGGGTTATTTTGACAATCATTGTGACAGCCCGCCCGCACCAACCGACATTTACTCCAAAAGTGCGCTGTACACATGTCCAGTTAGCACAGAACGGGTCGCCAGAAGGAAAAGAAAGAAGGAAATGAACATACAAAGAACCTGTAGAATGTCTCACAGCGCATAGAACCAAAATATAATAGTAACATACTTGATATAAAACAGGAGAGACAGTGCATAAGCTGAAAGTCAGAACTAAACATCATAGCAGCGGAAATCCAAAATACAGCTTATTACAACTTTCAAACTGTCTCAAAGCAAGGTAAGATAAATGAGGTACACTACTAATGCCCAAGTAGCGACCACCAACGACACAGGGAGAATGTGTGTATATATATATATCATACGTGGAAGCCTCCTGCCCGCCTCCGAATCAGCTACTTGCGCACCACCAGCTAACCTGTCTCTAGTCTGCTCGTGTGAGCACCCAGAGTAATAAGAGGAGACATAAAACTCTGGGTCAGACATAAAGCCTGGTATGAGCGATAAGCATCTAAAGTGAACAATAACAGGTAGACTAAAACATACCTGAACCTGCAACCAAAGAGTTAGCACTACATACTGTACAACACTCTAAGGTATCATATCAATCAATATAAAGATACGGAGGTGGGGGAGGTGTGCATGTCATAATGATGGCAAACAATCAAACAGAGCATCCATCCTCACATCTCTCACTCAGTGCGTAAAGCATACGATATCCACCACTTCGATCACCCAACATTCCTTGCTACGATCACTTTGCCCCATGAAGTCATAAATGGCTTCACTGCACTGATAACGTAGCCACTAATTCCTCGCTATGTCCACTTGCCCCATGGAGTTATTCACCCCATCTGCGCTGGCTCATAGCCTTACTAATCCTTACTATGTCCACTTGCCCCATGGAGTTATTCACCCCATCTGCGCTGGCTCATAGTCTTACTACGCATCACCTTGCCCCTCAGGTCATAATGACCCTACTGCACTAATAACGTAGTCTTGCTACCATCACTTTGCCCCTCAGGTCATAATGACCCTACTGCACTGATAAGTTGCCCATCATTCATTCTTAGTGGTGAATCGAAGTCATGAACGTCGACAACTCCTTAGCACACGTCCCGCAGCAAAGTCCAACCATGAAGTGAACTCATTGGTTCCCAACTGGTTCCGGGATCCTGAGCTCTAACTTCCATTTGGACTACCTTCGCATCTCGGGTTATTGGTCATCATAATCGAATCGGATCGGATCAGCCTTCACATTCTTTGTCGGATCGGATCGCCCTCTGCGTTCGGATCGGATCGCGCTTCTTCCATCGGATCGGGTCGTGGTCCTCCAGCTCGTGGCTCTTTTTTTCCTAATTCGGATCGGTATCACCACTTCGGATCGGATCGGGTTGCTTCATCTGGGTCGGGTCGTGTCTTCTGATCGGGTCGGATCGTCTCGCCTAGTACCCATCGACTCGTGAACTTCCCACCCCCTTCTGGTTCGGATCGGAAGTACTTGTTGGTTCGGATCGCGCTTCCACTACCGGATCGTGCCACCCAACTTAAGTCGTGACCAACTCCTTTAGACGGATCGTGACGCCCATGCTAGAACGGTTCGGGTCGCGCTCCCCCCCACCGATCCGATCCGGATTCTGGGTCATTTCCTGCATGTTTCCTGCGACTGTTTTTACGCCATTCGACGGCGTTTTTGACCAATCTAACACTTCTAAACAACCAAAAAGCATACCATACAGTCATAGCAACATGTAGTGTCAATCCCAAACATCAAAACATAAATCATAGCATATGAAATGGATCAAACATACCCAAAATCCCATATTTTCCCCTAAGCATGTTTAGGTGAAACCAATGATATGATTAGCAAAACTTAACCAAACGGAACCAAATTTCTAACAGAGGTTTAAAATATCATTCCGAATTTTATAAACATTTTTCCAGAATTTTATCATGTTTAAATTCGCTAATTACCACTAATCAACCCTAATTAGCCATAATTAGTGCAAAACTAAGCAAATCACTCACCTTAGCCACAAAACAAACTAAGATCTGAAATAATTCTCTGATTTGATGCGAATCCCAATGCTAACAGCAGCTCGAAGGTTGATTAGGTGAAGATCTTCTTTGATTAGGGGTTGTTAAGCCAAATCCTTGACCAAAAGATGATTTGGAGGTGATCTAGAGGTTGGAGGCCATTTTTAGGGATCCTTGGTGATAAGTGGAGGCTAGAAAACTGAAATGGAATGATTCTCCATCTCATTTCAGCCCTCCCATAACCCTAATCCCGAAATGGGTTATGGGCCTACTCACTAATCAACCGATTTGGCCCGGTTAAGCAGTTTTTCACCCTCCAAACCTTGTTTCAGCCATATCTCCCAAACGGTAAGTCCGTTTGGCTATTATGACCACTCTACGGAAAGAGAAACTATCAAATGAATCAAATGGAAGTGGTTTCAGGTCAAAATTTCTTTTCAATCAAAAGTTATGGCCAAAACAGTACCAACTAGGGGCAAAATGGTCATTTAAAAATCGACAAAAATCATAGGCATGGGAAATGACTCTAATAGATGTCTCCCAAAGTTACATGACCATACAACTTCACATGGAAAAGAAATAAATATTCTACGATCCTATGATGTGTAGAATACGGGTCATTACAATCATGTCATGGGTTTCTTTAAAGCACCTTTAAGTGTTTCTTCAAGAACACTTACCTCCTTTATTTTGCATCTTTATGACTTACTCCAAAGATATTTTGAACTGACTTTTATACCATATTTTCAGCTGTGATTTACACCTTTTGATCCTTCGGGGATTCAAATGTATGTTGGAGAAAGTCTATTAGGGACATAATTGATAATTTAGGCAAGTTACTTAATAGTTTGCATAATTCTATATGTTAACAAATATCGATGATTCCTTTATCCTCCCCCTCAATGTTGACAAACATTGTCACTTTAAATAATAAACCTACTTTGGATTCATTATAGTATCATAGCTAGTAAATACATTAGATGTATTTCAATTGTAGGAGGATAATGCTCTTATTAGTTGATAAGATGCATTCATATTGCATTGCTTATTCCCTTTCATTGATCTAATGACTTGGAGGAATTTTCTATCATTTGAATATGCACATGACTTCAGGTCATTCAATATTGATGTCAATCGACTTTCTGAAATATAATATATGCATTATTTATAATATGAGCTCATGACAACTTCAAGTTGTTAATAAATTTTTCACATATATGTGTACATACGTGCGTCCACGTATTACATATGTAATTTATTTGCATATTCTTTCTCATTCAAGTTACTTACTTTAGAACAAATTGTTCATAAGTTTCCAATCATTAATTTTTGCTTATCAAGCAATATCAATGCGAATCTTAAATATCGTATCATAATATCCAAAATATCTGATTTGGAACTGTATTGAACTTCTAGTTCAAATGAAATATATGAACAACTTCAAGTTGTTTATCTATATTGAACTTCTGATTCAAATAATATATAAACAATTTCTAGTTCGTTAAACCGTATTGAACTTCTGGTTCAACTGTGTTGAACTTATGATTCCAGTGTATTGAACTTTTGGTTCCACTGTATCGAACTTCTGGTTCTACTGTGTTGAACTTCTGGTTCAAATAAAATATATAACAACTTCGGGTTGTTAAAATTTATTCTTCAATACGATGTGTAAATATAAATATATAAGCAAGATACAACTCATTTTGAAAATTGTGCAATCTTTGGATGCTTTATTATTGTCTCATATGATTTAACTAAGAAGTGTAATGTTATTATTTCATACGGTTTGAATAAAGCTTCAGCCTTTTAAATTATGAAGTATTTCAAATTCATTAATTGAGGAACTTTGAGTTTCTATGCATATACATACACATACATATGCATATCAATTTTATAAATTTATGATGAACTTCTGGTTCTCATTCTTTTAACATACTTTTAATTTAGAAGCTTTTACATTTTTGCTAATTGACAAGATTTCAAACTTGTATGCTTCATCAAAAATGTTTATATATATACATATACATATATATATATATATATATATATATATAATGCAAGACTTCAGGTCCAAGACTTTGAGTTATACAACTTTCAGTCTAAATATTTTCTTTGCACAATTTCAGGTTATGATTCTATCCTTTCTTCCATAACATTAGTTATTACTATCTAAAGACATCGAATAATAATACATATGTTTATTCATATTCCAAATACAAACATACATCAATTAACTAACAATAACTATTGCATTCAGTGCATTTATTACAATAGGGTAATATAATATATTTATCAATCACATAATCAACATTTTACATTCTCTAACATGAATGGTTCAAAAATTTACAGATCTATAAATAAAATAAACAAAAATAAACAACATATCTCATATTCAATTTTTTCTTCTCATTCTTCAATATGAATGATTTGAAAAACTTGTAAATTTATACATAAAATTCACAAACATAATTTTTTTTTTTAATTATACAACTCATATAAAGATCTTTTAGATCTTTCTTTTTATATCAAAATTGCTTCTTGCCTTTTTAGAAACAGCAGGTTCAAATTTTCCATGTAATGACAAAAATAGTTTTTGCATTCACTTCCGGTGTGCAGAATTAAGATCAATATTTAGATCTTAACTCAATATGATCTTCAGGATGCATATTTTCTTTATAAAAGTTTTCCTAAGAAACAATGAAATATTTCTTCTAGAAATATAATATGTTCCAAAATGACTATAATAAAACTTCAAGTTTCATCATAATTCATTACAAATCGTCAAGGAGCCATACACCATGTTACATAACAAAAATAATGGCCAGATTAATGTATATGTTGGCTAACAAGCAGCTTGCTATTTACATATATGCATACCTATTAGCAATGGCTTCTCTGTTATTGAAGAGATAAAGTAGCAAATGAAGAAGTTTTATGTATGGCATATAAGGTAAAAGATCCATATATAATATTATAAAAATAAAATGAATGGATCTTCCTAAAAAAATATTTGGTATACCATAATACCAAATCAAATACGAATAGGTGGATATCTAAAAACAACTAAGATAAAAATTAATTAGATCTAAAAAGTTTAGATCCAATAAAACAGAATCTAGATCTACAAAAACTGAAAAAGAAAAGTGATCTAGAAGTATAGATCACATCTAGGCAGAAGATACAACAAGTTCATATATGTAGATCTATATGATTTCAAAACATAAAAAAATAACTTACATGATAGATCCATAAATATAGATCTAGAATATTTCAAACAATAGCTCTAATAGAGCTTCGTGTTGATAATGTGTTATAAAATGAACACAAAACAGAAGAAATAAGGGAGAGAGGACTTTTCTATTCATTCAGATGTATATTCTTTCTATTACATTGGCTACTTTATATATAGGCTTTTGGAGCTGATCTTTAGCTTATTCGCATGATGTGGGACTAAACATAGAACTAATAAAAGCATATTCACAACATTCATATATATATATATATATATATATATATATATATTACAACAGAATGGTATTTTTATTATTAAGAGCTACAACTTAGTTGACAGTTCTGCTTGTGAGATCATATGAGTGAAGACTAATCAACCAAAAAATATATAAGTAATTTACTGAAGCATGGATTATTATTTATGGAAATTAGCCTACCGTCCCTATTATAGTTTGAAATATAAACGGCATCCTGGGTAATTATTAAATACAAAGTGGGTCCCTAAAATGGAAGTTACTTGTTTTTGCCCCAAAAAACGCGCTTATGTATAATTTTGTTTTCAAAAAATCGCAAACATTCCCAGAAGACCATGAAAAAACAATTGCATACATGTATGCAAGTAAATGCCATAGTTGCATATAGGGGTGGGCATAAACCGCACCGCAATGCGGAAACCGCCCAGACCGGACCGCATAAACGGTGCAGAAAACCGCACTAGATTCTCTCTCTAAAGCTAACAACCCAAATCTAACTAACTCACAACGATACGGTTCAGTTGCGGTTTGAACTATTACCAAACCATATTAAACCTAACCGCATAGCTATACCGGTAATGTTACAATAAAAATTAACAAATTCCTATCTAACTTTTTATTTTAATTATATATATTTTATTTTCAGCGTATGTAGTAGTTATATCAATTCAAGATAACACTATGTGTTTTAATCTTCAGGTGACACAACGTCATACAATCATAAATTGATTGTTGATGGAAGTAATTCTCTTATTTTATATTTAATACGAGTTCAAACCGGACCGAACCAAAACCAGACCGTATTACATTGAAACCGAACCAAAACTGAACCGTTTGAACGATTAGTATAATGATTTGTATTTTTGATTAACCGTTTGATGCGGTGCAGAAGCGGTTTGAGCTCCAAACCGCACCGAACTGAACCGCGCCCACCCCTAGTTGCATACATGTATGCAACAATTCCTGAAGCAGTTTGCACAGAAAATCTGCATGAATTGCTGCATACATGTAGGCAAGTATTCTACTTACATGCATACATGTAAGAAAATAATTCATGAAGATTTTATGTTGAAAAATCCGTATGAATACTTGCATGCATGTATGCAAGTATTCTGTTTTCTTGCATACATGTATGCAAGTAAAGATGAATAAATATTTATGCCTACGGATTGTTGCATACATGTGTGCATTTATTCTAAATACTTGCATGTATATAAGCAAATAAATATGAATAGATTTGCACGCCTACGAATTATAGCATACTTGAACGCAAGAATTCTGTATAACTTGCATGCGTGTATGCAAAAAAGTCAACATAGATGCATAACTGAAATAGATGCACAGCTGTGTGCAAGAATTTAAAATATGCATCCTTTGATGCAATTAATTGCAGTTTTCTTGTTTTTTTGTATTTTTGGTTTTTGATGCGTTTTTTATGGTTTTTTTATCCGATTTTTTTTTTATGATTTCGTATTTTATTAAATACGAATTTGTGTGATTTTTTTTATTTTTTTAATGAATTTTCAAAAAATAGGGATGTATTTTATAATAAGTTTAAGAGCGGACCTGAGCCTAATTTCCAAACCTATTAGGGATCCAAGCCAAACGCACCCTTATTATTTGCTAGAAGTAACCTATTCATGATGCGTCAAATGCATATTCATGATGCCAATGGCAACTGTTGACTAATCTAACACATCAGATGGAAATAAGGAAATAAAAAACAAAACCCCGTAGAAGAAGTTCCAAAGCAACTTGTATAGTAAAGACCAACTAAATAAAAAGTGTATTACAGGTGAAGAGAAGTATATATTAAGAAGTTCATAAACCCATTCTTGTAACATTTTCATGTTGTTCATGATTCACTATAATCATTTCTCATTTAAGTATCTCCCGTTGATATAAACTCATCCTTGATTTTGATGCCTGCATGTTATGACATAAAAAGAAAAAATATGATGTTTCGAAAATATATGAACAAGTTGTCCGTCAGCTTTACATCAAACATTACAACATTAGCATATAAACTACTTTTCACAAAACAACCTATAACGAATCGACAAATTCCCGATCCTGATCATCAAGACAAAACACCGTGTCGACTAACCAAGCATTAGAAATTTACTAGATCATTAATAGAAAGAAGTTAGAGGGTGAGAAATAGAAAGAAAGTTAGAATAGAAAAAATGAAGATCACAAATATAACAGAATCAAAGCAAACACAAATCTCACGGCAGAACGGATTAAATATATAATATAACATAACATTTGAAATACAAATCTGTCAGTATGTACATACCATTATCAGAGTACAACGCTTACAACACAGCTGAAATAAGCAGTAGTTATCTAATGCTGAAGCCTCGTGCTCCAAGCTCCTTCAAGTATATATAAAATCCCGACTACTTGACTGCCCGTATAGATTTGGACACCCAAGAGTTTAGGGTAAAACAAAACAAAATAAACTCTGGGTCAGTCATAGGGCTGGTTTGAGTAAACTCCAACTACTTGGTTTAACTTTTAAAATCCTTTTAAAAGAAAGGATAATCGAAGATCGATCCACACATATACACAGATGATTTTTACCTTACGATAACCCAAAATATTCTTTATATCAACACTATTCTGATATATTATAATAGTGGCTAATCAATCAATAACAATCTAGCGGTACGCTTGCATCTCACGCTCCACATACATAGTATACAATCAAAACCGCAGGTGCTTATTGGGTAATGGATTTACAACTATGACAAGGTATAGAACCACCTTACGATAATATATCTCTAGAGATGAATACATATGGTTCAACAAGAACATTTTGTAACCCAGGCCACACATGACCGACTACTCATTTCGTTGAGTGTACTTGTAACGACTCACTTTTTCCGTACAGTTTAGGCCAACATCTAATAACCCATGTCAACTTAAATTGCGCAGAAAAGAAGATTACTAATAGAAAGAAGTTAGAGGATGAGAGAAGAAAGAAAGAAATATTAGAATAAAAGAATAAGATGGTTACCAAAATTTCACAGCGGAACAATTAAAATATAATATATCAAACTGCTTTACACAAATTGAACTATATATGTAATTACAAATATCAGAGTATACATTCATCTCAATCAATGCACATAGCGAATAAACTAGTACCATGGAATACGTCTCGACTTCAACTCCTCTTCTAAAAACCTCAAGCAAAACCTAACATGGACATATACTCAGTCTTACCGAGCACATTTGAAGCAAAGAAAAATTCACACTTATCAGTCTGGAATACTTTCTGTAATAAATTCACTAACAAACAACTTTCTTAACTTTAGAAATCCTTTTTGAAAGAAAAGGATAATCGTAAGACTAGTCCATACATAAATATGGATGGTTTTTACTTTATGATAACCCAAAACATTTTTGATATATCAAATCTAGTGCTATTATAATAGTGTTTATCAAATCACAAATAAATAACCATCTAGTAAAACGCTTGATCTCACACTCTACATATTTATTATAAATTCAAAAACTGTAAGGCGCTTATTAGAGAATGGACTACAACTATGACAAGGTATGGGGCCACCTTCTGATCAGTGTATTCTAGAGGGGATACACTAGGGTTTAAAAAGAACATCTTGCAACCCGACCACACATGACCGACCAACCATTCAGCTTGAGTATATCAAATATATTGTCACCCACGGTTGACGGTCGTCTAACTGTATTTCGTATGATACGGGAACGACAGAAGAAGAATAAATGAAATTTCTCTAGATCAGTGACAATACACCCAGCTTGGGGGCGACCCAACTAGCCATGCTGCCTGTCCGATTTTGTCATTTCTCGGTTGTAAGGCTTGATGTCATGATTATTTTTTAGAACATCTGGTCATCATTCACTTTGAATGCCACATCGTCAGATCTGTCAAATCACTAATTGACGTTCACAAATATACTCTGTGTGTTAAGCGAGAGAATTTCTCCGCTACCAAACTTGGTACATTTGTAAAAATCAATGTACGTGAGTTTCAGGAAATACTCTGTTAGATATTCATCCATACAAATCATCCAGGAACAGGATGAACTGAAGGCACCCTCATACTGCATCCTAGGAATTACCTTATGGATCAGTAACAAGTAGCCTTGCAATCCATTGATTTTAGCCATGACAAAACCACAATATATCTCTAGGGATCAGCAAGAGATCTTAAGCAATTCTTCCGTTTTATGAAGATCTATGGTCTTCAATGCTCCACTCTTTAGACGTATCCCTGTAGATTTGTTTCGAGCACTACGTTGGTTCAAAGTGGTTTTGGGTCTAGTTCCCATCCCGGTCTCTTCAAAAAGACATGTGAAAAATCCAACAATATATTTCATTAATAGTTTGGTGTTTTAATTATCAATCTCAAAACAGTATGATCAAGTATATTGGCAGCTCAGGTTTTATTATTTAAATATGATTCATTACAACTCTTTATCGATCTTTAAAATCATTTCATTAATATAAATCGATATTGTCTACGCGTCTTGACAAATCACCTTTATTTCCGTTAATTGAAATCGATAACCATATTTACCAAATTTTGCTTCACTTCGATCATTTCTAAACATTGCTATGTTTCCATAAAGCTTATTTTATTTCCTATACATGACTACCAAATGTCAAATCATACATTGCTTACCTTTAAACCAAATAGTCTAATTTACATTTCATGATCTCACAACTAACTTGGCAATATTATTTTCATTTCAAAATCTCGCAACTATCATTGCAATTATATATAAAAATTCCGCAACTAACGTTGTGATAATATTTAATGCAAATTTCGCAACTAAAGTTGCAATATCCTTTTTATGGAAATAATAAAATAATTTCAACAAATTCCTTCCATCACAAACTACTACCATCCCTCGATAATAGCGCAGTCGTCCAAATTTGGGTAGTTTACTTACCTCTCAGACCTTGATCGACAACGTTCTTATCTCAGAATAGTAGACTATTGTAACTTAAAAACCAATCTTATTTATAATATCAGTCAAATCTTATATTTTATATGGTTATATGAACCATATCATTACTTCTAAAAATCTTGGTCGATTGTGACCATTTTTACTTAATATTAACTTTCTGTTTAAACTTCGTTATTCAGTTCCATTTGGGATTATATCATGACAATCCATTTATCAAATATTTCACCAAAACCGTTTTAATATTTCAAGCTTCATATTTTTATAACCAAAAATCCATGTTTAACTTCTTTAAACATCATAGAGTAATTTTTGGAAAACTTATTAAATATTCATTAATACCTATTTTGATCAACAGTTGACTTAGTCAACTTAAACCCACGTGTTAATTCGTTAATCGATTTTAATTACCCTTTACTATTATATTAATTAATCTAATAATATTTTTTGAAAGTTAAGCGCAAAATTTCATTAATCAACTTAATATTTACAATATATAAGCTTGCAAACACAACATGCTGAGCTTACAAACAAACAATCACAAATCTCTACAAATTTCCATTAATTCAAATTACAAGGCACTCAAGTTCTAAAGAGGAAAAGAAACTGCTACATATACTAACCTTGCCAACCTTCATTGCAAAACTTCACCAGAAACAGATATCCAAATAAACCCAAGTAACTATTTAGACACTAGCTAACTAAAAGATTCCATATATCAAAAAATTAATGTCATTTGCCCGAGCTGATCCCCATTGTAATCAAAGAACTGGAAAACACTTAAGTAAGGAATTGGTTAAACAGTGGAGAAGGATTGCTCCTAGTATGTCTTTCCATTGATTTCACATTACTTCCCACTAGTAATATATCCTTAATATCGTATTCTTGACCCTCGTCTAAATCATCGTCAGCTCAATACTTCCCTTTTAACTTTTTGCTCTTGGATTTAGAAGAGTGAAGAACACTAGCAGACTTAGAAGATGCAGGAGGAGGAAGAGTTAAGTGATCCGGTGGTTTCAAATTACCGTATGGAGATTTGGACTTAGAAGCACCAGAAAAAGAAGAGGAAGCATTCAAAGTAGACTTGGCCGGTGAACTGTTACTGAAAGAAGATGAACATGACATAGTTGAAAAGGTGGGAGGTCGAGATGCAGAAGAATTACCAGCAGAACTTATATTAGAACCAGAACTTGCAGAAACATTAAAGGGATTGACTATTGAATAATAAGTGAGTGATGAAGTAATACTTGTAGAACTATTTACTATTGCATCAGTACTAGTACCACTACTAATATTAGCAGAAAAATTAACAGGTGAAGAAGTGGACTTACAATTAACACTAGAAGTGGCAGATGCATTAGATGATGTGTTCCCTATTTCCTTATGCACGCTGACCATATTATTGTCATCATCATCAAATAAATTTCCTATTAAAACTTCAACCTCCTGATCAACTGTTTTATCCTTACCAACATCATGCAATTCAACATCATGCAATTCAACATCATGCAATTGATCCGATTTATCAATAATACTTGGACTTGCATTCTCATTACCTACTATTTCTTGAACTACACCTTCATTAACAACTTCATTATCTCCCCCATTATTAACCTCATTACCTATGTCCAAATTTACAAACCGATTTACATTTTCCTTTCTAACTTTGGTAGCATTAGCATCATTGCCACCAGTATCTTTCATTCTCCAGTATTGCTTCCTCTTTGTATTAACAGTATTCCAAATATTCTCACTATTATTAACATGTGCAGTCTAATTATATCAAACAATATGTACATGTGTTTCCTTATACTTATTTTCCTTTCTAGCTTCATACTGATCTCCACCAGTCTCTACCTGTTTATTATTTGACTCACAAGTTATAGTATCATGACAAAAAACTTTACACATTGTACAAATCTTCGGTTTCCAATCATATGATAGTTTAACTGTGGGGCAATTAACACCTAAGTCATCAATTTGTATAGAGTCAGGTAAGTTGAAATCAGGTGAGATCTCCACCAATACTTTAGCATACCTAAGTCTATTCATCCTTTCCATTCTATTGTCAAAACAAATCAGCCTCCCTATATGACACACTAGCCAATTCATATCAATAAGAGTCCAAAGAAGGGTAGGAATTATGTAAAAATGGATCCATACAGGGACCATTTTATTTGAGATTGAGCATTACCGATCGTAGGATCCCACTTAGTAAGTATAAATATTCTACCACGAATAAAAATAGGGTTCGAATAAAGAATTCTCTCCTTCTCAATGTCATTTGAAAATTTGAAATAGAAAAATCTGCCGTCAAACTTAGTATCCACTTCTCCTTGAAGTTTCCAGTAACACCTCAAAAAATTTACAACAACGTAATTCAGGGTTCCATCTAAGAAAAATCCTATCAAGTAATTACTCCAATAGTCCATACCTGCCTTCTTGACCAGATCTGGAATAGTTTTCCGAGTTCCATCCCTAGGAATATCGAAGTGTTGGAGCACAAAAGCGCCAGCATTCTTTGGTAAGAAGTTGAAGAGAGACGCATAATCTTGCTTCGTAATTGCTAGGAAGGATGAATTAGAAGTTTGAAAATTCGAAGGAATACTAGATCTGGGATCTGACGAAGAAACACCAGCATTGGCAACAATTAATCTAATAATATTGCTTAAACTTGTACTTTAAAATATTTATTCCAAAACATTAACCCGTAGGTTTATTACAGTTTTGTTTACTTATAAAACTGTTTTAAACGTCAAATCCTTATTATATAATCATTTTATAATATTTTAATAAAATTCATTACGAACACTGACTTATTTTTAATACTTCATTATAACGTACAAGATATAATTAAAACTTTTTTTCAGTTATAAAATAAAATTTATAACTTAACTTCGTTAATTTGCCGAATGACAAATCAACATTTTAACAAAAAGGTGGATTTCAGGCCATTCGCTGCCAATTCCTTATCAATACTGTATATTGATTCAAATCAAACAATGTTGAATTTTAATTCAATGTATGACAAACAAAGTGGATTTTAACATCAATGGGGTTCAATCAATTCATATATAAACAATATGAAAACAAACAACATATACAATATTTAAGGAATCCTGTTGGATCCCTCCAACCTGTTCTTCCGTGCATCACAGTTCATAACATCATCTCGTAACAGTAAATAAGATGGAAATTTTAATCTAATATAATAAATGACGATAATAAAATTAATGTCAACAATAGGCATCCAAAACATCCAATTTATATTATCGACGATTAAATTTAATTATATGAATTTAATCACATCATAGGATTCCAAAAAAGTGTGAGAGTTAGCTCACCTTTATTTTGATTTCAACGTTATTCCATTTAATTTTAAACGGTCATTCAAAATTAAACGGAGACTTGATTGCTTCCAAACCCGTTCGAACTTGCACATCAGTGTAGCCTTCGTCGCCACAAACCTATCGGATCCGGTTTCACGTGATTATGATAACAAACGAACAAATTATTGATAATATAAGTTTTATATTGAATTTTAATTTTTTTTTTTGAAAGTTAAGCGCAAAATTTTATTACTCAATATAATCTGTTTACAATATAAACCGACTCAATAAGCACAAAGCCAGAACTGACCAAAGACAAACACTCACAAAATTACAAGTACAAAACAAGTTATAAATCACTCAAAATAACCAGCCTAAAAAAAGCCACAATATCACCATTCGATCCTTAACAAAATCGTACAAAACTGTATTGTAGCTTCCAATGTTTCGAGCAGAATACCATTTCAAAAATATCCTATCTCGAAACAGTACAATTTCAAATCCTGTAAAATCTTCAAGCATAAAAAGACCAGAGAAAACACCTTCAAGTAAGAGATGGAACATACAGGGATTTTTCCTAGTATGTCTTCTAGATGATTTCAAATTAGAACTTAAAGATAGCACATCCTCTAGTGTAAAATCAACGCCTTCATCTAGATCGTCCCAAACTTTACCTTCCAATTTTATGCTCTTAGACTTCGACGAAGGTATTGACCTTTGGAAATGTCAGTCCTGATCCAGAGATTCCGCAAAAGACAGAGATTCCGCAGTATTCACCTTTGAAAATGTCAGTCCTGATCCAGAAACTAGTGGTAGCTGAATGTGCGATGGTGGCCTCAAATGAACATAATGGGACTTTGCCAGTGAAGAGGATGTCACGGCTGATCCAGATGTAGAACACACAGTAGAACTAGAACAGGAAGGTGCAATATGACTGAACGTAGAAGAACAGGACATAGAAGCATAAGTAGCTGAACTTGAGGAAGCATTATTGACAAATGATGATGAATTAGAAGAACAAGAAGTGGCAAAGTTACTCAAACTTGCATGAGAACTTGAAACAGGAGCACTCCCTGTAACCTTATGTAACGTATTTGTATGATCATTTGTTCCCTCAAATAAATTCCTAATCATATTATTATCCTATAGATCCACACAGTTTGCCTTACCCATATTATTCCTATCCTCTAACTTAACAACCATATGTGGATCTGATTTATCACTAACTACTTTATCTTGAAATATACAATCAACCATAGCTTCAGATACTAATGATGCAAAAGGATTTACACATTCATTTCCGACAGCAGCACCACTATCAACATTCACCCTGTTAATACCAATATCTTTCTTCCTCCAAACTTTTTTTATTCTTTGTATTAACAGTATTGCATTTATTCTGATTAACATTCACATGAATATTCTGTTTTTGATAACTATTATGTATAAAATCATCAACATGATGTTCCTTTTTACTGACATCAAGCTGATCAACATCAGCCATATTATCCTTTTTACTTAATTCAAACAACGATGTATCATGGCCAAAAACTTTACAAAATGTACAAATCTTAGGTTTCCAATCATATGACAGTTTTACAGAGGGGCATATATCACCTAGCCCTGCAATTTCTATGTTGTCAATTCTAATTTAGATGATACTTCTAACAAAGCTTTAGCATACCAAAACAGATTCAATCTTTCAGTGGTACTATCAAAGAAAATTAATCTTCCTACATGACACACTAACTAGTTAATACCAATAAGGGTCCAAAGAATTACAGGTATATGATAGAAATGGATCCAAATAGGTACCTTCTTGATATGTGATTGAGAATTTCCAATCGTAGGATCCCACCTAGTTACTATAGACATTCCACCTCTTATCAAGATTGGATCAGAGTGGAGAATCCTATCCTTATCTATGTCATTATGGAATTTAAAGTAGAATTACTTGCATCAAATTTAGTGTCTACTTCACCTTGTAGTTTCTAATATTGACCCAAGAAGTTTACCACAACAAGATAGTTCAAAGATCCATCTAAGAAAAAACCAATCAAGTAATTACTCCAGTAATCCATACCTGCTTACTTAACCCGATCTGGCAAAGGTTTCGGCATCCCATTCCTAGGAATATCAAAGTGATGCAGCCTGTAAACTCTATCATCACTAGGGAGAGATTTGAAAAGTGATGTATAATCACATTTCGTAAAAGAGGGAAAAGACAAATTCGAAGAATTGAAGTTTGTAGTCGGAGGAAAATGCTTCGAACTAACATGAGGAATCACAATAGGAGGAATTTTAGATATGAGATTATCTTGATTCTCATGGAACTGATGCGATCCAACGTAAGCATCAAAGGGAACAACAAATGTAGAATTGGCACTGAGAGGTGGAGGATCAGAGGGGTAGAGTAGGAGGGCGAGATGGAAGAGGGGGGAAAGAGGAGTCGTAAGAAAGGGAGGTAGAAGAAGAAGTGCTGACGATGCCGCCATTAATAGTGTTCGTGAAACATTTTTCAAAAGTAATGCAGCAAGGATCGAACTAAAGACCTCATGCATTTCTCATGTAAACACACAACCAACTACACTGCGAATAGATTTCAAAACTGGTCATTAATTATTTAGCTAATTACTTTAATTAACGCAAAACTGGTCATTACCTTAATTACCGCTCCTTAACACGTCATAACCACTTAACCACTTCATTAACCCATAACTAGATCACACATCTTTCTTCTCCTTACATGCAAAAGCCGACCTTTTTTCTCTCTTCCAAACGAATGAAGCTCGATGCTCCTCACCCCGACCGCATCGCCGCCTTATGATACCGGACCCCACCTGTACCTACTGCCGCGATCGCCGCTATTCCAATAATCCTCTCCTCTCCCAAACTCCGTCGAAGCCCAACGCTGCATGTATCTCACGCCCCCCCACTTCTCTTCTCCTACCACGTTAACAGCCACCTTCCTGAAAGAAAAACCCATGTCGTGCTCTCCCACCAATTCCTTCCACTGACGTTGCTTCCACATGCCGATCCCCTCCAAACTCCCCCACTTTCCGCGAGCAACCCTCTAGTCACGATCAGATAAAACTCGCACATCATCTTTGTTTCCCGACCTCGGCCTCATGTCCCCATACACTACAGGTAGAAAAAAATTTCTTAACGAAATCCATCTAAACTTTGTTGTACGATGCTAAACTCCACCATAAACCAAAATATATATTCCAATTCTTGAATAGATGCCCAAATTTCCTCGCACAAACCCCTCACCTATGCATCAATGTACTTTTGCCAACAACGAAATTTCCACTCGAATTGAAAACGAAAAATATAGGCTTGAAGAGGAAGGTTGCACGAGTTTAACGATTTTGGTTTCAAGCATTTTCATGGAGTTTCGAATTTATTAAGGAATTTTGAAGAATTGGTTTTACTGTTTTCAAACATTATTTATATATATTGCGTTGAGAAAGAAGAAGAAGGCCTGAGCTTCATTTAGGCAGCAACTTCGAAAATATACAGACGAAGGTATAAGGAAAAGAACTATCAGAAACACGTGAGAGTTCAAAAAAAAGGATGGCGGTTTTTCACTTGACGGTGGCCAAAGATTTTTTTATGATTCGATCAACGATTTTTATTTCGTGTCTATCGCCATTTCCACACGACATTTATTGATTTCTATGGTCACATACAAACTCCATTCGTGATGAAAATAAACGCACGTCATGGTATAATTTGACGTTACAGTCCTAATGAATCTTGTTTTGTCGAATTCCGAGTCCGTATGCTCAAACGACGCTCGTTCGAGTCCAAATGGTCAATTTATTTACATTTAATTTTTCTTAACTCCAATTGGTACAAAACTTGAAATCTAGCAATAATTAGTAATTGTGGACTCAATAAAAATTTGTTTTGCTGAAAACGGAGGTGGTTTGGATAAAGTCCTTTTTTAAGGGTCCAAATTAAATTAAAATAAAACAATTTTAAAATACCTCAATATAAAAATATTATTATCCGACATACCCAAGCAAAATTTCATAACTATCAAAATAAAATACTCCGGATTGAATTCCAAGCCAAATTGGTATTCAATATATTATAAATCCTTTAATTTTATATAAATAAACGTTATAATTAATAAACAAATTCCATAGTGACTATTTGATTTGGACATTAAACAAAATCTACAATATGAAACTCGATTTTTCTCTTTCATTAGAAAAATATTATCCAATAGATTTAGACATTTCTTGTTTTGAGAAATTCCGACTTATACTGGATCCCGAGCAACCAATTAAAGTTCAAAATGTAATATTACGAATTACTGCATCGCTGCAGTTCGTTTTATAATAAAATTATAAATTAAACATTCAAACTTCGTTTAATAAATGAAATTGTTAATATAATTCAAAATTAAACAACTTAAATTCTTTTACATTGCCTGTTCGCATTATATTGCAAATCCAACAAATTCCAACCATTCCGAAATTCAATTTATTATTTTATTGTTTATATTAATAAAATATTCAGATTATTGTATTCAAGCTAATAAAATTCTAAAACAAAAATTAAAACCATTTTAAAATATTAAATAAAACTGTTAAAAATCTGGCCAGTTATAGTACCGAATGTATTATCACCAACGTTTGGGATCAACAAGCGTTACCGAAGCATAATACAACGATAGAATAAAGAAGCAAATAAATTTTCTCTAGATCAGGTGATAATACACCCAAATGGGAGCGACCCGCTTAGTCATGTCGCCTGCCCCTTTTTTTCATTTCCCGGTTGTGAGGCTTGAGGCCAAACTTACCTTTTTAATACCACAACAATCATTCACTTTGAATGCCACATCGCCGAACACGCTTAACCATTTATTGATTCCCCTAAAAATATCATGGGTATAAAGCTAGGAGAAACGAATTCCTCCACCACCAAATGTAGAAACTTTCGAAGAGATCAATATAGATGATCTGTTAGGCATACTCTATCAGGCAATCGTCCAGACAAGTTGTCATTTGTAAAGCCCCGGAAATTCCGACTAGTCAAAATTGCCAAAAATCCTTCTTGTCCAAAAAAAACAATGACAACTACCATTTTATTTGATAAATATACAATATCACTAAATGCATAATTTTATATATATAAATAGCACTTGTCAGAATATTCATTTAGTTCACATGGTGTTCTTAAATACAAATTAAACACAATTACCATAAATCTACTATTATGCGACTCTGGTGAGATGGACATCGATATTCATTCCTACACACTCGATAAGTACGTCAGTATGGCATAAAAGATAACACATGAAAGATGCACCAACACAAGTTGTAATAATGAACAAAAAAAAAACAAAAAAATTATTAATATAGCAGTAGCGCAACAACCACTTGTGACTGCCTACGTACCTTTATCTAATTGGGTGAGCAATTCGATACAGGGTCGAGCTAACGTAGTTCTTATTTACATAAAACATTTAAAATCAATTTTTATTTCCAAATTACTCTTTACATCCAATAGAGATTAAACACTCTACAAATACTCGTTTTGAAAGATATTTATGTAACTCTTGTAGAACTTCCTTTCAATATATAAACCTCTTCTATTTTAAATAATAGTCCACTTCTTTATGCAAAAACTCCTTCATAAATAATCTCAAACCACCTTCATATCTCTCTAATATATGTTTGGAAAGTTCTTCAAAGATTGAAGTGAAATAGTTAAGTTAAACACCATTCATACTTTGTTTACTCTTTCAACTAAAAAGACAGTGTTTTATAAAATGATATATAAAGCTTCAGCACCAATAAGAATGTTAAAATAAAAATTGCAGCATTTTAAAGCATTACAAAAATTTATGATGCAGTTTATAATGGTTTTATACTCAAAACAGCTATTACAGCGTTTCAGGTGCATTGCAAAAAGTTCTGTGTAGTTTATAAGACTCAAAATAGATATTACAGCGTTTTTGGCGCGCTGTGAAAACTTCTGGACTCAGTAAAGTGGTTTATAAATACTTCAGAGAAAAGACAGCGTTTCTGAAATGTTTTGAAAAGTTCTGGCCTTGGTATAGTGGTTCATTAATAATTTAGAGAAAAGATAGTATTCCAAAATGCTATGAAAAGTTATGATATTCAGATTTTCAGCTAGTTTTTCGGCAAAATGTTTGATACTATTTCTCTATGATAAAAATAGCTTTTGACTCCAAATTTTCTCCCGTAAGAAGCTTTCTTAGTCTAATCAATTATCATGAAAAGAAAATTTCAAAATCACTTATCAATTTTATATATAAAATTCAACATCATGAAGCATTTTTAACATGTCCATTTAAGGCAGTTTTTTTTTCATACTTAGCGTCTAGTTTTCAGTTACACAAATGATCGAATTAGAAAAAGTGGCCGAAGAGAAAGTTGTAGCCCTTTGAGTTAGCTTTCCAAATAGATAAAGAAATCTAAATTTCATCAAGAATTGCAAAAGTTGTGACTAAAATATCGAACGTCATTTTTAGGTATTCAAGACCAATCATTCATTCATAAATTTCACAATTTTTCTTCAAAATATGAGATGTATACTTGTACTCAAATAGTTTTTCTCACCTTAGAATGTAGTTTGAACTTGTATTTATTCTTTTGGCTTCTCCAAAACTTCTCCTCTTTATCTTATCTTATTTTTGTTTTGTGAATGTATGAAAAAAAACGAACATTTCCACCCTTTATATAACATTTCTCAGGACTAGTTTGGTAATTTGGTTTTGGACAATTGTCCACCTTACCTTCATGAAAGCTTTAGGACATAGACACATGCCCCCTTGGGTGTCTTAAGATGTTTCTACGCATGAACACCTAATGGGTTTATGTGGCTCTGCCTCCTTAAATCTCATGACATGTGCACCGTTGATTTTATGACATGTGTTCCTATCATTTTAAGCCTTTTTCATATTCTAGAATATATATACATATACCATTTGTATTTTATTTATATGCTATGTACATACATATATACTTTCTTCTATTGTTACTAATGCACATGATGTTCTAATGACTTTTACCAAGTAAAATGTCGTTTATCGACAAAACTGTTTTCAGTCACATTATCGATATTTTTTCGAACTACTTATCTTTGTAAACAAAAATTCAACAACATGTTTCCTCCTCATTAATTATTATTTATAAAGAGATTTAATCAAGGTTATAAAACCCTTTTTTATAACATTAAATCCAAGATTTAAATATTTAAATAACCTCGATATTTAAATATTTACTGCCCGAAGTTTCAGATTGTTACATTCTTCCCTTCTTAAAAGAAACTTCATCCCTGAAATTTTATGTTGTACTTAATCAAAAGAATGCCAAATATTCCACGAATGAAACTCTATGTATCCAGCGCATTTTTCTTGAAAGTATGTTTTCAAAACAATGTCATAAATCGAAATTTAGAGTTTAAGACATACCTGGATATTATATGATTGGAACTTCTCAATTTGTGATCAACATTTTATCAATCTTGCAAGCTATTACTAGATCAGGCATGCCATAGTTTCTTTTTATGCCCAAACTCAGGATAATGTTCATTGCAATCCACATCGATACCCAGTCTTCTTCCCCAGATTATACAGTCAATTTGACGTAGATTCTAGATCCTCTCTCTCTCTCTCTCTCTCTCTATATATATATATATATATATATATATATATATATATATATATATATATATATATAATGCAGCCAATGCCAAATCATCCAATAAAGACATACTCTTCTTATATGGCACCCATCGAAATGTAGTGAAGATTCATCGTATTCTGGCCCATCGGATTCATCATCATCAAGTAAGGATGTATTCTCCATAGTATGGTACCCATTAAAATGTACTAGAGAGTAATATTTCCAAAATAGACATCTCATATAATATCTTCAAAAATTTTGTTTTGTTTAAAACATGAATGTATTCATCAAAGTCAACTCATCAGGTAATGGTGTACTCTCCTTGTTGCAATACCCATCGAAATGTATCGAAGAGTAATATTTTCAAGATTGACATCACAAATAATATGTTCATTTTTTTTTAAAACATGGTTATATTCATCAAGGTGGACCCAAGCCACACACTCAACTCGGATATTTTATCCTATTGCGGTTGGCATCTCCTCACTAAGTAGGGACGTACTCTACTGGTTCGATACCATATAGAGTAATGGTTGCACTACCCAATATCCATTGTCTTATACCGCACATCATCATAATCCGAAGATAACCATCATATTGCAGTCGACATCCCTCACTAAGTAGGGATGTACTCTACTGGCTCGATATCACATAGAGTGACTACAAGATTTTTTTTTATTAACTGCACTTTAGATGACGTTGAAAACGTTGGCTGCTGTATTACATCTGTCAACAAGATAATAAAATATAGATTGCGTAAGCTTATGCCGTGAGATGTGAAACATCAAAATTTATAAGCGGGAAGCGAAATGTTTTTTAGGCCGCCTCTTTTTCGTCTACTTCCTGTTGTCTTCTCCCTTTCCTTTCCCATTCCCTCATCAAAATTTATAAGCCTTTCTTCTCTTTCAAATCTTCTCTCTGCGTCCCCTCTCTTTCGGCATTGCTTAACTCTTCCCTAACCTTAGTTTTCATGATTGCTGCTGATTCATTGTTAGCGACTAGTTAAAACCCCTAATCTTCTTAAATCTATTTCTGCCTCCCTCACCCGCCCGATTTAATTTTCCCTGATGTACCTTTTACGTCTGAATCTTTCTAGAGCTTTTGAATCCTCATTCCCGGCCTCTTGTTCATTTTTGCATCCACTCAAATCGCCATTCGAGACTGTAAACAGCAAAAGTGGCATGGTTTTTGTACTGATCTTCCATTCTTCTGTTCTGAATATTGAAGCGAAGGTCTTATGTGGCTGCTTAGATTTGGTCTAAGGTGGCCTGCATCTGTCGATAATTTGGGTTTGTTTGTTGAGCGGAATTGTGGACCTGTTTTTGGTTCCTATTCCTCAGAAATGCTTCTCTACCCAGTCCACTGTCCACGGTGATAGTTAAAGCTACAACGGCAAATTTGTGTTTCGATAGAATTGGAACGTCAGTACTGTACCTTTGCATTGATTCCTTTTGGTCAAGTTTGTTGGTTTACATTATTACTTTTAATTTTAACTTTGGATGGCATTTGCTTGCGGGTGCACTTTCTTAATGCAGATCTAAGGTTAATTTGAGTTGGTTTGACACTATTCCAAATTATGTCTCCTTGGGGATTGGTTATGTAACAGAGAAGTTTTTCCATGTCACTGTAACGACCCGCATTCTACGCATCAAAGGATCGTAGAATATTTATTTCTTTCACATACGATGTCGTATGGTCATGTAACTTTGGGGGACGACTATTGGGGTCATTTCCCATGTTCATGATTTTTCCCGATTTTTAAATGACCATTTTACCCCTAGTTGGCACTGTTTTGGCCATAACTTTTGACTGGGAAGGAATTTTGACCTAAAACCACTTCCATTGGCTTCGGATGATGGTTTCTCTTTCCGTAGAGTGGTCACATTAGCCAAACGGACTCACCGTTTGGGAGATATGGCTGAAACAAGTTTCAGATGGTGAAAAACAGCTTAATTGGGCTTAACCGGGTGATTAACAGCTAGGCCCAAAGGGGAATTTCGGGTTTAGGAGTATATAGGGGCTGATTAGGGTTAGAAAACATTTCTTTAGACATTTTCCAGCCGTCACTTTCATTCCCCTTAACCTAGCCATGGCCTCCACTCTCTAAATCTCTCTAAAACACCCAAAATCACTTCCTAATCAAGGATTAAGGCTTAGAGGCATCAAATCAAGGAGGATTAACACAAGGACCGAGGTAGAGCTGCTGTTATATATTGGAATTCGAGCAAATCAGAGGTTCACTTCAGATTTGGAAGTTTTATTGTGGCAAAGGTGAGTGATAGCATCGTTTTGACACTAATTACAGTTAATTAAGGGTAATTAGTGAAGATTAGCGAATTTATACGTAAGTAAATTCTGGAAAAATTCTTAAAATTCTAAAATAATGTTTTAAGGCTCTGTTAGAAATTTGGGTTAATTTCGATGTGTTTTGATAATCGTATGCTTAAACATGATTAAGAGGGATTATAGGAAAATGTGAGGTTTTGGCCACTTTTGATCCATTTTGATTCATTTAAATTGTTGTTTGTTGCTTGTGGTTGCTGTTATATGTTGCTATGACTCTTTGGTATGCTTTGTGATTGATTCCAATAGTTAGATTGGTCGAAAACGCCGTCGAGAGGCGTATAAACAGTTGCTGGAAAGTTGCAGAAAACTGCAGGGTATCTAACCGGATCGGATCGGATAAGGGAGACCCGAACCGAACCGATGTAAGGACTCCGACCCGATCCGCTGAAAGATGGTGAGCACGAATCGATGGAGGCTATACTACCCGAACCCCTCCACGAGATGATGACCAAAGGAGATCTTGAATCGTAGCACCACGCCACGATCCGACCCGCTTGCACGATCTGAATCCCTCGTGACCAGAAAGTGCGACCCGAACCAGTGATGGCGATGCGACTTGGAGACTCCGACCCGACCCGTGTAGTCACTTTCGAACCGAACCGAGCACCACGAGACGACCCGAACCGGAGTTATGCACTGGAGGGGGCCGCCACGACCTGAGGATCACGATCCGATGGAGATGGGGAACTTGAACCGACCCGACCTGGGGAAGCTCAACACGACCGGTCCGAACCAGAATGGTGCGATCCGACCCGGACTGAAGAGATGATGGCACGACCAGTGGACACGATCCGATCTGAAGCAAGAGGAGGAGACCCGAACCGATCCGGTGATGACTGAAACCCCAGATGCAAAGGAAGCCCAAATGAGAAGTTAGAGCTCAAGATTCAGATGGGAATCAACGAGTTCGCTTCATGGTTGGGTTTTGCTGCGGGACGCGTGCCAAGGGGTTGTCGACGTCTATAGCTTTGGACCACTATGGTAGGAGGTACGAAGGCGGATTCAGGGCCATTATGGCATCGGTAGAACCAAGGACTACAACCAATGAAGTGAGTCATTGAAATGTTTAGTCATGACTCTATATGTTTAGCTTGGTCATAGCAGGGTTTCTACAAGACGGGATTCGTCGTTACCTCAATTTTGTCTAGTGTTCCAAAGTGGTAGATGTCGTATGCTTTACGCACCGAGTGAGAGATGTGAGGATGGTTGCTATGGATGGTTTGTTTGCTATCATTATGACATACACACCCCAACCCCGTATTCTTACACTATTCATTATGGCACCTTGGAGTATTGTACGGTATGTGGTACTAACTCTTTGGTTGTAGGTCCAGGTTCAGGTATGGTTTAGTATACCTGTTATTACTCTGTTTAGATGCTTATCGCTCATACCAGGCTTTATGTCTGACCCAGAGTTTTATGTCTCCTCTTATTACTCTGGGTGCTCACACGAGCAGACTAGAGACAGGTTAGCTGGTGATGCACGGGTAGATGATCCGGAGACGAGCAGGAGGCTTCCACGTAATATATATAGTATTCTCCCTGTGTTGTTGAAGATCACTGCTTGGGCATTGGTGGTGCATCTTCTACTTTAATTTTCTTTTGTTAGAGACAGTAAATTTGGAAAGTTGTAATAAGCTGTATTTGGATTTCCACTGCTCTGGTGTTGACATTGATTATTAGTTATCAGCTTATGCACGGTCTTGCCTGTTTTATGTCAAGTATGTTATTATAATATTTTATCCCATGCGCTGTGAGACATTCAACAGGTTCCTTGATTAGTTCATTCCCTTCTTTTCTCTCTTCTGACGACCGTCCCGTGCTAGTCGGGCATGTGTACAGCGCACTTTCGGAGGAAATGCAGGCTGGTGCGGGGCGGGCCGTCACACTTGGTATCAGAGCTCTAGGTTGCATAGTTAACCTAGGGAAGTTATCAGGGAGAGATAATATACGTATACGAGAGAGCGTATTTGTGGTTATTTTGGTTTTCAAAAGCTATATATATACTATTAGTAGTATAAGAATGAAGTCGTACTGCACTAGCACCACTATGGAGTCGTTAATCGTTTCCTTTTTCAGATTGACGATGAGCCGATATACTAGAGGTGCTGGTAGGGGAGCCAATAATGGGAATGCTGCTGACATGAGGACGATGTTTACTGACCTCATGAGAGAGATGCTTAGAGATGTACAGAGGGCAGCTCCCAATGGTGGAAATGGTGGTGGTCCAATAGTGCAGGCGCCAAGAGTCGACTTCGCCAAGTTGAATAAGGATTATACCAGTCTTGGTGGGAAGTCATTCCACGGAACGGAGTCGGCTACGGATGTTCAGGATTGGTTGGATAGTTGCGAACGTATCTTCGAGGATTTGGGTATCGAGGATGCGATGAAGAGAAAGCTGGCGTCCCGTCAGCTGCAAGGGCGGGCAATGAATTGGTGGAATGCTATAAAGGCAGCTACTCCCGAAGATCAGATTACTTGGGAGCAGTTTAAAGCTCGCTTTAGCGAGAAGTTCATTCCAGCTGCTCAGAAGTCAGTGCTGTTTAAGAAATTCTTGGAGCTCAAGCAGAATGGCAGAGCTGTCTCGGAGTACATTGCTGAATTCGACACTTTGTCAAAGTATGGGTTATCTCTTATTGATACTGCCGAGAAGAAGAATGAGAAATTCATAACTGGGTTAGATCAGTACTTAGGGGAAAGGCTTATTAACCACATCGATGAGACGTTTGAGTCGATTGTGGGGGAAAGCATTAAGATCAGAGAGTCTCTACCCTAAGCCGAAGACTGAGGTTGCATCCGCAGATGAGCCAAAGCCACAAGCAAGTGGTGGAGGCAAGGGTGGTTCCCAGAATAAAAGAAAGCAGAGTCAGACTAAGGATGGCCAGAAGAAAAAGAATAAACAAGATGTTGAGTGCTTCAGCTGTGGTAAGAAGGGCCATTATGCTAGTAATTGCCGGGCAAAGCCAGCGGATAGGAAGTGCTTCAACTGTGGCCAAATGGGACATCACAAGGACAAGTGTCCGCAACCCCCTAAAGAAAAGCAAATGGTGAAAGCATACGCAATTAATGTTATTCCTTCTTCGTCGAATGCCCCAACTGCGGCGGAGAAGGGAAAGAATGTCGTCATTCAAGGTATGCTTTCTGTTTATGATGTTCCTGTTAGAGTTTTGTTTGATACCGGAGCTTCCAGTTCTTTCATATCTAGTGACCTGGTAGATAGGTTGGGATTGGAGCCCGAGATTGTCGATAGACCTTTAGTAGTGACGAACCCGATTGGTGGTTCTACTAGCCTTAGCATGATTTGTCGTAATGTGGTCTTATCGAGTCATGGATGCATGTTTGTTTGTGATTGCTTTGTTTTGGGCTTTACTGGGTTTGGCATTATTTTGGGAGTAGATTGGCTCTGAAGATACGGGGTGGTGGTAGACTGTGAGGGCTTTTTGGTGACAGCTAGAGCGGATGATTGGCGGAGGATAGTGTTTGGTGGTCTACCCAGTGAGGGGGTATTGGCTAGTTTTCTAAACTCCCTCGACGTTCCGCATAGTGAGTTGTCAGGTTTGCCCGTGGTTGACCAGTATCCGGATGTTTTCGAAGAAGTGACCAGACTTCCACCACGCCGAGAGATTGAGTTCCGTATTGATTTGGTAAAAGATGCCAGACCTATAGTGATGCCACTTCGTCGTATGGCACCAAGGGAGCAGCGAGAGCTCGAGGTGCAAGTCAGCGATCTTTTGAAGAAGGGATTTATCAGAAGGAGTGTCTCTGAATGGGGAGCACCAGTTGTGTTTGCTACCAAGGCGGATGGTTCCCTTCGTTTGTGTGTAGACTACCGCGATTTGAACAAGGTGACGAGGAAGAATAAGTATCCTCTCCCGCGGATAGATGATTTGTTCGATCAGTTGAGTGGCGCGAGAGTGTTCTCCCAGTTGGATCTCGCGACAGGTTTTCATCATCTTAGAGTGGAAGCTGAGAGTATAGCTAAAACGGCATTTCGAACGCCGTCTGGATTTTATGAATGGTTGGTTATGCCATTTGGGCTAACTAATGCCCCAGCATATTTTATGGATCTTATGAATAGGGTATTCAGAGATCAGTTGAATAAGTTTGTCCTTGTGTTCGTTGATGATATTTTGGTCTATTCGAGGACAGAGGAAGAACACAAGGAACATTTAAGAATAGTGATAGAGGTGTTGAGAAAACACCAATTGAAAGCAAAGTTTTCGAAGTGTCACTTCTGGAAGAGGGAAGTGAGGTTCTTGGGCCATGTTGTATCAGAGAATGGTATTGCCGTGGACCCGGCAAAGGTGGCTACGGTACAGGATTGGCCTACGCCCAAGAATGCAACAGATGTAAGAAGTTTCTTGGGGTTAGCGGGATATTATCGTAAGTTTATCCAAGGTTTCTCCAAGATAGCAGCACCATTGACCCAGTTGACCAAGAAGAATCGAGCTTTTGTCTGGGATGAAAGGTGCGAGGATGCATTTAAAAGTCTAAAGGACAAGTTGACAAGCGCACCAGTGTTAGTCATTCCTAAAGGGGATGAAGAGATGACGGTATACACGGATGCCTGTGGTACCGGACTGGGTGCTGTATTGATGCAAGGAGGTAGGGTTATAGCTTACGCAAGTCGGCAATTGAAACCGCACGAGAGAAGATACCCTACCCATGATTTAGAATTGGCAGCGATCGTGTTCGCGTTAAAGATGTGGAGACACTATCTCTTGGGAGAAAGATTTGAGCTGTTTACAGATCATAAGTCGTTAAAGTATCTCTTCTCTCAGAAAGATCTGAATCTCCATCAGCAGAGATGGTTAGAGTTCTTAGCTTCCTATGATTTTGACATCGCATACACACCGGGAAAGGGCAATGCGGTGGCTGATGCATTGAGTAGAAGACATGCCAGCTTAGGGGCTATGTTCCTTGAATGGAAGCAACTGGAGTTTATCGCGGGGTTTGATTTCAGACCAAAGTGCGAATTGGATCCAGAAATGTTAGCAAGTTTGACGATCAGACCCACTTTGATTGAGCGGATTGGCTCTAGTCAGAGGGACGATCCTAATGTATTGGAAATCATCTCCAAATTAGAGATGGATATCGATGAGGAGATGAGCAAGTATGGGCTTGATCGAGATGGATGGCTTAGAAAGAATGGAAAGCTTGTTGTACCCAATGTCAATGGATTGAGAGATGAAGTGCTTAAAGAATGTCATCACTCAAAGTTAACTATACATCCCGGTGGTAATAAAATGTATAGAGACATGAAACAGACTTACTACTGGGAAGGAATGAAAAGAGACGTTGGGAAGTTTATATCCAAATGCATGAATTGTCAGCTAGTTAAAGCCGAGCAAAAGAAGCCTAGTGGTTTGTTACAGCCATTAGAAATTCCTAAATGGAAATGGGAGCAAGTCTCGATGGATTTCATCGATGGTTTACCAAGGACTAGATCGGGACATGATAACATTTGGGTGATTGTGGACCGATTGACCAAAAGTGCAAGATTTATACCAGTCAGATCGACCAGAACGGCAGCTAAGTTAGCAGAATTGTATATGAAGTGGGTAGTGAGATTCCATGGAGTACCTAAAAGCATTGTGAGTGACCGAGACCCGTTGTTCACTAGTGGGTTTTGGAAGAGCTTACAAGAAGCTCTAGGGTCAGAGTTACATCTCAGTACCGCATATCATCCTCAGACTGACGGTCAGACGGAGAGGGTGAATCGTATTTTGGAAGATCTCTTGAGAGCATGTATATTGGATTTTGGTGGATCATGGGATGACCATTTGCATCTAGTAGAGTTTGCATATAATAATAGCTACCAATCCAGTATCGGTATGGCTCCGTTTGAAGCTTTGTACGGAAGACCATGCAACTCACCATCATGTTGGATAGAGACTGGCGAGAAGTTTATGCTTGGACCAGATGTGGTGAGGGAAACTTCAGATAAAATCAAGACCATTCAACAACGAATGAAGGCTGCCCAAGATAGGCAGAAGAGTTATGCCGATAAGAGGAGAAGAGACTTAAAATTCTCCGTTGGCGACTTGGTGTTTGTCAAGATTTCTCCGTTGAAGAGCGTAATACGATTTGGCAGGAGAGGCAAGTTGGCACCAAGATTTGTTGGCCCATTCCCTGTTCTTGAACTAGTCGGGAATTTAGCATATAGAATTGACTTACCGGAGAAGATGGCGGGAGTTCACAACGTATTTCATGTTTCCCAACTAAGGAAGTTCGTTCACGACTCAGATATGACTATTTCACCTGATCAGTTAGAGGGCTTCGAAGTAGAACCCGAGGCGGTTGGGAACCGCAAGCCGGCCCGTATTGTCGAGCACGACATGAAGCAACTTCGAAGGAAGGCGGTGAAGTTAGTTAAGGTTCAGTGGGGCGAGGACGAGAATGATTGTACTTGGGAGACAGAGGAGAACATTAGGAAGTCACACCCAGAACTCTTTGCCTGGTAAGATTTTGACTTCGATTTAGTTTTCCGCATGCTAGGATAGGCTTGTTCGCTTGTTTTGCATGATTGATTGTTGTATGTGGTTGTTAGGCATGCGGGATCTTTTCATTGTTTTGGGTTAAGGAATTTCGGGGGCGAAATTTCTTAAGGGGGGGAGAGTGTAACGACCCGCATTCTACGCATCATAGGATCGTAGAATATTTATTTCTTTCACATACGAAGTCGTATGGTCATGTAACTTTGGGGGACGACTATTGGGGTCATTTCCCATGTTCATGATTTTTCCCGATTTTTAAATGACCATTTTACCCCTAGTTGGCACTGTTTTGGCCATAACTTTTGACTGGGAAGGAATTTTGACCTGAAACCACTTCCATTGGCTCCGGATGATGGTTTATCTTTCCGTAGAGTGGTCACATTAGCCAAACGGACTCACCGTTTGGGAGATATGGCTGAAACAAGTTTCAGATGGTGAAAAACAGCTTAATTGGGCTTAACCGGGTGATTAACAGCTAGGCCCAAAGGGGAATTTCGGGTTTAGGAGTATATAGGGGCTGATTAGTGTTAGAAAACATTTCTTTAGACATTTTCCAGCCGCCACTTTCATTCCCCTTAACCTAGCCATGGCCTCCACTCTCTAAATCTCTCTAAAACACCCAAAATCACTTCCTAATCAAGGATTAAGGCTTAGAGGCATCAAATCAAGGAGGATTAACACAAGGACCGAGGTAGAGCTGCTGTTATATATTGGAATTCGAGCAAATCAGAGGTTCACTTCAGATTTGGAAGTTTTATTGTGGCAAAGGTGAGTGATAGCATCGTTTTGACACTAATTACAGTTAATTAAGGGTAATTAGTGAAGATTAGCGAATTTATACGTAAGTAAATTCTGGAAAAATTCTTAAAATTCTAAAATAATGTTTTAAGGCTCTGTTAGAAATTTGGGTTAATTTCGATGTGTTTTGATAATCGTATGCTTAAACATGATTAAGAGGGATTATAGGAAAATGTGAGGTTTTGGCCACTTTTGATCCATTTTGATTCATTTAAATTGTTGTTTGTTGCTTGTGGTTGCTGTTATATGTTGCTATGACTCTTTGGTATGCTTTGTGATTGATTCCAATAGTTAGATTGGTCGAAAACGCCGTCGAGAGGCGTATAAACAGTTGCTGGAAAGTTGCAGAAAACTGCAGGGTATCTAACCGGATCGGATCGGATAAGGGAGACCCGAACCGAACCGATGTAAGGACTCCGACCCGATCCGCTGAAAGATGGTGAGCACGAATCGATGGAGGCTATACTACCCGAACCCCTCCACGAGATGATGACCAAAGGAGATCTTGAATCGTAGCACCACGCCACGATCCGACCCGCTTGCACGATCCGAATCCCTCGTGACCAGAAAGTGCGACCCGAACCAGTGATGGCGATGCGACTTGGAGACTCCGACCCGACCCGTGTAGTCACTTTCGAACCGAACCGAGCACCACGAGACGACCCGAACCGGAGTTATGCACTGGAGGGGGCCGCCACGACCTGAGGATCACGATCCGATGGAGATGGGGAACTTGAACCGACCCGACCTGGGGAAGCTCAACACGACCGGTCCGAACCAGAATGGTGCGATCCGACCCGGACTGAAGAGATGATGGCACGACCAGTGGACACGATCCGATCTGAAGCAAGAGGAGGAGACCCGAACCGATCCGGTGATGACTGAAACCCCAGATGCAAAGGAAGCCCAAATGAGAAGTTAGAGCTCAAGATTCAGATGGGAATCAACGAGTTCGCTTCATGGTTGGGTTTTGCTGCGGGACGCGTGCCAAGGGGTTGTCGACGTCTATAGCTTTGGACCACTATGGTAGGAGGTACGAAGGCGGATTCAGGGCCATTATGGCATCGGTAGAACCAAGGACTACAACCAATGAAGTGAGTCATTGAAATGTTTAGTCATGACTCTATATGTTTAGCTTGGTCATAGCAGGGTTTCTACAAGACGGGATTCGTCGTTACCTCAATTTTGTCTAGTGTTCCAAAGTGGTAGATGTCGTATGCTTTACGCACCGAGTGAGAGATGTGAGGATGGTTGCTATGGATGGTTTGTTTGCTATCATTATGACATACACACCCCAACCCCGTATTCTTACACTATTCATTATGGCACCTTGGAGTATTGTACGGTATGTGGTACTAACTCTTTGGTTGCAGGTCCAGGTTCAGGTATGGTTTAGTATACCTGTTATTACTCTGTTTAGATGCTTATCGCTCATACCAGGCTTTATGTCTGACCCAGAGTTTTATGTCTCCTCTTATTACTCTGGGTGCTCACACGAGCAGACTAGAGACAGGTTAGCTGGTGATGCACGGGTAGATGATCCGGAGACGAGCAGGAGGCTTCCACGTAATATATATAGTATTCTCCCTGTGTTGTTGAAGATCACTGCTTGGGCATTGGTGGTGCATCTTCTACTTTAGTTTTCTTTTTTTAGAGACAGTAAATTTGGAAAGTTGTAATAAGCTGTATTTGGATTTCCGCTGCTCTGGTGTTGACATTGATTATTAGTTATCAGCTTATGCACGGTCTTGCCTGTTTTATGTCAAGTATGTTATTATTATATTTTATCCCATGCGCTGTGAGACATTCAACAGGTTCCTTGATTAGTTCATTCCCTTCTTTTCTCTCTTCTGACGACCGTCCCGTGCTAGTCGGGCATGTGTACAGCGCACTTTCGGAGGAAATGCAGGCTGGTGCGGGGCGGGCCGTCACAGTCACACACGGTGCTTGTGGTGTATTTGCAGCTCTTTTCCTATCTTGATTGATGCATCCTTGTCGTTTCTTCAGATTGTTGCATGCTAGGTAATTTCTGTGATGTTTTGTTCAATGCTAGTAAGTTGTTTAGTGGAGATGGTTATGTCATTTATCTGGTTTTAGAGATGGAATGGTCTGTGGTGGGATATTAGATGTTGCTGCTTGGAATTGGCTAATGCCCTAAAGTAATTTAATTATGTGAATAGCGACAGGAGCCTAAATTATTTTTTGTTATTAATCAATAGTAATAGTTTACAACTTTATATTATTGACCAATCTTTAGCTCGAAAATGAGATATAAACTGCTGAAATTGAATTGGCTAGGCAAAGCTAAGCTGTACATATTCTATATTCGCAATGCTTAGTATATGCTTTTAATGTGAGTTCTGTGTCCACTCTATTTGCATTTTAAACAAAACATCACGATCCAAGGGTTTAATAGATTGATTATATGAAGAAATTTAGCATATTGATAATATGCAGAAGTCGTGATTATAATTTGAAATCCGACTATATTCTGTAAATATATACAACATCCGGTCAATATGTTTCGAACATGGGCAATCATGGAGGAAGCGTATATTTCATCAATTGTTAAAGTCGGTATATATTCAACATATTTCATTACTTTTAAATGAAATGGTTTATTTTGCATTTTCATTACTTCTAAACGAAATGGTTTATTATGAGATTAGAGATACTACACTCCGTGCTGAAATAACTCCGCCTTTACAACAGAGGCAACAGATTGGTGAAATTGAGAAATAGGTGGTTTATAGTGATATATATTATGCTATTTCAAAAATGTAGCTGAATCAGATATATTCTTAAAACAGGTGAAATTGAAATGGTTTATGTTGTTGATTTTATTTTTTAAAACATTGCATCTTAGCTTTCTCTTTAAGTTTATCATGTAGGTTTTTTATCATGTAAAACTTTCGGTTAGTTTATCCTATATTTGAAAAGTCTCTGTCATGTCTTTCATTAGGCTTTTACTTTGTGAAAGAATTGGAAGAAGATACAAAAATAAAGAGCAAGCTTAATGTGTCTGTGGGGTGATTAGATACAATCTAATCGTCTATAGGAATAACACTCAACTGACCCTTAATCATGAAAATTTAAAATATTTTACTAGTTTACGACTGTGTTTTGATGTGTACTAATTAAGGAGTGTTGCTGCAACTACTTATTATTAATGATACCACGTTTTGATAAAATATGTAACCATGGCAGGTGGGTCAAAGATACAATTAGTGTTACAGTTGTGCTCCTTGTAACTCTTTTAGGAGGAGCTGTAGTAAATTTTTTGGATTTAAAAATAGTCTTGCACTGCTTCTTATAGTTGGGATTTGTCGATACCATAGGCATACATGCATTTCAGTTTCCTCACGACTCCCTATTTCTTGAATTTCAGATGCAATAATATTAACAAAATATTCTTTCTGTGTCAGACAATCCGTACTAGCAACAGTCTGTGCATGTGTATTTGTTGAAAGAGAGTCATCACTGTTCCAATCTTCCGCTATACTCCAGCCGATTCGTGTTCTCGTTGTTGTGAAGCATGGTGACTAGATCCGATCCACTACCAGATTGAACTGATCAGACATGGGGCTCATTAGATGTGACTTGATATGCAATTTTAGATATTGAACCAGCACAATGATGGTCACTTTGTAGGGAACACATGGATTAAAAGAAGTATCATCAACAATGAGGCATTCAGATTTGTGGGTACAAGTACGTGCAGCAGGCTCTTTATGTAAAAGAACTAAAACTAGAATTAATTGATCAGGACTCTGTTACATACAGCAGAATTCGGAGATACCTACATTAATTGAGTTTCTTTATGTAAATTCAGATATTTCATATTTTAGATGTAGGAATTGCAAGAGAAACACCCTGAGTTGGCAAATCCTTCCACTGATGTGTCACTATTTTAATCTGAGTGTAAAACTGCATCCCAACCTTGCCATAGAAGTTGAGTAACCAGCAAAAGATGCTTTTGATCCAGTGAAAGAGAAAAATGGTAGCGAAACTTGAGTTGGCACGTTAATTCCTGCCCGGGCTTAATCTTAGTGTGAAACTTCCTTGCGGCTATAACAGATGTTGTAAATATTGATGCTCTATTACCGTACTTGTTTCTGTTGACAATATTGATAGCTTCATCTAGACTTTCAGCATGCATGCAGACTTGAACTGGGCCGAAAATTTCCTTCATGTAACATTCCATGTCATCCGTAACATCACATAAAATGGTTGGGCCAACAAAATTGCCACTCTCGTATCAAGGGAACCACAAAATTTCTTCTATCGAGTAAAATCCTAGCACCGCTTTTAACCCCGCTCTATACCAAGCTGCAAATGCTATCCTTTGACTGCTTACTAATCACTGGACCAAGGTTAGTTCCACGTTCAATGCCTACATTTACTTTAAGTGATTTGGCTCGCTTTATTAATTTATCCTCCCATTGTTTTGAGCCACCAACAAAAACAGCTATACTAAGTGACATGCACCTTTGACCTGCAACACCAGAACCAGCAGCGACCAATGAATTTATTGTTACCTCTACACTTGCATCAGGCATGATGATTGCATGGCATTTTGCACCCATGTTTGACTGAACTCGTTTACCCTTAGCCAATGCTCTTGAATATATGTGCATGCCAACTGGATTTGGACCAACAAATGATATAGCTCTGATGCCCTCATGATCACATATATTATTAACGGCGTCGTGGGTACCCTAAACAATGTTTAGTACACCATCTGGCAGACTGGCCTCCAAAGCTAATTTAGCAAGTAACATGGAAGCGTCTGGGTACTTCTCTAACTTAAATATATGACTTTTGTCATGCTAAACTGACTTAAATTAGTATAAAGCTTGTGGTAAATTTTTCTCAATCAAATGACAACCATTTGTTGGGATCGGTGGTTTCCTAAGGCCGCAAGAACTATGGTTCTTCAAGGTGCAGAAATTCTGTTCTTCAAGGATCAATGGAAGCGGGTAATGCAAGGACATGCAGGGGCTAACTTGGTATAATTTTTTATTTTCAAGCTTGTTTGTCTTATCTTATTTTTTTCTTCCTTTTTTTCCAAAATAAAAATGCAACGTGCAATTGAAGGCGATTGATGTAGGTTCCCGTTGTTGCTTCAAATTGAATTGGGAAGGAAATAATTATAATTGAACATGGTGATAATGCGATAACCTTCCTGTCTTTGCCCGTGCCCTATGAGGTAATTCCAGGCATTTCTTCCTTGGTTGGCCTTCTTTTTCTCTTTTTGTTCAAGGTACTTAGACTAATTTTATTAGTATTGCATTTGTTATTTATAACTAAGAATCATTTTTATGTTAAGGACTAATTTTATTATTATTTCTTCATGTAGCTCATTATTGTTTTAAACCCTCAAAGGATGAAAATAAAAGTAAAAGTGGACTAGCTCATTATTGTTTATTCCTTAGTTGCATTATTTTTGTGTTGCATGTACCTATGCTGCTGCTACAGAGCAGCTACTATGCGAACCAGTTTTTTTTGGATAAATTATAAGGACAACATATTAAATTGGAGTAACTATTCAGTTTCCTTTAGTTGCTTTAATGGTAGTAATGAAATAAATGATAATCAGTACTTCATGAAAATGCATATTCGTTGCATTGGAATTTGTGATTGACACTTAGGGTGCGTTCTTAGCGAACGTGAGCGTGGCATTTGAGCGTGACATTTGAGCGTGCCATTTGAGCGTGGTACTGTAGCGAAGGGGAATTGTGTTTTTAGCGACGAACGGGGTATTTGAGCATGGTATTTAATTGTTAAATTAATGGTTTTGATTTAATTAAATTCTAATTGCATCAAACTATAACGACAACATATTTCATAACACGATCACGTTTTTCATAAAACATAAAGAACACAACGGTACTGGAATTAAAACAAATACATGAAAATCTACAATAAACGACGATGAGGTAATAAGTTCAACTCCGATGAAACAAAGGCACATAAGCCCTCATCGCTAAGCTCCTGAGCAATATCAACATTCCGCTCATCATTGCGAAAAATCGTCAGAATCTTCCAAAGATCCACACGCGTCCCCGATCTCCGAACAAGCTCCAAACAATGAGCAACAAGCTGTCTCGTATGGTCACCCACGAGCTGACACACTCTGCCTTTCTGCGCCTAGAGGGCTGACCAGACGGTGGATCGCCCGAAGCCATCCAACCAGTATAGAAACTCGCGTCCCCGGGGGAGAAAGAACTAGCTGCTGCAGGTGCTGGTGGAGGTGCTGGTGCAGTAGGAGGCGCAACCTGAGGAATCGGATACGCACAAGTATCTTTCCGCAAACAACCCTCGAACATAATGTCCTGCTCTCGAAACTTCATCGGCGAGTGCTTCCTAAATTTTCTGAATCGTCTGCCACCGCCGGTACTCCAAAATTCATCAGGACCGTCTAGATAATCGAACTCCTCATTCCATACACCCCCAGGTGTTCTAAGCAGCATGTCCCAATCACGAAAAGCTCGCTTCATGTTGTCCCATTTGTTTTTAATCTGGTTTTCTGTGAACTCCAGATTAAAACGGTTGTTCACTGTTGTTGCGACTGTTGCGTAGAACCCACTGACGCTTGTATCGCGCTCCGCTATGAACTCAACGCAAACATCTATGAAAGAGGACTCCCGGTCGTCCGTCCAATTCGCAAAAGGCTGCGAGGTAGCAGTGGTGGAAGAGGAAGCCATCTGCGTACAAAAAAAAAAAAAAATTCAAAAGAAATCGAAAAAAAATATATATGGTAGAGAATTGAAAAATAAACTCAACTATAATTTTTTTTACCGTTTTTGCAGTTCGAAATTGCTCAAAAAATTCGAAATAAGGGGTAAAAGGGGAGAGGTTTCGGGTTGGAATGAGGAGGAAGGGGGGGTTTCGTTCTTATAGCCAGCGAAACGGTACGTTGGAAAATTAACCCTTGGCGTCGGACGCGTCGGACGCCAGCGGTTACTTTTCCAACGTTCGAGAATCGTGGAATCTGGAAGGGGTAAAATGTGCTCGCGTTGGACGCAAAAAAAAAAAAAAAAAAAAATGAGCGTGCCAAATTTTGGCTGCGAACGCACCCTTACTGATAGAAGAACATGCCAATTCAGAGAAACTTGATCTGTACTTAGCAGATATAGCAAAGCCAAATACTGGTAGAAGAACATGCCAATTCCTTACACGATATTTAACTACTTGAAATGTGCATCCACAAGGCTGCAATGTTGCACTATGTTTAAATGTTTACTGCTCGTTTTATGCAACACCTTTTCTCTGAACAACTTACCGTTCTTTAAGTAATACATCTATTTGACCTATTTCTACTATGTAATAATTAGTATGTCAACATTTTATGCATCATAAATTAATAGAAAGTTCTTTGTGCAAGCGCACTTTATTCCTCTTTTTGGTTCATGTAAAGTTCATTTCCTTATTTATTTGGGTGTGTTTATATGTTCTTTTTAGGTCCTAAAGGCTGCTGGTCGCTTACACGTGAAGGAACACATGGTGATAGATGCCTCTGGCAATGCCGTTAAATTGGCTGCTCCAGTAGAATGTAAAGGTATTGTGGGAAGTGATGACATCACTTCTTTATGAGAACGTTGCCTCTACTTTATTAAATTGGCATAGGACTGTAAATTTCCATCATCAATGGATGAGAGAAAATCATCCTTATAATTTATTAACACATATAGAACCTTCATGTCAAACAAACTTCTGTAGAGAAATGTGTTGATGCATTAACGGTTAACTTGTCATATACCCAAGGTTACAAACCTGCAAATTTAGTCAAATCTTGTCTCTAGGATTTTCACACTGTATTTTGTATCCGATGAGGTCTCAACTGAGTTGAGTTTACATCCTGGAACATATTTCATCCTGAACTGTTTTTTGAAAGGAAAAGTTCGATCTACATCTGCAGCTAACCTCATTGCACGTCTTACTTTCATTTGCCTTATTCCACAAGCATTACACAGCTGCAACAAATGACATTTGGAAATTAGTGACGTGTTATTCTTTCTAAAACTTTTTTTTAACATTATCTTTTTTAGAAACTATTTTCTACGTTTTTTCTTCATATAATTCTTTATATTTTATATTTTAAATTTAAGAGTGGCTAAATGTATTAATTCGCAATGGGTTATGGAAAATGATAAATGACCATATGTTAAGGTCAGTAAAATTATCCAAATACACATTGGGCCTATTTTTTTGAAAATGAAGATGTATTCTATAGAAAGAAATTGGACAGGACATAAGAATGTATCAGCATATTTCAAAGCAATATATATGATTGATGAAGGCTGTTTATTAACTTATTTCAGAAATGAAAATATCAAATACCGTTGGGCCTAAAGGTCCACCTCTCCATAAGGGTGTTTTAGTAGTATTGCAATTTGGGGCAGACTCTGGTTATCTCATTTGACAAGTCATTATTGCTGGCTTGATTTTGCAGGTCTTGATCTTCCATGTACTTATTTTTTCTATGCTTTTCTACAGTGATTTTATCTACTTCTGGCTTGATCATTCGACAAACAGAGTACTTGCATTAAAAACTAAAATAACTTCCATGATTACTTCAAATTGTTTGCAATATCAGAAACTGATCATGAGTGGAAAATAATTAATTGAACCACAACAACCAGGTAATTAACTCACTACATATACAACAATGCAAGATTAGATATAAGATGAATATATTTTTCTTTGCTTTGAGATATACATTTCAACAAACATCTTACAGATACCAATAAATTTTCAATGAGAACAGAAATATGCACTCTTAGCTGACTTCCTCTATTTCTGTTGTTAAATTAGTGCATTTCTAGTTCAACACACAAACACAGCTCGTTTGCACACATATAGCAAAGAACTTTAGCTACTTTTCTCCAAATATGATCTGGAAAACGAAGAATCTTCGACAATAAGAAAGAATTTTCAACAATAAGAAATTTAGCTACTTTTATTTACTGATCTTTTATTTGATTACTTATTTTACCTAAAAAAGTAACCATCCTAATTCATCTGTATTATAATTTATATATACAACTATTCGATCTGACCTAATATAATCATAATAATAAATTTATAAACTAACTATATAAATATTTAACTAAACTAATTGAGCTTTATATAATTTAACTAAAGGTATATAAAAATTAATAAATAATAATAGTAGTAATAATATAACAATAGTAATATAATAATAAATTTATAGACTAAGGTATATAAAATTTAACTAAGTTAATTGAGTTTTATAAAATTTAACCAAAAGTATATAAAAATTAATAAATAATAATATTATATAATATAATAGAAATTATAGTAACATAATAACAATAATAATACATTTATAAATATTTAACTAAGTTAATCGAAATTTACAAAATTTAACTAAAAGTATATAAAATAAATATACAATAATATTATAATATAATATGATACAATAATATAACATAATAATGCTAATACTAATACAATAATAATAAATTTATAAACTAATATTATAAATATTTAACTAATAATAATATAATAATATTACTATGAATATTGCATGTTCTCTATTTTGAAATCTTTGATAAATTGTTATAAAAGTTAACTAAGTTTAATAAAAATTATCTAATTTTCTATAAAATTAACTAAGTTAACTAAGTTTTATAAAATTTAATAAAGTTTATAAAGTTGACTAAATTTATAATAGTAATATGACAGTAATAATAAAGTAACCAAATTTAAAATAAGTAACTAAGTTAATTAAGTTTTCAAATAATTAAATAAACAACTATCGAGTATTTTCTTTGTTTCTACAGCTTTTGGCAGAACATCAAATTGCTTTTACAACATACTCATATTAGCTGTCACTTTTGAGTATTTTCTTTGTTTGCCGCAATTACTTTTCTTTATATTTTGCTATTCATGATAGTTTATGTTTACATTTTTATGACTAATAGACGTATGTTCTTTTTGATAGGCGTTGTATGATGCTCTATGTTTACGCTATGGTGAAAGGCATGAAAACATATGTTATAGCACTCATTCTTCTAAAAATGTATATTGCATCAATGTTCATACATCTTTATTTTTACTATGTATCGTTGTGGTTAGCTATGGTTGTATGTATTGTTCCTTTTAGTATGTATTATCTTGGTTAGCAACGGTTGTAAGAATTGTTGCTTTTGTTCACAAATATTTATATGTTTTGAACTTTGTATGATATACTTTTGATCACAAATATTTATATGTTTACTATTGTGCATGAAATACTTTTAATAAGGGCTATACATGCTACAGTATTGTGCTAGTGCAATAAAATTATTCTACAATGATTAAACAGCTTTCATGGCAAGTAAATAGTGCTATAAAATACTAAATTAGACTTTCTATAGTGTTTATAGTTGCTATAAAAACCAGCGATGAAATTTCTACAGCATTTGTAATTGTTATAATAATCAAGCAATGCTTATCTATAGCATTTATAGTTGCTATAAATAGCAATTAAATCACGTCATAAATACTAGTAGCACAAACCACAACTTTGCGTAAAAGTTTTACAACGAGCAACAAACACTATAGATAGGAATTTGTATGTTACAAATCGTCCATTTAATAGCAATTCTGAAACGCTATGAGTAACATCATTTATAGTATGTTTTCTATAGCGATTATTGTGTTGCTATTGTAGACCCTTGACATATTACAACATGTTGATTATTTACACAAAAAATGGTCCAAACACCTAAGGTACTAAACTGTACTTCATCAATTTGGTAAGAAATAAATGGAACCGTGCTTAATCAGCAATTAAAAATGAAAAATACAAGAAAGGTAAAGTAGAGACGAGATTTAGAGGGGTTCAGCCATTAATTAGGCCTACATCCACTATGAAGGTGATTTCCATTCTTATAATGAGGATTACAAAATACATCAATTCTATCTTTTCACACATCCCTATATTCACACAGTACACTCTCGTTTATATATGTTTCAGATATTGGAATTGTACAAGAGAATGGTAAAATTTGTGGATAAGAAGGATGGATGAATGATCGAGAAAGAGGATGCTTCCGTTTTCTTGATTACTGGATTGTACTTGACGCCATGGCCGAATCAGTAGTTGAAGATAGAATTTAGCAGCACTTCGTGGTTTCAAAGATTGGATCCCCCTTATGTTGGTAGTCATGGTGTATTTATAAGTGAGCTCCCTCTAGGAAATGATCTAAAATCCGTTTATGCAGGCTACGGATCACTCATTCTATTAATTACAATCATGCCATCGGCTAGTTGTAGCCAGTTGTCCATATCTCTATTTGGTTGTCATGCGTAAGTGACTTAGTGGAGCGATCGCCTTAAGTGGTTAAGCAGATCCATAGGTGCGAGCGTTCCTGTGAGTATGAATGCTTTAAGAGATTTTATAAGAGCAGAACGTGAGACTGGAATCAATTCTTCTTTGTTCCTTGTGCAACCGACCTTCTTGGTTCCAGGGCGCTCGTCCTTTTGCTGCCTTTGTATGGCGCTGTTTTTTCCCTAGGGCTGCGCCACAAGGTCGCTCCCGCCCACGTTGAATGAGCGATTTGTTTTGCTTCTGTGTTTGAGCGGCTTTGCCCCAATATGAACGATCGACCTTGGCTTCCGCACCTGAGTCACGATTCATGTCCAACATTGATTAGAGATATGGTCACATAAGATGTTGCAAGCACTTGCATTGCAGCTTCATTTCAGGCTTGGTCTTTTGACAGGAAAACAGTGAGTGACTTTACAGGATATGCGATCTCTATCCTTTTTTGGCCGCATTTCTCATTTCATATTGCGCCATCATCTTTGGTCGTACTAGTAGACTTGACTTGCCTTCGGTTTGACATTTGGATCTGGCTTTGTGCGGTTGCATCCTGTCTGTTGTGAGTCGTTTAAGCGACTTAGATAACATTATGCACGGCCGACCCTGATGGCGCCCGTTCCGCATCCTTTGCTCAATGTGCATATGAAATTTTTAAGGGAATAACATTGATATACAACATTTATAAAAACGCCATCGTAGCCTTTCATAGCTTGTTTTAAACGCTATAAAAAGGGTTTTATCTTGTAGTGAGTAATAGTGCACTACCCAAGATGTAACATCCCGAATTTTCTGAGAATATTAAAATTAACAAATTCAAGAACACTTAATTTTTAGAAGAAGAATTAAGTGAAATGGGTTGCGCTATTACGTTCTTCTCAAAATTTTGGTCAAGATAGACATTTGGTTTGCATAAAATGGATACCTTATGAAGAAGTTATTAAGCCTTGAAGTTTGTATGCATATGAGATATATATATATATATATATATATATATATATTAAATAAATAAATATGCAAAAAAGTTCAAAACAGCGAATCGGGAGGGGGATTAACCGAACCGGTCCATTTTTGAGGTCGACCCGAGCCTTGCTGGGTCGACTAGGGGTTGATTCAGGGTGTTTGGCTGTCAACCCGTGGGCCGATTCGCTCTAAGGTAGATGTGGCATCTGATTAGTTCTGATGGACTCCTTGCTGAGTCATTAGGGATGATGTGGCTATTCTATCTTGTCTGAATGACTTTGATTTGCTTTAGGTTAATCTGACGGTTCTTATTAAATAAAACTTCTATATAAGCAACCTAATACCTCAACCCTAAATCATATTAAAAATCAAACCAAGAGCCGTCATGCTGCCGTTGGACAACCTCGATCAGCCGCCGTTCAACTTGAAGCAAATTAAAAGAGAGAAACAAAATCAAATCAAAATTAAACTAAAACAACGATTGTTTACATTAAAGGCTAGCATTTCAACTTCAGAATACAGATTCCAGAAATCAAGATTGTCTTTTGTAAGTGTAGTTATCTTTCAGATGTGAATAAATTAAAGACATGATTTGTAATGAATTGTAAAATAGAATTGTATCAAGTTGTATGTAATGTTGATTCATGTTTATTCATGTCTATTCTATCATATATGCCTATGAACTATTGTGGTCTATCGAACCTATCATGTTATGTGGAAATTGGTGAGTAAACCTATGATGTTGTATAGGAATTTGGAAATGGAATTATCATATGTAAGTTTGGTGATATTATGATACATACAAGATTTAGGCTAAGTCATGTCGTTTATGCCTAATTGTTTAGAGCCATTATGCATACATGTTTAGATCTACGACCTTATATGTTTAGATCTACAACTTTATATGTTAAATCCATATGCCTTTATGATAGATCTAATTTGCAAGTTCACCACTACATGCCAAGTTTAACTTGTATAGTTTTATGTAAATTCATATGCTTGTGGTTCATGTTGCATAGATCAAATTTGCAAGTTCATAGTTAAAAGTATATTGTTCTATGCCAAATCCATGTGACATATGTGTAGTTAGATCCGTACTTTTGTATGATGTTGGAATGTTGCAAAGTTCCTCTTTTCCCCTTTTTGTTTTATAAGTTAGGCTAAAATATCGAGCCTAACATTCTATGTAATTTTGCGAACATACAACGGGGGTAACGTTGGGGAAAACATGAAATTACATGTAATTGGCATGTTTGACACATAAGCATGATAAGTGGCATGAAAATGGTATAATCTATATACCTAAAATTTTGAACGTGATTTAGAAGGAAAGTGGGCCATGACAATAATTGATTTATAATTTACATGTAAATATGTAGGATAAACATGAAAAATTACATGGCATATATTGGTTCATGAAAAAGTATATTTAGTATACCATTAATTGTGAGCATAATTAAAAGGATAATTATGGCATAATTAAATTGGGAATAATTTACATATGGAATTTGTCATAAATAAGAAATATGTAAATTTATAAAAGACGAATATGCCTAATCCGAGGTTAGACTGAGTTGTGGTGTAAAACTGTCCAGAATCGATCGGCACATCCAGTGATCACAACAATACCTATCTAATGTGGGTGGTTAGTGCATTGAGCCCCAAAAGGACCCGAGGTTAGACTGAGTTGTGGTGTAAAACTGCCCGGAACCGACCGGCACATCCAGTGACCACAAGAATACCTGTCTAATGTGAGTGGTTAGTGCTTTAATAAAGCTAAGTTAAGATTGGTAGGGTTAAGCCATTTAAGGAAACATTTAACCAATTCAACATATTAACAAAGCTGATGGGTGAGGTTAAGTAAATTTAGAACACTTAACCGTCATAACATGTTAATTAGACAAGTGGGTGAGGTTAAGTAAATTTAGAACACTTAACCGTTATAACATGTTAATTTGACAAGTGGGTGAGGTTAAGTAAATTTAGAACACTTAACCGTTATAACATGTTAATTAGACAAGTGGGTGAGGTTAAGTAAATTTAGAACACTTAACCTTTATAACATGTTAATTAGACAAGTGGATGAGGTTAAGTAAATTTAGAAACACTTAACCAATATAACTTGATTTATTGAAAGGTTATGTTAAAATAAGAGGGCAACACTTAACCAATATAACTTGATTTGTAGTAGGGTTAAGTTAACACAAGAAGGCAACACTGAACCAAAGTAACATGACACGTAGGTGGGTTAAGTTAACTTGAATTGATTGATGACACTTAACCAATACAACAAGATGAATACGTGGGGTTAAGTTAACAAGAAACACTTGACCAATATAACTTGATGAACGAATGGGGTTAAGTTAATAGGAAACACTTAACCGATCCAACATGATAAGTAAGGAGGGTCAAGTTAATAAGAAATGCTTAACCAAGATGACATGATGAATGAGTGGGTTAAGTTAACATGAGCGGACAACACTTAACTGATATGGCATAATGTGCGGGAGGGCTTAGTACATATCGGGTTGGTGGGTAATATTAGTAAATATAGGCCCATAAAACTTAACCATTAAATAAACATGTTTGAATCAGTGGAAGGGTTAAGTACATATCGGGTTAGTGAGTAATATTAGTAAATTTAGGCCCACAAAACTTAACTATTAAATAAACATGCTTGAATCGATGGGAGGGTTATCGTGTAGGTGGGTAATATTAGTATATATTGGCCCACAAAACTTAACCGTTTATTAAAAATGCTTGAATCGATAGGAGGGTTAAGTACATATCGGGTTGGTGGGTAATATTAGTAAATATAGGCCTACAAACTTAACCAATAGGAAACCCTTGTAAAGAGGACCAATTTCAGCAGTAACCCACATGGATGTATCGTGGTACCCTGAACTAGGCAGGGTGGGGCACGATTACTAGGCTATTTATAAGCGGTCAATGCAGCGGCAGGGGGGTACGTCAGTGTAGGTTCCGACGATTCACGGACGTGTACGTACTCCGGAGTGGGAAAAAGCAGGCACTGGGTACCAGTAGTTATACATTGTGCATCTTGAATCGTGTCGGGTCGCTATCATAAGGATTGATACACCTTATGGTGGGACCTGCACAGGGTATCTACACACAAGAGAGGGCCGATTGACACAGACACATGGAACATGAATACAAGTAGGGAGCCGATCGATAGGGTAGTAAGGGTACATCTAACATGTTCATGGCAATTAGGCTGATTGAGGTGGAATCCTCACGATAGATGTACACCTAAAGGCTACCACAATTACGGGGGTTGGGATCACGATTATCATTTTATACAGATTACTAGTTGGGACACCAGTTAGGTGGTGCAGAGATAAATATAGAAATCAAATTAATAGAGTAGTAGCGAAGCAGAGAAAAAGTAGAAGCGCATTCAGTTCACCTTGCACTTATCTTGTCTTTAGTTACCTTGATTTTATGGTATTGTCCTGTTTTTGGTTTATTCATGCCATGATCCTTTATCTTGTTTGCATGCTGAAAGATCACTGGACTTACCAGACTTATGTCTGACCTAGTTTGTTTTTCGCCTCTTTTCTTCCATTCTCCCCCTCCCCCCCCCCCCCCACGTAGTCAGGGAGGGAATAACTCATCCTAACTTGGACCTCTTCTCTTTCCAAGCTTGAAGATTAGTTGGTGTATCGCTTTGGACTCTCTCTCTCTTCCACTGCCATGGTTGGTTCATGCTTTATCGGGGAATATCATTGTTTTTATGCTTTTTTTATTCTTGGAAGTTTTTAAATCAAGACAGAAGTTCTATGTATTATATTTAAGTATGATTGAGGAAATTGTTGTAAAAGCTTGGCTGAATTAAGTTGTTTATAAAATGACTTTATTTTCCGCTGCTTTATTTGTCTATCTTGTGATTTATCTGCATCTTTTACCTATAATGCTCCACCGAAGGTAAGGCATTCCCTCTGTGAGTGACTTTAACGGAGGTGAGGTGTTTCGGCTCATTTATCTTTGATTTGTAAGGATTTGAGATACTTATGTTTTTGGTTTCATGGGCTATGGGTTGATTCTATGCATGATTTAGTTAGCTAGTAATTGTGAAAGGAGGGTAGTTAGACTTTCGACTTGCCTCGAGAATACACTCGAAATTTCGTGCGATCCTGAGGGATCAGTTTGTCTTAGCTACCTAGAATCACTTTATGTATTTATCGACGATTTTCGATCCGTTAGAGTAGTCCATGAGTACACAGATGTTTTTTGATTAAGGTTAGGAGTTTTCCCCCTAAAAACTCGAGATAGACTTCCGCATATATCCAGTTGACAATACAAAGCCAGTTATGCGATCAACATTAGTTTTGGAGCAAGTTTGGTGAGGATAGCCAGAGTCGGTTAAGTGCTCAATTGTTTGGTTGTTTTGCTAGTATCACCTCACATAGATCGTCCAAATTCGGAGGAGGTATTCCTTAGGTGCTTGTCTGATATTGGTTTAGGCCTTTGGGGCTTGTACTTGAGGGATGTCGAGTTCGACTAGGATGGTTTGCGTGAGATAAATAGTTGTGGCAGGCGCCCTAAGCAGAAAAAAAACTAACCTTAAGAGAGGTAAAAAGTACATAGCAACCTTTAGCTTTAGACCCTTAGATTTGTGACATAAGGGATAAGCTAAGTAGAAGAGAGACCTTTAATCGTCTTAGTATATACACTTGGTATCAGAGCTAAAGGTTACCAGATCGGATAAAATTTTTGAAACTATTTTTCAAAAAGAAGTCATAAAGAAGCATTTTCAAGAAAAAGTGTTAATTTAAAAAGGCATAATCCCCAAAGCCATATGCACTATCTTTCTATCCTTCGTTTTTGAATCTTTTCTTTTTGTTTCAGCATGTCTGGGGATCTTAACCTTCCAGAGGGTGTACCGATACCTAGCTGGTTCATGAGATACCTAGAAGCTAGGGCTAATGACGCGGGCCCAGCAGACATTCCTCCTCCCCCAGCTGCTCCTCCTCCTCCTCCAAGAGGAAATGCTTTCTCAAAGATCTGTAGAGACTTTATGTCCATGGGTGGAAAAGACTTTAAGGGGAGCGAATCATTCGTGGAAGCCAGAAACTGGCTCAAGGAGACTGAGGACTTATTCGTTATCTTTGAAGTAGATGAGAGGCAGAAACAACAGTTGGTGGTGTGGTTGCTCAAAGATGAGGCCTCCATCTGGTGGGAAGTCACTAATGCTGAAAAACCGATAGAGAGTTGGGAGGACTTCAGGGCGAGATTTGAAATGAAGTTCCTCTCACAAGCTGAGCAGAGTCTGCAAATGGAGAAGTTCCTATCACTTAAACAGGGCAGCTTGTCGGTCAAAGAATACGTCAATAAATTCAACCAGCTTGCTCGATTTGGACTGGAGTTAGTAAACACTCCATACAAGAAGGCTCTCCGCTTTGCCAAAGGACTGAATGAGCCACTGGAAGGTTTGGCAATGTCCAATATACCTATGGGAGCGACTTACGAGAGACTAGTGGACATGGATCTGTTGCAAGAGGAGAACAAAGATGGCAAGAAGGAGGTGAAGAAGGAAGAGCCTCAAAACAAGAAAGGAGATGGATCTCAGAACAAGAAGACGGACCCCAAGAAAAGCGGGAAGGATAATAAACCCCATAAGAAGATGAAGTGCAATTTCTGTGGGATACCTGGATACTTGGCTGGGGACTGTAGAAAGAAAAAGAGGAAATTGGGTGCTTGTTTCCAGTGCGGGGATACTGGACACTTGTCTAAGGACTGCCCAAAAAGGCAAGGGCAGGGACAGAGGACTGGATCATCTTCTGGAGGGCAGGTTCATGCTCTCGTTGCACCTCTGCAGGAACGAGGTAGACGTATTTCTGTTGAGAGTTTAGTTTATCTGTTTGATAATCCTGTTTGTACTCTCTTTGATTCTGGCACATCGCACTCTTTTATATCTACTGCTTTAGTTGAATCTCTGCACCTAGACACCCATATAGTAGAGGATCCCTTGGTTGTTTCAAATCCATTTGGGGGTTCAGTTTATTTGTCAATGATTTGTTTGGATTTGGAAATCTCCATTTTAAGCATTGTGTTTAAATGTAATGCTTATGTTTTGGGCTTCACGGGCTATGGGATGATTCTAGGCATGGACTGGCTATCCAATAATGGTGCCGTCCTCGATTGTGAAAAGAGAGTGGTTAGACTCATGACTCGCCTCGGTAACACTCTCGAAATCTCTTGTAATCCCATGAATTCTGTTATGCTAAGTTATCTACAATCTCTTGATGTGTCTGTTGAGAATTTGTAGTCTGTTAGAGTGGTCTGTAAATACTCGGATGTGTTTGAAGAGGTAAAGAGCTTACCTCCGAAGTGGGAGATAGACTTCTGCATACCTTATTGACAATGCAAAACCCGTTGCTTTACCCGTTAGACACATGGATCCAAGGGAGAGAAAAGAACCCAGCAAGCAAGTTAAAGAGCTGCTTGAAAAGGGGTTCATAAGACGGAGTATTTCTGAATGGGGTGCTCCAGTAGTGTTCGCGACCAAAGCCGATGGTTCACTCCGCCTATGCGTGGATTATAGGGAGCTGAACAAGCTGACCAAGAAGAATAGGCACCCACTCCCAAGAATTGACGATCTATTTGATCAGCTCGTAGGTGCATCTGTTTTCTCCCAACTAGATCTAGCTACCGGGTTTCATCAGCTAAGAGTGGCTGAGGATAGCATTGACAAGACCACATTTAGGACCCCGGATGGTTTCTTCGAGTCGATTGTCATGCCTTTCGGCTTGACAAACGCACCTGCCTATTTCGTGGACTTGATGAGCAGGGTGTTCCGGGAATTCCTCAATAAGTTTGTGGTGGTCTTCGTGGATGATATTTTGATCTTCTCGAAGAGTGAGGAAGAGCATGCTCAGCACTTAAGGGAAGTCATGGATACTCTCCATGCACATCAGTTGAAAGCCAAATTCTCCAAATGCCATTTCTGGAGAGAAGAAGTTAGATTCCTTGGACATGTGGTGTCCAAAGAAGGGTTAGCCATGGACCCCGCAAAAGTGGTTGCTGTGCAAGATTGGAAGATTCCACGAAACGCAATTGAAGTCCGAAGCTTTCTCGGGCTAGCAGCCTTTTACCGGAAGTTCATCAAAGACTTTGCAAAAATCTCAGCTCCACTTACAAGGTTGACGAAGAAGAACCTAGTTTTCGCTTGGGATTTGGATTGCGATATTGCTTTCCAACGCTTGAAAAGGCTCTAACAACAGCCCCAGTTCTGACATTGCCTGATGGGAGAAAGATGTTTACCGTATACATGGATCCATGCTGTACAGGATTAGGCGCTGGCTTGATGCAAGAAGGGAAGGTAGTAGCTTATGGCGGAAGGCAGTTGAAAGTACATGAGAGAAACTACCCAACCCACGACCTAGAGTTGGCGGTCATCATCTTCGCTCTTAAGGCTTGGCGCCATTATCTCCTAGGTGAGAAGTTTGAATTGTTTACTGACCATAAATCGTTGAAGTATCTTTTCTCATAGAAAGATCTCAACTTGAGGCAGAAAAGATGGATGGAGTTTCTTGCCTCATATGATTTTGAGATTTCCTATACTCTTGGCAAGGGCAATGTGGTAGCAGACGCTCTGAGTAGAAAGAAGCTGACCTTAAGCCCTCTCTTTGTAGAAAGGCAAAGCTTGGAGTACATAGCCAACTTTGACTTTAGACCCTCCTCTGAATTTGGACCTGGCTTGTTAGCAACACTGGAAGTGCGGCCTACACTTTTTGACTCAATAGGAACCGCATAACGTGAAGACCCTCAGCTAGTAGATGTGATAGATAAGCTGTTTAGGGGTGAGACTTCGAGTCACCTCAATAGATACTCCATCGATGATAAGGGATGGTTGAGACGGGATGGAAGGCTATGCGTCCCACAAGTAAGAGATTTAGTGAAAACGGTTATAGAAGAAGCACACCATTCAAAGATGACCATACACCCAGGCAGAGAAAAAATGTATAAAGACATCAAAAGAGTTTTCTTTTGGAATGGCATGAAGAGGGACGTAGCTGAATTCGTTTCTAAGTGCATGATATGCCACCAGGTCAAGGCGGAGCAGAAGAAGCCTGGTGGTTTACTTCATCCTCTAGAGGTCCCACAGTGGAAATGGGATGACATTTCGATGGACTTTATTGATGGGCTGCCTAGGTCAAGAAGGGGCAATACCAGTATTTGGGTAATAGTGGACCGGCCCACAAAAACGCTCACTTTATACCTGTCAAAAGTAGAAGGACTGCCTCATCTCTATCATCTCTACATCTTAAAGAGATAGTTCGACTACATGGGATACCTTCCAGCATAGTAAACGATCGAGACCCTATCTTTACAAGCGAGTTCTGGAAGAGTTTGCAAGAGGTTGTAGGCACACAACTATGTTTAAGCCTGGCCTAGCACCCTAAACCGATGGACAGACGGAAAGGGTGAACAGAGTCGTAGAAGACCTCTTGAGATTGTGTGTTCTTGACTTTGGAGGGACATGGGAAGATCATCTTCCTCTGGTGAAGTTCGCCTACAACAATAGCTACCAAGCTACAATAGGCATGACACCCTTCAAAGCCTTATACGGGAGACCGTGTCGATCACCAACCTGTTGGTGGGAATCCACAGATAAGCTTATACTTGGGCCAGACATGATTAGGAAAACCTCAGAAAAGGTGGACCTAATAAGAAGACGAATGAAGACTTCTCAAGATAGACAGAATTCCTATGCAGATAAAAGAAGGACCGACCTTGAGTTTGAGGTTGGAGACAGAGTGTTCCTTAAAGTATCTCCTTTGAGGAATGTTGTTCGCTTTGGATCCAAAAGGAAATTGGCACCTAGATTCATAGGACCATTTCCTATCATTGAAAGAATTGGGACGATGGCCTATAAATTAGAGCTACCTGAAAAGTTGGCTGGAGTTCACAATGTCTTTCATATTTCTCACATATGGAAGTGCTTACATGAGTCTGCGGAAGTGGTGGAACCAAAGATATTAGAAGAGGTAAAAGTGGAACGAGAAGCAACAGTGAGAAGAATCCCAACTCGTATCTTGGGAACGGAAGTCAAAAAGCTACAAAACCATGAAGTCAAGCTTGTTAAAGTACAATGGAGTGACAATGAAGAAGACGTGACTTGGGAGACCGAAAGCAAGATAAGCACAGCCTACCCTTATCTTTTTGAGGGTACATCTTTGATCTCTCCTTTATCATAAGTTTATTCATGCTTAGTTATCTTTTCGGTCCTATTTCTTGATCCTTAGTAGAAATCAATGGATGTAAACATGTATTTGAAACATGTTATGGTTGATGGTTGCAAAGTGGTTGCAAGTGATTGCTCTGGATGTATATGCACATACACATTAGGTTCTAGATCGGCTCAATCACTTTCACATTGCATTTGCATATGAACGCATGAAATTGTATGTGGATTGAAACTTGATGTGTTATCATATGGACGTTGCATTTGTATGAATGATTGTGCACTCATGTAAAATTATGAATAGGAAAAATTGCATACATAATGGACTCATGGCACTCTCATGATTGGTATTAGGGAGGTCAACTGGATCAGTAGACCGCCTGATTTTGCACTAGATAAGACACATATACACACACACTCTGCATATGTTCATATGGCAATAGAAGTCTTTTAAGGACAATGGATGTATGTGGATGATGGATGAGTAGATGGATGATTGGTTGTTAAGATGCATTCTTCTTAACTTGAAGATTTCGGGGACGAAATCCTTTAAGGAGGGGAGAATGTAACACCCCGAATTTTCGGAGAATATTAAAATTAACAAATTCAAGAACACTTAATTTTTAGAGGAAGAATTAAGTGAAATGGGTTGCGCTATTACGTTCATCTCAAAATTTTGGTCAAGATAGACATTTGGTTTGCATAAAACGGATACCTTATGAAGAAGTTATTAAGCCTTGAAGTTTGTATGCATATGAGAAGAATATATATATATATAGATATATATATATAAATTAAATAAATAAATATGCAAAAAAGTTCAAAACAACGAATTGGGAGGGGGAATAACCGAAACGACACATTTTTGAGGTCGACCCGAGCCTCGCTGGGTCGATCAAGGGTTGATTCAGGATGTTTGGCTGTCAACCCGTGGGCCGATTCGCTCTAAGGCAGATGTGGCATCTGATTGGTTCTGATGGACTCCTTGCTGAGTCATTAGGGCCGATGTGGCTATTCTATTTTGTTTGAATGGCTTTGATTCTCTAGGTTAATCTGACGGTTCCTATTAAATCAAACTTCTATATAAGCAACCTAATACCTCAACCCTAAATCATATTAAAAATCAAACCAAGAGCCGTCATGCTGCCGTTGGACAACCTCGAATAGCCTCCATTCAACTTGAAGCAAATTGTAACACCCCGTAATTTTATAACATTAAAATTCACAAATTAAAGTATACTTAATTTTTAGAAAAGAATTAGGTGAAATGGGTTGCGCAGAGAAATATATATATATATATTGATATATATATATATATAAATTAAATAAATAAATATGCGAAAAAGTTCAAAACAGCGAATTGGGAGGGGGAATAACCGAACCGGCCCATTTTTGAGGTCGACCCGAGCCCCGCTGGGTCGACTAGGGGTTAATCCAGGGTGTTTGGCTGTCAACCCGTGGGCCGATTCGCTCAAATGTAGATTTTGCATTTGATTGTTTCTCATGGCTCAGGGTTAATCTAATGGTCCTAAATAACTTCCTACACCTATAAATACATCCTAATGCTAACCCTAAACCTAATTAAAATAGAATAGTTACCGTCATACCATCGCCATGGAAATCAATGGAGCCGCCGCCAACTAAGAAAGAAGAAAAGAAAATTCAATTCTAATTCTCTCAACCCTAAAGCAAAGCAAAACTCTCTTTTCTTCTCTAAATTGTGAGTATGATGATCTTAACAAGATTATTATCATTTTAATTAGGTTGAGTTATGAATGGATTATGAGTAGATGATGTGAATTATCATATATGTTGTTGTAAACCTCTTTTGCTATCATGTATATTGGAAATCCAATGTTATGTGATGATGATATCTTATATGTTGTAAATCATGCTATGATGATGTTATGTATGTTGAAAGTTTCTATGCTAAGTTGTGATGAATCATACATGTTAAAAAGGCCATGATGTTACCATCTATGCTAGTTAGTTCATATTAATTAAATCATCATGTTTGGGTTATGTTGATCTATATGACAAGTCACATATGCAAGTTAGATTGATTAGAAAAGTTATGAACATATGCCAAAACATCTATTATGACATCTAGAATTATGCTATGACATATGTGATATCCTATGCTAGTTCACACCATCATTATGTTGCCTAAAAACCCCATATGCAAGTTTATGTATAGATTTGGGCTATGATCATATCATGTAAATTGAGACATTTAACAAGTTGACACCTTTTGATCCTTAACATGTGTAGTTTATGCAAGTTTCACCCCTATTATGATTAGATTTATTTTAATTGTCAATATGTTGTGATAATTTATCTTTGTGCTAGGTGTTAGACTATACAATTCTAGCCTATATTATGCGTTGAATAAGCGAACGTATAAACGTGGGCTAGGGGTAATATTATGGATTTAATATTAAAAAGTTGGGGTGCAATTGATATGATTTTGCATGCCATAAGTGGATGGCCATAATTGAGTCAATTATGGACATCATTAAAAGTTGACTTAATTAATAATTTGAATAGAGAATTATTAAAACTGGGGTAAAAGATTTTAAGTGTTAATCAATGCTTAGGACACGAGGTTGGACTCGTTTGTGACGTAAACCTGCCCGGACCCGCCCGGCAAATCCAGTGGTCACAAATGTCAGCCCAATGTGAGAGGTCCTAGGCCTAAACTAAAGCATAACGGTTGTAAAGACACGAGGTTAGACTCTTTTATGGTGTAAGACTGCCCGGACCCGCCCGATAAATCCAGCTGCCATAAATGCCAGTCTAATGTGAGAGGTCTTTATGAGGTTATGGCCTGAATGAATTAAGAAATACTAAACAGATAAACATGTAAGGTGGGACATGGGGGTTAAGTAGGTGCCTTGGGTGACATAAGGAATCTAGGGGGTGCCCTTAGTGGCATGTGAAATACGATTAGTAAGACTTAACCAAACACACATGTAAATGAACATGACTAAGAGGGTTAAGTGGGATATACTAGTGACAAGCTTAGGTGGGTAGCTTGTGGGGACCCATTTCGACCAGTATCCCAAACGTATCTTTGTGGGCTCGACCCAAGTCGAGGACGGGACACGCATGCTGGGTTCGACTGTAAGAGGCCAAAACGGGGAGCGGTGGCAACGCAAGTCCAACGGGTTTCGTATGCGTGTGTGGACCCGGGCTGGTAGGTAAGACGTTGCATCGTGTATGTATAAGCGGTGCATTCTCAAGTTGTATCGGGTTGCCACTTTAGGGGAGTGATACACCCCACTGTGGGGCCAGCACGGGTATCTACGAGTAGGGAGTCGATCGAAAGTGGGTAGTGGGGTACACCTAGTGGAGATAGGGGTAGACGACACCTATGTAGTCAGCTAGGGGTACGTAAGGCTATTTATAAAGTTTTTGTGTGAAGCAAGTGGGATCAAACAATAGGGTGACTGGTGTGGTACAGTGTAGTAATGTGCGGTGCAGTGTAGTAATCATTCGTTAGTAATTAGGTGTGCCTTTACCGTTATCTTAAACGCTATCTTTATCTTCCTAAGAGTTCATAGACATATACTTGTCTTCCAGCTTATGCCTTAGTCTAGTTATTTTGATAATAGTATTGTTAGAATTATCATACTCGCCAGACTTTATGTCTGACCCCCTCTATTTCTATCCTTTTTCCCCCTCCAGGTCAGCTCTAGTGGAGTTTGATTGAATTGCTTCATCTCTCTTTGGAAAGCTTGGACCGTTGAAGTAAAGTCCAGCTTGTTATCTTTTTAATGGCTATTTATGTAATGGGATTATGTATTTTGTTTTTATGAAGATGGATATTGTACTTGGTTATGATCTATGGTTTTATGATGTAACAAACATGTTTAATTTCCGCTGCAATAAAATGAAGTTTTAGATTTCCAAGTACTATTTATTATCTGTCTTGTTGTATTTTTTCTGTTCTATATTCACTTATAACCTACATGGAAGTTAATGCATTCCCTTTGTGAGTGACATTAATGGACGTGGGGTGTTACACGTGGTATCAGAGCTTAAGGTTACCAAAACAGATAAAAATACTTTAGAAAAATAGTTATTTTTGGAAGAAATGTTTTCAAAAACATGTTTTAATGAGAAATTTAAAGAGGAAGTTTTTATGAAAAACATAATCCCTAAATAGCCATATATCTTTATCTTTCGAATTCTCCATTTTGAATCTTTCCTTTTTCGTTTCAGCATGGCTGAAGATCTTAACCTACCTGATGGTGTAACGATACCAGGATGGTATAGGAGACTGTTAGAGGCTAGGGCCGCCGCAGGTCCGGCCAATGTTCCTCCACCACCAGTTGCACCCATTCCTCCTCCTCCTCGCGTAGATACTTTTGCAAATACGTGCAAGGAATTCAAGGCTATGGGTGGAAAACCATTTCAAGGGTCAGAAACGTTTGTGGAAGCTAGAGATTGGCTTAAGGAGGTGGAAGAATTGCTTGAAATCTTTGAAGTAGAAGAAGGGAGGAGAGTTCGTTTAGCAGCTTGGTTGATGAAGGGAGAGGCCTCGTTTTGGTGGGAGGTCACTAATGGGGAGCGTCCTGTTGACCCTTGGGCGGATTTCAGACGTAGGTTCGAGGCGAAGTTTCTCTCAAGGGCGGAAGAAAATCTATATATGGAAAGGTTCTTGACATTGAAGCAAGGAAGCTCATCAGTGAAAGAATATGTCAATAAATTTAATCAGTTAGCAAGGTTTGGCTTGGACTTAGTAAACACGCCGGAGAAGAAGGCTCTAAGGTTCGTGAATAGCTTGAATGAACCATTGCAAGGGTTGGCTATGACCCACATCCCTATGGGGGCCACCTTTGAGAAGTTAGTAGAAATGGAGCTTATGCATGAGGAGAAAAGCGCTAAAGCTGATAAGGCACCCGAGAAGAAGGGGGATCAGAAGAAACCACAACAGCAAAACAAGAAGGGTGGTAAAGACAATAACGGCAAGGGAAAGAAGAAATGTTCTAACTGTGGGACACCAGGCCATCTCAGCAAGGATTGCCGAAAGAAAAAGAAGACAAGCTGTTTTCATTGTGGCGATGCGGGACATTTAGTGAAGGACTGCCCAAAGAAGGGGCAGAGGGCAGGAGCTACCTCGGGAGGACAGGTGCAGGCTCTTATGGCACCAGGGCAGGAAAGGGGACAAGTTCAGGCTCTCGCGGTCCCACCGCTGCAAGAACGAGGTAGAACCATTTCTGTTGAAAGCTTAGTTTTTCTGTTTGATCATCCTGTCCGTACCTTATTCGATTCAGGCGCATCACATTCGTTTATCTCTACATCATTAGTTGAATCACTGCACTTAAACACCAGTTTAGTAGAGGATCCCTTAGTTGTTTCGAATCCAATTGGTGGCTCAGCTTATTTGTCTATGATGTGTTTGGATTTGAAAATTTCCATACTTAGCGTTGAATTTAGATGTGATGCTTATGTGTTGGGCTTCACGGGCTATGGGCTAATTTTAATAATGGATTGGTTATCCAGAAATGGGGCCGTTCTTGATTGTGAAAGGAGAGTAGTTAGGCTCGTGACTCGCCTTGGCAACACTTTCGAAATCTTCTGTAATCCCATAAATTCGGTTATGCTAAGTTATCTAGAATCGCTTGACGCGTATGAGGAAAATCTACGATCTGTTAGAGTGGTCCGAGAATATTCGGATGTGTTTGAGGAGGCGAAGGGCTTGCCTCCGAAGCGGGAGATAGATTTTCGAATATATCTTGTGGATAATGTGAAACCAGTATCTTTGCCAGTACGCCACATGGCTCCACGTGAAAGGAGGGAACTCGATAAGCAAGTGAAGGAGTTGCTTGAGAAGGGGTTCATAAGACGAAGTATATCGGAGTGGGGTGCTCCAGTAGTATTTGCCACGAAGGCGGATGGGTCCCTTGGACTGTGTGTGGACTATAGAGAACTTAATAAACTTACTAAGAAGAACAGACACCCACTGCCGAGGATTGACAATCTCTTCGATCAGTTAGTTGGCTCCTCAGTGTTTTCGCAGTTGGACTTAGCCACTGGGTTCCATCAGTTGAGAGTGGCTGAGGATAGCATAGACAAGACTGCCTTTAGGACTCCGGACGGTTTCTATAAATGGCTAGTGATGCCCTTCGGTTTGACAAACGCCCCAACATATTTTGTTGATTTGATGAGTAGGGTGTTTAGGGAGTACCTTAACAAATTCGTGGTAGTCTTTGTAGATGACATCTTGATCTTTTCTAAGGATGAAGAAGAGCACGCCCTACATCTTAGGGAAGTGTTGGAGACCCTACGAGCGCATAGCCTTAAGGCTAAATTTTCTAAGTGTCACTTCTGGAGGAAGGAAGTACAGTTCTTAGGACACGTGGTTTCCAAAGAAGGGATAGCTGTAGATCCCGCGAAGGTGGTGGCCATCCAAGATTGGAAGGTCCCTAAAAATGCTACCGAAGTGAGAAGTTTCTTGGGGTTGGCTGGCTACTATAGGAAGTTTATCAAAGACTTCGCAAAGATATCAGCTCCATTAACACGCTTGACGAAGAAGAACCTAGTTTTCACATGGGACGTAGATTGTGATGATGCGTTCCAACGTTTGAAGAGAGCTTTGACTTCAGCTGTAACAACCCGAAAATCTGGGCCAGTTTAAAATTTTTATTTTGGCAATTTTAGCGAAGTTTGATTATTTAAAATGAATTATTTTAAATAAAATCGACGAGAAATTTATTTTGAATAGAATTCGAACGTATATATTATACGCATCGTCGTTAGAATATAATATTTATATATAATTATAAAAGGAATTGAAAATGGCGCGGTAGTTCGATAATTCGATTTCAAACTTCAATTGAATGTACCGGGTGCAAAACAATCCGGATTTTAGTGAAACCAAAAATAATGGAATCTAATTGTGAATATCTTTCCAACGAATCCGAAAAATCGAAATTTCATAGCGGGAATCAAAAGATACGTCCAGTTGAAAATTCTGAATAATCGCTATGGAATTCAGGCCCTTAAAAATGGGAATTTTGCAAATGACCTCGGATTTCGACGAAACCAGTTTTGTTGGATCCGCAGTGTCAAGTTATTGCTAGATTCCAATTTTCATAATTTTTCGAATCAATATGTGAGCGTGGTGAAGGAAAACGCGTTTGACCAGTTTTAGTTGATTTTAATCGACTGGAAAATGGCCATTTTTCAAACGGTCTCAGAATTTGATGAAATTAGTTTTGTTAGGACCGTATCGTCAATACGAAGCTAGAAAATACTTTTCGAGGATTTTTCGGGTCAGTATGTGACCCCAGTGAATTGAAATGTGTGTTCAAATTTAATATATATATATATATATTTTAATTTGGAGGAAAACCTATCGTAACAGCCGAATTGGGTCACGATCCATATCCCATTGCGTTCGGAATGGGGGTAATTAGCTAGGGGCGATAGTCGTTGGGTTTAATTTGAAGCTGGTATTGATAAACGGGTATTTCAGAAATTAAAATGATTAAAGATATAAAGGGTCAAAAGGGTCAAACCCTATTTCTTTGTTCATCACGGTCAAACCCAACTGAAGTCGCCTCTCTCAACGTGAGCGACGGGTATTATCCAACCCTTCCTCCTCAAACCATTTTCAATCCGCTCGGTATTAATCCACAAATCAAATACAAAAAAATCAAGGAGCATTCCAAGATCTACAATTCTGTACAGGTGTGATCGGCGTGGGTTGCGTGAATCAGGTGGATTTCGAGCAGCAAGGAGCTGTGTTAGAGCTCGTCTTCAAGGAGGAGAGGCCCATCGAGATGAACGCTACTCACGGTAGAGAACGGGGGTGTGGAGGCGCAACGCGCGGAAGCTCCAGATCGTCGTCGAAGTCACCGTAGGCCGCCGGAAGTTCAACCCTAGGCCGGGAAGTAGGTTTCGATCGAGCTCCAGATTCTTGGAACGATTATAAGGTAATTAACCTTATTTAAAAATTCAGTTTTGAAATATATAAATACATAGAAAAAAATTCAGTTTTGAAATATATAAATACATAGAAAAAATTTTGTTTTGAAATATATAAATACATAGAAAAAATTCAGTTTTGATATATATAAATACATAGAAAAATTCAGTCTTTGTTATATATAAACACATAGAAAATAAATTCAGTTTTGTTATGTAAATATACTTTGAATTTGGAAAATAAGGAATGTTATAAAAATATATATCGCCTTGTTTTAAAAATATATATCGCCTTGTTTTAAAAATATATATCGCCTTGTTTTAAAAATATATATCGCCTTGTTTTAAAAGTATATATCGCCTTATTATAAAAATATATATCGCCTTGTTATAAAAATATATATCGTCTTGTTATAAAAATACATATCGCATAGTTTTTAAAAATAAAATATACATTGTTTTTAAAATAGAAATAGCAGAATAAAAATGTGATTTTTAACATAAAATTTCGTGAAACAGATTGCCTTGGAATCAAAACAACGGATCTGAGCGACAGTTAAAAATGGCGGAGTGGAACCCCAAAGGTGAGAATTTCTCACCTTTCAATTTCTTTTCTAGTTATATATATATACTAGGATGTAGACGGTGCTTAGTAGCACCCGACACAATCGTCCACAGACCATGGACTTGTTTGTTTGGTTGCATAAATTAATTTGATGACTTGATTTGAATTGGTTGTTTGGTGAATTTGATTGATGTGTGAATGGCGTGGGCCTTCACTAGACCGGGGATAAGGCTAGGCCTCGTCCCGTTTCTAGTATCGTGCCGTTATGCCGCCGAAATTTTCTAAAATAAGTTAGAAAAATAAAAATAGCATTTTATTTAAAGAATGAACGGAATAGAAATTCATATGTTGGAATAAAATGTTTTATCGTTAAAAATATAATTTTTAACGTGAATGTGAATAAATAAATATTCATTTACAAACCAGATGGTTTGTTTATGTACACCTATTTGAAGGACATTGATTTGGACGATAAATTTTACACATCGCCCAACTGCACAAATAAAATATGTGTTTGATTGTTTGAAACCCCACACGGGTGTTGGGATGAAATTTGAAGTTCACTCATCCTGATTGATTAAATATGTCGATCGATTGATTGACAGGCTGTTATAAGCGTTAGATATCTATATTTGATGCTTATACAGTATAGTGCACTTTGGTTGATGGTTGATTATTTTTCAATGCTATTATACATGTGTTGTATGAAAATCCATATAATTAACTTTATATGGTGATTGATTGGGCCTCATTCCAATTTAGAAAATAAAGAATAATATAAAATAAAGGTTCATGTGTTGACAGTACTCATCCGTTGAGATTGGTCATGTGTTGAACGAAATATTTTAGTAATAAAATTTACATCTTTATCAATATAAAATAAAGGTTCATGTGTTGACAGTACTCATCCATTGAGATTGGTCATGTGTTGAACGAAATATTTCAGTAATAAAATTTACATCTTTATCAATATAAAATAAAGGTTCATGTGTTGACAGTACTCATCCATTGAGATTGGTCATGTGTTGAACGAAATATTTTAGTAATAAAATTTACATCTTTATCAATATAAAATAAAGGTTCATGTGTTGACAGTACTCATCCATTGAGATTGGTCATGTGTTGAACGAAATATTTTAGTAATAAAATTTACATCTTTATCAATATAAAATAAAGGTTCATGTGTTGACAGTACTCATCCATTGAGATTGGTCATGTGTTGAACGAAATATTTTAGTAATAAAATTTACATCTTTATCAATATAAAATAAAGGTTCATGTGTTGACAGTACTCATCCATTGAGATTGGTCATGTGTTGAACGAAATATTTTAGTAATAAAATTTACATCTTTATCAATATAAAATAAAGGTTCATGTGTTGACAGTACTCATCCATTGAGATTGGTCATGTGTTGAACGAAATATTTTAGTAATAAAATTTACATCTTTATCAATATAAAATAAAGGTTCATGTGTTGACAGTACTCATCCATTGAGATTGGTCATGTGTTAAACGAAATATTTTAATAATAAATTTTATATCTTTATCACTATAAAATAAAGGTTCATGTGTTGACTGTACTCATCCGTTGAGATTAGTCATGTGTTGAACGAGATAATTTAACAAAAACAGTCACACGTGGACAGTACTCATTCGTTGAGATTAGTCGTGTGTTGACAAAAATAAATATTCATCTGTTGAATAGAATAAAGGAATATATGAAGCCGTGTTGATTAGATTGACGCCATTTTGACGTGAACGATATTTATATCGATTTTATTCATTTTGAAATGAATTGAATTGAAAACGATTTTGAAATGAATTGAATTGAAAACGATTTCGAAATGAATTGAATTGAAAACGAATTCAAATTGAATTGAAAATGATTTCGAAATGAATTGAATTGAAAACGAATTCAAATTGAATTGAAAGCGAATTGAAATGAATTCAAATTGAATTGAAATTTGAATTGAATAGAAATGAATTTTAAAACGAATTTATAAAGAAGAATTCAATTTTGATTTGAATTGAAATGGAAGTTGAAATTGCTTTTGAAACGAATTTAAAACTATCTATATAATTCGTTTTAAATAGAAATTGACGAAATATATATTATATATATTATATATATATATATAATAACGGCCTAAATAGAACGCGCCACGCCGCGGCAGTTCGTGAATTTCGACCATTTATTTCAAACGGACATTACGGGAGATCCGACCGTCGGATCCTCCTAAAACCGGAACCGTTGGGTTCGTATCAAAAAGAGCTTTCTAACAAATATTAGAAATTTGAAATCTAACGGTTGGATTTGGAGATACGTCCAAATCAAATTCGAAAAAGGTCGCTGTAAGTGCAGTTCGATGGCCGTTGATGGAAATCGACTGTACGGGCCTTGATAAAATAATTAAAAATATTAATAATTTGTGTAAAATCATAAGAAATGATTTAGAAAGAATTGGGATGAAAAACTCCATATTTGAAAAGATAAAAATAGATTTTTATCGAAATGAACTAGTTTTGAACTAGAATTACAATTCTATTTATTTTTAAATAAATAAATTGAATTTGAAATGGTTTTGAAAATAACCAGAATTTCCAATGATTGCATTGGAGTGGATTTGAATCGAAATTGTCTTCGGAATATTTCGATGTTGGATTTCGTGATTATACAGATGTTGTTATGGAAATGTGAAAGATATAGATATATATATCGTTATTTCCAATACGATATCTGTTGGTCGTAGAATTTGATATTGAATATAAGCCGATATATTTTCTATTCAGAGCCTTGTATTTAATATCAAATGTGATTTGGGTTTGTTGTGAATGGTGTCTTGACTAACACTGTTCTTGAACCCAGTTAAGAAAAGATTAAATCTTTTTATTTGGATTTAATGAAGTGTACCAATTAAATATTATTTAATTGAATTGATATTGATTTTTGGGTTTATCATGAACAGTGTTTTTAAATAACACTCGTTCTTTAATCCGATAATTAATGAAATGTGATTTTGGGTTTATCGTGAACTGTGTTTTAAATGACACTGATTCTTTAACCCAGTTAAAGATTAAAACTAAGTGGAGTTTTAATGAATCTTTAATTAGATTGAAATAATCGAAATGGAGAATCACCAATTTTGCTCCAGGCGTTAGTTAAATCTTTAATTAGATTTGAACGTGAAATGGTAATTGAATTTACCGATAACACCGTGGTGTTAGATATGAAGTATTACCAGTTTTACTTCATGGGATGAATAGGTTGGGGTTGGGAAATTAAAACAAATGATTACTTCGGTAAGGTTCGTTAACCCCGACTAGTTGAATCGAAATTCAAAAGAAGATTTGAGAATAAATTTTAATGATTTATCTTGGATAAAATTAATGGGAACCTTTCCCTATGAATGTGAAATTTAGAAACTAACTGTTGGTTAGCTAAGCAGAATGGTTTTCTGGATATTGATCTGATGTTGGTTTCGGCTTTCGGGGTTAATATTTGGGGAATTATTCTCTTGATTAATTTACGGTTAGTGACCGATGAATTGGAATGAGGCGTATGTTGTGTTTGTGTAACACTTATTTAAAATATACGCGAGTTATTCGGAAAGACCGGGTTTATCCCATTCTGAATAACTGATACGACGATAAGTCGAAGATGAAGACGGTGGTCGAAGACCAGAAGTCTTCACGTTGTTTGGGTGATTACTGATGATCTTGATTGGGCTGTACACCCAAGAAGATGGAAACAGTTGGTGATCGTCCAGACGTACTTGGAGATCGATGGATATGCGGGGTACTAGGTGCCTACGGTTTCGTTCAGACCCAGAACGGACTTGTAAATGGACTGTGTGTCTGACATTGGATTTTAGTCCGTGTGATTGATCTCTATTAAATATATATCTGTTTGGCGGCGGAGAATTTATTCTCTTGCTTAACGCCCTTCTCTGAGACGTACGTGCTCAGGGGTTATATATTGATGGGTATCAATCGCATGGAGTGAATTGCCTGTGTGGCATGCATAAGGGGCAAATGATCAAGGCTTCTGTTGAAAAGCAAAGTCTTGTGGTTGATGATCGAAGCATGGCCTTTGTGGCATAGCTTTGTGTAACGTTTACTTCGCGAGTTTCACATCCGGTATGGACCAAAAACGGGAGACGGACCTCAGGGAGGGCATGCGTTTCTTTCTAGTTAGGAGTGGCGTCAGTGCTTGAACTGGATGACGAGTTTGACTCATGTGGATGTTGCTTATTATTACTTGCTGAAAAGCGAGGCGCCTCGTGATATCGGTTTCAGCCGATGCTTCTGGTCGGCTGACGGGCCAGACTTACACCCCATAGGGTGGGGAAACGTAGTGTTCATGCATAATAATCCACATCGGTGGACCGGCCCTGTCGCTCCAAGGCTTGCCTGCGCGCTTGCCTGAGACACAGACTAGAGCGTCTCGAATCGGTGAGGATCTTGCCCCTAGCCTCGGTTCATACCATAAATGATAACCCAACTTCCAATACGACATTGCAGTTTTGGTTGTAAACTTATATATGGCGACATAGTGGTATGAGTCATTCATGCCGTCTATGATTGATACTTATGATTTGAAGTTGTTTTATACACTATGCACTTATTATAGTATCAAATAATCTGTTTTAAACGTATCAAGCATTCTTTGGCTGTTATAAGGGAAAACCCTATCCCCCGGCTTGCGTTGCATTGTGTGATAGGACCTGGGTCTTATAACAGCTTCATTTTTTCTTTATTTAGCATTGCGCTGGTGTTTTATGCACTGGTATTCTTGGGAGGAAACCCGTTCCGTGTTATACGGCGTGGTCCCTTGATTTGCCTAACTTTAAAAATAAAGATTAATAAATGTTTTAGTTCTCACACCAGTCACATGACTGACCTGGAGTTTATTGTTTTTAACCTAAACTCTGGGTGCCCTTATTTTGACACGGGCAGCTAGTAGTTTTGGTTTTGCAGATTTATATTCACAGGATCCTGGTATACAGCTGGAACGATATCCGGAAAGCTTTGTATCCGTATATCTACTTCTAGTTGTGTATTGTATTATTTTCCGCTGCTATGTATTTAAATGTAATTTAAATCTCTGATATTTCTGTGTAATATTCATTTATACTCTGTATATTCTTGTAATCTGATGCATTGTTGTAATATACTATGAAATGTTCTTCCGTCTGCGTTCTGTTGTGGCTTGTTCTCGAACTATCCGACGCTTTCCTTTACGGGGAAGTTACGGGTTTTTACAGTTGGTATCAGAGCTTTGGTTTACAAAGCTCAGAGAACAAGACACATTAGAACCCTACGAAAGTATTCATCAGATATTGGATTTGTAATATCCAATGAGAATGACTCGTTAGAGATGGGATCAGTAGTATCCTAGGACGAGTATGAAGAGTATATTTTTAAAATGAAAACAATTTTTGTTTTGAAAATCTAAATCAACTATTCGTATTTGATTATTTATTTTATATTGATTAGGACAGTCCAGTATATAAAGATTTTGCATATACGCCTTGCAAACGTGTATTTGAAGTTTTAATATACTGGATAGATATAAAATCACACTCTAGTCGCCCGGAGATGATTCTGATGATAGTTCGAACATCATCAGAATTGGTATTCGTGTTTCGAAGGTGTGATATCTATATATTTCCTATTGACTGGTGTGAGAACCAAAATTAGATAGGGCCTATTGTTGTGATTTGGCATCAGAAATCTGATTTTTGACTATGTATCAAAGTTATCAATTTGAAAACTCTAATCCACTAATTGATTGATTGATTGTGTTGTTTGTTTATTTGGTTGATAATTTTGAACCATTTAGCCTAATTGAACCAAATATTGAATTATATTGAAAATTGGTTGTGTTTGCTTGCATATACACGCACTTACATTGAGCAGGTCATAGCAAGGAGGCTAGAGCAGAGAATAAAATTTGTTTGCCCGACAAATAGGTACATGTTTACTACATAATTTCCTGTTTTGTTTGGGTGATGATGATTTTATGAGCCTATTGGCTAGCCGCTTGGCTTTTTCTTTTTCTTATTGAGATTAGAAGGACCGGGGAAGCTATTTGAAATTCCCCGATGCTCCCGGTGCAGGGGAGGTTATGGCGAAATTTTTCGAAAATTTAGGGTGTTAGCCAAATTTTTGAAGAATTTGAAAATTCTCAGAAACTGAAAAGTTAGAGAAGGGAAGCCAGATCGAACGTAGAATTGATTAATCAAACCACTTTCGACTTTGTTCCTTTTCGGGGACGAAAAGTTTTAAGTGGGGGAGATTGTAACAACCCGAAAATCTGGGCCAGTTTAAAATTTTTATTTTGGCAATTTTAGTGAAGTTTGATTATTTAAAATGAATTATTTTAAATAAAATCGACGAGAAATTTATTTTGAATAGAATTCGAACGTATATATTATACGCGTCGTCGTTAGAATATAATATTTATATATAATTATAAAAGGAATTGAAAATGGCGCGGTAGTTCGATAATTCGATTTCAAACTTCAATTGAATGTACCGGGTGCAAAACAATCCGGATTTTAGTGAAACCAAAAATAATGGAATCTAATTGTGAATATCTTTCCAACGAATCCGAAAAATCGAAATTTCATAGCGGGAATCAAAAGATACGTCCAGTTGAAAATTCTGAATAGTCGCTATGGAATTCAGGCCCTTAAAAATGGGAATTTTGCAAATGACCTCGGATTTCGACGAAACCAGTTTTGTTGGATCCGCAGTGTCAAGTTATTGCTAGATTCCAATTTTCATAATTTTTCGAATCAATATGTGAGCGTGGTGAAGGAAAACGCGTTTGACTAGTTTTAGTTGATTTTAATCGACTGGAAAATGGCCATTTTTCAAACGGTCTCAGAATTTTACGAAATTAGTTTTGTTAGGACCGTATCGTCAATACGAAGCTAGAAAATATTTTTCGAGGAATTTTCGGGTCAGTATGTGACCCCAGTGAATTGAAATGTGTGTTCAAATTTAATATATATATATATATATTTATATTTTAATTTGGAGGAAAACCTATCGTAACAGCCGAATTGGGTCACGATCCATATCCCATTGCGTTCGGAATGGGGGTAATTAGCTAGGGGCGATAGTCGTTGGGTTTAATTTGAAGCTGGTATTGATAAACGGGTATTTCAGAAATTAAAATGATTAAAGATATAAAGGGTATAAAGGGTCAAAAGGGTCAAACCCTATTTCTTTGTTCATCACGGTCAAACCCAACTGAAGTCGCCTCTCTCAACGTGAGCGACGGGTATTATCCAACCCTTCCTCCTCAAACCATTTTCGATCCGCTCGGTATTAATCCACAAATCAAATACAAAAAAATCAAGGAGCATTCCAAGATCTACAATTCTGTACAGGTGTGATCGGCGTGGGTTGCGTGAATCAGGAGGATTTCAAGCAGCAAGGAGCTGTGTTAGAGCTCGTCTTCAAGGAGGAGAGGCCCATCGAGATGAACGCTACTCACGGTAGAGGACGGGGGTGTGGAGGCGCAACGCGCGGAAGCTCCAGATCGTCGTCGAAGTCACCGTAGGCCGCCGGAAGTTCAACCCTAGGCCGGGAACTAGGTTTCGATCGAGCTGCAGATTCTTGGAACGATTATAAGGTAATTAACCTTATTTAAAAATTCAGTTTTGAAATATATAAATACATAGAAAAAAATTCAGTTTTGAAATATATAAATACATAGAAAAAATTCAGTTTTGAAATATATAAATACATAGAAAAAATTCAGTTTTGATATATATAAATACATAGAAAAATTCAGTCTTTGTTATATATAAACACATAGAAAATAAATTCAGTTTTGTTATGTAAATATACTTTGAATTTGGAAAATAAGGAATGTTATAAAAATATATATCGCCTTGTTTTAAAAATATATATCGCCTTGTTTTAAAAATATATATCGCCTTGTTTTAAAAATATATATCGCCTTGTTTTAAAAGTATATATCGCCTTATTATAAAAATATATATCGCCTTGTTATAAAAATATATATCGTCTTGTTATAAAAATACATATCGCATAGTTTTTAAAAATAAAATATACATTGTTTTTAAAATAGAAATAGCAGAATAAAAATGTGATTTTTAACATAAAATTTCGTGAAACAGATTGCCTTGGAATCAAAACAACGGATCTGAGCGACAGTTAAAAATGGCGGAGTGGAACCCCAAAGGTGAGAATTTCTCACCTTTCAATTTCTTTTCTAGTTATATATATATACTAGGATGTAGACGGTGCTTAGTAGCACCCGACACAATCGTCCACAGATCATGGACTTGTCTGTTTGGTTGCATAAATTAATTTGATGACTTGATTTGAATTGGTTGTTTGGTGAATTTGATTGATGTGTGAATGGCGTGGGCCTTCACTAGACCGGGGATAAGGCTAGTCCTCGTCCCGTTTCTAGTATCGTGCCGTTATGCCGCCGAAATTTTCTAAAATAAGTTAGAAAAATAAAAATATCATTTTATTTAAAGAATGAACGGAATAGAAATTCATATGTTGGAATAAAATGTTTTATCGTTAAAAATATATTTTTTAACGTGAATGTGAATAAATAAATATTCATTTACAAACCAGACGGTTTGTTTATGTACACCTATTTGAAGGACATTGATTGGGACGATAAATTTTACACATCGCCCAACTGCACAAATAAAATATGTGTTTGATTGTTTGAAACCCCACACGGGTGTTGGGATGAAATTTGAAGTTCACTCATCCTGATTGATTAAATATGTCGATCGATTGATTGACAGGCTGTTATAAGCGTTAGATATCTATATTTGATGCTTATACAGTATAGTGCACTTTGGTTGATGATTGATTATTTTTCAATGCTATTATACATGTGTTGTATGAAAATCCATATAATTAACTTTATATGGTGATTGATTGGGCCTCATTCCAATTTAGAAAATAAAGAATAATATAAAATAAAGGTTCATGTGTTGACAGTACTCATCCGTTGAGATTGGTCATGTGTTGAACGAAATATTTTAGTAATAAAATTTACATCTTTATCAATATAAAATAAAGGTTCATGTGTTGACAGTACTCATCCATTAAGATTGGTCATGTGTTGAACGAAATATTTTAGTAATAAAATTTACATCTTTATCAATATAAAATAAAGGTTCATGTGTTGACAGTACTCATCCATTGAGATTGGTCATGTGTTGAACGAAATATTTTAGTAATAAAATTTACATCTTTATCAATATAAAATAAAGGTTCATGTGTTGACAGTACTCATCCATTGAGATTGGTCATGTGTTGAACGAAATATTTTAGTAATAAAATTTACATCTTTATCAATATAAAATAAAGGTTCATGTGTTGACAGTACTCATCCATTGAGATTGGTCATGTGTTGAACGAAATATTTTAGTAATAAAATTTACATCTTTATCAATATAAAATAAAGGTTCATGTGTTGACAGTACTCATCCATTGAGATTGGTCATGTGTTGAACGAAATATTTTAATAATAAATTTTATATCTTTATCACTAAAATAAAGGTTCATGTGTTGACTGTACTCATCCGTTGAGATTAGTCATGTGTTGAACGAGATAATTTAACAAAAATAGTCACACGTTGACAGTACTCATTCGTTGAGATTAGTCGTGTGTTGACAAAAATAAATATTCATCTGTTGAATAGAATAAAGGAATATATGAAGCCGTGTTGATTAGATTGACGCCATTTTGACGTGAACGATATTTATATCAATTTTATTCATTTTGAAATGAACTGAATTGAAAACGATTTTGAAATGAATTGAATTGAAAACGATTTCGAAATGAATTGAATTGAAAACGAATTCAAATTGAATTGAAAGCGAATTGAAATGAATTCAAATTGAATTGAAATTTGAATTGAATAGAAATGAATTTTAAAACGAATTTATAAAGAAGAATTCAATTTTGATTTGAATTGAAATGGAAGTTGAAATTGCTTTTGAAACGAGTTTAAAACTATCTATATAATTCGTTTTAAATAGAAATCGACGAAATATATATTATATATATAAAATAACGGCCTGAATAGAACGCGCCGCGCCGCGGCAGTTCGTGAATTTCGACCATTTATTTCAAACGGACATTACGGTAGATCCGACCGTCGGATCCTCCTAAAACCGGAACCGTTGGGTTCGTATCGAAAAGAGCTTTCTAACGAATATTAGAAATTTGAAATCTAACGGTTGGATTTGGAGATACGTCCAAATCAAATTCGAAAAAGGTCGCTGTAAGTGCAGTTCGATGGCCATTGATGGAAATCGACTGTACGGGCCTTGATAAAATTATTAAAAATATTAATAATTTGTGTAAAATCATAAGAAATGATTTAGAAAGAATTGGGATGAAAAACTCCATATTTGAAAAGATAAAAATAGATTTTTATCAAAATGAACTAGTTTTGAACTAGAATTACAATTCTATTTATTTTTAAATAAATAAATTGAATTTGAAATGGTTTTGAAAATAACCAGAATTTCCAATGATTGCATTGGAGTGGATTTGAATCGAAATTGTCTTCGGAATATTTCGATGTTGGATTTCGTGATTATACAGATGTTGTTATGGAAATTTGAAAGATATAGATATATATATATCGTTATTTCCAATACGATATCTGTTGGTCGTAGAATTTGATATTGAATATAAGCCGATATATTTTCTATTCAGAGCCTTGTATTTAATATCAAATGTGATTTGGGTTTGTTGTGAATGGTGTCTTGACTAACACTGTTCTTGAACCCAGTTAAGAAAAGATTAAATCTTTTTATTTGGATTTAATGAAGTGTACCAATTAAATATTATTTAATTGAATTGATATTGATTTTTGGGTTTATCGTGAACAGTGTTTTTAAATAACACTCGTTCTTTAATCCGATAATTAATGGAATGTGATTTTGGGTTTATCGTGAACTGTGTTTTAAATGACACTGATTCTTTAACCCAGTTAAAGATTAAAACTAAGTGGAGTTTTAATGAATCTTTAATTAGATTGAAATAATCGAAATGGAGAATCCCCAGTTTTGCTCTAGGCGTTAGTTAAATCTTTAATTAGATTTGAACGTGAAATGGTAATTGAATTTACCGATAACACCGTGGTGTTAGATATGAAGTATTACCAGTTTTACTTCATGGGATGAATAGGTTGGGGTTGGGAAATTAAAACAAATGATTACTTCGGTAAGGTTCGTTAACCCCGACTAGTTGAATCGAAATTCAAAAGAAGATTTGAGAATAAATTTTAATGATTTATCTTGGATAAAATTAATGGGAACCTTTCCCTATGAATGTGAAATTTAGAAACTAACTGTCGGTTAGCTAAGCAGAATGGTTTTCTGGATATTGATCTGATGTTGGTTTTGGCTTTCGGGGTTAATATTTGGGGAATTATTCTCTTGATTAATTTACGGTTAGTGACCGATGAATTGGAATGAGGCGTATGTTGTGTTTGTGTAACACTTATTTAAAATATACGCGAGTTATTCGGAAAGACCGGGTTTATCCCATTCTGAATAACTGATACGACGATAAGTCGAAGATGAAGACGGTGGTCGAAGACCAGAAGTCTTCACGTTGTTTGGGTGATTACTGATGATCTTGATTGGGCTGTACACCCAAGAAGATGGAAACAGTTGGTGATCGTCCAGACGTACTTGGAGATCGATGGATATGCGGGGTACTAGGTGCCTCCGGTTTCGTTCAGACCCAGAACGGACTTGTAAATGGACTGTGTGTCTGACATTGGATTTTAGTCCGTGTGATTGATCTCTATTAAATATATATCTGTTTGGCGGCGGAGAATTTATTCTCTTGCTTAACGCCCTTCTCTGAGACGTACGTGCTCAGGGGTTATATATTGATGGATATCAATCGCATGGAGTGAATTGCCTGTGTGGCATGCATAAGGGGCAAATGATCAAGGCTTCTGTTGAAAAGCAAAGTCTTGTGGTTGATGATCGAAGCACGGCCTTTGTGGCATAGCTTTGTGTAACGTTTACTTCACGAGTTTCACATCCGGTATGGACCAAAAACGGGAGACGGACCTCAGGGAGGGCATGCGTTTCTTTCTAGTTAGGAGTGGCGTTAGTGCTTGAACTGGCTGACGAGTTTGACTCATGTGGATGTTGCTTATTATTACTTGCTGAAAAGCGAGGCGCCTCGTGATATCGGTTTCGGCCGATGCTTCTGGTCGGCTGACGGGCCAGACTTACACCCCATAGGGTGGGGAACCGTAGTGTTCAGGCATAATAATCCACATCGGTGGACCGGCCCTGTCGCTCCAAGGCTTGCCTGCGCGCTTGCCTGAGACACGGACTAGAGCGTCTCGAATCGGTGAGGATCTTGCCCCTAGCCTCGGTTCATACCATAAATGATAACCCAACTTCCAATACAACATTGCGGTTTTGATTGTAAACTTATATATGGCGACATAGTGGTATGGGTTATTCATGTCGTCTATGATTGATACTTATGATTTGAAGTTGTTTTATACACTATGCACTTATTATAGTATCAAATAATCTGTTTTAAACGTATCAAGCATTATTTGGCTGTTATAAGGGAAAACCCTATCCCCTGGCTTGCGTTGCATTGTGTGATAGGACCTGGGTCTTATAACAGCTTCATTTTTTCTTTATTTAGCATTGCGCTGGTGTTTTATGCACTAGTATTCTTGGGAGGAAACCCGTTCCATGTTATACGGCGTGGTCCCTTGATTTGCCTAACTTTAAAAATAAAGATTAATAACTGTTTTAGTTCTCACACCAGTCACATGACTGACCTGGAGTTTATTGTTTTTAACCTAAACTCTGGGTGCCCTTATTTTGACACGGGCAGCTAGTAGTTTTGGTTTTGCAGATTTATATTCACAGGATCCTGGTTTACAGCTGGAACGATATCCGGAAAGCTTTGTATCCGTATATCTACTTCTAGTTGTGTATTGTATTATTTTCCACTGCTATGTATTTAAATGTAATTTAAATCTCTGATATTTCTGTGTAATATTCATTTATACTCTGTATATTCTTGTAATCTGATGCATTGTTGTAATATACTATGAAATGTTCTTCCGTCTGCGTTCTGTTGTGGCTTGTTCTCGAACTATCCGACGCTTTCCTTTACGGGGAAGTTACGGGTTTTTACATCAGCCCCGGTCTTAGTATTGCCAGACGGGGAGTAAGTCGTTTACCATTTATACTGATGCTTGTGGGACAGGACTAGGCGCAGTCTTAATGCAAGAGGGTAGGGTAATAGCCTATGGTGGAAGGCAGTTGAAAGCGCATGAGAAAAATTATCCTACACATGACCTAGAATTGGCCGCTATTGTTTTCGCGCTTAAGTCTTGGCGTCATTATTTTCTTGGCGAGAAATTCGAATTATTCACTGACCACAAGTCTTTAAAATACCTATTCTCTCAAAAGGACTTGAACTTAAGGCAGCAAAGGTGGATGGAGTTCTTAGCGTCCTACGACTTCGAAATAGCCTATACCCCTGGCAAGGGTAACGTGGTGGCAGACGCCTTAAGTACAAAAAGATTATCCTTATGTCCTTTGTTTGTTGAGCAGCGAAGTTTAGAATTCATTTCGATGTTTGACTTTAGACCTTCCGTTGACTTCATACCCGGTTTGCTAGCATCCTTGGAGGTCAAACCTACGCTTTTGGGACGGATTGGCGAGGCACAGCGAGACGACCCGCAGTTAGTTGAGTTAGTAGAAAAGCTCAAAGGAGGGGAGTCATCAAGCCATCTCCGTAGGTATACCCTAGATGATAAGGGTTGGTTACGTAGGGACGGTAGACTTTGTGTACCAAAAGACGATGACCTAAGGAAGACTATTCTTGATGAAGCACATCATTCGAAGATGACCATTCATCCCGGCGGGGACAAGATGTACAAAGACATGAAGAGAGTTTACTTTTGGGTCGGCATGAAGAAAGACGTGGCCGAGTATGTCGCTAGATGCTTGGTGTGCCAACAAGTAAAAGCGGAGCAAAAGAAACCCGGTGGGTTGCTTCACCCATTGGAGGTTCCACTATGGAAATGGGAAAGCATCTTGATGGATTTTGTGGATGGATTACCGCGATCGAGGAAGGGTAATATGGGAATTTGGGTTATAGTAATAGACTTACTAAGAGCGCCCATTTTATTCGCGTGAAGAGTAAGAGGACTGCTCCATGGTTAGCTTGTGTATACGTTCGAGAGATAGTTCGTTAGCACGGTGTTCCTTCTAGCATAGTGAGCGACCGCGATCCTATTTTCACTAGCGAATTTCGGAGAAACTTAAAAGAGGCGGTAGGGACTCAGTTATGTTTGGGCATCACATATCATCCTCAGACGGACGGCCAGACTGAGAGGGTGAATCGCATTCTAGAGGATCTGTTGAGGCTATATATCCTAGACTTTGGGGGTACATGGGAAGATCATCTTCCATTGGTTGAGTTCGCATATAATAATAGCTTTCAGTCCAGCATTGGTATGGCACCATTCGAAGCTCTTTATGGACGACCTTGTCGTTCACCTACATGTTGGTGGGAATCTACGGATAAGATCTTACTTGGGCCCGATATGATTAGGGAGACTTCGGAGAAGATCGACTTGATTCGAAGGAGGATGAAAGCAGCACAGGATAGGCAGAAATCTTATGCGGATAAGAGGAGGACAGATCTCGAGTTTGAAGTTGGGGACATGGTCTTTGTCAAAGTGTCTCCATTACGGAACGTTTTTCGCTTTGGGTCCGTTGGGAAATTAGCACCAAGGTTTGTAGGGCCGTTTCCTATTAAGGAGAAAATTGGACAGATGGCGTATAGAGTGGAGTTGCCCGAGAGACTTAGTGGTGTACACGATGTATTCCATGTGTCACATTTGAGGAAGTGCTTGCACGAGACCGCGGAAGTGGTAGAGCCGAGCTTTCTTAGAGAGGTGGAGACCGAGCGTGATGCGACAATTCGACGAGCTCCTACGCGCATTCTTGGGTCGGAGATCAAGAGGTTGAGGAATCGAGAGGTCAGACTGGTCAAAGTGCAATGGGGAGATGATGAAAGCAACGCTACTTGGGAGATGGAAGAGAAGATGCGTTCACGATACCCTTTTCTTTTTGAGGGTATGTCCTTTAATTTCTCCTTTATCGCTTAGCTTGTACTTATCTTATCTTTAGTATATCCTCTCGCTAGTATCTTTGACCTTTAGTTAGGATAATCCTATGGTTGAAACATGTGTTTGAGACATGTTATGTATGGTGGATGCAAAGTGGATGCAAGTGTTTGCTAGTGGTTGCTCGTGGATGCATATACACACACTATTAGGCACCAGATCGGCTCAGTCACTTCATATTGCATATTGCATATATATGGATGTATTTAGTAAAATGGATGTATAATGGTTGTATTATCATATAGTTGCTACATTCGGGTGGATGGTTGTGCACGCATATAGAATTAATATGTATCATTAGGAATCTTTTGCACACATATTGGACGCATGGCACTATCATGAATTGCACTAAGGAGGTCGACTGAATCAGTAGACCGCCTAATTTTGCATTAGATATGGACATATACACACACTGTGCATATAAACATTAAAGCATTAGAAGTCTTTTAAGGACAATGGATGCTGGTGTTTGATGGTTGAGTAGATGGACGATTAGATGGTAGGATATACATTCTTCTTGACTTGGAGATTTCAGGGACGAAATCCTTTAAGGAGGGGAGAATGTAACACCCCGTAATTTTATAACATTAAAATTCACAAATTAAAGTATACTTAATTTTTAGAAAAGAATTAAGTGAAATGGGTTGCGCAGAGAAATATATATATATATTGATATATATATATATAAAGTAAAAATTAAATAAATAAATATGCGAAAAAGTTCAAAACAGCGAATTGGGAGGGGGAATAACCGAACCGGCCCATTTTTGAGGTCGACCCGAGCCTTGCTGGGTCGACTAGGGGTTAATCCAGGGTGTTTGGCTGTCAACCCGTGGGCCGATTCGCTCAAATGCAGATTTTGCATTTGATTGGTTCTCATGGCTCAGGGTTAATCTAATGGTCCTAAATAACTTCCTACACCTATAAATACATCCTAATGCTAACCCTAAACCTAATTAAAATAGAATAGTTACCGTCATACCATCGCCATGGAAATCAATGGAGCCGCCGCCAACTAAGAAAGAAGAAAAGCAAATTCAATTCTATTTCTCTCAACCCTAAAGCAAAGCAAAACTCTCTCTTTTCTTCTCTAAATTGTGAGTATGATGATCTTAACAAGATTATTATCATTTTAATAAGGTTGAGTAATGAATGGATTATGAGTAGATGATGTGAATTATCATATATGTTGTTGTAAACACCTTTTGTTATCATGTATATTGGAAATCCAATGTTATGTGATGATGATATCTTATATGTTGTAAATCATGCTATGATGATGTTATGTATGTTGAAAGTTTCTATGCTAAGTTGTGATGAATCATACATGTTAAAAAGGCCATGATGTTACCATCTATGCTAGTTAGTTCATATTAATTAAATCATTATGTTTGGGTTATGTTGATCTATATGACAAGTCACATATGCAAGTTAGATTGATTAGAAAAGTTATGAACATATGCCAAGACATCTATTATGACATCTAGAATTATGCTATGACATATGTGATATCCTATGCTAGTTCACACCATCATTATGTTGCCTAAAAACCCCATATGCAAGTTTATGTATAGATTTGGGCTATGATCATATCATGTAAATTGAGACATTTAACAAGTTGACACCTTTTGATCCTTAACATGTGTAGTTTATGCAAGTTTCACCCCTATTATGATTAGATTTATTTTAATTGTCTATATGTTGTGATAATTTATCTTTGTGCTAGGTGTTAGACTATACAAGTCTAGCCTATATTATGCCTTAAATAAGCGAACGTATAAACGTGGGGTAGGGGTAATATTAAGGATTTAATATTAAAAAGTTGGGGTGCAATTGATATGATTTTGCATGCCATAAGTGGATGGCCATAATTGAGTCAATTATGGACATCATTAAAAGTTAACTTAATTAATAATTTGAATAGGGAATTATTAAAACTGGGGTAAAAGATTTTAAGTGTTAATCAATGCTTAGGACACGAGGTTGGACTCGTTTGTGACGTAAACCTGCCCGGACCCGCCCGGCAAATCCAGTGGTCACAAATGTCAGCCCAATGTGAGAGGTCCTAGGCCTAAACTAAAGCATAACGGTTGTAAAGACACGAGGTTAGACTCTTTTATGGTGTAAGACTGCCCGGACCCGCCCGGCAAATCCAGCTGCCATAAATGCCAGTCTAATGTGAGAGTTCTTTATGAGGTTATGGCTTGAATGAATTAAGAAATACTTAACCAGATAAACATGTAAGGTGGGACATGGGGGTTAATTAGGTGCCTTGGGTGGCATGAGGAATCTAGGAGGTGCCCTTAGTGGCATGTGAAATACGATTAGTAAGACTTAACCAAACACACATGTAAATGAACATGACTAAGAGGGTTAAGTGGGATATACTAGTGACAAGCTTAGGTGGGTAGCTTGTGGGGGCCCATTTCGACCAGTATCCCAAACGTATCTTTGTGGGCTCGACCCAAGTCGAGGACGGGACACGCATGCTGGGTTCGACTGTAAGAGGCCAAAACGGGGAGCGGTGGCAACGCAAGTCCAACGGGTTTCGTATGCATGTGTGGACCCGGGCTGGTAGGTAAGACGTTGTTGCATCGTGTAGGTATAAGCCGTGCATTCTCAAGTTGTATCGGGTTGCCACTTTAGGGGAGTGATACACCCCACTGTGGGGCCAGCACGGGTATCTATGAGTAGGGAGCCGATCGAAAGTGGGTAGTGGGGTACACCTAGTGGAGATAGGGGCAGACGACACCTATGTAGTCAGCTAGGGGTACGTAAGGCTATTTATAAAGTTTCTGTGTGAAGCAAGTGGGATCAAACAATAGGGTGACTGGTGTGGTGCAGTGTAGTAATGTGCGGTGCAGTGTAGTAATCATTCGTTAGTAATTAGGTGTGCCTTTACCGTTATCTTTAACGTTATCTTAAACGCTATCTTTATCTTCCTAAGAGTTCATAGACATTTACTTGTCTTCCAGCTTATGCCTTAGTCTAGTTATTTTGATAATAATATTGTTAGAATTATCATACTCGCCAGACTTTATGTCTGACCCCCTCTATTTCTATCCTTTTTCCCCCTCCAGGTCCTTAGGTTGGGCCCAGCTCTAGTGGAGTTTGATTGAATTGCTTCATCTCTCTTTGGAAAGCTTGGACTGTTGAAGTAAAGTCCAGCTTGTTATCTTTTTAATGGATATTTATGTAATGGGATTTTGTATTTTGTTTTTATGAAGATGGATATTGTACTTGGTTATGATCTATGGTTTTATGATGTAACAAACATGTTTAATTTCCGCTGTAATAAAATGAAGTTTTAGATTTCCAAGTACTATTTATTATCTGTCTTGTTGTAATTTTTCTGTTCTATATTCACTTATAACCTCCATGGAAGTTAATGCATTCCTTTTGTGAGTGACATTAATGGACGTGGGGTGTTACACAAATTAAAAGAGACAAACCAAATCAAATCAATATTAAACTAAAACAACGATTGTCTAATCAAAGGCTAGCAATTCAACTTCAGAATACAGATTCCAGAAATCAAGATTGTCTTTTGTAAGTGTAGTTATCTTTCAAATGTGAATAAATCAAAGACATGATTTGTAAAATAGAATTGTATCAAGTTGAAGTTAATGCTGATTCATATTTATTCAATCATACATGCCTATGAACTATTGTGGTCTATCGAACCTATCACGTTATGTGGAAATTAGTGAGTAAACCTATGATGTTTTATAGGAATTTGGAAATGGAATTATCATATGTAAGTTTGGTGATATTATGATACATACAAGTTTTAGGCTAAGTCATGTCGTTTATGCCTAATTGTTTAGAGCCATTATGCATACATGTTTAAATCTACGACCTTGTATGCTTAGATCTACAACTTTATATGTTAGATCCATATGCCTTTATGATAGATCTAATTTGCAAGTTCGCCACTACATGCCAAGTTTAACTTGTATAGTTTTATGTAAATTCATATGCTTGTGGTTCATGTTGCATAGATCAAATTTGCAAGTTCATGGTTAAAAGTATATTGTTCTGTGCCAAATCATGTGACATATGTGTAGTTAGATCCATACTTTTGTATGATGTTGGAATGTTACAAAGTTCCTCTTTCCCCTTTTTGTTTTATAAGTTAGGCTAAAATATCGAGCCTAACATTCTATGTAATTTTGCGAACGTACAACGGGGGAAACGTTGGGGAAAACATGAAATTACATGTAATTGGCATGTTTGACACATAAGCATGATAAGTGGCATGAAAATGGTATAATCTATATACCTAAAATTTTGAACGTGATTTAGAAGGAAAGTGGGCCACGACAATAATTGATTTATAATTTACATGTAAATATGTAGGATAAACATGAAAAATTACATGGCATAGATTGATTCATGTAATGGTATGTTTAGTATACCATTAATTGTGGGCATAATTAAAAGGATAATTATGGCATAATTAAATTGGGAACAATTTACATATGGAATTTGTCATAAATAAGAAATATGTAAATTTAGAAAAGACGAATATGCCTAACCCGAGGTTAGACTGAGTTGTGGTGTAAAGCTGTCCAGAACCGACCGGCACATCCAGTGACCACAACAATACCTGTCTAATGTGGGTGGTTCGTGCATTGAGCCCAAAAAGGTCCCGAGGTTAGACTGAGTTGTGGTGTAAAACTGCCCGGAACCGACCGGCACATCCAGTGACCAAAACAATACCTGTCTAATGTGAGTGGTTGGTGCTTTAATAAAGCTAAGTCAAGATTGGTAGGGTTAAGTCAATTAAGGAAACACTTAACCAATTCAACATATTAACTAAACTGATGGGTGAGGTTAAGTAAATTTAGAACACTTAACTGTCATAACATGTTAATTAGACAAGTGGGTGAGGTTAAGTAAATTTAGAACACTTAACCGTTATAACATATTAATTAGACAAGTGGGTGAGATTAAGTAAATTTAGAACACTTAACCTTTATAACATGTTAATTAGACAAGTGGGTGAGGTTAAGTAAATTTAGAACACTTAACCTTTATAACATGTTAATTAGACAAGTGGATGATGTTAAGTAAATTTAGAAACACTTAACCAATATAACTTGATTTATTGAAAGGTTAAGTTAAAATAAGAGGGAAACACTTAACCAATATAACTTGATTTGTAGTAGGGTTAAGTTAACACAAGAAGGCAACACTGAACCAAAGTAACATGACACGTAGGTGGGTTAAGTTAACTTGAATTGATTGATGACACTTAACCAATACAACAAGATGAATACGTGGGGTTAAGTTAACAAGAAACACTTGACCAATATAACTTGATGAACGAATGGGGTTAAGTTAATAGGAAACACTTAACCGATCCAACATGATAAGTAAGGAGGGTCAAGTTAATAAGAAATGCTTAACCAAGATGACATGATGAATGAGTGGGTTAAGTTAACATGAGCGGACAACACTTAACTGATATGGCATAATGTGCGGGAGGGCTTAGTACATATCGGGTTGGTGGGTAATATTAGTAAATATAGGCCCATAAAACCTAACCATTAAATAAACATGTTTGAATTAGTGGAAGGGTTAAGTACATATCGGGTTGGTGAGTAATATTAGTAAATTTAGGCCTACAAAACTTAACTATTAAATAAACATGCTTGAATCGATGGGAGGGTTATCGTGTAGGTGGGTAATATTAGTACATATTGGCCCACAAAACTTAACCGTTATTAAAAATGCTTGAATCGATAGGAGGGTTAAGTACATATCGGGTTGGTGGGTAATATTAGTAAATATAGCCCTACAAACTTAACCAATAGGAAACCCTTGTAACGGGGACCAATTTCAGCAGTAACCCACATGGATGTATCGTGGTACCCTGAACTAGGCAGGGTAGGGCACGATTACTAGGCTATTTATAAGCGGTCAAAGCAGCGGTAGGGGGGTACGTCAGTGTAGGTTCCGACGATTCACGGGCGTGTACGTACTCCGGAGTGGGGAAAAGCAGGCACTGGGTATCAGTAGTTATACATTGTGCATCTTGAATCGTGTCGGGTCGCTATCATAAGGGTTGATACACCTTATGGTGGGACCTGTACAGGGTATCTACACGCAAGAGAGGGCCGATTGACACAGACACATGGAACATGAATACAAGTAGGGAGCCGATCGATAGGGTAGTAAGGGTACATCTAACATGTTCATGGCAATTAGGCTGATTGAGGTGGAATCCTCACGATAGATGTACACCTAAAGGCTACCACAATTACGGGGGTTGGGATCACGATTATCATTTTATACAGATTACTAGTTGGGACACCAGTTAGGTGGTGCAGAGATAAATATAGAAATCAAATTAATAGAGTAGTAGCGAAGCAGAGAAAAAATAGAAGCGCATTCAGTTCACCTTGCACTTATCTTGTCTTTAGTTACCTTGATTTTATGGTATTGTCCTATTTTTGGTTTATTCATGTCATGATCCTTTATCTTGTTTGCATGCTGAAAGATCACTGGACTTACCAGACTTATGTCTGACCTAGTTTGTTTTTCGCCTCTTTTCTTCCGTTCCCCCGGTAGTCAGGGAGGGAATAACTCATCCTAACTTGGACCTCTTCTCTTTCCAAGCTTTAAGATTAGTTAGTGTATCGCTTTGGACTCTCTCTCTTCCACTGCTATGGATGGTTCATGCTTTATCGGGGAATATCATTGTTTTTATGCTTCTTTTATTCTTGGAAGTTTTTAAATCAAGACAGAAGTTATATGTATTACATTTAAGTATGATTGAGGAAATTGTTGTAAAAGCTTGATTGAATTAAGTTGTTTATAAAATGACTTTATTTTCCGCTGTTTTATTTGTCTTCTTGTAATTTATCTGCATCTTTTACCTATAATGCTCCACCGAAGTTAAGGCATTCCCTCTGTGAGTGACCTTAACGGAGGTGGGGTGTTTCACAAGGTCTATTGTCGTATACCGTACATCGTCAACGTCATCCGAAGGAATCCATCATTGATCAAATAATCAATAATAATCTTTAGTAAGTATAAACAAAGTATTCTCTCAAAGTTCTTTTATGCTTTGTAATCATTACTGCCACATGAATAACCATTTTATTTTGGAAAATTCACTCTCTCAACTTTGAAAATCATCTTAAGTATAAACCCTTTTTTTTCACATCAATCTTTTCATATTACTCGATGTATCCCAAAATCTTATATGTGCCACTAGTTACGACATTTGCATTAAATGGCGTCAACCTCTTTTTTTGGGTCAAATTCATAATTGTTTGAAACAATGTTTTGAGTTAACAAACTTTCAAAATTTAAAATGTGTGTGTGATGTAATTATTCTAGATAGTTAATCTAGCTTCTCAATAAGATTAACTTCGATCAAACCCAATAACGAAATCAAAAGTTATGACCGAATTGCTGAGAGAACTTTTTGCAGCTTTAAACTAACATCATCAGTGCTAAATAACTCTAATATCATATTACATATTGAATAATTATCTAAATAGATTTTCTCACTTTGGTTTTGCACGAATGTGGTATTCAATTTACTCCTGTTGATCTTCCTCAACCTTGTTTTCCCAAGCTCATTTAATTCCATCCTCGATAAGTTGTAATTCCTCTTTCCTCTTAAGCCACTATATTGCATCCATTTCAAGCATAACATTCCTTCCTTTACAAGCCAGTTCATTCCTTCCGTCGTTACTTTATAACTAATCATACGCACTTACAACTTCGGTGAAACTCTCTATGTGGTGCTTGACAACGAATCAATACATTTTTCTTATTAGTATAAACACTAAACAAAAATTAAACACGCAAAATAAATACTACTCATAACCCTGGTCAGAGGAATGGTGCTTACCCTATTCAGTTTTATTTATCAAATTAGGTGGCTTCATTTCAAAATTTCAAAGATAATTTTCTAATCTTAGGTGATATTTTATTTAGGAACCTAACCTAAACTTTGATACCAACATGTAAAGCCCTGGAAATTCCGACTAGTCAAAATTGCCGAAAATCCTTTCCTTCCAAAACAAATAATGACAACTACCATTTTATTTGGTAAATATACAACATCACTAAATGCATAATTAATTTTTTTAATATAAATAACACTTGTCAGAATATTCATTTAATTCACAGGGTGTTGTTAAATACAAATTAAACACAATTACCCTAAATGTACTTTTATGTGACTCTGGTGAGATGGACATCGATATTCATTCCGGCACACTCGATAAATACGTCAGTATGACATAAATGATAACACATGAAAGATTCACCAACACAAGATGTAATAAAGAATAATAAACAAACAAAAAAATTACTAATATAGCAGCTACATCACTACCACTTGTAACTTCCTACGTACCTTTATCTAATTGGGTGAGCAATTAGATACACAATCAAGCCAACGTAATTCTTTTTTACATAAAACATTTAAAATTAATTTTTACTTCCAAATTACTCTTTATATCCTGTAGGGATAAAACACTCTACAAATACTTGTTTTGAAAGATATCTATGTATCTCTTGTAGAACTTCCTTTCAAAAGATAAACCACTTCTATTTAAAATAATAGTCCACTTCTTTATGCAAAAACTCCTTCATAAATAATCTCAAACCACCTTCATATCTCTCTAATATATTTTGGAAAGTTCTTCAAAGATTGAAGTGAAATAGTTAAGTTAAACGCCATTCATACTTCATTTACTCTTTCAACTAAAAAGACAGTGTTTTATAAGAATGTTAAAATAAAAACTGTAGCATTTTAAAGTGTTATAAAAAGTTCTGATGCAGTTTATAATGGTTTTAGACTCAAAATAGCTATTACAGCATTTCAGGTGTGTTGCAAAAAGTTCTGTGCAGTTTATAAGACTCAAAACAGATATTACAGCATTTTTGGCGTGCTGTGAAAACTTCTAGACTCGATAAAGTGATTTATAAATATTTCAGAGAAAAAGATAGCGTTTCTAAAATTCTATGAAAAGTTCTGGCCTTGGTACAGTGCTTCATAAATAATTCAGAGAAAAGATAGCGTTCCAAAATGCTATAAAAAGTTTTGATATTCAGATTTTCAGCCAGTTTTTCGGCAAAATGTTTGATGCTATTTCTCTATGATAAAAATAGTGTTATATTTCCAAAATGTTATATGTGTTCTTCTATTGTTACTACATGCACATGATGTTCTAATGACTTTTAACAAGTAATATGTTGTTTAATGATAAAACTATTTTCGGTCACATTGTCGGTATTTCTTCGACCTACTTATTTTTTAAAACAAAAATTCAACAACATGTTTTCTCCTCATTAATTATTATTTATAAAGGGATTTAATCAAGGTTAAAAAACCATTTTTATAACATTAAATCCAAGATTTAAATATTTAAATAACCTCGATATTTAAATATTTACTGCCCGAAGTTTCAGGTTGTTACATCCTGGGACTGGACAAACCGAATGCACTATCCCATCAATCCATCTTGGACAATTTCTACCTAGGATTAACAAAACAACCCTTGCATTTTACTCTGTCTTCAATTATCTTCAACATATTTGATTCACAGCGTTTTTTACCATATGAAGTGGTTTTCAGATAATAAATCTGATCCCCATCTCTCTGTATTGACAACGGAAATATAAAATGGGCCAAAAACTTTAATAGTCGATTATTTAACTATCAACGGAAAAATCCATACAACCAACGTTCCTATTACCATATGGAAATTCTATTGGTCAAACATCAAGCAACACTGAGCCCTTCTAATTAACTTATTGTTTATCATTTCCTAATTTCTCATTTTCCCCTTTCCATATCTTTCCCCAGATATTTTCCCAAACTCGTTTGGACTCTCACGATTCTTAGAAAAACATTTCCATATATCCAGAAGTTCTTGTTTTCTATATCTAAAATACATACATTATTAACGTCTGAAATCATTCCAACTATTCACATTTCTTATTTTCTATATTAAAAAATATACGTTATTAACATCGGAAAAATATTTCCATATATTCACATTCCTGATTTCCATTGACCAACTCGTTCCATTTTCTATGCTTAGAAAACATATCTGATTATAATTGGAAAACGTTTCCAAAGCTCATTTATATGGTTTTAAACGAACGTTGTAAAAACATCGTTACGACCATTTGAACCATTATTCACTCATTAACTAACAGTATTGCTTACCAATCCTCGCTACAGAACCTTAACCATTCTGTAACAACTTGGGGAATTTGCGACCTTGGTAATCGACATAAACTAAATTTCGACTATTCAAGCATCGAAAATACCGGACAGTTAATGAAAGAAGTTAGAGGGTGAGAATAGATAAGATAGACAATTAGAATAGAAGAAGAAGAACATATAACAGAATCAGAGTAACACGAATCTCACAGCGGAACGAATAAAATATACCATATAACATAGCTTTGAAATATAAATCTGTACTTGAATATATATATATATCATTATCAAAGTACAAAACATACAACACAGCGGAAATAAACAATTGCTATAAAATCCGGAAGCCTCTTGCTCCAAGCTCTCCAAATACATCTGTAAAATTCCGACTACTTGACTGCCCATACAAAATTGGGAACCCAAGAGTTTAGGGAAAAGAAAATAAACTCTGGGTCAGTCATGTGACTGGTGTGAGTAAACTCCAACCATTTGTTTAACCTTTAAAATCCTTTTAAAAGAAAGAATAACCATAAGACCAATCCAAAAATAAACACGGATGGTTTTTACCTTACGATAACCCCAAACATTCTTTTAAAAATCCATACTATTTTGATATTATAATAATGTCTAAATCACATAAATAGAAATCTAGTGGAACGCTTTCATCTCACTTTCTACATATATATACAATCAAAAACCGCGGACTCTTATTGGGTAATGGATTTCCAACTATGACAAGGTATGGAACCGCCTTCCTATCAGTGTACTTTAGAAGCGATACACTGGAGTTCAACAAGAACATCTTGTAACTCGGCCACACATGACCGACCATTCATTTCGCTTGAATGTTCCGAATATATTGTCACCTTACGGTTGGTATACCAACATAATCATTCCCGGAAGGTACAGAATTGAAAGAAGTAACAAATATGAATATTCTCTAAATGGTGACAATATACCCTAATTGGGTGCGACCCACTTAGCCATGCTACCTGCCCGATTTTTGTCATTTCCCGATTGATGAGGCTTGAGATCATAATGTATCTTTTAACAGATCACTCCTTCATTTACTTTGAATGCCACATCGTCATACCCATCAAATCACAAATTGATTTCCCTAAAAATACCATGGGTATAAGCTAAGAGAAACGAATTCCTCCACCACCAACATAAATACGTTTGAAACGATCAACTTACGCGATCTACTAGATATACTCTGTCATACATTCATCCATTCAAGTTGTCTTGAGACTGGACAACCCAAAGGCTCTATTCTGTAAATCCATCTTAGGAAATTTCTACCTAGGATTTACTGAACAGCCCTTGCATAACTCCATCTTCAATTATCTTCATCATATTTGATTCGCAACCCTAATGCCATACGGAGTTGTTTTCAAATAATATATCTGACCCCGATCTCTCCATATTGACAACGGAAACGGTCAAAGTCTTTAATAGTCGATGATTTAACTATCAAAGGAAAACATGTGTACAAACAACGGTCGTATTTCCAAATGGAAATGCTACAGATCAATCATCATTTCATCTCCCAATTTCCCATTTATCGTTTCCGTATATTCATAAATTTCTTATTCTCTAAAATTAGAAAATATACGTTATTAACTTTGGAAAACATTTCCATTTCTGATTCACGCATCAATATCTTCCCACCTCTATCAGTCTCTAACTGTAAACTAGTAAGAGGACAAATTCCCAAGTATAAACCCCGAAGGCCGAAACCAACATCAGATCGATACCCCGAAAACCATTCAACTTAACTAATTTCCAATCAGTTTCTAATTTCAGATATTCCATTTAAATTCCTAATTCAAACCCCAAATTCCTTTATAATATTTTATTTGCAAAATATTTATTTTAATCTAATTTTTCACATAGAATGTGAATAATATTTCTTTATATAGTCAAAACAGTTTGATTTCGTATTTAAAAACATTATCTCCAACCCAAATTCTATTTTTATTTTTATTTGCAGAATTATTCATACAAATCTTATTTCAATTCCAACATTTATAATCTCATTGCAAATTTCCTTTATAACTACTATGTTCACATTCCATTTCAAATATCGGTGTTAAAACCGATTTTACTTCTCTATATAAATTCAAATTTATATATTCAATTTATCAAATGCTAAATATTTCCTTAATTTATAAACATCGTTTATAAATTATTCTCCCCAATTTATCTGTTAAAACGGATTTCTACTAAATATTTAGTTTAAACAATATCATGTTACACCCGTGTGCGAAGCACGGGTCTAAACCTTCTTAATGTAAAATTCTCTTTTTATAAAATTCTATTCATTTTCCAAATATTTCCTTTTATAATTCTATTTACTTTCGAAATATTTATTCCTTTTATAATTATATTTGTTTTCCAAAAAAATATTCCTTTTATAATTATATTTATTTTCCAAATAAATATTCCTTGTATAATATTCTATTTATTTCCTATAAATATTTCATTTATAATATCATATTTATTTCCTATAAATATTTCATTTATAATATCATATTTATTTCCTATAAATATTTCATTTTCAAAATACATTTTGAAAATTCCCTTTTTACATTCTAGTATTTCTTATGGTATTTAAAATACCAATTAAACAGACGAGTGTCATCATAATCAATCACAGGTTTTATATCACATCATATGTCATAATATATGAAAATAAATAGTATTATAAATATTGAGGAATCCAGTTGGATCCCTCCAACCTGTTTCCCTGCGTCTACAGATGTTAAACAATATAAATAACATCGATTTCATTTCAATATGAAATATTCTGATAAACAAAATCAATATTTGATTAACGATATATATATCGTTATCTATAATTTCAACTAATAAATCAACAATTCAACCAAACAATCAACACACAACAATCAATCATCATTTATCAATACTAGATTATATTTATAAACATATAAACTGTACAAAGTGAGTGAGATTTACTCACATTGGACGGTTATCGTTAAATAACGATAATGGTCGGTTGATTCAGACAGACAATTTATTTCGCTATAAATTATAACGAGCTCCAATTCACTCCCAGTCAGTTCCTTGTGTAGCCACCGTCCATACGGTCCTAATGGATCCCGTTTCGTGGAATTCTGATTACATACGAATGAGATATTTAATTTACAAGCTTGTGTACATTGTTTGAATTAAAAGTGAACTATATCTATATATTTATTTATCCCTTATATGGGCCTTTACCTTTGTATTTCTTGGAAAATTTCCATTACGTATACCCAGGCCCGCCCAAACATCTTTCTTCCCCATCTCAGATTCTCCACTTCCCACTCCAGAATTCATACTGTTGCGATACTTTACTTCTTCTCTTCATAAATGCCACTCTTCTCATCACCCCAAAACTTCACATCAACCGTAACCTTTTACTCCAAGCCTCCTTCCATTGCCTCACGGTTTTCAAAGAAACAACACCCCTAGCCTTCTTCCCAGTACCCAAACTACTCCTGCATATCATTTAAATTCAACGAAAAATTGCCAGTTTGAACCACCAGCTATCAACTCGTCCAAATCCATGCATACTGACCCGATTATACGGCTCCTCTTATACTTTACTACTCCACCATAAATCTAAAAATAAATTTACTAAACCTTAACAACTAATCACCACTTTAACTTCCTAATCACCTGCGTTTAATACCATCTTCACCCTCCAGAACTGTCGACTTCTGCTCCCTGTATAAACCCAAACAAACTTAAACCGGTCTCTCCTCCCATTCGATTCTCAGTGAAACTCACAACCAAAACTACCGATGAGTTTCTACTTTCCTAACCTTTACGTTTATCCCATTCTCCTCGAGTTTGACATCATCTCCTCCGCCATGGTTTCAGACAGACTCGCGCCACTACAGTAAAAGCACCAAACATTGTTGACCCCAAATCGAACCGTAAATTCACACGATGCTCGAAATTACCTCACGAGTTCAAATATCAACTCGATTTCGTGAATAACAGCTCCAACATCTCGCGATCATAAACCCTAGGCCTGTTGCCTTATTTCGAACTCTAGACAAACCTGTCGAGTGATATGAAATTCAGATCAAAGTGAAGCTTGAAAGGAAGTAAGATCATTGAACCAAAAATCGAATGATTTCATTTGGTATTTTAGTTCCTATGATTTTTCTAAGAAATTCTGTCTTCACGTTTTTATTATTTAGGGTGGCGGCGACCTCTCTTGATCAGGAGAAAAATAAAACTAGGTTGTATTTATAAGGTATGATAGCTTCTAGGGGAAGATTCACATATTATTAAAATAATTTTATTCAATTATTATTGTAATGCTATTTATTTTAGTCGTTAAAAATCCCTGCAATCACATACAATATCCAAAAATCATGAAAATGGACATACAACCAGAGTTTGACATTATGAACCCAACATAACTTGTTTCGTCGAATTCCGAATCCGTTTGCTCACACAACATATTTTTAAAGTCAAATTATTGACTATTTTCCACATTAAAATCTTGTACTCCCCCATACTGATTCCAAAAATCACGAAAATTGAAATGTAATAATAATTTAATATTCTGAATCCAACAAAATTAGTTTCATCGAAAATGGAGGTCGTTTGCAAAACTGGCTATTTTTAAAGCTCTAACTAAACCCATTTAAATATTAATATATTTAAAAATAATTAAATTTAATATTAATAAATTAATGTTATCGTATATATTCACAACATCCGGCTTCAAAATATACATATCTGGATTTACAACTCCATATATTTCAAATCCAGTGTTAAATCGATACCCAATTTATATTAAAAATCCTTTTATAATATAAATAATTCTTTATAAATTATAAAGGAATTCCATAGCGACTTTTCGAAAATTTGATTTGGAGATAACTCAAAATCTATACAACGAAATCTCGATTTTTCTCTTCCATTAGAAAAATATAAATCACCATCTCCAAACGTTTCTTATTTCACAGAAATCCGACTTAAAATGAATTATGTATACTCGTTTAAAGTTTGAATCGCCAAATTACGAACTGCCGCACCATTTCGAGCTCGATTATAATCATAATACAATTCACATGTTCAGCTGACATTAATAAATAAATTCGTCAATATAATTCAATTCCAAACTGAATTAAATATATAAATAATCCAATTCCCATAATATTGTGAATTCTACTATTCTCCTACTATTCTGGAATTTAAATATATTATTAAATTATTATATTAATTAAATATTCAAAGTTATTTAATTTAAACCGTTAAATTACCAAACCATTATTTAAATAATTAAATTAATTAATTATTATACTATAAAAATACGGGACGTTACACATTCCTTAGTCAATAATGAAGTCAATCAAGTTGGGGTATAATTACCTATTAGACGTTAATTGAACATCATTCTTAACTTCGAAATAGACAAAGTTCACAACTTCCATCTTAACAACATTGCTTACGTAACTCTCAGATTCAGTTATGAATCCACTTCTTTAATGGAAATCATTGATTATAACGATTGTGTTATAATCCCTGCTCCTAGATATTAAATCTTAAAATATAACTTTTATTCATTAATTGAAATAAATAGTTATTAAATAAATATATGAACACTTAATTAATCTTTAATAAAAACAGAAAGTAAATAGCACTTCCCTGAATTCAATATAGTTAAATTTCAATATATAAATCTCTTCTGAATAATCTTCATTTGATAACTATCTTTCAAATAATGTCTATTCGATAACCATCTTTCGAATAATCTATCTTCGATAAGCGTTCCGAACTTCGGAATAAATTTACCGTTTCAGGTCAGCTCAATTTCCATTACCATTCTAAATCCACTTTTGAATTTATCACTTCCAAATCCTTACCAATTTCCCTTAAAACCATTCAAATATGCAAGATTGCTTTTAGCCAATGTCTATTTTAAAATATGAATATTTTTCCTTTATAGAAATCTAGACTCCTTTTATCAAATCAAATCTTGGTTTTTATGTGTAAATTCCATTACAGGTTACAATCCCATTTATCAAGTCATTTTATAACTTCTCATTTGTATTTTACTTTATTATCAAATCTTATTTGCACGTCAACTTTCTAGTTGATTTTATCTAATACATTTATAATTCTATATCGCCTTCATATCCAAATATAATTTATTGATTTCGAACCAAATATAATTTCCTTGTCAAGTTCTATTTTATATAACATATAATTTTTAAAAATTATATAATTATTGAAACAATCGACATAGTCAAATTCTAACTATAAATCCTAATGGATTTATTCCAATTCTATTCACATTCCGAACATCAGAATAAATTTCATCGTTTTCTTTTTAAACGATTCCCAATTTCCCCTTTTTAAATTCACTATTGAATTTTCATTCCCAAATTATCCTATGATAATTATTCCACTTCATTTATAGACATCGTTTATAAATTAAACCACTTGTTTTTATTATTAAAAAAAGTTATTATACTCTAGCCCATTCAAAATTCAATTTCTATTTTAAAAATAGATTTTCCTTTTAAAACTCAAATTCTTTTCCATTTCAATTGAATATATTTTTACGGTATTTAAATATCAAATTATTTTAGAGCCAACGCTATTCAACATTCAACACTACAAAATCTATCACAAAATATCTATCATATCATATATCAAAATATATGAAAACAAACAGTAATACTTTTTGAAGAATTTAGTTTAATCCCTCCAACATGTTTTCCTGCATCCATATGTATTAATTAACGTAAATAACATCAATTTCATTTCAATATAAGATATCAAGATAAATAGAATCAATATTTAACCAATGATATATATAACTATATCTATAATTTCAACCAATTTATTAGCAATTCATCTAAACAATCATCACACAGCAGTCAATCATCATTTAACAAATTCGAAAATATGTTTATAAAATTATAACTAGACATAGTTAGTGAGTTCACCCATTTTGGTTATTAATCTTTGAATAAAAATTAATTTTTGATAGTTCAATCAAGTGTTTTATTTTGCTATAAATTTCAACAACCTCCAAATCGCTCCCATTATGTAACATGCGTCCATATGATCCCGACGGACCTTGTTTCGTCAGATTATGATAATGTACGAAAAAATTATGATTTTTACAAGTTTTATACACAAATAACGGTCATTAACTATTAAATAATAATAAACTATACCCTAATTACCTTATTTAAAAACTAATGACCGGCTAATCTTTCTCTCCCAATGCCCAAATATCGAACCCATATCCTCTTCTCATGCCATCATCGCTTCTTGGCCTCCACACATCTCCCTCTCCACTTATTTATAAATTTAAACAACAATATTAAAATTCACCTCTTTGAATGCTCATTCTCCCCATATAAAACACAATCAACTCGCACCTATATTTTCAAATGCGTCGTCTGCCTTCACCACGCTAGTACAGTGAAAGTTTCGCAACTTTTCATTACCATATTCAACCAAATTTTGCACGAAAATTCTACACAACCCCACTATCCCAAATACAATACTCATTTCTCAAATTGAAGCTCCTATTTTTCCAACCAATCAACCCTAGGTCACGGTTCGTGAAACTCAGGGAACCAAGATGGCGTCAAACTCGAATCTAAATTCAATTAAATATCTTAAATTATCCAATTCACACAATATTGCAAATTCAACTATTTCCGACTATTTCAGAAATAAATTTATAATTCCACTATTTACAATAATTAATTAATCAAAATTATTTAATTCAAGTCATATAAATTACCAAAACATTATTTAAATAATTAAATAAATTAATTAGTCTTAAAAAATTGGAATCTTATACAATCACTACTTCAAATAACGCTATACTCTGCCCATGTGTGAACCGGCCACTCAGCTGTCTGGTTTATATAGATACCCACAACAAAAAAGTGGCTCTCATTGTGCCACATTCGAAAGAAAGCCGTAAGAACCCAATCACCCATCCCGATGGCGATTTCTCTTCTCCAACCACTTCATCCGCTGAACCCCACGCGTTAATCTTTTTCACTTCACCATTCTCCACCGACTCATCTTAATATTTCCTTTTCATCTCACCATTCCCACGGGCATCACGGTATGCGGTTAGTTGTGGCCACTTGGTGTCGTCTTCAGGTAACCTTTATCAATACGCTTTTTTTTATGGTGATTACGTTATTTCTTCCCAAATTATCACTGCTACCAAGGTATAAGTATGCATCTTTCTTTAGTAGAAATTTAAATCTTACATGGTGAACATATGAATTTCGTTGATTGGTTGGCCAAGACCTCCTCCGCTGATAAGTTAGGTAAATTCTATATGAGAAGGAGCTAGGGTTTTGTTCTGACCCGGCTAAGTGCATCTACAGTGGTTTATTAATTTGAATGTAAAACAAAAGGTGCATTGTCGGTTAACATTTCCGTTAAATTTGTTTTCTTCAATGCAAATGTTGAATGAACTTTGAAGATGATGTATTGAAAAATTTACAGGACATTGTGAAATATATTGCCTAGTTGTAGACATTGTAATCTGCAATGTGGAAATGTGCACAATCGCTATAATTATATAATTTTAAAATAATCCTAAAACAACAAGTATACAATTATAAGTTTCTAGATATATTTGCACTGGAGAAAAACTTAAATTTTATTGTACAGACTTGTTTCATATATCTTAATTGTGAAGTAGATATGGACACATATGATAGAAGATGATCTAATAATAAAATGGTAAAACAAAATGAAAATATTAAAATATAATCAATATGACCGATTATTTATTATTATTGTTGTTGATTTTTTTTTGTTTTGTCTGCATGGGCCTAAAGGTAGAACAAAAGGTAGCATATCACGTAGAAGTTAAAGTTGTACCTGAGAAACATTTGACAATATTATAAAGCATTCTTCTATATGGTCTTGATGTATATGACTAGGATATTTGGCAATTTAAACAACGATTTTTTTTCTTGTTTGAGGTAATGTTGTAAATTACTTAACTACTTGTTAATTTATCATTTCCCAATTTATCATTTTTCCCTTTCCATATCTTTCCATAGATATTTTGCCAAACTCATTTAGACTCTCACAATTCTTGGAAAAACATTTCCATTTATCCAGAAGTTCTTGTTTTCTATATCTAGAAAATATACATTATTGACATTTCAAATCATTCCATCTCTTTATATTTCTTATCTTCTATATTAGAAAATACACGTTATTAACATTAGAAAAACATTTCCATATATTCACATTCCTGATTTCCATTAACCAACTCATTCCATTTTCCATTTTCTATGCTTAGAAAACATCTATGATTATAATTGGAAAACATTTCCAAAACTCATTTATGTGGTTTTAAACGAACGTTGTAAAACATCGTTGGCCATTTAAACCATTATTCACTCATTAACTTATAGTATCTCTAACCAATCCTCGCTACAGAACCTTAACCATTCCTTAGTCAATAATGAAGTCAATCAAGTTGGGTTATAATTACCTATCAGACCTTAATTGAATATCATTCTTAACTTAAAAATAGACAAAGTTCACAACTTCCATCTTAACAACATTGCTTGCGTAACTCTCAGATTCGGTTACGAATCCACTTCTTTAACAGAAATCATTGATTATAACGATTGTGTTATAATCCCTTCTCCGAGATATTAAATCTTAAAATATAACTTTTATTCATTAATTGAAATAAATAGTTACTAAATAAATAAATGAACACTTAATTAATCTTTAATAAAAACGGAAAGTAAATAGCACTTCCCTGGATTCGATATAGTCAAATTTCAATATATAACCCTCTTCTGAATAATCTCCATTTGATAACTATATTTCGAGTAATGTCTATTCGATAACCCTCTTTCGAATAATTTATCATTGATTAACGTTTTGAACTTCGGAATAAATTTACCATTTTAGGTCAATTCAATTTCCATTACCATTCTAAGTCCACTTTTGAATTTATCACTTCCAAATCCTTACCAATTTCCCTTAAAACCATTCAAATATGCAAAACATTTGCTTTTAACCAATGTCTATTTTAAAATATGAATATTTTTCCTTAATAGAAATCTAGACTCCTTTTATCAAATCAAATCTTGATTTTTATGTGTAAATTCCATTACAGGTTCCAATCCCATTTATCGAGTCATTTTATAGCTTCTCATTCGTATTTTACTTTATCATTAAATCTTGTTTGCACATCAACTTTCTAGTTGATTTTATCTAAAACCTATATAGTTCTATATCGCCTTCATATCCAAATATAATTTATTGATTTCGAACGAAATATAATTTCCTTGTCAAGTTCTATTTTATATAACATATGATTTTTAAAAACTAAATTATTTTTAAAAATTAAATTAATTTTAAAACAATCGACATAGTCAAATTCTAATTATAAATCCTTAGGGATTTATTTCATTTATATTCACATTTTGAACGTCGGAATAAATTTCTTCATTTTCTTTTTAAACCATTCCCAATTTCCCCTTTTTAAATTCACTATTGAATTTACATTCCCAAATAATACTATGATAATTATTCCACTTCATTTATAAACATTGTTTATAAATTAAACCACCTATTTTTATTATTAAAAACAAGTTATTGTACTCTAGCCCATTCGAGATTCAATTTCTATTTTAAAAATAGATTTTCCTTTTGAAACCCAAATTCTTCTTCATTTCAATCAAGTATTTGTTTACGGTATTTAAATATCAATTATTTTAGGGTCAGCGCTATTCAACATCCAACACAACAAAATCTATCACAAAATATCTATCATGTCATATATCGCAGTATATGAAAACAAACAGTAATACTTTTTGAAGAATTTAGTTGAATCCCTCCAACATGTTTTCCTGCATCCACAGATGTTAATTAACATAAATAACATGAATTTCATTTCACTATTAGATATCAAGATAAATAGAATCAATATTTAACCAACGATATATATATATATATATATATATATATATATATATCTATAATTTCAACCAATTTATTAGCAGTTCATCCAAATAATCATCACATAGTAGTCAATCATCATTTATTAAATTCTAAAATATGTTCATAAAATTATAACTGGACAGAGTTAGTGAGTTTACTCACTTTGGTTATTAATCGTTGAACAACGATCAATTTCCGATAGTTCAATCAGGTGTTTTATTTTGCCATAAATTTCAACAAGATCCAAATCGCTCCAAACTAGTTCCATTATATAGCCTACATTCATATAATCCCGATGGATCTTGTTTCGTCAGATTCTGATAATGTACGGAAAAGTTATGATTTTTTCAAGTTTTCACTACGCCGTAGATTGCATACTACAACACCTGAGAAGTGATGCGGGAGGTGCCAAAAAATGTTGGTACAGGCCAAAAATGATCTGTTGCAACACTTTCTCGGGGTTGTCTTTTGCCGCGTTGCCTTAGAAGTCAAAGGCAACATCTTTGCGACCCTAAGGCAACATCAACACAGGTGTTGCCATAGGTACTAAAATTACAAAAATGTAGGACCCACTAAAATCGGTAACCTGGGTTCATGGAATCCTATTGCGTGGCTATAGCCTGGGTTCACGGAATCCTGTTGTGGTTGTAGCCTGGGTTCACGGAATCCTATTGTGGGGCCCACATGCATTAGTCTATGGCAACACTTTTACCATCCAATGGCAACACCATATCATAGCAGTGGAACATTGAACATCACATACTGCAACATTATATAAGAACTATGGCAACATTAAATCACATACTGCAACATTAAAGAATTTAACATCACACTGAATTAAACAACTGCTTATCTCAGATTCACAAGCAACACAAATGGTACTTGCAAACATACTTACAAACATAGCTAGAAAAATCATGTTTACAGACCATACTTACAAACACAACTAGTACGTACTAAATACCATTTCATATTCACTGCAAATTGTTGCATAAAGATCCCTAATACCAATGACTAAGAGCGCGAGCCTCCACTGCGTTCATTGCTTTCAGTTTCAGTGCCTTCACTGCGATCTGTCGCACAAAGATCCACAATATCAATGTGCATGTCAAGGTTTGCTTCACCTAATTTCTTAAACATCCTTGTCAAGTTCTCACGAACTTTTTCGTTCACCTTTGCATCAAATTCATTTTGGACCATCTTGTTGACCTTTGCTTCGACTTCGTCGGCTATATCTTCCCTTATCTTGTTGCCAGTTCCTGTATGTATGTGTCTGTTGTTGGAGCAGCTTTTGAAACTTTTGGAGACTTTGTGTGTCGTCCTATAAGCCATGATGGACCGTGCGACTTTCCATCAAAAACAAGTTCTTGAACAACTCCATCACTGCCTCCTTCACCAACTTCTCCTGCAAAATAAAACAGTTTCAGAATGTGACATTAAATAAAATTAACAATTTTTAAAAAGTTTCTTAAACAAGAATTACGGCATATAACACACTGAAATCCAAAGTAAAAGATCAACCATTACTATGATCCTGCTATCGGTTTTAATAAAACAGGATCTAATTCTACAATAATGATGATCATGTGCAAAATGAAGCATTTTTTTGGCACCTGATTGAAGAGAAAATGAAATTCTTACAATTCTATAGTTCATTATTGAAGCATCAGTCTTGTACACCTTTCCTTCTTTCCGCTTGCGAGTTTTAATACAAAGTTCTCCATCTGATTACTTGGAATGATAAAAAAACAATAGATAGTAAAAGGATATCAGACCATTTTTTCTAGAACATATATCACTAATATTGCTAAACAAGTTAAACAAGGATATGTAGTTTATTCACAAGTCAAACAAGGATACTGCATTTGAGTTAAACAAGCATACCTCCATATGACCTATATTGTTAAACTAGCCAACCATAAAAATAAGCAAAATACATACCATCTTATGCCGAATATGGGAAAAAAGTTTTGGACCAGCAGTGTGTGTGTCAGTATACGATTTCCAATTTGCAGAATTTGTAAGGGCCTTGGATTACAAAACAACATGAAATAAAGATGTTTATCTGACTGATTTGAATGAATAAAAAGGGGAAAAATTATGCGATAAAACTTAAAATTATACATGAACTTTTTCATCCTCCTGAAACTGCAAGAGTACTTTGAAATCCTGAAGTGGAATTTCGTCCGGCCTATTTTCAAGTCTCTCTTCATCAGTCTCATAGGGCGTATAATGTGCCTTTTTAATACGACTCTTGTACCCCCTCCAAGCGTCACGAATTGACCTCAAAGCCCGATAATCACATTCATTTGGAATAATATATCGTTGCTTAAATACAAATAAAACATTAAAAAGAACATTCATGCTACTTTTGTGACTAGTTTCATATATTTAAGTAAAACTCAGCTAGGTTTGCAAATTACCTTTACATAGTTCCACGGTGTGTCTTTCAAACTTGCAGGAACATCAAACCAAGACTTGTATGTAAGTGGAATACTCCTCTTCAGTATTCCTAAAAAATAACCCAGTTCAGTCATTACTTGGTCATCGTCTGAAATAGGTTGGCCCCGATTATTCATTTGGATTACAACTCTTTTGTCATATGGTCGTGAATGAACTTTATCCATCTTTGTTTTTCCTTGAGCCTTCTACGAGCTCCGACTACCATTACAAAGTACATATAATAGTAATGAGAAGGCTAGACATAACATAAATGAGAACTTAAACTATAAAAATCAGAACTCAATTAGATACTATCTTCATCTTCTTCGTTTTCAATATTTGTCGAGACATTTTTGACAACAGCCTTATTCCTTGCACTTCCACTTCCACTACTGTTAATCTTCTGGCGTTCTCGCATAGCCAAATAAGCGGTCATTGTTCCTATTCCTTCATTGTGTGATAACTCAACGCTATATGGTGGACCATCAGATTGCGTACAAACTGGTTCTTCCCCTGCCTTCAGAGTTGCATACTTATCAGTTGCAGATTCAACATTGGCTCGTGAACGAGTAGTTGGTTCAGACTGAGGCTTTGTAACCCTAATTTTTTTGGTTCTTTAAAATATGCACACAAAAACAATAAAATAAAAATAATAATGAAGCTAGTCTATAATTACCAACATAAAATTAAATCTTCAGCTATAAGCACTTTTGCCTGATTTTTTGAAGTATCATCTTCAAATTTTGGAACATAATCCTTGCTTTCCTCATAAAGCATCTTTGAATTTACTTTATTTTTTCCAAATTCATTTCTCATTCCAGAAACTAATTTAGGCATCCCAAGTTTTTTAAAAACACTATTCTTCTGTGATACATTTTTGTCTCTCTCCCTTTCGTATTGTGTAAGCGGTGGAGGTGGAGGAGGTGATAGATTATCATTCTGAAAGTAATTAAACAAGACATTATTGTAAATATTAGCAAAATATGTAGATCATATATTAGAAGATCTGATTGTAGTCTTCTTACCAAAAACTCATTTTCATCTGTATTTTCCTCTTCATGTGGAGAATTATTGAAATCCAATTTCCTCCTGACACTTGCTGAGTTGATATTCATAGTTGCATCGCTGACTTCAGTTGGATTTTCCTTCTCTGATAACTTCGTCAAACTACTGACTCTAATTGACTTCTTGTTGACCACATTTTTCTTGTTCATACGTGGACTCGTAGCAGTTTTGTTGATCACTTCTGGATTGTTCGTAACTGGATTATTTAGCCGTGCCGACTTTCTAGGAGTAAAGACTTCAGTCTGCTTATTGTCGATAGGTGGACTCACAGCAGCTTCTTTGATCACTTGTGGATTGTTTAGCCGTGTTGACTTTCTAGGAGTAAAGACTTGATCAGTCTTTTGCTTCTTTTTTACTATCTGTTGCAGATGGTGAGCGGTGATAAATTGCAGTTTCTGTGATTTCGCAGCTGCAACATACAAGTTCTTTATTATTCTACTAAGTGCACTAAAAATCAAACAAGTCCTAAATGAAAAACATATTCAGCAAAATGACCAAATTCATTAAAATAATACAAATGTGAAGACATGTTTATACCTAGAAACAAATTCTTCCTTGGGCGTACGATGACATATGGCTGCATTTGTTTCATTGGCTCGGTATTATCATCGATGACAGTGTCGACATAGAAATCAATCTAATCACCTTTATTTTTTATTTGCATCATAAGCAATAACTCTATATCATTGACCACCAATTTCCACCCACTCGTTGAACCTTTCCGTGCATATACTCTCCAATTTCGGTGTAATGTAGCTCTTCCTTGACAAAACCCATCAGTACTATGTATGAAAACCTATCCAGATCAACTCCCTTGACAATAGCTTCTTCTCCACCAGCATATCCATTCTTCCCAAATTTTCCCTTGTGGTGGAACCTAAGATTTGCTTCCATCCTACACAAAATGGAGAAATTAACATTAGATTGAAATAATTTCAAAATAAAATAAACCAAACGCATTATAAAATAAAACAACCACTTCACTAACATGTAATACAGGCAGAAACAGTAAAATAGATACAAAAAGAAGCCACAAATATGATACATCAGTTACAACATTTAATCAAGGAAGAAACAACATTTTCTTACGTAAACAACATGCAGTTATTTTACTGAACACCACAAGTTTTGCAGTTATTTTCCTTTTTATTTTTTACCCAATATAGCATGCAATCATTTGGACATGCATGTATTCTTTGGTAAGCCTAAATTTACACACAAATAACGTACAGTCATCTGAACTAAGAAGTTTTACCCATATTTTTTCCTCGTTCATCACTAATTTACACATAAATACTATTTAACCATGACTATAAGGCAAAAAAACACTAAGCACTATAAAACATAAGTTTGTTACAAAAAAAATATAATAATAAAATCAGGAATATGATTACACTTGAATACACAAGTAAATCCGTAAATTAGGCAACATAACAATCAAATTAGGAAATGCTTGAAATATACATTGAGTGATACCTTAAGCAGCAGATTAAATCGAAGCCCTAACTGAAATTTGAGACCCAAATGAACCCCAATTGAGGACCTAATTGAAACACTGAATCCCTAATTGTACTTGAACTCAAACTTGCTGTAATCGAACCCCAATTAAGCTTGTAAACTTGAACTTTTAGCCCTAATTGAAATTGCGAGTGAGTGTCTTTAACAGGTTGAGCGACGACGTATTTTGTTAAGTTTTTGATTGAAACCCATGAAAATTTTGCTAAGTCTTTTGCTGTTTTGTTTTTACTTCCCGCGTCAAAGATTACTTCATGTGGATTGCTAACGTGGACCGTTGGATCGTAATTGTAACACCCCACGTCCATTAATGTCACTTGCAAAGGGAATGCATTAACTTCCATGGAGCATTATAAGTGAATATAGAACAGAAAATCACAACAAGATAGATATAAAGCAGTACCTGAAAATTTAAAACTTTATTTATTGCAGCAGAAGGTAAATATGTTTGGTTACATCATCAAAAACATAAACCAAAGTCAAGTACATAATATCCATCTTAATAAAAAAGTACATAATCCCACTACTACAAATAGCCATAAAGAAAATGATAGGCTGAACTTTACTTCAGCAATCCAAATCCAAGTGCTCCCAAAGAGATCCCAATCAAGCTCCACTAGTACTAGTCCCACCCTTAGAACCTGGGGGGGGGGAAGGAAGAAAAGAGGTGGAAACAAAGGGGGTTAGACATAAAGTCTGGCGAGTCCGATAACTCTAACAACATAATTATTAAAGCAATATGATAAGATATAAGCTAGAGAATAAGGTAATGACTGTGTGAACCACATGGGTAAGGCAAGGCAATCAAGAAAAACAGAGATAACGTTAATGGCGCTTCCTAATCAATATAGGATAATTACTATACTCTACCGTACTGTACCGTACCGTACTGTACTAACACTAACTGCACCCCTACTAGTCACTCTAGAAATTTGATCCCTCTTGGCTAAATAGAACGATGATAGCTTCGTGAACTGTTAGATGTACCCACTCTCCTCCATGTTTGACTGTATATCTCTAGTTGCTATCATAGGTACCCAGCGTGTACCTATCCCCACTAGATGTACCCCTTCAATAAGTAATAATGGTAATTCCATGTACTCCTAGCTGACGTCATAGGTGCCGCCTGCTCCTATCTCCACTAGGTGTACCCCCTTAATAATTATTAATAATAGTGGTAGCTTCGTGTACCCCTAGCTGACTACAAAGGTGCCGTCTGCTCCTATCTCCACTAGGTGTACCCACTACCCTGCCCCATTCGATCGGCTCCCTAACTCGTAGATACCCGTGCAGGTCCCACAGTGGGGTGTATCACCCCCAATATGGCAACCTTATACCACGCAAGAAATGCACAGCTTATAACTACACGATGCAACAACGTCTTACCTACCAGCCCGGACCCACACACGCACGTGACCCCGTTGGACTTGCGTTGCCACCGCTAACCCGTTTTGGCCTCTAACAATCAGACCTAGTAGGCGTGTCCCGTCCTCGACTTGGGTTGAGCTCACAAAGATACTTAATGGGCCACTGGACTGAAAAGGCCTCCCCCCATGCTTGACACAAGCTTTCCACCTAGGCTTACTCCCCTCTAGTACATCCCACTTAACACCCTTCATGTCCACTTACATGTTTTAAATTTGGTTAAGGATTTCTATTAGTAATTCCACATGCCACCCAAGGCACTCACTTAACCCCTATGTCCCACTTACATGTTCTACCTTGGTTAAGTGTTACTAATCGTATTTCCTCATGCTACCCAAGGCACCCACTTAACCCCCATGTCCCACCACATGTTTTACTTTGGTTAAGTGTTTCTTAATTTATTACTACCGTAACCCCTGTAGGACCGCTCACATTAGACTGGCATTTGTGGTTGCTGGATTTGCCGGGCGGGTCAGGGCAGTCTTACACCACAAACGAGCCTAACCTCGTGTCCATACAATTGTTATGCATTTAGTTTGGGCCTTTGACCTCTCACATTGGGATACCATTTGTGGCTGCTGGATTTGCCGGGCGGGTCTGGGCAGTCTTACACCACAAATGAGTCCAACCTCGTGTCTTAGGCAATTAATTATACATAATTAATTTTCCCCAAATTTGAATTACATTCCCTATTCAAATTTCCATATTTATTTGTGTCCATAATTTATCACCTAAATTATGCTCATCTATTTATGGTATATAAATTATACCAATTTCATCACTAATTAATTTTATTCCTTAAAATTAATTACATGCCTTTTTAGGCCATTACATGCCAAATTCACAATATGTGTGTATCCACTATTATCCCCATCGTACCCCTGTCATTCGTTCGCTTAACATGACATATACATATTAGACTAGCAAATAGTCTAATACTTAAAAAAAGAGGGAATAAACGTCACAAAGTCACATACACACAATAATAGATCTAATTTGCATCTAACTTGCAATTAAGAATTACAACATACTTGCATAGTCTTTGTATTATCAAGGATCCAAAAATCATATATCTAAAAGGTGTATGAACATAGTTTTACACCCAACTAGCCTAGGTAATTATCACAAATTTACATAAACTATGTATGTCGTCAACCTAAACATAAAGGTGTCATCTTGCATAACTATGGATCCAATAAAAGGTGTTAACCTGAGTAAACTATGGATCCACATAAAGGTGTAAACTTGCATAACTATGCATGTCATAGTTTCAACATAAAAATGTCAATTTGAATATGGATCTAAACTTTAAGGGTATGAACTTGTATATATGTGAATCCATTTATCACTTGAACTTGCATATGAACATAATACTTATACGAACTAGAATATGTTCCACATCCATATTCGCATAAAAACTGATGTTATAAACCTAGATGATTGGATTATAAAAAGGGATTCATTAACACAAGTTAACATCATGAACTACTAGCATATATTTTAGATCCAAACTTACATAACATCATATAACTCGCATACAACTTGCGTGATCCTATTAACATGCATAACATCATATGTACAACTTGCATAATCATATTAACTTGCATAACATCATATATGAAACTTGCATAATCATATTAACTTGCATAACATCATATATGAAACTTGCATAATCATATTAACTTGCATAATCATATTAATCTTGCATAACATCATACATGAAACTTGCATAACATCATATATAAAACTTGCATAACATCATATAATATGAATCAAGTTAACATACATGATTAAACATATGAATTAGATTCACAACCACAACTTATAATCCAACGTATATCACATCATAATTAATTTAGCAATTATTTTGTTAAAGTGATCAAACTCACCATTCAACGAAGTTCTGGAATTTATTAGCGTCCCTTTGTTGTAGTTGAATTTGCTGTTAGATTGAATTGAGTTGCTTTAATCTTCTTCTAATTGGTGGCGGCTACTCTAGGGTTCAAGATGGCAGCATGACGACCATAGTTTTAGTTTTAATTCTATTTAGGGTTTAAGTCTATGGGTCTTTTTATAGAGCTTTGAATTAATTTAAGCCGTCGGATCACTCTAGGATCCATCTAGGCCTTAGAAACCAAGAAATTATGTCAACAAACCAACCAGAAATCGCCACCTAAGCCCTAAAACATAAAATTTCGTCATAGACCATTTAGGGCCGACGGGACCAATTCCAAACCTCCTGAGTTGTAACAACCCGTAAATGCGAGCCAATTTAAAATTTGTAAATTTTAATGAATTTTGATTACTTAAAATGAATTATTTTAAATAATATCGACGAGAAATTTATTTTGAATGGAATTCGAACGTATATTTTATATAGATCGTCGATAGAATATAAATATTTATTTATATATAAAAAAGGAATTGAAAATTGCGTGGTAGTTCGATAATTCGATTTCAAAGTTCAAAGGAACATACCGGGTGCAAAATAAACCGGATTTTAGTGAAACCAAAAATATTTGAATCTATTTGAGAATATCTTTCCAAAAAATCCGAAAAATCAAGATTTCATGGCGGGAATCAAAAGATACGTCCACGTGAAAATTATGAAGAGTCGCTATAGAATTCAGGCCCTTAAAAATGGAAATTTTGCAAACGACCTCGGATTTCGACGAAACCACTTTTGTTGGATCCGCGATGTCAAATTATTGCTAGGTTTCAAATTTCATAGTTTTTCGAATCAATATGTGAGCGTGGCGAAGTAAAACGCGTTTGACCAGTTTTAGTTGATTTTAATCGACTGGAAAATGGCCATTTTTCAAATGATCTCAGAATTTGATGAAACTAGTTTTGTTAGGACCGTATCGTCAACACGAGGCTAGAAAATATTTTTTCTGGAATTTTCCGAGTCAGTGTGTGACCCCAGTAAAGTGAAATGCACGTTCAAATTCAGTATATAGAGTTATATGTTGATTTTGACGAAAACTGACCGAAACGATTGAATCAGCTTATGATACATATCCCATTGTGTTCGGAATGGGGGTAATTAGCTATGGATGATAGTCGGTGGGTCTCGTTTGGAGGTCGAATTTAAAAATTGCTTTATGGGAATTAAATTTAATTAAATATATATATTAATATAATCGGTCAACTCCTTTCTCTCCCCTATATCTTTCCCCTCGTTACTTTTCAGTTAAAATCGATTTCAGAAAAATAAATAAAAAAAGGGGGCATCGCGCCCTAACCTCGTCCTCCCCAAATCGAAAGCTGCGCCGCCGCTGAAGCCACGTCCACCCCGTCGCTGGCGTCGCCGATCATGCAGCGCCCCCCCCCCCCAATCGACCATCTCCTCTCGCTCCTTTCTCCCTCCTGCTGTAACCCGTTCCTCCACAAACCCTAACCCCCGAATCGATCAAGACAACCTCGCACCGCCAGTCCAGACCGAGAGGCCGCCTCCAAGCTTCGGCGATGCAGTAACCCCTCCTCTTCCTTCTTCGACAGTGAATTCCATTTCGTTAAAATGGTGAGTTTTATATATATATATGTTTAGTTAGTTAATTTGATAATTAAATAAAAATTGATTTTATTTTATGTTAAAACTGATTTTATTTTTCTTTGTGATAAAACTAATTTTTCTTTATGATTAAAGATACGATTTTTAAGGTGATAAAGATTTGATTTTTACTTAGCAAAAGATACGGTTTTTAATTTATAAAACATATGATTTTTATAACATAAAAATGTAATCTTTGTGTCGATTAGAAATAAAAATATGATTTTGCATATAAAAATGTGATTTTTATATAGGCAGTGACAAGATAGAAATTCGATCTTTATATATGAAGTAGAAATATAAAAATATAATTTTTATACAGAAAGAAGCGTTGTAAAAATAGATGAAGTAGAAATAAAAATATGATTTTTATTTATTGAAATAAAGTGATAAAAATATAATTTTTATTGTGAACAACGTGAAAAGAACTGAATTGGAATTTCAACAAATCCAGATGTTCAGCAGTTCAACAGTAAAGCACGGCGGAGTGGAACCCTCTGTGAGAACTTCTCACCTTTTAATTTTGTTTTCTAGTTAATAATATATACTAGGATGCATACGGTGTTTAGTAGCACCCGACACCCGTCGTCCACAGACCATGGACGGCTTGTATGCTTGTTTGTTTGATTTTGATGTGTAGTTGATTGTGTGATGTGATGTGAAAAGAATTAAAATATTTATATAGTTAAAAATATTTTATAGTTGAAAATATAATTTTTAACGTGAATGTGAATAAATAAATATAAACAAATCGGACGATTTGTTTATATACACACATTTGACTGATATTGATTGGGACGATAAATTTTACACATAGCCCAACTGCACAAATAAAATCTGTGTTTGATTGTTTGAAACCCCACACGGGTATTGGGATGATATTTGGCGTACACTAATCCCAATTATTTAGCTGTATGTCGATCGATTGGTCGACAGACTGTGTAAGCGTTAATTATTTATAATTAATGCTTATGTAGTTGTGTGGTGCACTCTGGTTGATGGTTGATTATTTGTCGTTGTTATTTTGTACATGTGTTGTAGAAAATCCATATAATTAACATTATATGGTAATTGATTGGGCCTCATTCCAGTTTTGAAATAGTATATCTGAATAGAAATATTTGAAAATAAATATTTGAAATAGAATATTTGAAAATAGAAATATATGAAGCCGTGTTGATTAGATTGGCGCCATTTTGACGTGAACGATATTTATATCGATTTTATTCATTTTTCAATGAATATTAAAGTAGATTTGAAATTCGAATTAAATTGAATAGATTTGAAATTCGAATTAAATTGAATAGATTTGAAATTCGAATTAAATTGAATAGATTTGAAATTCGAATTAAATTGAATAGATTTGAAATTGAATAGACTTGAAATTCGAAATAAATTGAAATGATCTGAAATTCGAATTAAATTGAAATGAATAGAAATTCGAAATAGATTGGAATGATTTGAAATTCGAATTGAATTGAAATCGAATTGAATTGAAATCGATTTGAAATGAATTTAAAATGAATTTATAAGGAAAAATTCAACTTTGATTTGAATTTGAAATGAAGTTGAAATCATTTCGAAAACGAATTTAAAACGATTTATAAAATACACTTTGAAAGGAAATCGACGAAATATATATAATATATATATATATTATATATAATGGCCTGAATAGAACGCCCCGCGCCGCGGCAGTTCGGGAATTTCGACCATTGACTTCGAACGGATACTACGGGAGATCCAACCGTCGGATTCTCCTAAAACTGGAACCGTTGGGTTCGTATCGAAAAGGGCTTTCTAAGAATATTAGAAATTTGAAATCTAACGGTTGGATTTGGAATTATGTCCAAATCAAATTTGAAAAAGGTCGCTATAAGTGCAGTTCGATGGCCGTTGATGGAAATCGATTGTACGGGCCTTGATAAAATTACTAAAAATATCAATAATTTGTGTAAAATCATAAGAAATGATTTGTGAAGAATTGGGAGGAAGAACTCCATATTTGAAAAGATAAAAATAGTTTTTTTTTATCGAAATGAACTTGTTTTGAACTAGAGTAGAATCTTATTTATTTTTAAAATAAATAAATTGGATTTGAAATGGTTTTGAAAATAACCAGAATTTCCAATAATTGCATTGGAATGGATTTGAATCGAAATTGTCTTCGGAATATTTCGATGTTGGATTTTGTGATTATATAGATGTTGTTATGGAAATTTGAAATATATATATATATATATATGTATGTATGTATCGTTATTTCCAATACGATATTTGTTGGTCGTAGAATTTGATATTGAATATAAGCCGGTATATTTTCTATTCAGAGCCTTGTATTTAATATCAAATGGGATTTGGGTTTGTTGTGAATGGTGTCTTCATTAACACTGTTCTTAAGCCCAGTTGAGAAAAAGATTAAATCTTTTTAATTAGATTTAAATGAAGTGTACCAATTAAATAATATTTAATTGGAATTGAATTGGTATTGATTTTTGGGTTTATCGCGAACAGTGTTCTAAATAACACTTGTTCTTTAACCCGATAATCAATGAAATGTGATTTTGGGTTGTCGTGAACGGTATCTTCAATAATACTGTTCTTAGACCCAAGGAGTTAAGAAAATCAGAAACTAACTGGAGGTTAGTTAAGTTGAATGGTTTCTGGGGTATTAATCTGATGTTGCTTTCGGCCTTCGGGGTTAATACTTAGGGAACTGCTCACTTGCTAATTTACGGTTAGGGACAGATTGAAAGGTTATGTGATTTTGGGGTTTATCGTGAACCGTTTTTTAAATAACACTAATTCTTTAACCCAGTTAAAGATTAAAACTAAGTGGAGTTTTAATGAATCTTTAATTAGATTGAAAAGATCGAGAATGGAGTATCACAAGTTTTACTCCAAGCGATAGTTAAATCTTTAATTAGATTTGAACGTGAAATGGTAATTGAATTTACAGATAACACCGTGGTGTTAGATATGAAGTATTACCAGTTTTACTTCATGGGATGAATAGGTTGGGTTTGGGAAATAAAATAAATGATCACTTCGGTATGGATCGCTAATCCCGACTAGTTTGAATTGATATTCAAAAGGAAGATTAAAGAATAAATTTAAAAGAATTTATCTTTGATAAAATTAATGGGAACCTTTCCCTAAGAATGTGAAATTTAGAAACTAACTGTAGGTTAGCTAAGCAGAACGGTTTCCTGGATATTGATCTAATGTTGGTTTCGGCCTTCGGGATTAATATTTGGGGAATTATTCTCTGGTTAATTTACGGTTAGGGACTGATGAATTGGAATGAGGCGTATGTTGTGTTTGTGTAACACTTGTTTATTATATACGCGAGTTATTCGGAAAGACCGGGTTTATCCCATTCTGAATAACTGATACGACGATAAGTCGAAGATGAAGACGGTGGTCGAAGACCGGAGGTCTTCACGTTGTTTGGGTGGTTACTGATGATCTTGATTGGGCCGTACACCCAAGAGGAGGGAATCAGTTAGTGATCGTCCAGACGTACTTGGAGATCGATGGATATGCGGGGTACTAGGTGCCTCCGATTTTGTTCAGACCAAGAACGGACTTGTAAATGGATGTGTGTCTGACATTGGATTTCATTCTGTGTGATTGATATCGGTTGCATAGCGTGAATTGCCTGTGTGGCATGCTAAGATGCAAATGATCAAGGCTTCTGTTGAAAAGCAAAGTCTTGTGGTTGATGATCAAAGCACAACCTGTGTGGCATAGCGTTGTGTAACGTTGATTCGCGAGCCTCACCCCCCCGGTAGTGAACCAGAAACGGGAGAGGACTGCAGGGAGAACATGCGTTTCCTTCTAGCTAGAAGTGGCGTCAGTGGTTTTACACGCCCTGATGAGTTTGACTTATGTGGTTGTTGCTGTTGCGAGGCGCCTCAGATATATCGGTGACTATGTGAAGCCGATGGAGTCATTCGTTGACTCATTGACACCCCAAAGGGTGGGGAGACGTAGTGTTCAGGATTTCGTCTAATCCACATCGGTGGACCGGCCCTGAAGATCCAAGGGACGATGCGTTCTGTTCCTGAGGGGCGGGCTAGAGCGTCTCGAATCGGTAGAGGACTATCTTTTGCCTCGGTTCACAGATGGAAATCCAACTTCCAATACGTGATGTTTCGATTTTAGTTGTAATCCTATATATGGCGACATAGTGGGATGGGGCGCTTATGCCGCCTATGATTGATACTTATGATTTGAAGTTGTTTTGACACTATACACCTATTATAGTATCAAATGATTTGTTTTAAACACATAAAGCATGCTTGGGCTATTATAAGGGAAAACCCTATCCTCTGGTTTGTGTTGCATTGCGTGATGGGACCTGGGTCTTATAATAGCTTCATTTTTCTTTATTTAGCATTGCGCTGTTTATTTTATGCACTGGTATTCTTGGGAGGAAACCCGTTCCGTGTTATACGGCGTGATCCCTCGATTTACCTAACTTTAAAATAAAGATTAATAATTGTTTTAGTTCTCACACCAGTCCCATGACTGACCTGGAGTTTATTGTTTTAACCTAAACTCTGGGTGCCCTTATTTCGACACGGGCAGCTAGTAGTTTTGGTTTTGCAGATTTATATTCATAGGATCCTGGTTTACAGCTGGAATGATATCCGGAAAGCTTTGTATCCGTATATCTCCTTCAGTTGTGTATTGTATTATTTTCCGCTACTATGTAATTTATTGTAATCTCTGATATTGGGTAAATGTGTAATATTGATTTATACTCTGTATATTCTTGTATTCTGATGGAATTCTTGTAATATACAATGAAATGTTCTTCCGTCTGTGTTCCTTTGTGTGTTGTTCTCGAACTATCCGCGCTTTCCTCACCGGGGAAGTCACGGGTCTTTACATGAGTCGACCCTGGGGTCGACCCAGCGGGTCTCGGGTTGACCCATAAAATAGGTCGGTTTGGTGTTTTGGCTTCCCGCTTCCGCTGTTTTGAATTATTTTTCTTAAATTTTAGGTTGAATTATATATATATATATATATATATATATATATTTCTATCTTCCTAATTAACCATTTTCACACTAAACTACTTTTTGAACCGCGTTCACACTAAGCCGCTTTTTAGCCATTCCCCTAAAACCAAAATATGGCGTTGGCGGGGATCAAACTTTGTACCTCTTGTATGCAAGTCACATGTTCCAACCAAATGAGCTACTTAGTCTTTTGCTTACAAACCTTAGAACAATGCTAAACATTTATTCTTTAATTTAGTTAATTCGATTATTCAAAAATTCGGGGTGTTACATCCTCCCCTCCTTAAAGGATTTCGCCTCCGAAATCTCCAAGTTAAGGAGAATGCATATCCTAACATCCAAACAACCATCTACTCAACCATCAAACACAGGCATCCATTGTCCTTATAGAATTTCTAATGTTGTATGAACATATGCCAAAAGTGCGTGTATATATTCCTTATCTAATGCAAAATCAGGCGGTCTACTGATTCAGTTGACCTCCTTAATGCAAACCATGATAGTGCCATGCGTTCATTATGTATGCGAAAGAACCTTATCGATAAATATTATTTCTACATGTGCGCACAACCATTCACCAAAATGCAACATCCATATGATAGCACAACCATTATACATCCATTAGCTTAAATATGCACACACATTTATATGCAATATGCAATATGAAGTGACTGAGCCGATCTAGTGCCTAAAGTGTGTGTATATGCATCCACGAGCAACCACTAGCAAACACTTGCATCCACATGCATCCATCATACATAACATGTCTCAAACACATGTTTCAATCATAGGACTACCCTATCTAAAGGTCAAAGGTACTAACGAGAGGACATACTAAAGATAAGATAAGTATAAGTTAAGCGATAAAGGAGAAACTAAAAGACATACCCTCGAAAAGAAAAGGGTATAATGAACGCATCTTCTCTTCCGTCTCCCAAGTAGCGTTGCTCTCATCATCTCCCCATTGCACTTTGACTAGCTTGACCTCTCGATTCCTCAACTTCTTAACCTCCGACCCAAGAATGCACGTAGGAGCTCACCGAATCGTCGCATCACGCTCTATCTCCACCTCTCTAAGCAAGCTCGACTCTACCACTTCCGCAGTCTCGTGCAAGCACTTCCTCAAATGTGACACATGAAATACATCGTGTACGCCACTAAGTCTCTCGGGCAACTCCACTCTATACGCCATCTACCCAATCCTCTCCTTAATAGGAAACGGCCCTACGAACCTTGGTGCTAACTTCCCAACGGACCCAAAGCGAACGACGTTCCGTAATGGAGACACCTTGACAAAGACCATGTCCCTAATATCAAACTCAAGATCTATCCTCCTCTTGTCCGCATAAGATTCTACCTATCTTGCGCCGTCTTCATCCTCCTTCGAATCAAATCGATCTTTTCTGAAGTCTCTCTAATCATAGCGGGCCCAAGTAAGATCTTATCTGCAGACTCCCACCAACATGTAGGCGAACGACACGGCCGTCCATAAAGAGCCTCGAACGGTGCCATGCCAATGCTAGACTGAAAGCTGTTATTGTATGCGAACTCCACCAACGGAAGATGTTCCTCCCATGTACCTCCGAAATCTAAGACACACAAGCTCAATAGGTCCTCTAGAATACGATTCACCCTCTCGGTCTGGTCATCCGTCTGAGGATGATATGCGGTGCTCAAACATAACTGAGTCCCTACCGCCTCTTGCAAGCTCTTCCAAAATTCGCTAGTAAAGATAGGATCGCGGTCGCTCACTATGATAGAAGGAACACCGTGCAAATGAACTATTTATCGAATGTATACGGAGGCTAACCGTGGAGCAGTCCTCTTACTCTTTACGGGAATGAAATGGGCACTCTTAGTAAATCTTTCTACCACGACCCAAATCCCCGTATTACCCTTCCTCGATCTTGGTAATCCGTCAATAAAGTCCATCGAAACACTTTCCCACTTCCATTGTGGGACCTCCAATGGGTGGAGCAATCCACCGAGCTTCTTTTGCTCTGCTTTTACTTGTTGGCACACCAAGCACCTAGCAACAAACTCTGCCACGTCCTTCTTCATACCGACCCAAAAGTAAACTCGTCTCATGTCCACATACATCTTGTCCCCACCGGGATGGATGGTCATCTTCGAACGATGTGCATCATCAAGGATGGTTTTCCTCAAGTTCTTGTCCTGTGGTACACAAAGTCTACCGTCCCTACGTAACCAACCCTTATCATCTAGGGTATACCTATGGAGATGGCTCGATGACTCCCCTCTTTTGAGCTTTTCTACTAACTCAACCAACTGTGGGTCGTCTCGCTGTGCCTCGCCAATCCGTTCCAAAAGCGTAGGTCTGACCTCAAGGACGCTAGCAAACTGGGTACAAAATCAATGGATGGTCTAAAGTCAAAGGTAGAGATAAACTCTAAGCTACGTCGCTCGACAAACAAAGGACTCAATGTCAACTTTTTCCTACTCAAGGCATCCGCCACAACGTTACCCTTGTCAGGGGTATATGCTATCTCGAAATCGTAGGACGCCAAGAACTCCATCCACCTTTGTTGCCTCAGGTTTAGATCTTTCTGAGAGAACAAGTACTTTAGCGACTTATGGTCTGCAAGCAACTCAAACTTCTCACCAAGCAAATAATGACGCCAAGACTTGAGCGCAAAAACTATGGCAGCCAATTCTGAGTCATGGGTAGGGTAATTCTTCTCATGGACTTTCGACTGTCTTCCACCATAACATATCACCCTTCCCTAGAGACCACATGCCCTAAAATCCTCACTTTTTTCCTCCAAAAATGGTATTTTGGAGAAATTAGCTTTAAGCTAGTGCGCTTGTAGGGTCCCTAAGCTTTCCCTAAGCTGTAGGGCATGCTCTTCTCTGCTTCTAGAGAAAACCAGGATATTATCCCATGCAAAATCGTCACAACTATCCATCTCTCATACAGACCATCCTAGTCGAACTCGACATCCCCCAAGTGCAAGCCCCAAAGGCCTAAACCAATATAAGACAAACACCTAAGGGATACCTCCTTCGAATTCATATGACCTACGTGAGATGATACTAGTAAGACGGCCAACCAATTGAGCACTTGACCGACCGTGGCTGTCCCTGCCAGTCTTGCTCCAAAACCACCGCTGATCACATAACTGGGTTTGCTTAATCTATTAAGCACATACGAAAACTTATTTCGCGCCTCTGGGTAAACCCCGCATTTTATCAAAGACATCTCCATACTCACGGACCACACAAACAGACTCCCAATCATCGTTGGATGCGTCAGAAGATTCTAGCCAGCTAAGCATCACTGAACCCCTAGGGTGAAAAGAAATATGAGGGTCTTTCCATAACGAATCAATAGTCTAATTAACCTCCTTTTACAATCTAGGATGGCACCCCGCCTGACTAGCCAATCCACCCCTAGAATCAAACTATAGCCCGTGAAACCAAGGACGAAGGCGTGGCATTCAAATCCAACGCCCAAGATAGACACTCTCAAATCCCGACAAACCATTGAAGGATGAGTCGAACCACCAACAGGATTTGAGACTAGGATGGGATCCTTAACTAGACTAGTATTTAGGTGCCATGTTTCAACTAACGAAGTAGATACTAACGAGTATGAAGCGCCAGAATCAAACAAAGTTCAAACAGGATGATAAAGAAAACCAAATTTCAACCTAGACGGTCCTACCCCCATCAGGTATACCAGCCGTGAGGGAATACAACTACCCTCCAGAAGATCCTGTGCTTTGTCCTTGCCTCTTTGGACAATCCTAAGGTGTCCTATATTTCTCCAAAACAACTAGCCTTCTTCTTCACATTCTCCATTCATGATCTCCCACCAAGATGAGGTTTCGTCCTTTGTTAACCAAACAGCTATTTGAACCTTCCTCCCATCGTCTATCTTAAAGGTACCAACAAGCCCTCCACTTCCTTAGACTAACTTCTAGCCCGACAAACGTCTAAGTCCCTTGAAGTGGTTTTATGTCCTTCGTACGGAAGTCCTTATTTATTTTAGAAAAAACATCTATACACCGAGGGGGGGGGGGACTCAAAAAGAGAGAGAGAGGAAGATATTCAAAACGGAGAATCGAAGGAAGGATATATGGCTCTTGGGGATTATGTTCTTAAAATAAACCTTTCTTTAAAGAATACTCTTCTACAAACATATTTTTGAAAGTATTCTTTATAAAAATGCTTTCGAAAAATAGTTTTCCAAAATATCTTATCTGTTCTGGTAACCTTCAGCTCTGATACCATGTGTAACACCCCACGTCCATTAATGTCACTCGCAAAGGGAATGCATTAACTTCCATGGAGCATTTTAAGTGAATATAGAAAGAAAATCACAACAAGACAAATATAAAGCAGTACTTGAAAATTTAAAACTTTATTTATTGCAGCAGAAGGTAAATATGTTTGGTTACATCATCAAAAACCATAAACCAAAGTCAAGTACATAATATCCATCTTGATAAAACAAAGTACATAATCCCACGACTACAAATAGCCATAAAGAAAATGATAGGCTGAACTTTACTTCAGCAATCCAAATCCAAGTGCTCCCAAAGAGATCCCAATCAAGCTCCACTAGTACTAGTTCCACCCTTAGAACCTAGGGGGGAAGGAAGAAAAGAGGTGGAAACAAAGGGGGTCAGACATAAAGTCTGGCGAGTCCGATAACTCTAACAACATAATTATTAAAGCAATATGATAAGATATAAGCTGAAGAATAAGGTAATGACTGTGTGAACCACATGGGTATGGCAAGGCAATCAAGAGAAACAGAGATAACGTTAATGGCGCTTCCTAATCAATATAGGATAATTACTATACTCTATCGTACTGTACCGTATTGTACTGTACTAACACTAACTGCACCCCTACTAGTACTCCAGAAATTTGATCCCTCTTGGCTAAATAGAACGATGATAGCTTCGTGAACTACTAGATGTACCTACTATCCTCCATGTTTGACTGTATATCTCTAGTTGCTATCATAGGTACCCAGCGTGTACCTATCCCCACTAGATGTACCCCTTCAATAAGTAATAATGGTAATTGCATGTACTCCTAGCTGACGTCATAGGTGCCGTCTGCTCCTATCTCCACTAGGTGTACCTCCTTAATAATTATTAATAATAGTGGTAGCTTCGTGTACCCCTAGCTGACTACATAGATGCCGTCTGCTCCTATCTCCACTAGGTGTACCCACTACCCTGCCCCATTCGATCGGCTCCCTAACTCGTAGATATCCGTGCAGGTCCCACAGTGGGGTGTATCATTCCCCAATATGGCAACCTTATACCATGCAAGGAATGCACGGCTTATAACTACACGATGCAACAACGTCTTACCTACCAGCCCGGACCCACACACACATGTGACCCCGTTGGACTTGCGTTGCCACCGCTAACCCGTTTTGGCCTCTAACAATCAGACTCAGTAAGCGTGTCCTGTCCTCGACTTGGGTCGAGCTCACCAAGATACTTAATGGGCTACTGGACTGAAAAGGGCCCCCCATGCTTGACACAATTTTTCCACCTAGGCTTGGTCCCCTCTAGTACATCCCACTTAACCCCCTTCATGTCCACTTACATGTTTTAAATTTGGTTAAGGGTTTCTATTAGTAATTTCACATGCCACCCAAGGCACCCACTTAACCCCTATGTCCCACTTACATGTTTCACCTTGGTTAAGTGTTACTAATCGTATTTCCTCATGCCACCCAAGACACCCACTTAACCCCCATGTCCCACCACATGTTTTATTTTGGTTAAGTGATTCTTAATTTATTACTACTGTAACCCCTGTAGGACCTCTCACATTAGACTGACATTTGTGGCTGTTGGATTTGTCGTGCGAGTCCGGGCAGTCTTACACCACAAACGAGCCTAACCTCGTGTCCATACAAATGTTACGCATTTAGTTTGGGCCTTTGACCTCTCACATTGAGATACCATTTGTGGCTGCTGGATTTGCCGGACGGGTCCGGGCAGTCTTACACCACAAATGAGTCCAACCTCGTTTCTTAGGCAATTAATTATACATAATTAATTTTCCCAAAATTTGCATTACTTTCCCTATTCAAATTTCCATATTTATTTATGTCCATAATTTATCACCTAAATTATGCTCATCTATTTATGGTATATAAATTATACCAATTGCATCACTAATTAATTTTATTCCTTAAAATTAATTAAATGCCTTTTTAGGCCATTACATGCCAAATTCACAATATGTGTGTATCCACTATTATCCCCATCGTACCCACGTCATTCGTTCGCTTAACATGACATATACATATTAGACTAGCAAATAGTCTAATACTTAAAAAAAAGGAATAAGCGTCACAAAGTCACATACACACAATAATAGATCTAATTTGCATCTAACTTGCAATTAAGAATTACAACATACTTGCATAGTCTTTGTATTATCAAGGATTCAAAAATCATAGATCTAAAAGGTGTATGAACATAGTTTTACACCCAACTAGCCTATGTAATTATCACAAACTTACATAAACTATGTATGTCGTCAACCTAAACATAAAGGTGTCATCTTGCATAACTATGGATCCAATAAAAGGTGTTAACCTGAGTAAACTATGGATCCACATAAAGGTGTAAACTTGCATAACTATGCATGTCATAGTTTCAACATAAAAATGTCAACTTGAATATGGATCAAAACTTTAAAGGTGTGAACTTGTATATATGTGAATCCAATTATCACTTAAACTTGCATATGAACATAATACTTATACGAACTAGCATATGTTCCACATCCATATTCGCATAAAAAATGATGTTATAAACCTAGGTGATTGTATTATAAAAAGGGATTCGTTGACACAAGTTAACATCATGAACTACTAGCATATATTTTAGATCCAAACTTACATAACATCATATAACTCGCATACAACTTGCATGATCCTATTAACTTGCATAACATCATATGTACAACTTGCATAATCATATTAACTTGCATAACATCATATATGAAACTTGCATAATCATATTAACTTGCATAACATCATATATGAAACTTGCATAATCATATTAACTTGCATAACATCATATATGAAACTTGCATAATCATATTAATCTTGCATAACATCATACATGAAACTTGCATAACATCATATATAAAACCTGCATAACATCATATAATATGAATCAAGTTAACATACATGATTAAACATATGAATTAGATTCACAATCACAACTTATAATCCAACGTATATCACATCATAATTAATTTAGCAATTATTTTGTTAAAGTGATCAAACTCACCATTCAACGAAGTTCTGGAATTTATTAGCGTCCCTTTATTGTAGTTGAATTTGCTGTTGGATTGAATTGAGTTGCTTTAATTTTCTTCTAATTGGTGGCGGCTACTCTAGGGTTCAAGACGACAGCATGACGACCATAGTTTTAGTTTTAATTCTGATTTAGGGTTTGAGTCTATGGGTCTTTTTATAGAGCTTTGAATTAATTTAAGCCGTCGGATCACTCTAGGATCCATCTAGGCCTTAGAAACCAAGAAATGATGTCAAAAAACCAACCAGAAATCGCCACCTAAGCCCTAAAACATAAAATTTCGTCATAGACCATTTAGGGCCGATGGGACCAATTCCAAACCTCCTGAGTCGACCCAGCGGGTCCCCAGGGGGTCTCGGGTCGACCCATAAAATAGGTCGGTTTGGTGTTTTGCCTTCCCGCTTCCGCTGTTTTGAATTTTTTTCTTAAATTTTAAGTTGAATTTTATTATATATATATATATATATATATATTTCTATCTTTCTAATTAACCATTTTCACACTAAACTACTTTTTGAACCGCGTTCACACTAAGCCGCTTTTTAGTCATTCCCCTAAAACCAAAATATGGCGTTGGCGGGGATCGAACTCTGTACCTATTGTATGCAAGTCACATGTTCCAACCAAATGAGCTACTTAGTCTTTTGCTTACAAACCTTAGAACAATGCTAAACATTTATTCTTTAATTTAGTTAATTCGATTATTCAAAAATCCGGGGTGTTACAGTAATCACCCGGATTGATAAATTTATTTACATGGCTACTGCAACACCTTGGATTTTCTATAGTAACACTTTGAAGCGTGTGTTGCAATAGACAAAAATCAGCATATCTATTGTTACATTGTAGCTAGCAACACCTTGGATTTTCGTTGCGGTAGGCCATCTAAGGCGTAGTGTTTATACACAAATAACGGTCATTAACTATTAAATAATAAAAAACTATACCCTAATCACCTCATTTAAAAACTAATGTCCGGCTAATCTTTCTCTCCGAATGCCCAGATACCGAACACGTATCCTCTTATCATGCCATGGTCGCTTCTTGGCCTCCACACATCTCCCTCTCCACTTATTTATAAATTCAAACAACAATACTAAAATTCACCTCTCTGAATTCTCATTCTCCCCATACATATAAAAAACGATAAACTCGCACCTATATTTTCAAATGCCTCGCCTGCCTTGACCACGCTAGTACAGTGAAAGTTGCGCAACTTTTCATCATCATATTCCTCCATATTTTGCACAAAAACTCTACACAACCCACTATCCCAAATACAATGCTCATTTCTCAAATTAAAGCTCCTATTTTTTTCAATCAATCAACCCTAGATCAGGGTTCATGAAACCCAGGGAGCCAAGATGGCGTCAAACTCGAATCTAAATTCAATTAAATATCTTAAATTATCCAACTCACACGATATTACAAATTCAACTATTTTCGACTGAAAAAATAAATTTATTATTTCACTATTTACGATAACTAAATAATCAAAATTATTTAATTTAAGTTATATAAATTACCAAAACGCTGTTTAAATAATTAAATTAATTAATTATTCAATCGTTAAAAACCTCGAACCTCGAACCTCGAACCTTCCGCAACCACAACTTTGAACAATGCTACATAGCCTACATTCTACCCATGTGTGAACGGGCCCCTCACTGGTCTGGGTTACATAGATACCCACAACAAAAAGTGGCTCTCATCGTGCCACATTCGTAAGAAAGCCGTAGGAACCCAATCACCCCACCGATGGCGATTTCACTTCTCCGACCACTTCAGCCGCTGAACCCCACGCGGCAATCTTTGTCACTTCACCATTCTCCACCGACTCCTCTTAATATTTTCTTTTCAGCTCACCATTCCCACTGGCATCACGGTATGCGGTCAGTCGTGGCCACTTGGGCGTCGTCTCCAGGTAACCTTTATCAATACGCTTTTTTCTATGGTGATTATGTTATTTCTTCTCGAATTATCATTGCTACCAAGGTATAAGTATGCATCTTTCTTTAGTAGAAATTAAAATCTTACATGGTGAACATAAGAATTTCGTTGATTGGTTGGCCAAGACCTCCTCCGCTGATAAGTTAGTTAAATTCTATATGAAAGGGAGCTAGGGTTTTTTCTTGACCCGGCTAAGCGCATCTACAGTGGTTTACTAATTTGAATGTCAAACCATAGATGCATCGTCCGTTAACATTTCCATTAAATTTGTTTTCTTCAATGCAAATGTTGAATGAACTTCGAAGATGATGTATCGAAAAATTTACAGGACATTGTGAAACATACTGTCTAGTTGTTGACATTGTAATCTGCAATGTGGAAATGTGCACAATCACTATAATTATATAATTTTAAAATAATCCTAAAACAACATGTATATAATTGTAAGTTTCTAGATATATTTGCATTGGAGAAAAACTTAAATTTTATTGTACATACTTGTTTCATATATCTTAGTTGTGAAGTAGATATGGACACATATGATAGAAGATGATCTAATAATAAAATGGTAAAACAAAATGAAAATATTAGAATATAATCCATATGACCGATTATTTATTATTATTATTATTGATTTTTTTTTCGTTTTTGTCTGCATGGGCCTAAAGGTAGAACAAAAGGTAGCATATCACGTAGAAGTAAAAGTTGTACCTGCGAAACATTTGACAATATTATAAAGCATTCTTCTATATGGTCTTGATGTATATGACTAGGATATTTAACAATTTAAACAATGACTTTGGATTTTTTTTTTTTTTTTTTTTTTTTTTTTTGTTTCTTGTTCAAGGTAATGTCGTAAATTACTTAACTGTATATTGTGGTGATAGTGAAAAACCATTAGACTATAATAATGGTTTTAAATGTTGGATTTCGGTCATATCATGTATGAAGATTTAAATATCCAATTTTGCGTCGAGTGAAATATCTAGTAAGATAAATGTTTTTTGGAAGTCCATCTCAGATTTACATAGTTCATCTTGGAACAATATTGGAATGCATGTTATGATTAATAGTGATTGACGCACAACTAAATTTATACGTACTAATTGGTAAATATTTATACGACACAAGAATGGGTTAATCTGAGACAGTAGTTTCTGCTTTCTTTTGATTTGGGATTTACGGTCGGCTACTTGTTCTTTTATGTAATTCATTACTCTAATTATGGAGAGGAGCATATTCAGTCAAAACCATTGAATTTCTGGTGGGTTGAGAGCGACTTGGCTAGCTTTTATGGATGGAACTCTTCGTTTTATGGATATGGTCGTCTACTTATTCTTTTGATTTGGCTAACTTTTATGGATGGAACTCTTCTTTTGTTTCATAACAAAAGTAGTGATTCAATTAAGATTTCAGCCCACTTTAACTGACGATAGAGAATTAAATGTTAAAACAACGTATACATTGAAATAGTGGGAGTTATTCATATTTAAATCTTCTGTAAAGAAGTCCAAGCAGCCTTTTAAGAGAATAAATCTGTACTAGGTTTACTTTTTACGGCCGTCTAACGTACAAATTGCCAACAATAACTCGATGCTGTACTTAAAGTTTCAAAAGGCTTACTCCAAGTTGAGGGCATTGATGACATTTGTCTTCTTCTTCGTATTTTTTTCTTTCTTTCTTTCTTTTTTTTCTTTTTGGTTCTGGCGTAAATGGTGTAGAAACCTCAACAATTCGACAAGGGATGTATTGCAGGATTAGCTAGCTTTTAGGGACTCATATCTGCATGATGGTTAAAGTTTTTTTTTTTCCTTTCTTTTTCAACTGGGGCATCAAAATTCTCGCTATTGACCAATAAAAGGCAGTTCAATTGCAGAAAATTTCCATTTCCAGTGGACGAAAATTAAATACAAATAGATCTACCAGTTACCAGTCAATATATAATGTCCTTAGAAATGTCATGTGGGTGTGGTGATAATGTTGTAGCAAAAATTTCCTCGGCAACATATGGCATTTGCTGTGCTATACAGCTGTTACAACTTCACCTCTTAACAAAAATTTGATCCCTGCTGAATTTATTTTGCACATGTTTGGTAGCAAAATATCAATGTAATATTCATGAGTTCCATTATTCGTGGATTTTCCAAAATCATGTTTGTGCAAGTTTGACTAAACTTGCATGTTTATGCGTATATAGGTGGCATGACTGCAGTTGATTCTCAAGAAATAGCTAGTTCTCTGCAGGATATATGGGTCTTTGACCTAGACGGAAAAGAAGTTTCCATTAGGGATATCTGGGGAGAGAGAAAGGCGGTAGTGGCGTTTGCTCGCCATTTTGGGTGTGGATTCTTCAGTAATGTTGTTATTATTATCATTGCATTTGATTGAATCAAAATTTGTCTATACTATATGGTAATTGTGGAAATATAAAAACTTTCTCAATGACTTCAACCCATTTAACATGCGTAGGGCATCGTCCATGACCCCTTTTAAACACTCAGCCAATTGCTACCCCCAAATCCTTCCTCCTAGAAATAGGTGAAATGTTTGTCTTGTTTGGGCAAGATCTTTGTAGCCCTACAAAAGTTCTTATTTCCTGGCATTGCTCAATGTTCTGTTTTTTGTTAGCTTATATGTGTACAGGGTTACCCCCTATTTTTATGAAATTACCTTCTATTCGTATCAGCTTTTTTATTTCCTATCTTTACGGTGTTATACATGGCGCACATCCACATTAAATGTCGTCAATATCTTTTTTATAGAGTGTGTAATTGGAATATTGCTTGGTTTTGCAATACAATGATCTAAAATTCAACTTGAATTTTATTTGATAACTACACACACAAAAAATATATGTATTTCTCATCAGTAAAATATTGTTATGCTTACACAGTGCACATGTAAGCTGTTGGTAAAATTGTGGGTAAAGAAAAATGAAAATGAAAGAGAACAAGGAATGTTAAATATTTGTAATCAAAAATAGGATGTATTAGCTTTTTCCTCTTTGTAAATCTCTTGATTTTTTTTTTCTTTTTTCTTTACAGATGTGTTCTCTGTCGAAAGCATGCTGATCTTCTTGCCTCAAAAAAGGTATCATGGTTTATGAATTTTACAGCAGAGCTGAAACTATGCTTTGTGTTGCTCTTTTTTCTCTCAAGAGACAGTTACATCATTAATTATTTTGTTGTTTATGCAACTAAGTTATCAACTAGTCCTCTTTATTCTCATTGTATGAACTACTGGCCCATGAATCTGACTTCACAAAATTATTGGATTTTATCCCTGCTTCATTATTTTCCTTGCACTTCTCATTTTATTACAAATTGATGGGTTTAAAAAGAAACACTCATACAATTCATGCTGAAAAGTGACTAGTTTTGTTGATAGTACTCATGTAGGATGAAATGGAAGCAGCTGGCGTAGCGCTTGTTTTGATTGGACCAGGAAGCGTTGATCAGGTACATAATCGTTATTGTATTACTGGTTTACTCTAAAAAAATGTATGTTACATTCAGCACCTGCAGTATATTTTGTTTTTGTTTTTGTATTGTATATGCATAATTACCTTTTGAAATTCAAGGTAATTCTGTATTCTAAACAAGTTTTTTTTCCTCCTATTTGCTCTCTCCTTTTTTCTAACAAGTAACAATTATATTACTGTATAGGCGAAGACATTCTCTGAACAAACCAAGTTTCCAGGAGGTATGCCAAATGTAAAATTAATTTTATAATGCGTCCCTGATGATGATATCATCCTGTGATCTTGATGCCAGTGTAATGTAGAGCTTCTGGCATGGATCATATTACACTTGACTTTCAATGCTTTTATAAACATCAGTTTTCGAAAGCTCACCATATACCATACAAACTTATGTACCATACTCGGGTTAGTACTGAAAAGCTCCCGTCTTTTGATATATATTCAAAGCACCACTGGGATCGATTCCTCCTAATATGGGTACCCCTTAAAATTTTGAATGGCTGGATTATTCTTCATATCCAATGCCAAAATCAAGTTGGTTTAAAAAAATTAACTATCATAATAAGTTGATTCTTGAGGATTGGGTATGTTATAGTTACAAGTAATAATTCTCTGTTGATACGTGGAGCTTGATAATGTGAGCTTATCATTCTTTGGGACCCATAAACTTGTGGCCTTTGAGCGTGGAAATTTGTGGCCTTTGAGTTAGATTTGTCGGTGGATGAGATGAAGGTTTTTTTATTCAAGACTATTATTTTTACCATGTGAAACTTGAATATCTTGGGAAAATGTAGTATTTAAAATAGTTAAAATACTACTAGCTGTTTCATTAAAAAAAAAAAAAAAAGACCAGCGCTGTAAAGCAGTCTACAGGAATTGCAACTGCCAAAATGTGGTTGTTGATAGGTTGTGTCAAATTCTTTGTGACCTTATTATATGTGGCAATGGGAAAACGCACGTACAAATTACTTGTTCATAGTCAACTCTCTTTCTTTATCCATTAGCAGAAAAAAAACTATGTCATAAACCTTGTCATTTTCTTAGTTTTTTACGTCTTAATTTGATGCAGAAATATACGCCGATCCCAACCATTCGTCTTATGATGCCCTTAAATTCGCTTATGGGATACTGACCACGTTCACTCCATCGGTACTTACTACCAACTATTGGTCACTGTATTGATTATTCTCTCATAACTTAGACTGAGTTTTATTGACTGAAACATAATTTCCTCAGTTTTTCATGTTATGTCTGTTCCATTTCTAGGCTGGCATGAAAATTATACAATCATATATGGAAGGTTATAGGCAGGACTGGAAGCTTTCGTCTGAAAAGGACACCATGACAAAAGGTGGTTGGTAAGTTGGCTCTTCTTATGAACTTAAGGAGAATCTTTTTGCTAACTTGTTAAAAGCAACAGATGTCATTGTGTTTAAGTCTTAATTAATAACACAACCGATTGTTTTGCTGAAGACGCAGTTGTGTGAAAATGTTCAGATATTGTGCCTTTTTGGTGTAAAAAGTAGCATTACTTGTACACCTGCAGTGATCAAATTTTACTCAACCGACTAAATAACTATAATTATGGCTACGGAACTACACAGGAGCAAGCATCCTCAAATTGAATGAACTACCAAGTTTATTTTGTACTTTTTTTTTTCCTTCTTTTTTTAAGGATTTCATAGGATTATTTAAGTTTAAGAGGAATTTTTTGATTCAGGAAGAAAGGCTCTGCATTGGAATTCATTTTGTTTTCTAATCCTTCTCTTTCTTTCATACATATACATTCTTTGATAGATTATTGTAGTTGTAGGTTTTCCTACCTAAAGTTCGCTTATATTGAATTGGTTTTAGTCTTTAAAACGTTGAATTATGGATGTGTTTTGTTTGTAAGTTAGATTCATATTTACTCCATTCCATATCATGTTTTTGAACTTTAAGTCCTCTTTTGTATTGAAAATTTCAAGCATGTTCAGTAATGGAATAATGATAGAAACTTCTGACTAACATTCAACTATTAGTTGTGCTGCATGATGTTGGTGCACGTCTCGACTAACATTAACCTGTTGTCTATGATTGCAATCCAAGCATTTGTTTATAGCCGTATCCTTGTCCGGCTGGCATTATAAAGGCCGAATGTGCAAGTAATTCTCATGGCTGCTTTGACAAAGTTCAGAGTTATTTTTGTTGGATGAGTTGGCAAGCAACTTACCCTTTAGTGAAATTGCTCTTAGTGCATAAGTTATCCAACCAAAAAAGCTAGACTTGCCAGTATGTTATATAGTACCAAGCACCGTATTGAAACTGCTCTTCGTGCATAATTTCTCAACCAGAAAACGCTAGATGTACAGGTATAGTACTTCTGTGGTGCATGCTGTATTCTGTTACCAGTATATCAGGGTGCTACATCTACTGTTGTATTCGTCAACAATGCGGGAAAGAGTGTTTCCACCCTCTTCCTAAGAAAGATTCTTAAGAAGCACACAAATTGTTAATAAACATAGTCCCTGCTGACAAAGTTCAGTGCGGGTTTCTGTTTTAAGAGGAAAAGAGTGAAGAAGAAGAGTGGGAAGCGGGAATGGTCTCACATCTCCAAATTTTTGTGGTTGTATTTGTTTAAATACAATGCTAAAAAACAAACCATGAGTCATTATAGCAAACACGTTGCACTTGTGTCAGGGGATTGGTTTTCCATCTTAACTAGTGTGTAACCCATGTATTGCACACAACAATAGTATTAAGTATAGTGTGTATTATATTAATGTTAGAATGAGAACTTTATTATGCAATATAAGATGATGAGATATTTAAACTATAAATTAATTAATACAATTATTATTGTTTATGTGTGATTTATGTTCTATAGATTCGAGAAACAAAATAATTATGTTATTTTTATTCACATGAATATAATAAACATGTTGAAGCTGACGTACGCTATCAATTTATTAAATATTTAATAAGTATTATTTAATGAAATTTGTTTAAATAAGTTAAATTTAAAATTACAAAAGTATTTTAAATATATGGACTTACAGTAGGAAGAATCAAGAAGAAAATTATGAAAAAGGTATAAAATCATTATGGAGTAATTAAAATATAAAATATCATGAAAGAATTGAGGGGGTTCAGGTAAATAATTGTGGAATGTTAGGTAGTGTTTGATTTATTTTGTATTTTATGTTTTGAGCTTTTAACGTTTTCAACATAAAATAAGAAGAGTTGAGGGATGACGATGGGATGTGATAAAAATGAAGAGAGCGAAGGAGGGGATGGACGGATGACGAAAGAATGGATTTTGTCTCGTTCTTCCATACTGTAACACCCCACATCCGTTAAGATCACTCACAAAGGGAATGCCTTAACTTCAATGGAGCATTATGGGTGCTGGAACAGAAATATTACAAGACAGACATATATAAAACAGCGGAAGGTAAAGTAGAAGTACTTCAAGTCATTTATGAAATATAATTGTTTACAATAAAAGCCCATCAACTTTCAAATACCCAATTACATAGCTAAAATATCTATCTTGCTCAAAAACAAAGAAGCATGAAAATAAATTGTAGTATTCCCCAATAAAGCAAAGCAAGCCATAGCCAAGAGAAATCCAAGCAGTACATGAAAGAGCCTTGGAGCTTGGTAAGATCCGAACTAAGCTGTATTCCCATCCTGAGAACCTGGGGGAGGGGGAAACAGAAGAAAAAGAGGCGAAAGAAAACGGGTCAATCATAAAGATTGGTAAGTCCTAGTGACTTTCAGCATAGAAACAAGATAACATAACATGTATAAACTGAAAGTAAACATAATGATGATGACAAGATAGGCAAGTTAAACTAAGATAACAAGATAAACTATGCTAACAAGATAAACTACGGTAACAAGATAAACTATGCTAACCAGATAAACTACGTATAGCATCGCATGTTTAACATTCTCTGCACCAATACTAGTATAACAGAATTAGGGTTTATCCTAATGTTCAAACAGAAACGGAAACAGAAACAGAGTGATCTTACAGAAATAGTAATGGGCTTTTACCTCCCTAGCAGAAACAGAAATGGGCCTTTACCACCTGTACTAGTAACCTAACTCGTGTCATGTATTAACTATGAAATGATCCCTTGCCCAATATAATGAAATGACCCATTACTTGGTCCCACGAAACGATCTATTAATCGATCGGCTCCCTACAAGTTCTAGCTCGTTATGTGTCTGTGTCATACGGCCCTATCACGAATGTAGTTACCTGTGCTAAGTCCACCATAGGGTGTATCAAGCCCTAGGGTGCCAACCACCGACACGAATCAAGCACGCACAGTGTAAACCTACTGGTGCCCAATGCCTGCTTTTTCAACTCCGGACTACGTGCACGACCATAGTCCGTCTGAACCTACAATGGCGCACCAACTCAGCCGTCGTTTTGGTCGCTTACAATCAGCCCAGTAATCGTGTCCTACCCTGCCTAGTTCCAGGGTACCGTGATACATCTAGTGGGTTACTGCTGAAAAGGACCGCGTAACTAGGGTTTCCGTCCAGTAGGTTAAGTGTTGTCATTTAAATTCGAGACTTAACCCCATCAGTCTAGCATGTCAAGTTGGTTAAGTATTGTCATTCAAGTTCGTGACTTAACCCGCCTACGTGTCATGTCAAATTGGCTAAGTGTTGTCGTTCAAGTTCATGACTTAGCCCTACAAATCATGTGTCAAGTTGGTTAAGTATATTCAAGCGGTTCATGACTTAACCCTACCAAATCATCGTGTCAAATTGGTTAAGTACATTCAAGCGGTTCATGACTTAATTCTATCAAATCATCGTGTTAAATTGGTTAAGTATATTCAAGCGGTTCATGACTTAACCCTATCAAATCATCGTGTCAAATTGGTTAAGTATATTCAAGCGGTTCATGACTTAACCCTACCAAATCATCGTGTCAAATTGGTTAAGTATATTCAAGCGGTTCATGACTTAACCCTATCAAATCATCGTGTCAAATTGATTAAGTATATTCAAGCGGTTAACCCTATCATGTGGCATTAATTCATTAATGCACCACAACCTCTCACATCAGACCTGTTGTTGTGGTCACTGGATATGCCGGGCGGTTCCGGGCAGATTTACACCACAACTCAGTCTGACCTCGGGTTTCAAACGCGATATGACCAACTACCCACATTGGATCCTATTGTTTGCAGTAACTGGATTTGTCGGGCGGTTCCGGGTAGATTTACACTGCAAACTCAACCCAATCTCGAGTTGGTCATTTTCATGTTTATTCTAGTGTCATGTCCATGTTCAAGATTCATGTCAAGTTCGTGTCAAGTTTTCAAGGCAAGTTTCATGTCAAGCTTCCTATGATTATCAATTTTTCCTAACGTTACCCCGTCTAAATATTAGGCTAACAATCTTAGCCTAATTTTCCGTCCGTATGATTTTTGACATATAATATTAAGCTAAAAACTTAGCCTAATTTAACGTACACAAAATTTGCATAAAGAAATCCATTAACATAACCATGCCATAAGTGTAAACTTGGCATTCTCGGCATAGTCAATATGAACACCATAGGTGTGTACTTGCAAAGTAATCAACATGAATATCATAGGCGCGAACTTGCAACGAGGACTAATTCAACATACATATATGTGAATTTGCAACATAGACTAAATCAACTTACATATATGTGAACTTGCAAATCAATCACGAACATATGAATAAGTGTGAACTTGAAATATGATGTATGCTTAACATATAAACATGTAGATCTAACATTTGGTCACATATGTGATATGATTTTACAACCTAAAACTTGCATAACATGATAAACTACACAACTTGTCATAACAGATTATATTCCAAGTTCATATACATATGAATAGACTTATTCATTAATTCTCAATTCAACATGATAATAAAATAGAACTACAGACATAGATCAGTATCATTCAATTTCACCTATAACATAATAAACATCGTTCTATTATTAATTTAATTCCAAGGTATGACATAACTAAATTGACTAAAATATCGCAGACATATAGATCTGATAATATTATGAACATGAAAATGTTTGAATAATAATCTAGTTTCAAGAACATGGATAGATCTAACTTAAATAGAAAAATTCCCAAAATCAAGATCCAAGGATAAATAAAGTCAAGCTTAGATCCAATTTCAAAGTTATAATCCTAGGCAGTAACCTCATGGTCATGAATCTTAGGTAATTAGTCACAATTGTCCTTGTCATAGTCATAGGCATAGTCTTATTGTTCATAGTCATAGGCGGTCTTATGTTCACCGTCATAGTCATAGGCATAGTCTTATGTTCACCGTCATAGGCATAGTCATAGTCTTAGGCCATTAACAATAGTTTCAACGTCGTAGGCAATATTCCCAATAGTCAAGATCCAAGAAGAAAACAGGAATATATATGAATCATACATAAATCAATTCCAATTTACAACATGCCCATATTAGATTTATAGTTTTTATCTAAAAGTAACTGAAACTTACAGATCGTGGTCTAAGAAATTTAGAAGTCAAATCTAGAAATTAGTCGTCGAATTGTTGCGGTGTCGCTGATCTATTCTCTTGAATTGTTGTAGAAGCGTTGATCTTTGATTTGAATCGAGTTTGAATGTTTAAGCTTTAATTTGGAGGCGGCGGTCATGGTTCAAGAGGTGAATTAGCAGCATAGCAGTGTAAGAATGATTTGTATGAATTAGGCTAGGTCTTAGGATGTATTTATAGGGGTAGCAACTAGTTTAGGCCCTTAGATTAACCCTAGAATCAATCCGGACCATCAAAACATGTCTTAGGCTTCAAAAATAGGTTCTGGGTCAAAACAAGCCGATCAGGTCGACCTGTAAGAGGGGGGGGGGTCGACCTGGGGGTAGGTCGACCATAGGGTCGACCACATGGTCGACCTGACCCCCAGGTCGACCTGCCTCGTCCTGTGCTGCCTAAAATATGCTGAATCTTCTACAGGCCATAACTTCTTCATTCGGACTCCGATTTTCGAAAACTCAAACTCTATTTCATGTAAAATTTTGAGAAGAACGCAATGGCGTAACCCGTTTACCTTGATTCTTATTTTAAAATTTAATTCTGCCTTGATTTATGGTTTTAACATGTTATAAAAATTCGGGTTGTTACACATACTTCACAAAATAGAGAAAACAATTTTTTTCTTTTTGTTTTGTGTGTTAATTTCGTTTTCTACAGACGAAGACCCAAAACTAAAAATGGTTAACAAAACACCAGCTTAGTATTTTAAATTTTGACGTTGTATTCTTTTTCTTCGATGTATGAAAAATTATTGAGAAAAATGAATAATCTATTAATTTTGTATTATCATAATTTACATATGTTATTTATACTGTGCAACGTATTTAACTTTATATTTAAATGAAAAACTAATTTTATCGCTTTGTTAATATGACATGATATGCGTTTAAAATGTCATATTTAGCATTAATTTGATGAATCAGCAAATATTTATTAGTTGATTTTATTTATTAAATTCAAAGATTACATAATTAGTTTAAATATATTAACTTAAATGTATAATGTTAAGTAATAATGCGGGATGTTTCATAATTTACAAAATAAAATTTGAAATGTAGAACACTTTATGTGAATATTACAATGCAATACATGGTAAATATATTGATATAAATGAATTGAACTTCGAATATGTGATTATTATTTATGTATATCATTTATGCTATACGATTGATGTATTTATATATTTAAATGATTCGTTTTTTCTCATTTTTGTTAAAGAATATGATCAATATTGATGTGATTTATTAGGTGAACCAGTGAATAATAGTTTGCTAAAATTATTTAAATAGCTTTAGTGTCATGTAATTAATTATAATATATGTCCTTAAATGTAAAATATTAGAAAAGAATTAAAAGAGGCTTTGTAAATGAATATATAAATTTTATAGTGTAGATTTTAGAAGTAAAAGAAATATAAACTTGTCATTCTTTGGTATTTGTAAGAAATATTAGTTAATTAAATCACTTTAAATAATTTAAATTTTGGTTTATGTAATTAGTTTGAATTTGTGGACTTAAATGTAAAATAATAGGAGGTAACTGCTAGACTATACAAAAATAATTGTATAAATTTTAGGATATCCATATCAAAATGTAAGAAGCAGATGTAAAGTGATATAAGAGAATTAGTAAATAAGTGTTAAGTTATAAACTAATTTGAAAATAAAATTTCTAAAAAGAATCAAGGAGAAGAGATAAACCTCCTAGAATTAATGTGAGGATTTCAATATTCTTCCGTTTTACTATTGTTTAATAGATAGCCGCCATGCCAGATTTTTTTTTTTTTTTTTTTTTTTTTTTTTTTTTTTTTGTGGAGTAATATTCATATATTCAGATCTGACTTTTTATAGCTCAATATAGAAACCTAAAAGCATTTTGAACTTGAGAATTCGAAACTCCTTGATGTACTTTTTTTTTTTAAACAAAAATATGGCCTTTTGGATTAACAGTTGACTGGTGCTAGCAATTAGAACAAGAACGGAAAACTATAAAACCGAAACGATCCAAAAGTACCAGCACATGTACCAGATCTGTCGGTTTTGGGTCGGGATGATGAAAACTACCACAAGGACCCCATTAAACCTGACCCGAAAGATCGGACTAAAAAACAATGAAATATATGTATATTCAGTCATGACCCACCTCATTTCAGAACTTGGATCGGGTTGGGTCTAAGTTTTTTATATGTATAGTTTTGACCGGATCCGAATACCTCGGGGTGGGTCTAACTGACACCCCTGTGTTAAGACCATTGAAGTGAATGGGTATGACCGTTATAACGGTCACGGTTGTCTATTAATAGGCCTTCTGTTCCAAAGCAAAATTTACTTGCTCAACAGTTGTGTTCTCTTTTCTAGCACAGTTTCGCGTGTCTTGGAGTGAACATCGGTATATAGTAAACTGCGGATACCATCTACAGTTGACACTTTACTCGAGCAATACCACCATCACATGTTATGTGTATTCTTTAAAAGCTGGAGTATTATATATGTACCAACAGTAAAAAAGACGCATTATTCTTTAAACGGGAGTTTTGTGCAGCAAAATCCACTCACTATTTTATATCGATCCTGCCTATATCAGGCAGCAAGGAGGTCTACTTGTGGCTGGACCTGGGCTGAACAATATTGCATACATCCACAAGGTCAGCATTTTTACTGTTTAATGGTAAAATTAGCAAGTTTCTACTTTGGCACACGTTGATTATGCAACTGTTAACACAATAGATCTCCACCATTGCTTGCTTTCTGATTTTAACTCCATATGTCAATTTAGTAAGATCCAGCGGCGAAGATCCTTTGTGTTAACAGCCGTGTTTTATAATATCACCCACTTAATTCAGCAAGCAAGAACTGATTTCTTTTATTTAACAATTCACTTCATCTATAATTAATGGTTCATTGATTCAGATATCATTCAAATGAGTCACGTTTGCTTTACTAGTTTTTCTAAGTTATGCTTTTTTTAGGACAAAGAGGCAGGGGATGATCCAGATATGGAAGATATTTTGAAAGCTTGCTGGTCATAGGGAAATGAATTCACTGCTTGGTAGATATGTGTTCACGCGAATATATGGTGTTAGAAAATATTAGCGTCTGTTAATATTCACATACCAGGAGGCCGCTAATTTTTTCTACCCTAGTTACGTTGTAATTCTATAATTGTACCGGATCATTGAAAATGCTATTTGTGTATATGTTGATAATGTTCTTATGTCTGGTGCGTACTATTTGGAGATGCGTAACCGTGTTGTATCGTGCATTTTGCAGTAGGGACGACAATGGAATGGGTCTAAGGTTCAAACTCGATAGATCAATGTTTTGGTCTGTTTAAACCCGTTTTAGTTTGGCGTCCGAAGTCAGGACTTGGCTGATCTGCTTCAATCCAACCCGTAATATTAAAGATATGATAAAACCATTTTATTACTGTAATGATAATTTGTGTTTTTTTTTTCCCTTCTTTTTTTCTTTTTTAAGATTCAAGTGATTGCAGCATAGATGTTTCAGTGCATCAATGATATGTTTTATCATATGAGAAATTGAATATTCTACAATTACTATTTTGCTCTGTAATTCAGTCAGCATACTCGATTTTTCTTACAGCCATGGTCAATTTTCATTTTGACCCATTATTGTTATTGTCGTTAACTACAAAGAAATTGATTTCTCGCTTGAAATTTCTATAATACAAAATTTCTATAATACATCAAAAGACGCATGCACGTCTTTCTATTCTATCTTCACTTTCATTCTTTTTCATATTTGTTATCTGTTTATATCGTGATCTCCTTAATTTAAGAGACTATTCAACATTTGTTAGCTGCATTTCTTCACATTTCTTCATATTTGATAAGTATATCTTTCACGTATTTCCTTTATACTTAACTTAGAAAACCATTTATTTTGATACTTTGAGAACATCTCAAGGTGAGTTCAAATTACTATGGAAACTGAATCTGACTATTGATGTTGTGATGACTAATTCGATCTCACTAAATATACTCAATTCTTTGTGGTTCTTTGATCGGTTTTGCTTTAACTCATTTTTTTCATACTTTTACTTTTAAAAATACATTCTTAGCTTAAAAATATTACTTTTTGTAAATTCACAAGTGTAATTTAGTAAAATTGATAACATGTTTATCTTTAAGTTTTAAGCATTTAATATTATGTTATTCGATGATAACCAAATGAACATATCTAATGATGATCAAGAGTTAATTTAACTAGCATCAAAGAGAATTAATTTGAGTATTGGTATATTTTTAAGTAAAAATTAGGCTTACATCCTTAAAACTAAACTTAATTAGGCTCACATCTTTCCCTTTAGAAACATATAAATTTCATCCCTATTTTCAAATAGCCACTTTTTTTTTTTACAGAACTGCCCTTTCTCACTTAATTCACGCCGTAATTTATGTAATACGATACACGTTTTAGGGTTTTATTTTTTCCACAATCAAATAGTTCTGTGTCATGGCGGCGCCGCCTTCATTCTCAATATTTTCATTCCATCGATCTAAAATTTAGGCTGGGTGGTGGAGAAGGGGGAGCAAGCAGCGCCTGAGGTGGAGGCGGTCCAGTCAGGGGCGGCGGCGGCGGTCACTTTGCGGTGGGGTGCAGTTTTGGGGCTGTAGAGGTTTGGGGGGGGGGGTCGGATTGGGGAAGGAGGAGGAAGAGGAGGGTTTGTCGACGGCGGTGGAGCCATCGGTGGGCGGCGCGGCGGCTATTGCGGGGGGAACGACGGCGATGTCAGATCGTAGGAGGGGACGACTAGGGATTGTGATTTTCTAATTTGTATGTACGGCGGAAATGAAATTGGTACGCAAATAATGTGAATATAAGCATACAAATATGCCACTATTGTTAAAATACGTTCATACTGATTTGCATATATTCTGGATAGTTGCGTATATATGTGCAAATATTCTTCATAATTGCATACCTATATGCAACTATCCAGAGTATTTTGTTTATCTCCGTGTATGATGAAAATTGCATAAAAATATGCATTCACTTATAATATATGCATACTTCTATGCATCTCTTCTGAATATTTTGTATTAACATATGTTCAAATATTCTGGAATTTTGCATATAAATATGCAGCTATTACTGTATGCTGTCATGTATGTATCTATTTATAATTATATGATTATGTTCATGTAATTTTATTTTATTACACCAGATTATGTTATTAATGTTGATTTTTTTTTCTTTGTATAACAGTGGTCCTGCAGATATTGGTGTATTGGTATTGTTGAAGTTTGGGAATGATAGTTGAAGAATGCCTGGTTGTCCATCATATTCGAAGAGGTTGAAATCTGCAGGTGAATTTACGAAGACTACTATATGTGGTTTGTGCAAGAAGTTGGGTCATAATAAAAGGACGTGTTCTTTAGCAGACTAGTAGATGTTTTTTTGTAATTTTTTTATTTTAAATTTGGTTAAACTGTATAATGTGGACAACTTTTACGTGCTGCATTAAATTTAGTTCAGTATTTTAATGTTAATTATGTGATATTTTTTCATTTTTTTTGTTGAGAGCTTATATGTATACAATTATTTTGTATATTTGCATGCATGTATGCAATTATACTTAATATTTGTATCAACTTTGCTAGTATTTTGCATATATTCATAAATGTATGAAAAAATAGCATTAGCTACTTATAGGTACGAAATTGTTTTTATTAATGGATAATGTATGCAAGTATTCTCCATTGTTGCATAAAAGTATGCAAGTATTCTTGTTATGTGCATGCAAGTATTCAAATGTTCAGCTTGTATGCATATACTCTTTTAACTTTGAACATTTGTTCCCTTTTTAATCTTGAATTTTTTTACTTAATTAGTTTATTATACAGTTTTAATTTTGTAATCTATTCGTAAAGTGTTATGAAGTTCTGTTTGTACAGTAAGTATGTTTAAAAAAAAATCATAGTCTGTCGAAGTAATTCTGCAAATATTTGCAGTTACATAAGCAATTATATTGAAAAAATGCATATAAGTCTGCAAAATATTATGAATAACTGTACCCAAGAACACAACATTTCATAATGTCATGAGCAATTACAACAACTTATTTTAATTCATTAAATACCAAAGTAATTCAGCTTACACACTACACAATCGTGTCCACCAGTTCGAAAACAAAATATCAGTCAAAATTTTTATAAAAAATACAAACACCATTTCCCCCTATTAATCACTGGGTTTGTTTTCGTAATTACATCTGCTTCGTAATTACTAATGCTCCCTCTTTTTCATCACCTACAACAGGATCATCTACCAACATCAGTGTCTGTAATAAGAAATAAAAAGTTATTAAATGTACAAACGTTCTAAATATATACACACTAGTGTGCAAGCATTCTGGCTATATGCACACAAGAGTGCAAGTATTTTATATAAATGTGCGAAATTTCGCCATTAATTTTGATACATGAACACACGTGTGCAAATATTCTGCACATACGCACAAAATTGTACAAATAATATTAATAATAGCATACAACTGTGCAAATGAAAGTAATAAATGCACACTAATGTGCAAGTATTCTAAATATATGTACACTAGCTTTCGGCTATCATGCATAGATGCCAACAAGTGTTCAAGCATTCCGTACACATGCTTACATGTTTGGAAATATTCATAACAATACCTTAAAATCATGCTAGAGCTTATAATAGAATTTTGTAAATATTTGCATACTAGTATGCAATTATTCAATATATATGTATACAATTATGCAACAATTTTAAATTAATGTATTCAAATCTCCAACAGCTCATGCTAAATTCTTTCGCTTATGCAAATGTTATGAATAAATATTTAAATGTCTGCAACTTTTCTGATTATATGTATGCATATATGCAACTGTTATGAATAAGTTCATCCTTATTTGCATATGTTTTGAAAATACGCATTCACAAATGCAATAATTTTGAATATATGCATAAAATTATGCAAGTATTTTGAATATTTAAATACTAGCGTGCATTCACTCTGAATAAATGCATCAAAACGTTCAATTAGTCTACATACTTGCATACAAGCATACAACGGTACTGATTGAAAATAATACAATCATGCAACACTACTGTATAGATTCATACTGATTTGCAAGAATTACGTGATAACATTAAATAAATAAAATAAAAGAAAAGAAATAAAAAAAGCTTACAGCGGGTTTGGGGGGAATGGCGGTGCTGGATGGTGGAGGAGGGGGAGCAAGCGGCGCCTGAGGTGGAGGCAGTCCAGTCAGGGGCGGCGACGGTGGTCACTTCGCGGTGGGGTGCAGTTTTGGGGCTGTAGAGGTTTGGGGGTGGTCGGATTGGGGAAGGAGGAGGAGGAGGAAGAGGAGGGTTTGTCGACGGCGGTGGAGCCATCGGTGGGCGGCGCGGCGGCTATTGCGGGGGGAACGACGGCGATGTCAGATCGTAGGAGGGGGACGACTGGAGTGATCGAACGATTTGCAGAATTGTGGGATTAGGGTTTTCAACGAGATATAAGGAACGATTGACTGATTAAATGATGATGCATCATTGTTGGATAGTTTTTTAAGTTCGTAAGGGTACATCTGGTATTTTTTTGAGCAGAAGTTCAAAATCAAGGATGTATTTTACATTCTTTTTATCAGCGGTTTTTTTTTATGTTTTGAAACTTAATAGGGACCTGTAAAAAACGCACCTTATTATTAATTCTATAATTTGAAGTTGGAATAAAATTGAAAAGATTTGAATTTTTGATTAATTGGAATTAAACTCAACTGAAATTAAATCCAACCACTCATCTAAACTTAATAGAAACAATCTTTATTTAATATTTCCTTAACTAAAGCATCTTTTATTCATTTTTTGATCATTTAAAGTTTCTCCCCTTCACCCTTATTCAGTAAAAATCAACAATTACCATCCATATATCTTTTCCACATAATGCTTTTTTAAATCATCCTCATCGATTATTTTTCATTTGTAATTTTCAACTAGTTGATTTAGATTATTTTAAACCTCTTTTAATCTCAGTTTATATTCTATTATGTAAGAAATTCAATCATAGTTCTCTCTCTCTCTCTCTCTCTCTCTCTCTCTCTCTCTCTCTCTTTCGTTTAGTTGCAATAAGAATGCTCGTCTGTGCTTAATTATAGCATATTTTTTCATATTTTGATGCTTTAATTTTTATCTTCTTCACTCTCTAACTTTATATTGATGTAATGAGAACGTTTGGAATCATTAATATTGGTTTTGAAACTTATTTCTAAATGATTTAATGTTATTTTTGGGAAATAACTACTTTTATATACAAGATTGTAGTATATAACATACTACATGGCAAGTGGGTTGGACCTTGCAAGAAGGGAGTCGAATCCATGACCTCTTGCACCACGTTCAAGTATCTTAAACAGCTTGGACAAGGCGCGTGTTTGGTTTAACTTTATCTTAGTCAAACTAAACTTACCTTTTGAAAATCCAACTTTATCTATCTTAATATTTGAATGTTTGACAATCAATGTTTTGTCGTCCAATTCACTCTCAGTCAATATACTCAATTCTTCATAGTTTCAGAGATAATTTTCATTCTAGCCCTATTTTCTTTTCATTTTTCCTACAAAACATGAGAAAATCAATTACTTCTTAAAATTTCTATAATACATCCCAAGACATTAATTACAAAATCAAATGTAAACACATCTTCCCATTTTTTCTTCACTTTCATTGTTTTCAGTATTCATTCTCTGTTTATATCACGATCCCCTTAATTCAACTAACTATTAACATTATTAAATCTATTTCTCTTCGCTTCTTCATAGTGTATGTTTTTCTCACAGTTATTTTCCATATATTTCTCTTATACTTAACCTAGAAAATCGTCTATTTTGGATAATCTAAGAACATGTCATGGTGGGTTTAAATTACTATAAGAAATTGAATAATTGACTATCAGTATTATGATCTCTAATTCGATCTTGGCAGTATGCTCAATTCTCCTTAGTTCCAAGATCAATTTCCATTTTAATCCTCTTTTGTTTTCATTCTTTTACTTTAAAAACGCATTCTTAGCTTAAAAATATTATTATTTTTAATTCACAAATGTAAATGCATAATGTAGTTAACTTAATAACATATTTATTTTTTAGTATTGTTGTTAGATATTACAAAAGAATATGGTCATATTTTCAAGTATTTAATATTATGTTATTTGATTGTAATTGAATGAATATATTTAATGATTATCAAAATTTATTTTAACTAGCATCAAGGAGAATTTATTTGATTATTGATATATAATTAGTTATAAAAAGTAAAAGTTGAAATAAAATAAAAAAGATAAAAACTTGGAATTAGTTGGAACTAATTGGAATTACCAATAAACTAAAACTAAAACTAAGTCCAACTTTTTCACTCTCCTTGACTGTTCACTCTCCTTAATTGAAGCATTTTTAATCGTATTTTGGTCCCCTAGAATTTCTCCCATCCATCCCTATTATTCAAAAAATCATTAATTAATTTTAAACATTACGATCCCTATATCTTTTTCACCTACCTGTTAATTTTATTGTTAGGCCCATTCATGCTTAATTTATCATCATCATCAATTCATTTACATTTGTAAAGTCCACTAACTTGATTTCAATTATTTAAACCTCATTAATTTTAATTTTAATTTTAATTCTATCATATATCAGAATCATTCATAATTTTTTCTTCTCTCATTCAGTCTCAATCCAGATGCTCATCTGTGCTTAATTCTAGCATTTGATTTTCATATTTTGACCCTTCAATTTTTATCTTTTTTAACTCTTTTTCATTATAAATGATGTAGTGACAACATTTGGAATCATCAATATATGTCTTTTTTATCTAATTTATTTATAAATGATTAATGTTATCTTATTCAAGCCAAACTTACTTTTTGAAAATCTAATATATTTTATCCTTGTCAACATAGACTTTGAAAATCTTAGTTAAAAACATGCGCCCTCTGATGAACTGGAATCTGGTGATCGTTTCGATGCAATGATTCATGAAGCCGCATTAAACCCTCCCCCTCTCTATAACATGCAAAATGTAACACGTGACTCTTCTCTGGCTATGTTGAACCAAGAAGGCAAAATCCCCTCATCGGTCCTTAGATGGAACCCTCTGGCAGATCTAGACCTTTCGGCCCCTCATCATCAGCAAATCCCATACCAAATGTTACCACCTCCGTCCACCGGCCAAAAGGCCACGTCAACGCCACATCTCACGCCTACTCTCGTCCGTAGAAGTTTCAGAATCAACCGTGCGAGATCTCTCCCAGGAGGCTTGGATAGCTTTTTTGAACCCATTATTTTTTCGTCTGCTAATAAAGGGTTAAATAAAAATGGACACGTTGCATGGGTGGTTTGCTTGATGAACACTACACTGCCATACATATGCTAGAATCGCAGCGTATTTCCCAATCCCAATGAAGATTGTCTCATGGAATGTTAGGGGGAACCCAGCAAATGCCATTCAATCAACCTTATTCTTTCCTCGCATAAAATAGACATTATCTTTCTCCAAGAATCAAAACTGTCTGACCCGTCCCCATCTACCATTAGACAAATTTGTGGTCCCTTTCTCACTAGATAGGCCCATGTTAATGCTATCGAAGTTAGATGAGATTTGATTATAGCTTGGAATGAAGCCACGTGGTCCCTTTGTCAAACAATCACCCATACACGTAACCCTTCGACATCTTCAGTCTGACACAATCTTTTTCTTCTCAAATATTCGTGTCCCTTATAGTACACATGAGAGTCCTGATCTTTGGATGATTTTTTGGATTTGGCCTTACAAATCAATGGTTTATGGATCATCGTTGGTGATTTCAACACGACCAGATTCTCAGAAGAAAGAAATTCGGGTAATTGTTCACAACATTCTGTAGCTTTTAACTCCATCAAATCTTGCTCCCTCATGGAGCCACCTATCAATAATCGGCTATTCACCTGGTCAAATTGAAGATGTGAACCTTCTTTGACTAAACTCGGTCGCTTCTTATTTAACTTGGCCTGAGATGACCTCCACCCTCTTTCCCTAGTCAAAGGTCTAGCTACAGTCATCTTCGACCATTGTCCTCTACTGTTAGATACCAACTCAGATCAAAATCCTAGACGTCCCTTTATATTCGAATGACTATGGTTCCTGGAACCCTCCTTCGACAACTTTATCAAACTGGTATGGGCTCAACCTATCGAGTTACAATCTGCCACAGCCAGAGTGGTCTTCAAACTCCGATCATTACGTAAAACTATCCGCCCTTAGGCCAAAACGATTTGGGGATCTCTTAAATCTCCTATCTTGTCTACCCAGGAAGCGATTCTTAACCTCAGCATTCTCAAAGAATATCGTCCCCTCAGTGAGGCCGAATCACTTAGCCTAAAGGAGATTGAATTGGAACTTTACAAAACCATCAATTAAGAGGAAACTGGATGGAAACAACGTTCAAAGGCAAAATGGATAGAGAAGGGGACAAAAACATTGCTTACTTCCACCGACTAGCGAATGGCCATCGTAGATCCACCTTCATCTCTGAAATCAACCACAATGACACAACCTTCATTGATCCATGTGACCTTCATCGTCTCTTCACCGATTTCTATCGTAACATCCCTGGAAAAGGCTCCCCCTCCCAAACATTGATTGGAATTTCCTTTATCCAAACTCTACTCCTATTCAGATCGACCACGCTTTCTCAAAAGAGAAAATTTGGTCTGTGCTCAAAGAAATGGCGGATAACAAAGCATCTGGACCTGATGGCTTTGGTCCCCTTTTCTTCAAACGTTTTTGGTCAACCATCAAATTTGGCATTTTGGAAATATGCGCTGAATTTAAGTCCAACCCCATATCCATAGCCAAACTCAATTACGCCAATATCATTCTTCTTCCTAAAACCCCTGGCGCCATTGCTTCCTTCCCTCTTATCAGCCTTCTCAACATAACCTTTTAGATCATCACCAAAGTTCTTGTTAATAGACTCCAAACTTTCATAGTTTCTTTGATCGGAACCGAATAATCTGCCTTCATACTTGGTTGAAACATCCTTAACTATGTGGTAGCCACGCAAGAAGTTATCTCCTTTTGTCACTTTACCTCGACACCTGGCATCTTGCTTAAACTTGACTTTTCTAAAGCCTTTGATTTTGTTAACTAGAACTTTATTCTCGAATTGATGTCACATCGTGGCTTCCCTGCTAAGTGGTGTAATTGGATCAGTTGCATTCTAAACACAAGTTTCTCTTCTATCTCTATTAATGGTGAGTTGGGATGACTCATCAAATCAAAACGTGGAATGAGACAGGGTGATCCACTTTCACCTCTAATCTTTTTTTTTTATCGCTGATGTCTTTAACCAAATGGTCAGATTTGCCACTGTCAATAACATCCTCACTAGTATCGGTCTTCCCAACTCTAATTTGATGACCTCCAATCTCCAATTTGTCGATGATACCATCCTGTTCGTTTCACCAAAACCCACATTCATTCACTGTCTTAAAGTCTTCTACACTTTCGAACTAATTTTTGGTCTCTCAATTAATTTCAAAAAAAGCTCTATTATCATGTTGGGTAACTCCATTGACCTTGGTCCTTCCATCTCCACCTGTTTAAACTGCAGACTCGATACATTTTTGATCACCTACCTTGGTATCTCCCTCCCCCCAACTAAACTTTTTAGATCAGACTGGCTCCCACTCATCACAAAAATCGAATCCAATCTTGCTTCATAGAAAGTGAATTCCCTATCCTCCGCAGGTCGTCTTGTCCTCGTCAAATATGTCCTTTCATCCATCGTCTTTCCATAAAGTCCCATCTTGTGTTATTAATAACATTGATGCCATTAGAAGTTCTTTCTCTGGAATGGTGGCAAATCTAAGATACTGATTAATTGGCAAAAAGTTTGCTTACATCATGATCACAGTGGACTTGGTATCATTAATCTTTCCTTGCTAACCAAATGGCTTTGGTGTCTTCATCTGGAAGGATTGGGTTCTTTTGCGCCTTTATCACTCTAACCCTAGTCATGTAGTTCACCTTTCCCCAAATTCTAGACATTCCCCCTTCTGGGCTGGGGTTCTATCTTCCATTCCGTGCATCAAATTAGCAATGGTAACAGTTGTCTTTTTTGGCTAGATATTTGATATGACCAATTTCCTCTCACATGCACTCTTCCCAAGCTATTCTCCTTTTGCACTTCTCCTGATATATCAGTTTCCAGCACCACGGGCCTTGGCCCAGTATGCCTCTGCACATCCTCTCTTTTTGGGCTTGACACACTCAATGAAGTTTTCTCAGCCTCTAATATTTTGCATTCCCATCGTTTTTCTAATCATCCCGATTGTTACTACTAGGCTCTAGGCCCTATGAAAGGATTCTTGGTTTATGCATGTTATAATTTCCTCAACCATCCTGGTCATCTATTCTCTTTTGCTCGAATATGGAAATGTCATCTTCCACCCTGCTTACTCTTCTTCCAATGGTGTCTTATCCATGCACATATCAACACCAGGGACAGGCTCCGTTTAAATATTGTTGTAGATCCAACTTGCATCATCTGTTCATTGTAGGATGAATCCATAACCCACCTCTTTTTAGGCTGTGATTTCTTCTATTCTATTTGGGTTGTGACTAGCTCTTTTCTACTCGGATTTATCCCCACTATTCCCTTCTTCTTCGAATACTAGCAGCACAACCCACCTAATCGTAAAGTTGACTCTCTCATAGCCATTTTCTGTCGGTGTATATGGAAAAAGCTTAATGCACATATATTCAACAAACCGAAGAAACATTTCACTGACATTTGTAGACAAATCTTGTTCTTATTTCATCTCTGGACAGGTTCTTCTCATCCTGAATGCTTTAGGTTCGCCTTACCAGCTCCTGCAGCTTCACCAGAATCGCAAGAGAGTAGTTCGGCATATCCCCATGGATATATCTCTATGAACTATGTCTGTTAGTCTCTTCTGTTTTGTGTAGCAACACTTTGTTATGTATATGCTTACGTTTTGTTCTCTCGTAGTATGATGGCTTTACATTTTGGCTGAATTAAAGGACCACATCTTACGTCAAAGACTTCTTATTTTGCCACTAGTCGATCATGTTGACCGGAATATTTATTATATCTATGTTAATCAAGTGTGTAACTTCACTCTACATCCATCTTGCTAAAAAACATAGACTTTGACACGTTTTTCAATGGTATTGTTAATAGGTCTTGAAATATTCATAAAAAGCATATTTTTCCATTTATGTGGTTGATTACTACCAAATATTTGCAAAAATATCATGTAACGGTCTAAGTAATTGTAGAACTCCTCTTTCTCCCTTAGTGAATTCACCTTTACTCCTGCTATAATCCTATTTTTTTGATTGGTTTTCTATCATGTTTCTAGAACGGTTCCTCCTTTCGATTTTACTTCTGGCTTCATTCGGTTCTTTGGCGTTCTCCGTTGCATTTGTTTTTGATGGATTCTGACCTCTTGTTAGGGTTTGTAGCATTAGGCAATTTTTGTGGATCTTATCTACATTTGGCTCTGATTTGAGTGGCCATTTTATGCGACTAGCCTTCGTTTTTCTATAGCATCTGCAAGCTTCTCGTCTATGCTTCTATATACTGACTCCTCCATTGCCTTGTCTTCCTTGCTTCATCACCGATTTCTGGTGGTGGGAGGCCGCTTCATAGTTTGTGTTTTTTTCCTTATTGGTCCCAATGCTCGTGATTTGGAGATTTCCTTAATTTGGAGAACTCTCCAGTTCTTTCTATCCGTTATTTTCCCAGTTATGTTTACTGTTACCTTCCCAACCCTGTGAACTGGCCTCATCTTTGATGCAACCCTTCAGTAGGCGTGATGTCATGCAACAGTGGAAGGGAATCCTTGGTTCACCAGAAAGCGAAGTCCTCTGCCTGCCTCTCACATGCATCCTTGCTCTGGTTAGGCTTTCTAGGGTGCGGTTAGTGGCAGCGTGGCCTCCTCCACCTCTTTCCACTTATAACAAATTCGACCCATTACTTTATGATGTAGGGGAAGATGAGTCCATTTTTCTTCTAGTTGATGCTCCAGTTCTACTATTGGTGCTCGTATTTGGCTTCGGGGTAGTGAGTATCGACACTATCGTGCATCGTCGAGGCTGGTTAATTATCAAAGTGGGTCTTCTCAGGATTGTTAGGTGCAGTCAGTCACCTTTGTGAATGGCGTGGCACTCTTCGGGAAGAAAGTGGTGCAACCAAGGTGTGTTTTGCCTCATGATTCCCCTTGTTATGTCCCGTGGTTTTTTTTCTGTTCCTTTATTTTCGGTTCCTATGGTAGTGAACATTTATTTTTAATTTTCCACATATCTGGAATTATGGACATTGGTTGTTCTCTGTTTGGGGTGTGTGTGTGTGTGTGTTCTTGGTTGTCTTGCATTTCAGCTGCTTGTTGGTCTTTTTCTCCCGTCTGTGGCTTTTAGGGCACTGTTTTTCGTTTAGCCTATAAGGTTGGTGGCTTGAGCTATCATCGTTGGTTCATGTACATGTCATGTTCATCCTTTATTTGGGTTTCCATTATTGTGGTGTGTGGTTTTCTCCTCGTCGGTCTTATGGATGTAGCCGATCCTCGCTTAGCCAAGCAGGGAAATCGCTCGGATTTGGGATGTACGTGGGTTGTCATTTTTCTTCAGGGACATGAGCATTAGTTTGTTTGTTTGAGGAGTTTTCCTACCCCTGTATGTCTTTTCATGCTATTTCTTTTGGTGGGTTGGCCACTTTCGAACCCAAGTCAGTTACTTGGCCTATTTTGGCCTGTCGGCTTTGGCACAATATTCGTCCTTTCTTTCTTGGTGGGTTTCCGATCAATGTTGTCACTTTGTTTCTCCTCATTGTGGTGGTTTATCTTGCGGCATTCTATTTGTGGTTGGCTTGCTCGCGCCTAGTGCAACTCCTTTGTTACCTTTCATTTTTGTATCTTAGACATGGTGCTTGTCCGCTTTTAGCTTCCTCCTTCATCACTTTAGGTCAACTAATGGTCTTATTGTGATCTTTTGTTTCGCTTCGGTTTTACTGCTTTGTCGATCGCTTCTTCTCCTGGTTTTGGGAATTTTATGGGGACCTTTTGCACCCACCATATATGGGAACTAGGTGGTTCTTCATTGTGCGGCTTTGGTTTGCCGTGTATGCTGGTTGCCCAGTATTTGGAATTTCCTTTCTTCTAGCTCCATTTCCTCCTCTCTATGTCTTTTTCCTGGTCCATCTAGGTCGATAGTTTAGGCTTGTCAACCCGATGTTTGTTCTGTGATGGTGAGGACTTCACAGTCATTAGTGACGTCGATCTCTGACGTCCTAGTATGCACCCCCTCCCCTTCGTTCTCCCATTCTAGGAAGCTTATGTATGCATATGAGATAAGGCTCATCAATGGTCGCTTATCGCGTCTCACTGCGAATGTGGAGTCATGCCTTTGTTCCACCTTGATTTCTTCTTCGAGTAAAAAAATTTTAAGAGTTGCCCCAAATTCCTAGTACCATTTGTACATGGTCTTATGCTGTTAAATAACGAATGTTGGAACCACTCACTGTAACCTCTATCTTATCTGATTTTTCTGATTTGAGATTTCTAGATCATTCTTTTCTATTGTTCACTTCCATGGCTAATTGTTTACTTTGGAATGTCTGTGGGGTTTGGAATGACGCCTCTGTCTCCCATCTCAAGTGTGTTGTCAAGAAACATTCTGTTCGGGTTGTTGTGCTCCGGTAGCCTCTCATGGGAGCAGATGTTTTATCCTATCTTGTCCTCCATATTAACTTTGTTGGAGGCATGCATAATGCCTCCAATAAGATTTGGATTCTCTAGGATAAGGCTGTCTCTGTGCAACCCTTATTTGACTCTGCTCAGCTCCTTTCTATTGCATGCTCTATTCCAAGTTTTTCTTCCCTTTTACTCTTTTCTACGGTATACACTTGGTGTGATCGTGTCCAACATCTTGGTCTTTGGTAAGAAATTCTATCCTTGGCGGGGAATGAGTTGGTGGCTTCCGTCCTTCGAGGGGATTTTAATGTCGTTACTTGTCCAGCAGAGAAGCATAGTGGTTCTTCTATCAATCGCCACGCCATCGAGGATTTTAATGCCTTCATTATCCATTCAGGTCTCTCTGAGGTCTCTTTCATTAATTCATCCTTTACCTAGTGTAATAACCAAGATGTTCCAAACCGGATTTTGCCATGTCTTGATAGGGTATTGAGCAAAGATGGATGATTTTCTCTTCCTTTCTCATTATTAATTGAACATCTCCATCGTACTAACTTGGAATATTCCCCCATGATCCTAAAGTTCTGCCCTCTTTCGGGATCAAGACCAACTTCATTCCGTTTTTAGTCTATGTGGACTTCTCACCACTCCCTGCTTCCAACAGTTAGGGATTCTACAAAATAATTATTTTTTTGTAAGTTTGAATAATAATGACATAAATGATGGTCTGGAAAAATATTTATTTTGTGTAACTGCTAAAATTACACTTCATAAAAAGAAATAATGCTGGAGTAATAAGAGTAGAAAATTAGGTGATTCAGGATTATATTCTAGGATTAAGAAAGACTAAGATGTACAATCTAATCTGGAAATTTTAATGTCAGTCTCAGAGTAGAAAAGTTGGTGAAGTTTAAGGACTTCCAGAATCAAGGTTTGGTTGTAAACTAAATTATCCTAGATAGTTAAGGTAGGAATTAGTACGATTATGAATATATCTAATTATTAGCAATATATAGGTGTGGTAAGTAATGTAATTAGGATTCATGAATGTTAATTGTAAACTTAATGGGCGATAAATTTGCAATTGGTTTGGGGACTGATTTAAAAGAGAGGTTGATTTGAAAAAAGTGGATATATTTTTAAGCTTGAAGAAATTAAATGAGTATTCATGGAATGATCCGATTTTGGTGTATATGAATGGACCACATTTATGGGAAAGACGAAAATGAAAGATTTAAAAAGAATGGATTGGTATGTCAAAAATTTGGATGAAATATTAAGACCTTCGCACTATTTGGACCACTTAATTGTAGGAAAAAAAAACTTATGAAAGATTTTTTTAAGGTTTCGATCGCTAATGATCTCCCGTATTGATTGGATAAGGGTATAAAATGGTATAAGTAATGAATCCCTGTTTATGCCTATGTAGTTTGAGATTTTAAAACCCTTTATCAAATTTTAAATTAAATGAGTAAGAGATAATTTCATGGGGATACTTAACTAAGTGACTTACCGTACATAGAATTTGAAAGTTAATGGTGGAATTAGAATTGCAGCCTACAATGACGAAGTGTACTGGTCTCGTAATTTCGGAATATTGAGCAAAGAAGAAGTTTAGCTTTAAAGAATGGCATCCTCAAGAATAAGAATTTAAAGGATGAGATTAATAAATAGGCTTAATTATTAGATTTGCATAAATTAGCCTTTTTAGTTCGAATATGACAGTGTTTGTTATGCTTAAGGATATTTGTCTAATTTTTATAAATTAGCCCCTTTATCGTTTTTCAAAACAAGACTATAATTGAAATTATAAGGAATGTACATAAAATGTAAAGGGTGAGATATGTAATATTACGTATTTTCACATAGTTTACACTATCAATTCAAAGTAAAACAGTACTCATTTCTCGTAATTTTAAATACGTCAATATTATTATTTGGGAAAATTTATGAAAATTAGAGCAAATACCTTACTGGAATTCGAATACCAAAGAATTGGAGTATAGAAAAATATTATAGTTATTAGTAGAGACCAGGACATAAGTTAGATTTAGACTAAGACATAAGTTAGATTTATGAAAATTAGTTTAGGAAATTATTAAATTTTTGGGTCACACCTCATTTGAAGACTAGAGGGTAAACTGAAGAGATAGCCAGAACTTCGAGGATAAGAGGAAAAGTCTGCACCTTGAATCTTTGTTAGATAATAGGAATAATATTTATCTCTAGGATTAGCATAGTTATTTTGATGGTCGGTGTAGCGCCCTTCAAGTATTTCAAGGTGGCTATGTGAATCACCAAAGAATTGGTGGAAAACTATGAATAAATTTTACTTAAACCAAATGTGTGATCAAACTTTGGAAAAAGTCTAATTTGATTGGGTTACAAAAATGAAACCCTTCATTTTGAACAACAAAGGGCAATTAATTAGGTCCGACAACAAGTTTTCCAACAAGCCTTACAGGGGGCTATAGGAGCCCTGAATAGTTGTTTGAATACCGAGTTACATTTCCATACCATCAGTGCTAATATTGGAATCCTTAGGGCAATGGAAGAAATAACTGATTAGCCCTTCTATTTTTTTTATCTTTAGTTTAGAGTTTAGGCATTATTTTTTTCCTTTGTTTCCGAAAAAGAAGTGTATGACGATTAGAAAGTCGGCATTATATTTTGGGATTTCTCAATATTAAGGAAATAAAAGATATTATTGATGATAGAAGCCCATGACATTTCTATACTTTTATATTTGATAAGATACCTCACACTATGACAAATTTTGATAGGACCTAATCAGAAAATGGGGACAAAGAATGAATCTTTGGCGTCGCTTCCACCACAGATATTATGAAGCATGAGATTTCAAGGCTTCGCAACATTCAATTAGATTGGTTCGAGTACATTTCGGGGGAAATTCAATGGAAGGCTTGGAAATTTTAAATTTTGTAGCATTTCTTGAAAATTTTAGAATTCTATGGTTGCATTATGGTTGCTAGATAGGATGGTAGGAACTGTTTGCAACACAAATGCACTAAGCGCACATATAGAAATTATTAGCAAGTCTGCATTGCATAACCACATTGAGTATAGCTGTTTTATGGGTGTATAATAAATAACTTGGGTGCATAACATTTTTGTTAGAGCAAGTTGTGTTTTTTGCTCCTTTGGAAAGATTTCGGGAAGAAATATCTAATGAACATCCTATAATATCCAGCAAACCCTAAAAAGCTTCCTACTTTGGTGTTCTTTGGGGCTTTCCAATCTTGAATTGCTACTAATTTAGAGGGATGCACCACTAGCCCTTCCTATCATACCATGTTCCCCAAGAAGCGCACCTCATCTCACCACAAGTCGCACTTTGAAAATTTAGCTTTTAACTTATGCTTTCTAAGTGTGCCTAGAACCTCTTCAAGATAAACCGCATGCTCTTCTCTACTCTTGGGGAACACAAGAATGTCATCAACGAACATCATAATAAATTTATTCAAAACTTCCTAAAAGACTCAACTCATCAAATCAACGAAGTATGCCAAGGCAATGGTTAGCCCAAGCGACATAACCAACCACTCGAAAATACCATATATTGGACCAAATGATATCTTGTCAGTGTTATCATCTGCAACTCGGAGCTGATGAAACCCGTTAGTTAGGTATAGTTGAGAAAACACGGAGGCGCCAACTAGTTAGTCGAAAAGATCATTGATCTTAGGGAGTGGATAACGATTCTTATTCATGAGCTTATTCAAAATCCTGAGAGGAACCATCAGCCTTCGTGCTAGAGACGACCGGTGCCCCCACTTTGCAATGCTACGTCGAATAAAACTCCTCTCTAGAAGCTCAGTAATTTTCTTACTTATTCCTCTCTCTAGGGGACACACGATAAACTAGTAATGCTACAACTAAGCTTTATCACTCAAGTAAATCCTTAAGTCGATCTCTCTCCCTTAAGTAGAGGTGAGAAATATTCGATTCAAGCCGAATTAACCAAGCAAACCAGTTCATTTCGGTCAGTTCAGCTTTAAAACTAACTTCGTTTGAATTTGTCTTGTAAAATATATATTTTTTGGTTATTGGTTTAATGAAATTAATTGAACTTTTAATTTGGTCAGAAATATATTGTTTGGTTCGAACAAACTATACACACTCGGTGCTCTCGGGTCGAATAAGATTTGGGGTCGAATGGACCTCGGTTCGAACATAGCAAATAAGCAGACTCCGGGTTGAACAACTTTTGGGATCGGCAGGGCTTCGGGTCGAATATGCTTTCAGGTCGAAAATGCCTCTGGGTCGACATCGACCCCACTAGCCCAACTCATACCAACCTGAACCACTAGCCACTTCTGGATCTCTACGTGTCGTCCCGAGACAGGATCATTTTTGGAAAAAATATAATTTTCAGGTATGACCGAAATCTCGAGAATAAGCCCTTTTTTTGGGGGGAAATGCCCCCGAACCCATGCCGCAATGCAGTGGCCAACAATGATCATCAAGGTTTAGCAACCAACACTCAGCGGTTAGCCCGAGAATATCAACAGCAAAATGGCAACGACTAGGATTCCTCCTGGAGCCATGACCCTTATTTACTAATGTTATTCAACGTGAGGAGTTTCTGAATAAGTCCAGCATGTTGACCATGATAGTATATCGGGGGGAAATTGTTTCCTAACAGACTTCTTTTCCAAGGTTCCGATGGTGTACAAACTTCACCAATGCAATCAATGCTATTTCTGAATAAGTAGTGACCACTTGGTTTACACAACCAAAACCTGCCCAACTAACTGAATCAAACGACATTGATATGAAGCATTCCAAACACTATTCCGAAGACAACTCAGATGATCTTAGCAACGACAAATCTCAATGATGGGATACTGGAAAGCGACCAAGGATCCTAACATTCCAAACACCTCACTCATATGACATGGTAAAGGATATATGTCGTGCAACTCACTACCCGAGGAACCTAGCTAACCTTTGCATTAACAGTGTGCTATCAACTGCATTGATGACGATCGATTTCCACCTGATAAGTGCTAAATAAACACACTTAGGTACCCAGGGTTAGGTACCAATTAAACCTCTATTAGCCTTAATTGGGCCTATGGATCCTCATAAAGATAATAGCAACTTGATTGCTCATCAGCTATTATGCAACCTCAGCCTAGAGATGAGAGCTCGAGATTAAAGACAATGAAAGTCATCCATCTTCTATCAACTCCATGTTTTTATTTTAATAGAACGTACATACATCATTCAAAGTTTAGCAAGCCATGCTACCATATTGGAGCTTATCCGGTCAAAGTCTAGACAAAATAGCTGCTACGATAGGCCTTACAACGACCTGAGGCATCTGGAAGACTATCTAAATGGAACAATGAATTGGACTAATTTGACATTACTTCTTTCCCTTGGAAGGTCATCCTAGGATAAATATTAATGGATCTCATTGTAGAATTCACTGTTGTAACGTCCCGTAATTTTGGCAGTCAAATATTTTATTTAGTTTATTATTTTAAATATTTTATTTGGGATATTAATGGATTTTAATATTGAATTTGTTATTGAAATGAAGTTTGAACGTTGAAATTTTTATATATATAATTATAAAACGAGCTCGAAATGGCGCGATAGTTCGTAATATGGAGTTTTGAGCTTCAATTTGATATACAGGATCCGATATAAGTCGGAATTCTATAAAACAAAAAATGTTGTAATCGTGTTGATTATAATTTTCATATGGAAGAGAAAAATTTAGATTTCGTGTTATAAATTATTAGTTATGGGTAAATCAAAATTTGAAATAGTCGCTATGGAAATCGTTATTAAATTATAGGCCTTTAAAATAGCCATTTTGCAAATGGTCTCCGATTTCGACAAAACTAGTTTTATTGGAACTGTAACGTTAAATTATATTACGGTATTAATTTCTATGGCAAACCGATCTCGTATGTGACCACGGCAGCCGTAAACGAGCATTTATTTTCTATAACGCATAATTAATTTAATTTAACAGAGGGGTTTTTGTGTGTAACTTGAGCAGACGATCGAATTAAGCCATGAAACTAGTTCCATTGAATTTGTATCGGCGATTAGAGCCAGGATAGGTATATAGTTTGTTATTTTTGGAGACCGGGTAATTTGATGTCCAAACTAGCATTGTGGTGCGTATAAAAATAGCGTATCGGGAAACAGTCTCGGAATACGATGAAATTAGTGTCGTTGGATTCGTATTAATTAATTATTGTAGAATTTTCAATTTTCACGTCAATCGGACTTACCTTTTGATCATGGCAATGATAAACGCATTAATCAACTGTATTATTTTGGTCAATTCGGACAGGGGTAACTTTAAACGAATAAACGACTAGCCAAATGAACTCCGATTTTAACGAAATAAATTCCATTGGATCCGTAAGGAAGAGGTCTAGTAAAATGTCAAGGTTTCAAATTTATTGGATTTTATTTGTAATTTTAGGAATTTTAAACGCTTGATTTTTCATCGATAATTAGTAAGGACTTTTCACAAACGATCTCGGAATTTGATGAAACCTGTCCCATTGGGTCCAAAATATTTTTTATGCTAGGATTATCTTATTTTGTCGAAAACAAAGGTCGTATGTAAGTGTTTTTAATGTTACTTCAACGCGAAGTTTTAGTTAATAATAAAAAATTATATACCCTCTCATATAAATACTATAGCGACCCGAACTTCCAGGCCGACCTAAACCGAACAAGAAGGCGAACTGCTTTGAGAATAAGACTAATCGGAACACAAACATAAGAACACTTCATTGCTATTACAACAATTACATCAGAGTATAAGAATATAACAGAGTATGAATAAATAATGTACATCAGAAAAATACCAGAGATTAAAATAATTTACATAGCAGCGAAAAATAATACATAACACAACTGAAAGAGATACACGGATACAAAGCTTTCCGAATATAGCTCTACCTGTAAATCCAGTATCCTGGAAAAGAAATAATTTGCAAAACCAAAACTACTAGCTGTCCGTGTAGAAAATATGGGCACCCAGAGTTTAGGTTAAAACAATAAACTCCAGATCAGTCATGAGACTGGTGTGAGAACAAAAACAGTTATTTAAAACTTTACTTTTAAAAACAAAGTAAATCAAGGGACAACGACGTATAACACGGAATGAGTTTTCTTCCAAGAATACCAGTGCATAAACAAACAGTGCAATTCTTTTTGGAAAAATGAAGCTATTGTAAGACTCAGGTCCCATCACACAATGCAACACAAGCCGGAGGATAGATTTCTTTCCTTATAATAGCCAAACATGCTTGGTACATTTAAAACAAATTATTTTTGATATTACTATAAGTGCATATTGTTAAAAAACAACTTCAAATATAAATGTATCAATCAAAGGCGACATGGGTACCATATATCATGTCGCCAAACTAGTTCTACAATTAAAACTGAAGTGTCACGTATTGGAAATTGGATTCCATCTACGAACCAAGGCAAGGGATCGTCCTTACTGAATTCGAGATGCTCTAGCCCATGTCTCAAGATCAGAATGCATCGACCCTTGGAGCGTCAGGGTTGGTCCACACTTACATTGGTGGATTAATAATTCTTGAACAATGTGTTTCCCCACCCTATGGGGTGTAAGTTTGGTCAGTATGTCGACTATATCATCCATCAGCCTCGTAGTGACCGATATATCTGAGGCTCCTCTCTATTTATCAAATAATATGCAACATCCACATGAGTAAAATGCCTGGGCTCCATACAATGACACCTCTCCTAGCTAGAAATAAATGCATGTCCTCCCTGAGGTCCTCTCCCGTTTCTGGTTCACACCAGGGTGTGAGGCTCGCGAATTAACGGTATACACAAAGCTATGCTATTTAAAGTCGTGCTGTGATCATCAACCATAAGGCCCTGCTTTTCAACAAAGGCCTTGATCATATGCCACTCAGCACGTCACACTGTCACTCCATACCGTACCACTGATTTCTGTCAATATATAACCTCTGAGCTCATACGTCTCAGAGAAGGGTGTTAAGCAAGAGAATAAACTTTCCACCACCAAACATATATATATATTTAGCAGAGATCACTGAATATAGTATAAAGAAATACAATGTAAGACATACTATCCATTTGCAAGTCCGTTCTGGGTCTGAACGAAACCGGAGGCACCTTATTCCTCGTTCCATATGTCCAATACAGGAGAGAGGCCCTCATATATCCGGTCGATCTCCAAGCACGTCTGGACGATCACCACTTATTACCTTGTCTTGGGTGTACAGCCCAATCAAGAGGTCAGTAATCATCCAAACGATGAGAAGATCTCTGGTCTTCAATCACCGTCTTCATCGTCGACTTATCGTCATATCGATTATTCAGAATGGGATAAACCCGGCCTTTCCGAATAACTCGCATATTTCATAAACAAGTGCTATAAAAACACAACATATGCCTCATTCCAATCCAGAATGTTCTTTTATTCGAATATACTATTCACAATTTAAACCAAATTACGGTTTTCCAAATTAGTCGGAATTAGCGAACCTTACCGAAGAAATCATTTATTTTATTTTCCAATCCCAACCTATTCATCCCATGGAGCAAAACTGGTAGCACTCCATATTTAACACTCATGGTGTTATCGGTAAAATTAATGATCATTTCACGTTCAAATCTATTTAAAGATTTAACTATCGCGTGGAGTAAAACTGGTGGTACTCCATTCTCGATCATTTCCCAAATTTGATAAGTTAAATTAGCACATTCACATTTCAATCCAATTAAAGATTCTTTAAAACTTCACTTAGTTTTAATCTTCCAATAATCATTACTTAATGATTATTCAAATTTAGGATATAAATCCTATCGTTAACTGGGTTAAAGGACCAATGTCTTTTGAAACACAGTTCACGATAGGCCCTAAAATCATATTCCATCAAATGGAATCTTCACGGAAAGCAGATCAATATATATAATTGATATAAATTTCTGTATTAAACTAATAATGTAAATGGAATAATGGCAAAGCCTTTTAAATTCCATGTATATTAGCGGTCTTCCTTACAGAAACTCATCTCGATTATTACCAAATCGAATTCCATTCAATCCAATTTAATATATTAAATTAGAAAACTTTATTTTGGAAAATTTCCATTAAATCCTAATAAAAAGATTTATGAATTCCAAATCATCTCTTCATTGTTAATTGGGTTAAAGAACGAATGTTAATTAAAACATCATTCACGACAAACCCAAAAATCCATTTTTCAATTCAGTTCTAATTAAATATTAATTAATTGGTAAACATCTCAAAATATTATTTAAAAGATTTATTCTTTCCTCATCTGGGTTTAAGAACAGTGTTAATAAAGGCACCATTCACGACAAACCTAAAATCCAATTTGATATTAAATGCAAAGCTCTGAATAGAAATTATATCGGCTTATAATTAATATCAAATTCTGAAACCAACACATATCGTATGGGGAATAAAGATATATATATATATATTCCAAATTCTTCCACAATATCCGTATAGTCACGGAATCAAATATCAAAATATTCCGGAGATTATTTCTATTCAAATCCATTCCAATTTATATACATTGGAAATTTCTGGTTATATTAAAATCCTTCATAAATCTAGTTAATAACTAGTTCATTTTGATAAAAAAATTCATTTTTATTTTTAAAATGTGGAATTTTTCATCCAAATTCTTTCTAAATCATTTATTATGATTTTACACAAATTATTAATATTTTTAATAATTTTATTAATGCCCTTTCAGTTGATTTCCATAAACGGTCGTCAAACTGCACTTACAGCGACCTTTTCCAAATTTGATTTGGACGTAATTCCAAATCCACCGTTAGATTTCAAATCTCTTATATTCCTGGAAAGATCTTTTCGATATGAACCCCAACGGTTCCAGTTTTAGAAGAATCAAACGGTCGGATCTCCCGTAATGTCAATTCGAAGTCAATGGTCGAAATTCGCAAACGGTCGCTACACGGTGCATTCTATTCAGGCCATTATATCATATATATATATATATAATATGTAATATATATTTCGCTCAAAACGTATTTTATAAATTTGTTTTAAAAACGATTCCTACTTTCATTTCAATTTTAAATCAAAATTGAATACTCCTTATCATTATTATTTAAATGATAATATTTTCAAAATATCAGATGTTGAAATAATTTCCTTTTAGATATTCATTATGAAAATGAATAAAATCGATATAAATATCGTACGCGTTAAAATGGCGCAAATCTAATCAACACGACTTCATATATTTCAATATTTTCGTGTCCAACCCAAATCGGACATCAAAATCATATTTTAATCCTTTACTTAATATTATTTTAAAACTATACATAATATTAATTTAAAATTATACTATATATTAATTTGAAAACTATATTATATATTAATTTAAAAACTATACTGTATATTTGAAACGACCCGAACTTCCCCGGTCTCCGAAGAGAAGGGAAAGGACGAATTGTTTTGAGAACACGACAAAATAGAACGCAGACGGAAGAACATTTCATTGTATATTACAACAATGCATCAGATTACAAGAATATACAGAGTATAAATGAATATTACACTGAAATATCAGAGATTTAAATTACATTTAAATACATCGCAGAGGAAAATAATACAATACACAACTAGAAGAGATATACGGATACAAAGCTTTCCGGATATCATTCCAGCTGTAAACCAGGATCCTGTGAATATAAATCTGCAAAACCAAAACTACTGGATGCCCGTGTCGAAAATAAGGGCACCCAGAGTTTAGGTTAAAACAATAAACTCCAGGTCAGTCATGGGACTGGTGTGAGAACTAAAACAGTTATTAATTTTTATTTGAAAGTTCGGTAAATCAAGGGACCACGCCCTATAACACGGAACGGGTTTTCTCCCAAGAATACCAGTGCATAAAGCAAACAGCGCAATGCTAAATAAAGAAAAATGAAGCTGTTATAAGACCCAGGTCCTATCACGCAATGCAACGCAAGCCAGGGGATAGGGTTTTCCCTTATAATAGCCAAAGAATGCTTGATACGTTTAAAACAAATCATTTGATACTATTATAAGTGCATAGTGTATAAAACAACTTCAAATCATAAGTATCAATCATAGACGGCATGGGTACCATATATCATGTCGCCATACTAGTTCTACAATTAAAACCGCAAAATCTCGTATTTGGAAATTGGATTTCCTTCTATGAACCAAGGCAAAAGATAGTCCTCAACCGATTCGAGACTGTCTAGCCCGAGTCTCAGGCAAGCGTGCAGGCAAGCCTTGGATCGTCAGGGCCGGTCCACCGATGTGGATTATTATGCCTGAACAATACGTCTCTCCGCCCTTTGGGGCGTAAATGAGCCAACGTATGGCTCCATCGGACCCAGATCGTCCGATCTAACCGAGGCGCCTCGCAACAGCAACAACCACACAGGTGAAAAGTATATAAATGTCAGGGCTGGTAGGTCACTGACACCACCCTAGCTAGAAAGAAACGCATGCCCTCCCTGATGTCCGTCTCCCGTTTTTGGTTCACCACCGGGGTGTGAGGCTCGCGAATTCACGTTACACAAAGTTGTGCCACACAGGCTGTGCTTTGATCATCACCACAAGACTTTGCTTTTCAACAGAAGCCTTGATCATTTGCATCTTAGCATGCCACACAGGCAAACCACTCTATGCAACCGATATCAGTCACACAGAATGAAATCCAATGTCAGACACACAATCCATTTACAAGTTCGTTCTGGGCCTGAACGAAACCGGAGGCACTTTCCTCGCATATCCATCGATCTCCAAGAACATCTGTACGACCACCGACTGATTCCCTCATCTTGGGTGTACAACCCAATCAAGATCATCAGTAATCACCCAAACGATGTGAAGACTTCCGGTCTTCAACCACCGTTTTCATCTTTGACTTATCGTCATATTAGTTATTCAGAATGGGATAAACCCGGTCTTTCCGAATAACTCGCGTATATTTTAAATAAGTGTTACACAAACACAACATACGACTCAATCCAATTCATCAGTCACTAACCGTAAATTAACAAGAGAATAGTTCCCCAAGTATTAACCCCGAAGGCCGAAACCAACATCAGATCAATATCCAGAAAACCATTCTGCTTGGCTAACCGACAGTTAGTTTCTAAATTTCACATTCATAGGGAAAGGTTCCCATTAATTTTATCCAAGATAAATTCTTTAATTTATTCTTTAATCTACTTTTGAATATCAATTCAAACTAGTCGGGATTAACGAACTTTACCGAAGTAATTATTTGTTTTAATTTTCCAATCCCAACCTATTCATGCTATGAAGTAAAACTGGTAATACTTCATATCTAACACTACGGTGTTATCGGTAAATTCAATTACCATTTCACATTCAAATCTAATTAAAGATTTAACTATCGCCTGGAGCAAAACTGGTGATACTCCATTCTCGATCATTTTAATCTAATTAAAGATTCATTAAAACTCCACTTAGTTTTATCTTTGACTGGGTTAAAGAATCAGTGTCATTTAAAACACGGTTCACGGTAAACCCAAAATCACCTTCCATTAATTATCGGGTTAAAGAACAAGTGTTATTTAAAACACTGTTCATGATAAACCCAAAAATCAATACTAATTCGATTCCAATTAAATATTATTTAATTAGTACACTTCATTAAATCTAAATAAAAAGATTTAATCTTTTCTCAATTGGGTTCAAGAACAATGTTAATAAAGACACCATTCACGACAAACCCAAATCACATTTGATTTTAAATACAAGGCTCTGAATAGAAAATATATCGGCTTATATTCAACATCAAATTCTACGACCAACAAATATCGTATCGGAAATAACGATATATATATATATATATCTTTCAAATTTCCATAACAACATCTGTATAATCACGAAATCTAACATCGAAATAATCCAAAGACAATTTCGATTCAAATCCATTCCAATGCAATCATTGGAAATTCTGGTTATTTTTAAAACCATTTCAAATTCAATTTATTTATTTAAAAATAAATAGAATTATAATTCTTGTTCAAAACTAGTTCATTTCGATAAAAATCTATTTTTATCTTTTCAAATATGGAGTTTTTCATCCCAATTCTTCCCAGATTTTACACAAATTATTACTATTTTTAATAATTTTATCAAGGCCCGTACAGTCGATTTCCATCAACGACCATCGAACTGCACTTACAGCGACCTTTTTCAAATTTGATTTGGACATAATTCCAAATCCAACCGTTAGATTTCTAATTTCTAATATTCGTTAGAAAGCTCTTTTCGATACGAACCTAACGGTTCCGGTTTTAGGAGAATCCGACAGTCGGATCTCCCGTAATATCCGTTCGAAGTCAATGGTCGAAATTCGCGAACTGCCGCGGCGCGGCGCGTTCTATTCAGGCCATTATATTATATATATAATACATACTTCGTCGATTTCAATTCAAAATGTGCTTCATAAATCGTTTAAATTCATTTTCAAAACGGTTTCAACTCCATATTCAATTTCAAATCAAAATTGAATATTTCAATTTAAATTCATTTTAAATTCATTTTAAATTGATTTCAATTCAAATTGATTTCTAATTCAATTTCAGTTCGTTTTCAATTCAATTCAATTTCAATTCAAATCGATTTTAATTCAATTTCAATTCGTTTTAAATTCATTTCGATTCAATTTCAATTCAAATCGATTTCAATTTCAATTTCAATTCGTTTTAAATTCAATTTAAAACGATTTCAATTCTGTTTCAATTTATGTAACGACCCGGCGGTTTTCGGCCTCGAAAATCGACATAAATACCTTTACCATAACTCATGCCGACCTTCCAACACCGAAAAACACTGGATAGTATTAGAAAGAAATTAGAAGGTGAGATAAGAAAGAAAGAAATATCAGAATAGTAGAAGAAGAAGGAACAACACAACACAGAGTCTCACATCGCAGCGGAAACAAAATATAATATAGAATATAAATCTTTATTGAGAGCTTTAAACTTACAATCATCAGAGTACAACACACATCTGGACAGTTTTAGTAATCTGTCCTCATATATATATACCACACAGCGGAATATCATTCGTCTGAACGTCTTCAGCTCGTCACTGGACTTCACGGTACCTGATCACCTGAACCTGTACATCCGGGCTAACCCGAGCATTTACAAAATACCGGGTCAGTCTGGTGAACCAGAGTGAGATAAACTCGCACAGCAATTTACAGTATCACACAACTTGATTTTAAAGTTAAAATCCTTTCGAAAGAAAAGATAATCGTAAGACCGATCCACACATAAACACGGACGGTTTTTACCTTACGATGACCCAAATCAGTTTTCGAAATCAATATCTTGGTCTGATATTATGATAATGTCTAAATACAAATAATTAACAAATCTAGAGGAACGCTTGCATCTCACGCTCCCCGTATATAATATAAAATCGAAAATCGCAGGTGCTTATTGGATATTGGATTTTCCAACTTGACAAGGTATGGGACCACCTTCCGCACGTGTATCTCTAGAGGCGAATACACAGGGTTCAACAAGAACGTCTTGTAACCCGGCCCTCACATGACCGACCACTCATTTCACTTGAGTGTATCGAATGTATATCACCAACGGTTGGACTCAAACCACCGTCCCCGAATGGGCAGAATCGATAGATTAAGAAACAAAAGGAATTTCTCTAGATAGGTGATTATACACCCTAATGGGAGCGACCCACATAGCCATGCTGCCTGCCCGATTTTTGTCATCTCCCGGTTGATGAGGCTTGAGGTCAGAACACATCTGGTCATCATACACTTTGAATGCCACATCGTCAGATCTGCCAGATCACACTTGATTGACGTCCACAAACATACTCTAGCTATCTGGCTAGAGAATAACCATTTCTCCGCCATCAACTATGGTACGTTTGGAGAAATCAACGCATGTAAATCCCTTTGGAAATACTCTGTCAGACATTCGTCCATACAAGTCATCCAGGAACAGGATGAACCGAAGGTACCCTCCTACTGCATCCAATATAGGAATCACCCCATGGATCAGTAGCGAGTAGTCCTTGCAACCCGTGGATTCCCAACCACGACCGAACCACAGTTTATCTCTAGGAGCTCACCAAAGATTATTAGCAGTCCTTCCGCTTATGAAGATCCACGGTCTTCAATGCTCCATCTCGACCATCTTCCGATCTCTTCACGTATTTTGTTGGTCGGAATGGTTTTCGAATATAAATTCGATCCCGGTCTTTCCATACCAACAATCGTATTGGTCAGGTTTTGATAGTCGGTGATTTAACTATCAAATAACACATGTGTCAATAAAATGATATCGTTGATTCAGTGCTTGGCATGACATGGCCCTTAAAATATATTTAACAAAATCGTTAATCAAATTCTAATATTCAACTTTACTCTCTTCGCTTGACTCCAGATCGCAGCGATCACAATGGTTACGCCTGATTCCCTTAGGAAACATCCGACCTCCGTAGGCTATCTGCAGCCCTGCGAATTACGCTAGCAGTCGTACGCAATGGAATTCTTTTTGATTAACTATATTTGATTAACTCTACTATATTCGATCCACTCTAATTAAATAATAATGGTTCGATATAAATTTGAAATCAATATTCTTATCCCTTTTTAAAACAATATTGAAATATTCCTTAATTTTTCCCAAATTCTTGCATTAGCGTTCAGTATTTCTTGGATAAGATAAAATCAATTTATCATCTTCACTTACACTAAACTAATACCGTCCTTTGATAATAGTGAGGCCAAACAAGTTGGGGTATTTTAGTTACCTCTCAGACCTTGATCGACCCGTTCTTACCTCAGAATAATATTAGCTTATCACATAACTATCGATACTAAATCTCATTTCAAATCTTGATTTCAAATCTAGGTTATTTAACCTTTCTTATACTCGAAACCCTTATTCGAACATCTCATCACTTAACCCTTTTAAAATATCATTCCAATTCGGATTCGCCTTACTAAATTTGAAACATTTAGTAAAAACACTTATTCAAATCTTTATACTTACCTACCAACTTATTTACCGAGTTCTTCGAATGCTTGGGTCATAAAACCCTCCATAATCTCTTAATCGAATTCATCTCCACTAATTATTTCTTATTCGACTTTAAATTGAATTCTTTTCTTTAAATCAATTTAAAATAAAAGGGTAATTATATTTTCCATTAACCCTATCAAATATAGTTAACTTGGCCCAAATCAAAAATAAGATTATTATTACTTTCCTTTATAAAATCATTTAAGAACCCATTTATATCTCAATTCGTAAATAATAAATATTTATTTCCTTTTTACAACTTTAATTCAAATAATAGATTTACAAATCTATTTCCAGTTATAAAATATATTCTATAACTTAACTCGTCGATTTACCTGAGAGTAGATCGATATTAAAAAAATGGTAAATTTACAGGCCATGTACTGCCAACCACTCAACCAATAATACCCATTGGTTTAAACCAAACAAATGGTAAGTCATCAGGTCAATATTCAACCATCAAAACAATTCAATAATGGTCTCATAACAGTTTATAACGACAATCCAAGGTCAACCATAAACAATCAAACAATTCATTTATTAAAACACGTTTGTTTTATAAACGTGACCAATGAGGTAACTTACCTCAATTGGAACCAATCGTTAAAAATAACGATTTGGATCTTATTGAAATTAACGACGTTTAATCTCATCAGTTCAACAATAACTGAATGTATACCAGCAATCAGTCAATCATAAGCAACCATATCACACAAAAATAAAAACCCAACTTATAAAATATAAGCGGGAAATAACTGAGTGAGATTAACTCACCTTGACTGGTTGGGTCGTCCAGCGCTGGTCTTAATCAAATCAAACAGCGTTTAATTAAATTACAAATTTTCTGTCTTTCCAGTCCTGACAGATATTGCTCCATCACGATCTCCTCGTCTCAACGGTTCCAACGAACCTGATTTCGTCAAAATCCGTGAACGTATGTACGAGATATGGTTAAAACAAAATCATAAAGTAATTTAAATTTTAAAACTTAAATTTGATTTAAATCCAAGTGGGCCTTTACCTTATCCGCCAGCCCAACTCCATGAACCCGACCCGCCTCACTTTTTAACCCTCATTCCTCCGTTTCCTTTTCATTCCACAGCCGCCACAAATCCTCGTCTCAAACCCCAAAAGAGAAAAACCCTAAATCACCAATTCGGATTCCCTTTCCCTTTCTAACCCGCCGCTGTCTCCTCCTAGGGGCACCGAACCCCACCGTAACGACCTCCGCCTGATCGCCATCCTCGATGCTTCAACCTCCCACTCGTCTCTTCTCCTTTGTCGATTCTCTGGACCCCAAAACAGCCCCTTCCACTTCGAACGCCATCACCACTCCATCGTCCCTTCGCTCCCTTTCTTCTGATGATCCAGCGAACACCTCACGCAATCCCCAAGAACGAAGTGGCTTCCTCCGTTATTATTAAGCTAAGTTTTCTAATTTGCTTTTCATTTTCTGTATGGTTTTTTTGTTCCGATTTTTATGAGGTTCGAACCATTCTTGATTTACTGTATGGCTCGTTATTGTGTTCAGGAATGAGAAATCACCCTTGTATTTATAGTGTTAGATTTCCTGATAAGTTTGATGTCCATCAACCCTAATAGGCTCGGCTACCCCTAGTTTAGGCCATTGGGTTGTTTTCCCCCTTTTCAGATTTTGATTTTGAGGTTGGTGGTTGCGTGATCTTATATGGATTTAAATTGATATGGGTTCCCGTACTATAGGTCTGTTTGAAGTAAAACAGTGGCCCTTATGTATAGGTTAGATGAAATTTAGTCTATGACTTGTCTGTTTCCAATGCAGAAAATTTAAAATCTGTATTGTGGATTTTATGTTTGGATTCCTTACTGTGAAACTGTCATATAAATTTCCTTTCCTGTCCATTGTCATATGGATTTTCTTGGCTATAGATTTGATTATATTTCTTAGCTGTTCACATGTTATACTGAATTATGTAGATATATATTAGTTCGATCCAACTATTCATTGTTGTTGATGTTTAATAGGAGAGGTACAGATTTGTATTGGGTTTTGGGTATTGTTTCTGATCCGAAATCAAATTGTTCCTATGTAGATTTTGTGTATTGTCAACCTATATAACTTATACTTCTATAGCTGTGTACCCTATGTTCTTAAGTTGTTGGTTTACCCTGTCTTGTTGGTTCGAATTTATTGCTTGAGTACAGCTATGAATTTTCTGCTCAGATTTTTAAATTGCATTGAGTTGTCTGTGTAACCATTTAATGGTTTATTTGGGTTTTCAGATTTTGGAATTGATGTAAATTTATGGCAGATAGGATTTGGTATACAAGATTTTCTGAATACCTATATATCAATATATATATATGTGTGTGTAGGTCAGGATTGGGTTTTCTAAATGTAGGTCTGCTTCGATTTCCTAAAGATTTATAGGTTTGGTTTGCTTAAGGACATACATTGTCTGTGGTGCAATGGTTTCGAAAGGGACATGCATGTGCAAGCTGCACATGTCCATTTATATTATATATGTGGGTATGTGTACTTGATGGATGAATAGTTTAGTAATGTAGCTGTTCTTGGTTGATTGAGTTGTGTACCTTACTGTTTTTCATGAGTAGTTAAATCAATGTTTCGTATTTGTTATTTCACTGTAAATTCACTGTCTTCACTTTTTTTTTTCTTTTTTTTTTCTATACAGCTTGAAATCTATTTCCTATTAGCTACTTATAGCATTTTCTCTTCTTTCTTCTCAGATTTACTTGATGGTGGCAAATGGTGACTCGATGGTGATGGCTGAGCGTAACAGTGCAGATGGTGTTGGATTTCCCCATGTGCACCCTGCTAAAGTTGTCCCTAAATTAGACTAGGTTCTATGGTTTCCTTTCTTCTTTCTCTTTTCAGATCTCGCCGAAGACAGTGGTGATGGCTGCGCCCAACCGAGGAAGACCTTTTTGTTGGAATCTACAAAAATTTGATTTTACATATTTCTTGTACGGATTGTTTGGGGATTTCTTGTATCAATAATTGTCTATATATTGTTTTTTTTTTTTTTTTTTTGTGGTTAGTATAGTCACTGTTACAAATTAATGTACCTAAGCTATAATCAATATATATATATATATATATTTGTGTTCGTTTCATTACATATATAACTGCAATGGTCATTTATTCATTTCATTGATTTCATTAGTTGTACCATCTAACCATATATAACTAATCATACCATTTTATACATATATCTTCCTATTCATACATAGATTATGTATTGAAAATATAAGTTGTCTGAATGTTGTGCACAAGTTGTAAAATGGGGTTATTTATAATTCTTATAACCTGTCGGTAAAAATTAACCAATAGTTCTAAATATATTCAAACCAAACCGTACAACTATAATTAAGGTTAAGATGGATTTCCAAATTTGACATTCAAAAGTATTTTGGTTTAGCAAATATTCGAATATATATAAAATTCAATATTGCTTAAATATTCAAATTAAAAGGGTCAAATCCCATTATTAAAAATCAAATAAATATTTTAAATACATAAAATATTTCAAATAAACAATCAGAAAAATACGGGACATTACATTCTTTCCCCCTTAAAATAATTTCGTCCTCGAAATTGCTAAGGTAAGAAAATGTTGTAAATCCCAGTAAATTTTTAAAATATATTTAACACTTTATTTTTTCCCGAGTTCGGTTTATATAATTCTATATTAAATCATGGACGAATTTTATATTTAACCATTCTAACAAGCACTCAAAACTAATCAACAACCAAGTCATAACAAATTCAATCGAATCAATTAAATATACATTCAATATTACTATTCACCATACTTGAATATCAATCAATCATTCGATTTATCTCTATATAATTATTCTTCATTAAATTTTCCAAATTCAATTCAAATTTGTTAATTCTGACACCATTTCTTAATTTATTTTTTTCAATACCATTATTAATTATAAATTCAATTTTCACTTATCCCAGTTAAGTTTAATCCAAATATTTGAGTTTTATTCAAATCAATCAATATACGATACTTCAATAATTCCATAAAATTATTTCTTTTCTATATAAAAATAAATTTTTGGGTAAAATTATTTCATTTACCCTCTTTGCAAAACGATATTGTGTCCATTACCAGTTCAACGCTTTTCAATACTTGAACCGATTGAACAACACAATACAAAACATTTGTATATAAAATTTACAAATACGCTCTCATATATATATACGCTCAAACTCAATCTAGGGTGTTACTAACTCCATCTTTATTGAGTTACGCCACAGAGCCAAGGTTATTACTAAACCAATAGCTCTGATACCACTGTAACGATCCGGCGGCAGTGGGCTAACCTCCCACCGTGGCTTACAGAGATACCTCAGAACTGCTTTTACGGCCAGCCTCTCGACTCGACCAACCCACATTGTCGGGAGATGTAGGGGTAAGAGTCTCCCGTTCGCCACCAAACGCGAAGCGAGAACCCCCTATCATCCGTACCAATTAAGCAACCAGCTCTGATACCACTGTAACGACCCGGCGGTTTTCGGCCTCGAAAATCGACATAAATACCTTTACCATAACTCATGCCGACCTTCCAACACCGAAAAACACTGGATAGTATTAGAAAGAAATTAGAAGGTGAGATAAGAAAGAAAGAAATATCAGAATAGTAGAAGAAGAAGGAACAACACAACACAGAGTCTCACATCGCAGCGGAAACAAAATATAATATAGAATATAAATCTTTATTGAGAGCTTTAAACTTACAATCATCAGAGTACAACACACATCTGGACAGTTTTAGTAATCTGTCCTCATATATATATACCACACAGCGGAATATCATTCGTCTGAACGTCTTCAGCTCGTCACTGGACTTCACGGTACCTGATCACCTGAACCTGTACATCCGGGCTAACCCGAGCATTTACAAAATACCGGGTCAGTCTGGTGAACCAGAGTGAGATAAACTCGCACAACAATTTACAGTATCACACAACTTGATTTTAAAGTTAAAATCCTTTCGAAAGAAAAGATAATCGTAAGACCGATCCACACATAAACACGGACGGTTTTTACCTTACGATGACCCAAATCAGTTTTCGAAATCAATATCTTGGTCTGATATTATGATAATGTCTAAATACAAATAATTAACAAATCTAGAGGAACGCTTGCATCTCACGCTCCCCGTATATAATATAAAATCGAAAATCGCAGGTGCTTATTGGATATTGGATTTTCCAACTTGACAAGGTATGGGACCACCTTCCGCACGTGTATCTCTAGAGGCGAATACACAGGGTTCAACAAGAACGTCTTGTAACCCGGCCCTCACATGACCGACCACTCATTTCACTTGAGTGTATCGAATGTATATCACCAACGGTTGGACTCAAACCACCGTCCCCGAATGGGCAGAATCGATAGATTAAGAAACAAAAGGAATTTCTCTAGATAGGTGATTATACACCCTAATGGGAGCGACCCACATAGCCATGCTGCCTGCCCGATTTTTGTCATCTCCCGGTTGATGAGGCTTGAGGTCAGAACACATCTGGTCATCATACACTTTGAATGCCACATCGTCAGATCCGCCAGATCACACTTGATTGACGTCCACAAACATACTCTAGCTATCTGGCTAGAGAATAACCATTTCTCCGCCATCAACTATGGTACGTTTGGAGAAATCAACGCATGTAAATCCCTTTGGAAATACTCTGTCAGACATTCGTCCATACAAGTCATCCAGGAACAGGATGAACCGAAGGTACCCTCCTACTGCATCCAATATAGGAATCACCCCATGGATCAGTAGCGAGTAGTCCTTGCAACCCGTGGATTCCCAACCACGACCGAACCACAGTTTATCTCTAGGAGCTCACCAAAGATTATTAGCAGTCCTTCCGCTTATGAAGATCCACGGTCTTCAATGCTCCATCTCGACCATCTTCCGATCTCTTCACGTATTTTGTTGGTCGGAATGGTTTTCGAATATAAATTCGATCCCGGTCTTTCCATACCAACAATCGTATTGGTCAGGTTTTGATAGTCGGTGATTTAACTATCAAATAACACATGTGTCAATAAAATGATATCGTTGATTCAGTGCTTGGCATGACATGGCCCTTAAAATATATTTAACAAAATCGTTAATCAAATTCTAATATTCAACTTTACTCTCTTCGCTTGACTCCAGATCGCAGCGATCACAATGGTTACGCCTGATTCCCTTAGGAAACATCCGACCTCCGTAGGCTATCTGCAGCCCTGCGAATTACGCTAGCAGTCGTACGCAATGGAATTCTTTTTGATTAACTATATTTGATTAACTCTACTATATTCGATCCACTCTAATTAAATAATAATGGTTCGATATAAATTTGAAATCAATATTCTTATCCCTTTTTAAAACAATATTGAAATATTCCTTAATTTTTCCCAAATTCTTGCATTAGCGTTCAGTATTTCTTGGATAAGATAAAATCAATTTATCATCTTCACTTACACTAAACTAATACCGTCCTTTGATAATAGTGAGGCCAAACAAGTTGGGGTATTTTAGTTACCTCTCAGACCTTGATCGACCCGTTCTTACCTCAGAATAATATTAGCTTATCACATAACTATCGATACTAAATCTCATTTCAAATCTTGATTTCAAATCTAGGTTATTTAACCTTTCTTATACTCGAAACCCTTATTCGAACATCTCATCACTTAACCCTTTTAAAATATCATTCCAATTCGGATTCGCCTTACTAAATTTGAAACATTTAGTAAAAACACTTATTCAAATCTTTATACTTACCTACCAACTTATTTACCGAGTTCTTCGAATGCTTGGGTCATAAAACCCTCCATAATCTCTTAATCGAATTCATCTCCACTAATTATTTCTTATTCGACTTTAAATTGAATTCTTTTCTTTAAATCAATTTAAAATAAAAGGGTAATTATATTTTCCATTAACCCTATCAAATATAGTTAACTTGGCCCAAATCAAAAATAAGATTATTATTACTTTCCTTTATAAAATCATTTAAGAACCCATTTATATCTCAATTCGTAAATAATAAATATTTATTTCCTTTTTACAACTTTAATTCAAATAATAGATTTACAAATCTATTTCCAGTTATAAAATATATTCTATAACTTAACTCGTCGATTTACCTGAGAGTAGATCGATATTAAAAAAATGGTAAATTTACAGGCCATGTACTGCCAACCACTCAACCAATAATACCCATTGGTTTAAACCAAACAAATGGTAAGTCATCAGGTCAATATTCAACCATCAAAACAATTCAATAATGGTCTCATAACAGTTTATAACGACAATCCAAGGTCAACCATAAACAATCAAACAATTCATTTATTAAAACACGTTTGTTTTATAAACGTGACCAATGAGGTAACTTACCTCAATTGGAACCAATCGTTAAAAATAACGATTTGGATCTTATTGAAATTAACGACGTTTAATCTCATCAGTTCAACAATAACTGAATGTATACCAGCAATCAGTCAATCATAAGCAACCATATCACACAAAAATAAAAACCCAACTTATAAAATATAAGCGGGAAATAACTGAGTGAGATTAACTCACCTTGACTGGTTGGGTCGTCCAGCGCTGGTCTTAATCAAATCAAACAGCGTTTAATTAAATTACAAATTTTCTGTCTTTCCAGTCCTGACAGATATTGCTCCATCACGATCTCCTCGTCTCAACGGTTCCAACGAACCTGATTTCGTCAAAATCCGTGAACGTATGTACGAGATATGGTTAAAACAAAATCATAAAGTAATTTAAATTTTAAAACTTAAATTTGATTTAAATCCAAGTGGGCCTTTACCTTATCCGCCAGCCCAACTCCATGAACCCGACCCGCCTCACTTTTTAACCCTCATTCCTCCGTTTCCTTTTCATTCCACAGCCGCCACAAATCCTCGTCTCAAACCCCAAAAGAGAAAAACCCTAAATCACCAATTCGGATTCCCTTTCCCTTTCTAACCCGCCGCTGTCTCCTCCTAGGGGCACCGAACCCCACCGTAACGACCTCCGCCTGATCGCCATCCTCGATGCTTCAACCTCCCACTCGTCTCTTCTCCTTTGTCGATTCTCTGGACCCCAAAACAGCCCCTTCCACTTCGAACGCCATCACCACTCCATCGTCCCTTCGCTCCCTTTCTTCTGATGATCCAGCGAACACCTCACGCAATCCCCAAGAACGAAGTGGCTTCCTCCGTTATTATTAAGCTAAGTTTTCTAATTTGCTTTTCATTTTCTGTATGATTTTTTTGTTCCGATTTTTATGAGGTTCGAACCATTCTTGATTTACTGTATGGCTCGTTATTGTGTTCAGGAATGAGAAATCACCCTTGTATTTATAGTGTTAGATTTCCTGATAAGTTTGATGTCCATCAACCCTAATAGGCTCGGCTACCCCTAGTTTAGGCCATTGGGTTGTTTTCCCCCTTTTCAGATTTTGATTTTGAGGTTGGTGGTTGCGTGATCTTATATGGATTTAAATTGATATGGGTTCCCGTACTATAGGTCTGTTTGAAGTAAAACAGTGGCCCTTATGTATAGGTTAGATGAAATTTAGTCTATGACTTGTCTGTTTCCAATGCAGAAAATTTAAAATCTGTATTGTGGATTTTATGTTTGGATTCCTTACTGTGAAACTGTCATATAAATTTCCTTTCCTGTCCATTGTCATATGGATTTTCTTGGCTATAGATTTGATTATATTTCTTAGCTGTTCACATGTTATACTGAATTATGTAGATATATATTAGTTCGATCCAACTATTCATTGTTGTTGATGTTTAATAGGAGAGGTACAGATTTGTATTGGGTTTTGGGTATTGTTTCTGATCCGAAATCAAATTGTTCCTATGTAGATTTTGTGTATTGTCAACCTATATAACTTATACTTCTATAGCTGTGTACCCTATGTTCTTAAGTTGTTGGTTTACCCTGTCTTGTTGGTTCGAATTTATTGCTTGAGTACAGCTATGAATTTTCTGCTCAGATTTTTAAATTGCATTGAGTTGTCTGTGTAACCATTTAATGGTTTATTTGGGTTTTCAGATTTTGGAATTGATGTAAATTTATGGCAGATAGGATTTGGTATACAAGATTTTCTGAATACCTATATATCAATATATATATATATGTGTGTAGGTCAGGATTGGGTTTTCTAAATGTAGGTCTGCTTCGATTTCCTAAAGATTTATAGGTTTGGTTTGCTTAAGGACATACATTGTCTGTGGTGCAATGGTTTCGAAAGGGACATGCATGTGCAAGCTGCACATGTCCATTTATATTATATATGTGGGTATGTGTACTTGATGGATGAATAGTTTAGTAATGTAGCTGTTCTTGGTTGATTGAGTTGTGTACCTTACTGTTTTTCATGAGTAGTTAAATCAATGTTTCGTATTTGTTATTTCACTGTAAATTCACTGTCTTCACTTTTTTTTTTCTTTTTTTTTTCTATACAGCTTGAAATCTATTTCCTATTAGCTACTTATAGCATTTTCTCTTCTTTCTTCTCAGATTTACTTGATGGTGGCAAATGGTGACTCGATGGTGATGGCTGAGCGTAACAGTGCAGATGGTGTTGGATTTCCCCATGTGCACCCTGCTAAAGTTGTCCCTAAATTAGACTAGGTTCTATGGTTTCCTTTCTTCTTTCTCTTTTCAGATCTCGCCGAAGACAGTGGTGATGGCTGCGCCCAACCGAGGAAGACCTTTTTGTTGGAATCTACAAAAATTTGATTTTACATATTTCTTGTACGGATTGTTTGGGGATTTCTTGTATCAATAATTGTCTATATATTGTTTTTTTTTTTTTTTTTTTTTTTTTTTGTGGTTAGTATAGTCACTGTTACAAATTAATGTACCTAAGCTATAATCAATATATATATATATATATTTGTGTTCGTTTCATTACATATATAACTGCAATGGTCATTTATTCATTTCATTGATTTCATTAGTTGTACCATCTAACCATATATAACTAATCATACCATTTTATACATATATCTTCCTATTCATACATAGATTATGTATTGAAAATATAAGTTGTCTGAATGTTGTGCACAAGTTGTAAAATGGGGTTATTTATAATTCTTATAACCTGTCGGTAAAAATTAACCAATAGTTCTAAATATATTCAAACCAAACCGTACAACTATAATTAAGGTTAAGATGGATTTCCAAATTTGACATTCAAAAGTATTTTGGTTTAGCAAATATTCGAATATATATAAAATTCAATATTGCTTAAATATTCAAATTAAAAGGGTCAAATCCCATTATTAAAAATCAAATAAATATTTTAAATACATAAAATATTTCAAATAAACAATCAGAAAAATACGGGACATTACAATTTAATTCGAATTTCAATTCTTTTCAAAATATCAGATTTTGAAATCACTTTCGATATTCATTATAAAATGAATAAAATCGATATAAATATCGTTCACGTCAAAATGGCGTCAATCTAATCGACACAGCTTCATATATTTCCATTTTCAAATATTCTATTTCAAATATTTCTATTTCAAATATTCTATTTCAAATATTTCTATTTCAAATATTCTATTTCAAATATTTCTATTTCAAAACTTTCTTTTTCAAATATTTCTATTTCAAAACTTTCTTTTCAAAACTGGAATGAGGCCCAATCAATTACCATATAATGTTAATTATATGGATTTTCTACAACACATGTATATATCAACAACGATGAATAATCAACCATCATCCAAAGTGCGTTTTACACTGTATAAGCATCAAATATAAATATTTAACGCTCATAACAGTCTGTCAATCCATCGATCGACATACAACTAAACAATCAAGATTAGTGTACGTCAAATATCATCCCAATACCCGTGTGGGGTTTCAAACAATCAAACACAGATTTTATTTGTGCAGTTGGGCGATGTGTAAAATTTATCATCCCAATCAATATCAGTCAAATGTGTGTATATAAACAAATCGTCCGATTTGTTTATTTTTATTTCATTTTATATACACGTTAAAAATTCTATTTTTAACTATAAAATATTTCTAACTATAAAAATACTTTATTTCATTTCACAACACATCACACAATCAACTACACAGCAAAATCAAACAAACAAGCATACAAGCCGTCCATGGTCTGTGGACGACGGGTGTCGGGTGCTACTAAACACCGTTTGCATCCTAGTATATATTTATAACTAGAAAAATTAAATTGAAAGGTGAGAAGTTCTCACAGAATAGCTAGTCCAACGCCACGACTCTTCTTAGGTAGAAATCTTCGTCGTTCTGCCTCTTGTCACTTTTCACTGCCCGTATTCTCTACATATATAAAAATCACATTTTTACTTCACTGTTCAATATATAAAAATCGAATTTTTACTTTGCTATTCAATATATAAAAATCGAATTTTTTCTTTGCTATTCAATATATAAAAATCGAATTTTTTCTTTGCTATTCAATATATAAAAATCGAATTTTTACTTCGCTATTCAATATATAAAAATCGAATTTTTACTTCGCTATTCAATATATAAAAAACGAATTTTTACTTCGCTATTCAATATATAAAAATCGAATTTTTACTTTGCTATTCAATATATAAAAATCGAATTTTTACTATGCTATTCAATATATAAAAATCGAATTTTTACTATGCTATTCAATATATAAAAATCGAATTTTTACTCTGTTACTATATAGATAAAAATTCTATTTTTGCCACACTATTCTCTATATAAAGATTTCACCTTTTCAACCATAAAGATTTCGCCTTTTCAATTTCAAAAATCTAATCTTTTCTATTTTAAAAATCTAATCTTTTCTATTTTAAAAATCAACTCTTTTCTATTTTAAAAATCAACTCTTTTCTATTTTAAAAATCAACTCTTTTCTATTTTAAAAATCAACTCTTTTCATCTATACAAAAAAACTGATTTTTAAATTAACTTTGCATATAAAAAATACTAACTTTGCATATATAAAAATATAACTTTAAATAAATAAAAATCTAAGTAGAAACTTACAGTTAAAAAGGGGGAGAGGGGCTGCGCACTGGAGGTCAGGGGGCGGCTGTAGGAGGCGCGGACGGTGGCACAGGGGTGCGATGATCGAGGAGTGGGCTGAGGCGGTCGATTCGGTGGCGGCGCGACTGGGGTTGAGTTGGCACGGTTTCCGATGGGGGGGGCTAGGGCTTCGCGCGCAACGGAAAGGAAGGGGGGCTCTGGTGGTGAGGCCGACGTGAGGATGAGGGGAGCCAGGCGCGGAGGTCGGCGTCGAGGGGAGCGACGTCCATCGCTGCAGGTGTTTTTTTTTTCTTTTTTTCTTCTTTCTGAAATGAATCGAACGGAGGGGGGGGGGGGGGGCAGAGTATAAGGGGAGAGGAGAGAGAAGGATATTTTTTTTATTTTATTTAATTATTTAATTCAAAAAGTTGACTTTTACATACGACCTCTAAACGAGGCCCACCGCCTGTCGTCCATAGCGTTTAACCCCCATGTCGAACACAATGGGATATGTATCGTATGCTAATTCGAAGGTTTCGATCTGTTTTCGTTAAAATCAACATATAACTCTATATATTGAATTTGAACGTGCATTTCAATTTACCGGGGTCACATACGAACCTCAAAAATTCCCGAAAAATATTCTCTAGCTTCGTATTGACGATACGGTCCTAATAAAACTAGTTTCGTCGAATTCTGAGACCGTTTGAAAAATGGCCATTTTCCAGTCGATTAAAATCAACTAAAGTGGTCAAACGCGTTTTCCTTTGCCACGCTCACATATTGATTTGAAAAATTATGAAATTTGGAATCTAGCAATAACTTTACATCACGGATCCAACAAAAGTGGTTTCGTCGAAATCCGAGGTCGTTTGCAAAATTTCCATTTTTAAGGGCCTGAATTCCATAGCGATTATTCAGAATTTTCAAATGGACATATCTTTTGATCCTCGCTATGAAATTTTGATTTTTCGGATTCGTTGGAAAGATATTCACAAATAGATCCTAATGTTTTTGGTTTCACTAACATCCGGATTGTTTTGCACCCGGTACATTCAATTGAAGTTTGAAATCGAATTATCGAACTACCGCGCCATTTTCAATTCCTTTTATAATTATAAATAATTATTTATATTCTAACGACGAACTATATAATATATACGTTCGAATTCTGTTCAAAATAAATTTCTCGTCTATACTATTTAAAATAATTCATTTTAAATATTCAAAATTCGCTAAAATTGCCAAAATAAAATTTTTAAACTGGCCCAGATTTTCGGGTTGTTACAATATTAATTTAAAACTATACTATATATTAATTTAAAACTATACAATATATTAATTTAAAAGTATACAATATATTAATTTAAAAACTATACTATATATTATAAAAAAAAAACTACTCGTTATTTCTGAATTGGAGTCAAACTCAATCAATTACCATATAAATATATTTGTATGGATTTCCATACATCGCATGTATTCACAATAATGGTAAATAATCATTAAACATCCACACATCATCCATAGTGCATTCTACCACTATATAAGCAATAAAATAAATAAATAACGCTTATACAGTCTATCAACCCATCGATTGACATACAACCGAATATTGGGATTAGTGTATGTCAAATAACATCTCAATACCCGTGTGGGGCTTCAACCAACAAATACTGAATATTATTTGTGTAGTTGGGCGATGTGTAAAATTATCGTCCCAATCAATGTCAGTTAAATGGGTGTACATAAACAAATCGTCCAATTTGTAAATAAATATTTATTTTTATTTCAGGAGAATTTTATTTCGTTCATGTATACATTAAAAATTATTTTTTAACGATAAAATATTTATTTTAACCCATGACTATTTTATATAGTTCATTCATTCAATAAAAATGATATTTTTATCATTCAAATATTTTATTCAACAAATGAATTTTTATGTAGTTCTTTATACAATAAAAATGATATTTTTATTGTTCAAATATTTTATTCACAATCAATTTTACAGCCACAATCCAAATTTCCACAATACAATTCAAACAAACAACCATGGTTTGTACAATAAATAGTGTCGGGGGCTACTAATCCCCATCTGCATCCTAGTATATTTTTAACTATAAAATAATTAGAGTGAGAAGGAGTTCTCACATTGGGTTTCCACTCCGTCAATTTTTATTTCTGAATTTCTGAATAGTTTGGGTTGAAATTTTCCTGAATTTCTAATTGGCTCCGTTTTTGCTCTGTTCAGCTCCATATTGTTGTGTTCGTCGAGGGGATTCCAACGCAATTTGAATCGTCGAATTCCAACCTCATATGGAGAAGATATGATAATATTTACATTAATTACATGATTAGAAAATTAATTGATTAATTAATTAATTTTCCTAAACCTTATCTTCCCCTTTTATCTGTAACTCTCCAAACGTCTGAACCCGTCGTCAGTCCTAAACTCCACCTGTGCACCATCATCGGAGCAACCTGGACCGGATCCGCAACCACCCCGTTGAAGCCCTTCGAACCCCTCCACTGCCGCTAGTCACCCCATGAATTCCGGCGCACCAGATCGCCACGAAAGCCCTGCGACGGTCAGCACTTCAAGCTTCGATTTCCAGCAAAATACGAAATGAAATATCATCTTCCTAGTATCATTTTGAAGAGCACGAAAATCCTCACAAAATTCGCGTTGGAAGTTGGGTTTAATTCGTGTTTTCTTGAATGCGATTAATGGATTATTTTGAAGCACCATGGCCGTTGAAAGGGAGTTGGCGGCTGTTAATGAGATGGCAGTTAGGGTTTGTGATAGAGAACGTTATATAGGAAATTAAATATTATTATTTAATTCATTTTATTTCAAAAATACTTGTTTATCCATACGAACTCCAAATCAAACCCAACGACTGTCGCCCCTAGCTAAATACCCCCATTCCAAACACAATGGAATATGTTTCGTAAGCCAATTTTACTGTTTCGGTCAGTTTTCGATAAAACTAAAAAATAAATTAATATATATATTGAATTTCACGTATATTTTAATTTACCAAGGCCACATCCGACCCCAAAAATTCCAAAAAAATAAATCTAGCTATTTTTTGACGATACAGTCCTAAAAAAACTAATTTCGTTGAATTTGGAGAACGTTTGAAAAATGGCCTTTTTCTAGTCAATCCAATACAAACTAAAACTATCAAAACACGTTTACATTCATCACACTCACATATTGATTCCAAAATTATGAAATTTGAAACCTAGCAATAATTTGACATTCCAGATCCAACAAAAGAGGTTTCGTCAAAAACGGAGGTCGTTTACAAATTGGCTATTTTTAAGGGCTATATATTATTTAAAATATATATAAATTCCATAACGACTATTTTAAATTTTAAACTGCACATACTTTCAATTTATATTATGAAATCTCAATTTTCACATTTGTTAGAAAGATATTATTAAACAGATTCAGATATTTTTAGTTTTACTAAAATCTGATTTATTTTGAATCCTGTACATTCATTTGAAAATTAAAATCAAATTTTCAAAGTATTGCACCATTTCAGGCACGTTTTATAATTAAAATAAATTTATACGTTCTAACTTCGATTAAAATAAAATTTAATTGTTATTATTTAAAATAAATCATTTTAAATATTCGAAATCCATTAAAATTGATAAAATAAAAAATTTAAATTGGTTTTGAAAATCTGGGTTGTTACAAATATCATCCTAAGCGGCCTATAGCCTAATCCATTTTCATTCCCTGGTCAACTGTATTTTCCGCCGCGCCTATCATAAATGAACGAATGAGTTATCTTCCTTCTAAAATTTCTACAAACCCACCCATCCATTTCAAATATTTTCAACGGTAAACTTCATGAGGTCGTCGAGTTCTCTAAATCTAACCGGCGGTGATCATCATCAGAGCACGGTGGTGTTGGGATTTGCTTCAGAAAAATGATGGTTTGGAGTCCGATTGCGAGTGGTTGGGTTGATCGGGTCTTCTGGGTTCTGGGGCGAAGTGGAAATGGGTTGAGACGAGAGCGACACTAGCTTCTAATTTATCTCCGATGATCGATATGGAGGCACGATATGGATTGTTGAAGGTGCATGGTGGGTTTGAATGCTTTGAACTGGAGCAGTGTTGGACGGGAAGGAACAAAAAAGGAGTAAAGGAATTTGGCATTTTCATTCCTATATGAGATGATCGTCCCATTTACACTAGAAACAAAGTAGTGAAGGATGGAATTCATGAGGCAGTATACAGGGTTCGGCGGTTATCTGTAGAACAGTAGTGGAATCGAAACAGGGAGACAAAGAAGTGGCATTTGGTAGTAATAGGAAATAATCGGTCACGATTGCTTTGAGCAGTAATTAATTTAAGTAAGATTTAATTAAGGACAATTACTATAATTAAGACTGATTAGAAACATAGTTAATCTAATTAAGTTATTATTGCTGAAATTAGACTTTGTTGTAGATGGAGCCTCGTTATGTTTCGGTTGGGGTACATTGAAACAAATGGGCAAACAGACAGCGTGGAACGTGAGGGGATAACGGTCATCACATGGTGTCGAGAAATTGGAGTCAAAGACAGAAAAATTACGAAGTGGAAAGCCATATGCAGTAACAAAGGGTATCGGGAATGATAACAAAGGGGACCAGACTAGTTATTTTATCAAAGTAATTACCAACCGTAATTTATTTAGTGTAATATAATTGGTCGAAAACGTAAATTATGGAACAAAAGTAATAACCGGCCAGTTAGTTAAGATTTGAAGAAAAGGTAAATAATTTAAATTAAATTACAATTAAGATAAGAATTTATTTGTTATAATTACGATAATGTTACTTAAAATGTGTATAACTTTTTGCCACATAACCAGAATCCGACGGGACGAGATTTTCTAGAATCGTATTGACAAGATCAACATTTATGAACTAATGCAGACAAATTTGGAAGCAGCAGGAATATTTGGTTAAATTAAATGATTGTTTAATTAACTGAAAACGAACCATTTCAACAACGAAATCAGATCAAGGTGATTTAAACTCACTCAGTTATTCCCATTTATATTTTATTTAAATTGGGTTTTTATTTTGTGTGCTCTGGTTGCTAATGATTGACTGTTTGCTAGATATATATATTTATTTGTTGATTTAACCAATGAAATTAAACCGTTATTTAATTTCAATGAAATACCAAATAGTTATTTTAACGATTTGACCCAATAAAGGTAACTTACCTTGTTGGTCACGTTTATAAAATAAACATGTTTAATTGTTTGAATTGTTTTATTAATTAGTTTCTGTTAAATAGTCGTTATTTACTATTATTAGTTAAATGGAATTGAATGATCTGATTTGAGATAACCATTTTGAATACAGGGAAGGATAGGTTGGAGGGATCCAACGGGATTCCTCAAATATATTAAATACAAGTGTGAACCCGTGCTACGCACACGGGTCGACGTTAAAAGTATATGCAATTATGTTATAGTAGAGAAGAACAACTATTATAATTTAAGCATATTTGAAAAGCACGTACGAAAATAGGATTGATCTTGCACATCTAAAAGGTGTCCTTTGCTTAATTGGACCAAAATATTATGTTATTGAAAAGTTTTTTTGGGCAAAAAGCGTATAATGATGATACGCATAGGGTATGTATGATTTGAAGACAGTAGCAGTAGTTATATTGAGTAACATTTGTAGTAATAATTTATCAAAAAGTTTTTGTAATAATTTGGAGAAGTGGTTGTTGAATCATGGTTTCATATGTAGTAAAATCATTTTACTTATTGATCGACATAATATATATATCGTAGTTATAATAATATTCAATTAATAAGTAAGGCAGAGGAAACGTTACGTTCTTATTTCAATACGGTTAAGGGAGAATGAAACCATAAAAATGTGGAAGACGACATAGTGTTATTGCAAACAACAGTATTGTTTACAAAATAGAGTATTAGCATATAAGTTTTTTGAAATAGGATGAGGAAGTTATTTATGTTATCTGTGTTGAATATCTTATTATGATATATGGTAGTTTGTAGATTGGAAGCTATGATTTATTTGTAATATCCAGCTTACTTAATAATTTTGAAAAGAAAGGTTGCATCAATCACGTGGACATTGTAGAACGCAAGTTCACACGTATAAATATGTCATAATTTAATATTAATATAAGGTTAATAACAAAGCTAAAATGAATACGACAATGGATATGTATTGTTAACGTCAACACAGTGTAGTCAATAACACATATAACACATTGTTAATAAAATAAAAAATGTAATAAAACGTGGTACTATTGTAATATGTTAGCATATAAGTTTTATTAAATTGAAACGTTTACGTCTAGCAACTGTGAAAGAAGTTAATAAGTTATGGAAGGAGAACTAAATTGAAGTGATCAAAGAACCAAATTGAAGTGCTTGATTTCAAAAACTTTTGTTTTGAAGGCTGCAGACGTTGTAATGGGACTTTTCAATTATATCACAGATGTTGTGTCATTGAATATGTTCAAAAAAAAAAATTTGAATCCACACATGCAACAGAGAGGAGAGCAGGAAAAGGATAGACGAAAACCAAATTACCATAAGTCAGACATAAGAATTATAAAGAACACGTGCATTATAGAGAGGTAATAACACACGTTGATTAGATAGTAAGAACCGATGTGTTTAAAAAACGCAAGCAACATGAATACTATATATCTAGTATGAATCCACGGTAGAAAGTTAATTATAACTTTATGTAAATATGGTTGTGCAGTATAGTGGACATATGGAACTACGCACATGGAGGTTTTCCAAAGCATTGAGCAATATATTTTGTATTTGCTTGGAAATGTTATTCTTCAGTAAGAAGATTTCCATGAAGCTGTAAGAGGTAGACTCACAAAAAGGCTGTAGGTTTTTTTTTCCTTTCAGAGGGAAAAAAACAATTATGAATCATGTATGTTCTGCACTGGAATGAAAAAACCATGCCAACCACTAAATATGACATTAAGAAATAAGTATATGATAAGTTATGTTTGATGATTAATTTTATTAAGGCACGAACCCATAAAATTATTTGTCAATCAAAGGATCGAGGCAAAATCATTTTGACATGAATAATTTTACTAAGGTAGATTTAATAGTTCCCAACTATATAAAATTAAGATTCATTTTCAGATGTCCTTTTGACAATACTACATATGATTGTTTTGAAAAGCATAGTGCTAGAGACAAAATTATAACATTAATTAAAAACGGAGTAAAATCATGACAGATACAGTAATCACCGTTCGTGTTAGTTATTGGAATTCTTATTAAATACATATTTTCCAAGCTTACATATGGATAACTCACCAACCATGACATAGCATAATCAGCGGAGGCATAACATCATATTCAAAATTATATAAGCACTGGGATGGTAACTGGAACCAAAATACCCACAAAAGGCCCAACAAACCAAATACAGTTTAAGTATAGCATATACAATGTAAATCAAGCCTTTCATCCACTAGAGACAGGTTATCAACAACTCTAGCTCAAATTAAACGTGGAAGCTCCATGGAAACATGTAAAAAGGTCCATATGTACTTTAAAACATATATATGCACTGTAAGTATTGTTTAGAAGTTTCCTAGTGAATAAGCAAAACTCTCCAACTCCATTTCTATCCATGGTTAAAATAATACCATAGGCCGAGTTGCTAAAAAATGGACAAAACTGTTATTCTGCTACTTTGATATTCAAATAACCTATTATTTGTTGTCCATCTTAACAATGACCAAATTACTATTTGTAGATAATTCCTTTTCCATTCACAACCTATGAGACGTCTATAACTAAATATATAAATATTTCGGTTAAACACATGTTTATCATGTTAGCAAGCATAAATACACATATACACACAAAAATATATGTATGTAGTATGTCTTTCTTTACCTTAGCCTCAAGTCTACCATATGATAGAGAACAGGAGACTAAGATGCTGGCAACGGCAGGAAGAGGGAAGGCGAACTTTGATGGTGGGTAAAAGGCTCAAAATTGAGAGGCTCACATATTAGGGGTTTTCGATAATGAAGGGAAAGGTGGGCATGAAAATATACGAATATTTTTGGAATATTGATGAGAAAGGTCGGACAGAGAAAGGTTTAATGAAAACAAATTATTGATAAGCGTGACCTTTCAGCTTTAGATAAGCAAGGATTGTTGTAAGGCTTCTAAATCGAACTCAGTAATTATAATATAGTTTTCTTTTAAAATAGATTCCATTGATTCATGTAAAAAAGATATCACTCGATGTAAGTGAAAATAATATCCAAGAAGTTATATTAAAGAATAAACAATCAAAGAAATAAATAGTAAATGAAATAAATTTATTATGAGAAGAAAGCAACATTGTACGACTCAGAAGGAATAATAATAAATCCAAGAAGTGGATAACAAAAATAACAAATTTAATTATTTAACTTAGTAAACTCACAAAATATGTTAAGTTTTCTAGTAATTGAGTCATATTAAAGGGAAAAAAATTGATTATTCAGATAAAGAAACCAAAAGAACATAAAACGTTTTAGAGAAAAAGTGAAACTAAATATTATTGAGTCTTCACATGCTAAATTTATTCAATCGACTTGTGAACATATATGGATATGGATGGTAAACAAAACAATTCTAATCAAAGACCCATGCTATGAGCATGAAAGTGAAATCAAAGAAAATAGAGAATTTTACATACTAAAAACAATGATTTCAGGTGCGTCGAGCATGTGAAGTTGAATTTTACAATACCTAGAGTTGATTAAAAACTTGAGCATTTCATTTTTTTTTTTTTTGCATTAGAGTGGACTAAAAGGCAAACAAAATTGGTTATTAAAATTAGGAAACAAAAATAAATAAAACAGAACCAAGCCCCAAAAAAAAAGCGCACAAGCAGTATTGCCTGCTTTTGTTCAAGAAAATATTCTGCTTCTCGAGCAGTATATATTAAGATAAAGATATAGAAGAATATTTTATTACGTCGGCATTAAAAATTTAAGATAGGGTATAACACATGGATTAAGGTCTTAGATGGTTGTGAGAATTCAGTACTATGTATTTGTAAAAATTACCAGGTTGACATAGGTGAACATTTCTATGGTAAAAAGAAGGAAAATAATATAACTATTGAATTCTACTTCTAAAATCCTAACTTTTTATACGCTATACAATAAGCAAATTATTCTTGGTAGAGATTATCAAAAGTAATATTGATAAATAATTGACCAACTCAAGTTATATACGTGTATCTACTTGTGAGACTCCAACCCACGATACATGTTAAGTGTTGTCGTTGACCATCCCTTATTTGTTTTATTGTCATCATTTTATTGTTCCAAATTTAGACATTGATAAATAATTGACCAACTCAAGTTACATATGTATATCTAATTTCAAACTTCAGCCTAAGTTACACCACAAATGTTATTGTTGATCATCCGTTATTGGTTTTATCGACATTATTTTATTGTCCCAAATTTAATTTCATAATATTTGTGTTTGTCATGTGTCTTAAACTTGGCTTATATCGTGTATGGGTCTTAAACTTTTCGCAGTTATGAAGGAAAAAAGATTCAATATTTATGTTAGCAAAATGAAAAGACAAAATAATGATATTAAAGTAATAACATCAAAAATTGATATAAAATTACCATCAAGAAATGGATAAACATATCAACTGTTGTGGCCACAGGCAGCTTTCCTTTGTTCTGGAACCTAGATATATGAGAACCAAAATAAGAAGAACACTTTAATTAAAATAATATTCCATTTTACTGTGCATAGCAAATTATATCAAACTGTAACCCGACATGTAATATAAAGTGTGGACAGTTTTTTTTTTTGGGTTATGAATAAAGATGATAGTATTTGAGTAAATGAATTCACTCTCACGTAAAAACGCCCGTAAACCATTCTTCATTTGAATAGTTTAACCAACAAACCATTTGAAGTATTCATTTTCCATGTGTTGTGCCAACATCCATAGATCGCATATCACAGTGGTATATGCCGCCATTAAAAGATTTTAAAAGGTTGATATTCCAAAGCAATTTAAAATTAAATCAAGACCATCATGAATTGTCTTATAGCATGAACATTCAAACAAACCAAATTAACAATTGAGAAACTTCTGATTTAAATTAATAATCATTCCAATTTAATGTAAAATAAAAGCAACAAAATATCCATCCTATGAACAAATCAGCAAAATAATGTATAAGTTAAACAAAGAGTCAAACAGAAAAGAGTTCAAGAAGACACAACTGATTTTGTTATGTGTTCAATTTCTCTTACAATTCAATCAAAATAAGATTTGTAGTTTAAATAAAAAATGTATTCAATTACCCAAAGTAAATTACGACCGAAATAATAACAGACAATAACAAAGCACACTGACAGGGAAGAAGCAACTTGCAATTTATTATAAACGAATGAAATGAATTAAAGCACTGGTTTGAAATAACCATAATTGGAAGTACCCAAATTAAATTTATAATGAAAAGTGAAAATACCTACAGCATTAGAAGAATCGACATCGTGTCGGCCAAATTGCAGACACTGCAACATGGATTGACTGCTTCCGATGGTCGGACTATAGGTACAACTTTCAACGATGGAAGAAGGAAAAACGAAATAAACGATTCACGGAAGAAATCTGCCACCAGGTCGGCTGGTACTTTAGATCCGAGGAAAGCCTGTAAGAACCGACATCGTGTCGGCCAAATTGCAGACACTGCAACATGGATTGACTGCTTCCGATGGTCGGACTATAGGTACACCTTTCAACGACGGAAGAAGGAAAAACGAAATAAACGATTCACGGAAGAAATCTGCCACCAGGTCGGCTAGTACTTTAGATCCGAGAAAGCCTGTAAGTAGGGGGAGCGTGGATATTTAGAGTATGGATATGAAGAGATAGAAGCGGCGAGCCATGGAGGAAAAGAGGAGTTAAATAACAGGACGTTTGGGTTTAAGATGCTTCCGGGCTATGGAAATCAGAAGGATAAAGCTGCTGTTAGGAAAAGGCAACCGTTTAGAATATTGCTGTAGAATGATTTTAGCAGACGGTTCGAGCGTGAAGGGAAACAAATAGGGTATTAACAGAACAATATGACAGAGAATAGGAGACTGAGATGCTGGCGACGGCAGGAAGAGGGAAGGCGAACTTTGATGGTGGGTAAAAGGCTCAAAATTGTGAGGCTCACATATTAGGGGTTTTCGATAATGAAGGGAAAGGTGGGCATGAAAATATACGAATATTTTTGGAATATTGATGAGAAAGGTCGGACAGGGAAAGGTTTAATGAAAACAAATTATTAATAAGCGTGACCTTTCAGCTTTAGATATGCAAGGATTGCTGCAAGGCTTCTAAATCGAACTCAGTAATTATAATATAGTATAGATTAGTTATTTCCATATTATCATATATGAACTGTCCTGATTGTGTGATTGATTTGATTATTGATTGGAAATTCAACCTTTTTTGTTTTAACCAACGGACAATATTGGTCAAGTAATCGGCAGTAATTGGCCTAAGAATAAATTGTTTTGTTTATGTTGATTTACCGTCAGGTGGATCGATAGTACTGAAGTTATAAAATTTATTTTATAACTAGAGATAGATTTTGAATTATATTATTTGAATAAAAGTTTAAAAAAGGGAAATAAATATTTATTATTTATTATTTAAGTTTATAATTGATTATTAATTGATTTTATAGCGTAAATTCTTATGTTAATCAGATTTAAAAATAAGTGAATAGAAAATTTTCCAAATAGTTAAATTTGAATAATTGTTATGAAACAATGATAAGGAATTATTTAAATTAATAAATTTAAAGGAAGAATGAAATTGGAATCGGTTAATGAGATAACTGCGTTTTGAATTGACTAAATTGACCGTTTTAAATTAGGATTGATTATTAAATTAGTGTGGTTTGAATAAAATAGTTTAATGAATATTGTTTTAATTTTAATAAGATTTTTAAAATTGAATTTACTAGTTATTTTAATGAAGAAATTTACTACTTAAGTAGTTACTGATTAAAGTAAATTATTATTTTAATAAATAATAATTTAGGAGATTCTTTTTAATTGAAAATCTTTCAAAAAGTAATCGAAGTTGAAATGAAATCTAATTGATTGTGAAAGGACTTTATGAATAGATTTTATATTTAAAACCCAAATTTTTATAACGAAGTTATAAAGAGAATTTTAAGCTAATACGATAGCTTAAATTAAGTGATACTTAAATTGAGAAAAAGGGGAAAAAGATAAAAAGGGTTTATATTAAACCAGATTTATATAAATGAGGTTTGAAGTGTTAAAACGTTAATTTTACATTAACTTTAATTAATAATGGGATTAACTAAAAGTGGGGAATTGAAATAAGATTTCAAAAAACGGGAAATGGTTGAATGGATTTGAAAGGGAATTGGTAAAAAGTAAATTTGGTAAAAGAAGTGAGTCATAGGGTTGTATAACCAAATTCGAATTATAAAATGAATTTGTTTAAAGAGGTAGAGGTTAAAAGGTGGTGTTTTATAAGAAGTTACTTAATTATTGAATTAAGAAAGAATGGGTATATCCGAGAAAGAAATTTTCAAAAAAAGTAAGAAGGTTGTATGAAATCGTACTTTGAGTAAAATAGTTAAATGGAATTTGTGTTGATGTTAGAATTAAATATTGGTTTTTGGATTACAACTTGTATCAATCTTAAGATAGAAACGTTGTTGATCAAGGTCTGAGAGGTAATTAAAATACCCCAACTTGAATGACTTCAGGATTATCTAAGGATGATATTAGTTGTAATGGTAAAAGAGGTTAGTAAAATTTATTATTTCATTAGAGAAATAATAATGCAACATTTTTGATGAAGATTTGGAAAAAATATATATAATGAGTATTCCAAAGTAAAAGGGAAAAAAAGGGGTTGCCGAAAATATAACGATATTTTCGAGTTAGAACGGAAACGTAAAGTTGAGTTTTGTTCTATAAGAATAAGCATGGATTATTGTTTTCAAGTAATGAATAAAAGATATTTTGTAACATTTTTTACGAGTACTAAGTTGAACTGATTTCCCGATATTAAATAATAATGTGGCTAATGGTTTGAAAGTGAAAATAGGAAACTAGATATGATGTTGGATTTTTCTAAGTATAAAAATGAATTTGTTTAAAGAATAATTTTATGTTAAATTAGAAGCGCAAAGCTATATTCGTAATATCGAAATATTTAAGAGTTTTAAATTTACATTTGTTTTAATTAAAAGGCCAAGTGATGTTGAATACTGAACCAATGAACTCATTGGATTTTCATGATTGAATCACTGTTTATTTTGATAGTTAAATAATTGACCATCAAATCTGTCCAATATAATTGTTGGTACGGAAAGACCGGGATCGAGTTTATATTCGAAAACCATTCCGACCAACAAATACGTGAAGATATCAGAAGATGATCGAGATGGAGCATTGAACACCGTGGATTTTCGTAAAACGGAAAAACCGCTAATAATCTCTGGTCTGCAGCCGAAGATGTAATGTGGTTCTGTCGTGGTTGGAATCTACGGATTGCAAGGACTACTCGCTACTGATTTGTAGGGTGATTCCTTGGATGCAATGGGATAGTGCCTTCGGTTCATCCTGTTCCTGGATGACTTTTATGGACGGATGTTTGACAGAGTATTTCCGAAGGGATCGCATACGTTAATTTCTTCAAACGTACCATAGTTGGGTCGCTCCCAACCCAGGTATTTTTGTGGATGTCAACTAGTGATTTTTTTGGCGGATCTGACAATGTGGCATTCAAAGTGGCTGGTGGTGTGATATCTGAAAAGATAATTCAAACCTCAAGACTCACAACTGGGAAATGACAAAAATCGGGCAAGCAGCATGGCTATGTGGGTCCCTCCCATTCCATTAGTGTGTATAATCACCTATTTAGAGAATATCCTATCCTTCTTTAATCTGTTTCAATGTTGTCCCTTTCTGGAAACGGTGGTTTGAGCCCAACCGTTGGTGATATACATTCGATACACTCAAACGAAATGAGTGGTCGGTCATGTGTGGGCCGGCTGAAAGACGTTCTTGTTGAACCCAGTGTATTCCCCCTCTAGAGATACACTATCGGCAGGTGGTCCCATACCTTGTCATAATCGGAATCCAATCTCCAATAAGCGCCCGTAGTTTTGATTGTATACTATGTATGTGGATCATGAGTTGTAAGCGTTTCGCTAGATTGATATTTACTTGTATTTAGGCACTATTATAATATCAGAAAAGATATTGATTTCAAAAATGTTTTGGGTTATCGTAAGGTAAGAACCATCTGTATTTATGTGTGGATTTGGTCTTACGATTATCCTTTTCTTTCGAGAAGATTTAACTTTAAAATTAGGTTATGTGATACCCTTAAACTTAGTTTGTTTTTCTCACTCTGGTTGACCAGACTAACCCTATATTTTGTGTAAATGCTTGAGTTAGACCAGGTTGTACAGGTCCAGGCTATCGGATACTGCGAATTCCAGAAGATGTGCTGGAAGTGATCAAGCGTATTGTATCTAGTATTTATTCTGCTGTGTGTTGTATATGAGGACAAGTTATTATAAATGTCCAGAGGTGTTGATGTACTCTAATATTGTAAGTGTTTTTAAAAGCTTTCAATAAAGATTTATTTCTGTATCATATTTTGTTCTGCTGCGATGTAAGACTCTGTGTGGTGTTGGTTCTTCTTCTTATATTCTAATATTTTTGTCTTCCTTATCTCACCCTCTAACTTCTTTCTATTAACGTTCCAGTATTTTCGGTGTTTTGAAGGTTGTCATGAGATATGGTAAATGTATTTATGTCAATTTTCTAGGCTGGAAATCCTTGGGTCGTTATAGTGGTATCAGAGCTATTGGTTTAGTAATAACCTTGGCTCTATGGTGTAACTCGATAGATATTGGGTTAGTAATACCCTAGACGAGATTGAATATACATATATGAGAGCATAATTGTAAATTTTATATACAAATGTTTTGTATTGTGTTGTTTGATCGGTTCAAGTGTTGAGAAGCATTGAACTGACAATGGATACAATATTGTTTTGAAAAAGGGTAAATGAGATAATTTTATCCAAATTATATTTTTGTATAGAAAAGAAATGATTTTATTAAATCGTTGAGATATTACTGTGTTTGATTGATTAGAATGGAATTCAATTTGAATTGAAAATTTGAATTAGAACTTAACTTGATTAAGTATAATTAAAATAAGAATGATACGGAAATTAAATAAAACAGATTTGGAAATTTGTAATTGGATGAATAAGTAATAATCTAATAGAAAGCAATCGGATATTAATTGATTGATGTTCAAATATGTGAAACCAAAATAAAATATTAATATTGAACGTAGATTCAATTGAATTGGTTGTGTATTGGTTGTTGATTGTGAATTGTTTGTTATTGGATGATAGTTTGTTTGAATGGAATAATCAACAATTTAACAGTGCTAAATGAATAATAAACTAAAGAATAATTTTGGGTATAATCAAACTAGAATGAAACTACATATGAATTGGAATTTATGATTTAACCCTGTATTGGATAATGAATTGATGTTATCTGCTCGATTTTGGAGTTGGTGAAGTTATACTTGTTGATTAGTGAATTATTATTTAAGATTTTCAGATATCTATTGCTAATGTAACAACCCAGATTTCCGCCCACTTTTATTTGAGTAATTAATTTTGTTAAATATTTTAATTGGAATAATTATTGATTTTAATATTTAAAATTTGATTTGAAACGTTATAATTTAAATACAATTAAAACGAGCTCAAAAACGACGCGGTAGTTCTTAATTTTCGATTTGAATTTCAATTGAATATATAGGATCCGATATAAGTCGGAATTTCGTGAAACGAAAAACATTTGAATCAGTGTGGTTATAATTTTCTAATGAAAGTGAAAATTCGGGATTTCAGTTTATAGATTGTTAGTTATGTCCAAATCAAATTTTAAAATAGTCGCTATGGAAATCGTTAATAAACGATAACGTTTATTTAATAAATTTTATAACGTTTCTATATAAATTTCGATACCGGTTGACTCGAACCTTTTGATGCTGAGTTATAAGTCGAAATCGAGTAAATTTGAAAAGAGGTACTATTCCATACGAGCATAATTGTCGATAATAATTTATTTATTTTTGAAATTAATAGTTTCGGGATTTCATTTAATAATTTATCGATATTTTTTTAGGCTATTTATTAAATAATTTTTCCACTTGTACATGCAAATTCATAAGGCTTGGGCGTTCATAGATGGCATAACATACGAAGCGGTATATAACCACCCCATAACCAGATCCATAACCGAGTAAGAAAAAACGTACAATGTCATACCAAGATAGAATTTTTTTTATTTTATAATATTATACTCATTTGAGCATAACTTTGGACTAAGCTGCCTAGGAATTTTCTTTTGTATTGCAAGATATACGTTAATAATATATGAATTAGTTATTTATGCGAGTTAGTACCTGACTCATATTCCATGAATAAAATACATGAATCAAATTGTACATCAGTTGAAAAAAAAGAGATTTCATATGTACAATAAGCTTTCACATACTTCAAATAAAAACAAAATATGTGGTGCACCATGACCAAATATAAATTCTGCATCCACACTCTACCTATTCACTGTCCACACGTGCAACCTTCAAGTATGTGTTCATGATGGAAAACTAAGCTATAAAACTGTTTGAAACAGGAACATAAAATGATCCAACCAAATAACAAATCAAAGAAACAAAAGACAAGAAAAATATATATAAGACTGAATCCATATAAAATATATACATCTCAACAAGTGGTACATATCAAAAGAGAGTACTGAACCAAGAGAAATCATCCGACAAATTCTTATTCAACACTACGCCAAAATCAAATCAAATATTATAGAAAGGAAATACAATAAGATAAAGCCAGCTTCTTTTCATATACAATATCCTTTGCTTCTTTTCATATACAATATCTTTTGCCAAGCCAATTAAACTGACGTGAATATTACAAAGTAAGATACCAAACCAAATAAAGTGGTAGAAGGAGAAACTATATGACAAGAAGGAACCAGCACATGCCTAAAGCAAAGTACCCAAAGTTTCCAAATGATATTTCTGACGTGAACGCACCCCTGTACCAAATCACCAAGCCGTACTACAACTTTAATATTGACGGAAAGTATGGAAGACCATCAATCAGATAGACATGTCTCTGCTTCAATGTTGAAAGACAACACTTTGCCGCAATGGGGCTACTAGTACAAAACAGTATGCTAGCCTATTACTTGTTGTAGAACATGACAACACTAGTAGAAGATCACTCAGGCCTGGACTATCCTCCTAAATAGCTCACAGCCCCTAGGTGAAAAGACCAAACATGCCTGAGACTCTAAAACCATCAACCAGTACGCTCTTTTCCCTTTCAATCTTCTCAAATCAGTGACTGTTACACAGCTATTACTGAGGAGAAATTACATAGTTGAAAACCATACTGACCAGACCTCATCCTTATCCTCAAACACCCATTTCCTTATAAATACCACAGTATTACTTTCACAAACCAACACAGCAAAGAATTCGAACCACAAAGAAGAATCAAACCAAAAATAGATAAGGGATAGCGAGATTTTTACCATCATTGGTTTATTTGAAAATCGCGGTGGTATTGAGGACCAGATCTTAGCAAAAAAGCATGACCTTGGTGATGGATCCACGGGCTAACGTTAGGGGTAGGAGCGACGAGGGCCAAGTCAGAGGAGGAGCTGTTTATGCCGCTCGACTTGGGGGTTCGCCGGTGGGATTCCGGTCAGCGGAGGAGCAGGGGCCGCCACGATTTCGTTTGAGCAGAGGAGTGTTTTTTTTGACGAGAAGATAAAAATGAAAATAGATAATAAAATTAAAGGTGGCTCTGTTATTTTGTATGAGGGCAAGGGTTTGATACGTGGACTGGTTTTGACGTGGGCTGATGGTGTACGGGCTTGGGCTGAGAAAAAAAAATACAAGCAAAGAAGAATACGAAAGCAGAAGAGGGGAATGGAGGGATCACTGAATGGTACGGGTTTGTTTGAGGAAATTTATTTTGAGGAGGAAGGGTTGCTGTAGTGAACGTGAATAAATGGACTGCAAAGGATTTAAAACAATCGACCTAAGGCCCTGGGATTTGCGATCATGATCTGACGAAGCAGGGAATGAAGAAGCCGACCTGGAGTATTGAAAACAAAGTAATCAGAATTGTCTAATTCCAGATGAACTGGAACCGTAGTAAGGGGAACGAAGTTATGGAAAACTAAATCGAATGAGTTAGAATTCATCTGGAACGAGCTGTGTATACATCGCAGATCAGGTGAGTTAATCTCACCCAGTTCCCACTTATAATAATTATAAATCGGGTTTATCATCTTTATGTTATGGCTGCTAGTTGTTGATTGATTTATGGCTATTTGATGTGTGTTAAATATTTTTATCAATTATTTAAATTAAACGGTTGTTTTATCTAAATGAAATGACATCGTTATTTTAACAATGATTTCCAAACAAGGTAACTTACCTTGTTGGTTACGTTATTAATATAAACGTATTTAAATTAAATTGGGTGCTTGGATTACCATTGGCTGACCGTTATCAGTTAGATTGATTTTTATATGATCATGACATGAAACTATAGAACCCATATGATTGGCTTACAGAATTGATTGTTGATTGTGAAACCCAAATTCAACCTTTGTTTGGTTATTAACCAATTGTGATGTTGGTTGGAAAATTCATAGCAGATGGCCAAATTACAAACTGTTTATTAAGTTCGATTTACCGTCAGGTGAATCGATAATAAGGAAGTTATGAAATTCAGTTTATAACTGAATATAGATTTTAAATATATATTCTTAAAAATAAAGTTTTAAAAGGAAGGTGAATTATATATATATATATCGTTGTTTTAACCGCTATTTTTATACCAAGATCTGCCGTGTGCAAAGCACGTGTTTCACCGTAAGTACTGAGTAATTTTATCAAGTGGATTCTTAAGTTTGGTAAGCAAGTAGGCAGGAATTTACTTGATGATTGATAACTAGGTTTTATTGTTTTTAAGAACAATTAAAGGGAGATTATTTAAGAATAAATTATGATTTATTTAATGGTAATCGATGTAAATAAGATTATTTGGATTAATTAATGTTATTTATTCATTCAAAAATGAAAAGACGAGTTGGGGTTGATTAATGGTTAATCATGGTTTAAGATTTATCAAACCAACTGTTTTATCAAGTAATTGGTTATTAAATTAAATTAGAATATGATTGAGTTTCAAGGGAAGTTTAAGAACGGGTTTATATTTAAACCAAACTTGGTAAATGAAGTTATAAAGTGATATTAAGCGGATATGGTAAGCTCAAAACGAATGTCACTTAATATTTTAAGTAAAGGAAATGGAGATGGGAAAAGGGTTTCGTATTTAACCAGAAGTGTGTAAACGAGTGGTGAATAAGGAGATGGCAAGTTAAGGCATTATAATGAAAATTTACATTACCAGAAATGGCATTAAGTAAAATGAATGAGATTTAAGCATGATTTCCAAGGTAAATGAGTTAAAGAATTAGGAAAGGGGATTTCAAAAGCAAGACGGTTTTATAAAATCATACTTTGATAATGAAGGTGTGTTAAAACAAATATGAGTTTTTGAATTATGATTCATATTTATCTTAAGATAAGAACGTTGTCGATCAAGGTCTGAGAGGTAACTAAAATACCCCAATTTGAACGACTTCAGGATTGTCGAAGGATGGTATGAATCGTGATAGTAGAGTTGTTAAAGCAGATTATTTTGGGAGAAATAATAGTGAATCGTTATTTGAAGAATTTCGATATACGATGAGTTTTCAAAATAAAAGGAAATAAAGAGGGGCGTGAGATTAGAAAATGATATTTCCGTGGTAACAAAATAAAAGAAGTTTTTGTAACAATTGTTTACGATAGTAAGCGAATTAATCTCGTCAGTATAAGTGATAAGTAATATGGTGGGAATGTTTTGAAAGATAGTAACGAGAATTTGGGCAGGATTTTAAGACATTTCTTTTAAGTAATTTAAATAGAATGATTTGAGAATATTTATTAAAACTAATATATTATCTTTGGCATTACAATTAATATTTTTTTTATGGCCAAGTGATGCTGTGGAATACACCAATGAATTTATTTTGTTTTTATGATTGTTTATTTTAATAGTTAAATAACCGACTATCAAAATCATGCCAATGCGTCGTTGGTACGGAAAGTCTGGGATTGAATTTAAGTTCGAATACCAGTCCGACCAGCAAATACGTGAAGACGTCGATTGAAGACGGAGCAAGTGAAGACCGTGGATCTTCATAAGCGGAAGGATTACTTGACGAACATTCACTGTGTTGCAACGTAGAGATATTCAGACGTGATTCGGTCGTGGTTGAGATTTTGCGGATTGCAAGGACTACTGGCTACCGATCCTTGGGGTAATTCCTATATAAGGATGCGGTAGGAGGGTACCTTCGGTTCATCCTATTCCTGGATGACTTGTATGGACGAGTGTCTGACAAAGTATTTCCAAAGGACCACGTACGTTGATTTCTTCAAACGTATCCTAGTTGGTTAGCTCCCAGCTAGAGTATTTTTATGGACGTCAATTAGTGATATCTGATGGATTTGACGATGTGACATTCAAAGTGAATGGTGTTCAGATGTGATAAAAGGAAATTCAAACCTCAAGCCTCATCAATCGGAAAATGAAAAAAATCGGGTAGGCAGCATGGCTATGTGGGTCGCTCCCATTAGGGTGTATAATCACCTATCTATAGAAATTCCTTTTGCTTCTTTAATCTATCGATGCTGTCCCTTTTCGGGAAACGTTGAGTCGCACCCAACCGTTGGTGATATACATTTGATACACTCAAGCGAAATGAGTGGTCGGTCATGTGTGGGTCGGGTTGCAAGACATTCTTGTTGAACTCAGTGTATTCGTCTCTAGAGATACACGATCGGCATGTGGTCCCATACCTTGTCGTAATCGGCATCCATTCTCCAATAAGTGCCCGAAGTTTTGTTTGTATATTATATATGTGGAGCGTGAAATGCAAGCGTTCTGCTAGATTCTATTTATTTGTATTTAGACACTATTATAATATCAGAAAAGTATTGATTTTCAAAACTGTTTTGGGTTATCATAATGTAAAAGCCGTCCATGTTTATGTGTGGACTGGTCTTACGATTATCCTTTTCTTTCATAAAAGAGTTTGAACTTTAAAATCAAGTTGTGTGATACTTTTAAACTTAAGGGGTTTTCTCACTCTGGTTCACCAGACTGACTCGGTGTTTGTAACGCTCGGGTTAGCCCGGGTCTGCAGGTTCAGGTTATAGAACGCCATGAAGTCCGAAGACGTGTTGGAGAAATTCAGACTTATGGTGTTATATTTTTCGTTGTGTATTGTATATGAGGATAGATTATTATCACTGTCCAGATGTGTGATGTACTCTAATGATTGTAAGTATATTTTTAAAGCTCCTAAAGAATTATTTCTGTATTATATTTTGTTCTGCTGCGATGTGAGACTCTGTGTTGTATTGGATCATCTTCTTCTTCTATTCTAATATTTCTTTCTTTCTTATCTCACCCTTTAAATTCTTTCTAATAACTATCTGGTGGTTTTCAATACTGGAGTTTTGGCAGGTAATACAGGGTTTATGTATTATTATCAGAATTCGGGCGTCAAATCCCTACCGGGTCGTTGCAGCTTATATGTGAATTGAGTTAAGTACAGGTGTCAGATGGCTAGGAAGATTGATATTGGTTGAGCAAATCGCATATACATTGTGTAATTATGCTCGAAAAAGGTACACCTATGCGAAAATATAAAATTTTGGGTTTTGATTTTAGTTTTCCAACCGTGTGGGTCGATGAATATATATTATTTGTTCCTGCGATATCGCAAATGTCACTCCGTACAGGGGAGACTCTGCCGAATTTTTCCTGGAATTTAAAGTATTAGAAAATTTCCAATATTTTGAAAAATATTTATTTACGATATTGAATCGATTTTTAATTTAAAATAAATGGGATTTAGAAATTAATGGAATTTGTAGCATTTTTCTTACCTTAGCAATTTTGGGGATGAAATTATTTTAAGGGGGGGAAGAATGTAACGTCCTGTATTTTTGGCAGTCAAATATTTTATTTAACTTATTATTTGAAATATTTTATTTCAAATATTAATGGATTTTAATATAGAATTTCTTATTAAAACGAAGTTTGAACGTTAAAACTTATATATGTGTGTATATATATAATTATAAAACGAGCTTGAAATGGTGCGGCAGTTCGTAATATGGAGTTTTCTATAGCGCGTAATTAAATTAATTTAATTCGTAATATGTGACCACGGCAGCCGTAAACGCCCATTCATTTTCTATAGCGCGTAATTAAATCAATTTAATTTAATAGAGGGATTTTTGTATGTAACATAAGCAAACGATCGAATTAAGCCATGAAACTAGTTCCGTCGAATTCGTATCGACGATTAGAGCCAGGATAGGTATATAGTATGTTATTTTTGGATACTGGGTAATTTGGTGTCCAAAATAGCATTGTGGTGCGTATAAAAATAGCGCACCAGGAAATAGTCTCGGAATGTGATGAAATTGGTTTCGTTGGATTCGTATTAATTATTGTAGAATCAATTTTCATGGTATTCGGGCTTACCGTTTGATCGTGGCAACGATAAACGCCTTAATCAACTATATTATTTTGGTCAATTCGGACAGGGGTAACTTTAAACGAATAAACGACTGGCCAAATGAACTCCGATTTTAACGAAATAAATTTCATTGGATCCGTTAGGAAGAGATCTAGTAAAATGTCAAGGTTTCAAATTTATTGGATTTTTTGTAATTTTACAAATTTTAAATGCTTGATTTTTCATCGATAATTATAAAGGACTTTTCATAAACGATCTCGGAATTTGACGAAACCTGTCCCATTGGGTCCGGAATATTTTTTATGCTAGGATTATCTTATTTTGTCGAAAACAGAGGTCGTATGTTTGTGTTTTTAGTGTTACTTCAACATGAAGTTTCAGTTAATAATAAAAAATTATACACCCTCTCATATAAATACCATCCTAAGTGGTCACTACCCTAATCCATTTTCGTGCCCTGGTCAACTATATTTTCCTCCACCCCGATCATAAATGAACGAACGAGAAACGTTTATCTTCCTCCTAAAATTTCTATAAACCCACGCATCCATTTCAAATACTTTCAACGGTAAATTTCATGAGGACGTCGATTTCTCTATATCTAACCGGCGGTGATCATCATCAGAGCACGATGGTGTTGGGATTTGCTTCAGAAAAAGTGACGGTTTGGAGTTCGATTGCGAGTGGCTGGGTTGATCGAGTCCTCTGGGTTCTGGGGCAAAGTGGAAATGGGTTGAGGCGAGGGGGGTGCTAGCTTCTAATCGATCTACGGTGATCGATATCGAGGCACGGTATGGATTGTTGAAGGTGCGTGGTGGGTTTGAATACTTTGAACTGGAGCAGTGTTGGATGGGAAGGAACAAAACAGGAGTATAGGAATTTGGCATTTTCATTCCTGTATGAGATGATCGGCCCATTTACACTAGAAACAAAGTAGTGAAGGATGGAATTCGTGAGGCTGTATACAGGGTTCGACGGTTATCTGTAGAACAATAGTGGAACCGAAACAGGGAGACAAATAAGTGGCATTTGGTAGTAATAGGAAATATTCGGCTAGGATTGTTTCGAGCAGTAATTAATTTAAGTAAGATTTAATTAAGGACAATTACTATAATTAAGACTGATTTGAAATATAGTTGATCTAATTAAGTCGTTGTTGCTAAAATTGGATTTTGTTGCAGATGGAGCCTCGTTATGTTTCGGTGGGGTACATTGAAACAAATGGGCAGACGGACAGCGTGGAACGTGAGGGGATAACGGTCATCATAAGGTGTCGAGAAATGGGAGTCAAAGAGAGAAAAATTACGAAGTGGAAAGCAATATGTAGTAACAAAGGGTATCCGGAATGATAACAAAGGGGATCAGACCCGTTATTTTAACAAAGTAATTACCAACAGTAATTCATTTAGTATAATGTAATTGGTGGAAAACGTAAATTATGGAACAAAATTAATAACCGGACTGTTAGTTAAGATTAAAAGAAAAAATAAATAGTTTAAATTAAATTACAATTAAGATTAAGTATTTATTTGTTACAATTATGATTGTGTTACTTAAAATGTTTATAACTTTTTGCCACATAACCAGAATCCGACGAGACGAGATTTTCTTTAATCGTATTGACGAGATCAACCTTTTTGAGCTAATGCAGACAAATTTGGAAGCAACAGGAATATTCGATTAAATTAAATAATTGTTTAATTCAACTGAAAAAGAACCGTTTCAACAACGAAATCAAATCGAGGTGAGTTAAACTCACTCAGTTCTTCCTATTTATATTTTATATAAATTGGGTTTTTATTTTGTGTGGTCTGGTTGTTAATGATTGACTATTTGCTAGAAATATATTTATTTGTTGATTTAACTAATGAAATTAAACCGTTGTTTAATTTCAGTGAATTTCTCTAGATAGGTGATTATACACCCTAATGGGAGCGACCCACATAGCCATGCTGCCTGCCCGATTTTTGTCATTTCCCGGTTGTGAGGCTTGAGGTTACGTCTATCTTTTAGAACATCTGGCCACCATACACTTTGAATGTCACATCGTCAACCCCGTCAAATCACTAGTTGAACTTCCCAAAAATTTTACGGGTATAAAAGCTAAGAGAAACAAATTTCTCCGCCACCAGACGTAATACCTTGAAAAGATCGCCTTATGTGACCGTTAAGAATACTCTGTCAGACATTCGTCCATACAAGTTGTCCTGGGACTGAACAAACAAAACAGCCCTTGCATTTCACTTTGTCTTCGATTATTTTTAGCATAATCTAATTCGAAACGCGTATGCCTATACGAAGTGGTTTTCGAATATTAAATCCAACCGGTCTCTCCGTGTTGACTACGATGGTTAAAATTCTTTGATAGCCGGTGTTTTAACTATCAAAGGAAAATTAAACATCCATCAAACAATTTCACAATCATTGGCCCTTTCTAATATTATATTTAATTCATTTTCTTAGCGAATTCTATATATATATCGTTATATCGATTTCCGATTATCAAAATTTCTTAAACATATTCTAACTCCTTAAATTTCCAGAAAAATTCGCCATAACCTCCTTTGTACCGGCAAATAGTTCAAACCTCAACTCACCTCTCTTGGCCCTTTCCATTCAAAAAGAAAATCAAAAAGCCAAGTGGCTTGCCGATTCGGTGCATAAAACCTCATATGGAAATTGAAACATGTACCTATTGTCGGGCACTTAAATATATTCTTCATACTCTCTTCATATTCTCCATCCCATACCTGTTTGACATATATATGCCCATTCCCAATTCATTCCAAATCAGTTCAACACTTTTTACTTTAATCGCCTACCATTTGCTAATTAATTTTCTAATTAGCTTCTTGGCTTAACCTGTTTTTAACTTGAACATATCGCGTTCAATACATATGCATCCGCTTACACATAAATCAAACTCAAATTCCTTGCTCATTTTCAAATCCAAGTTTTGTATTCGAAATTCCAGTTTAAATTAACAAAATCAATTCATTTAACTAAACTAAGTTTAAATCAAAACTCTATTCACTAATTCCTTTTGAAATTAGTTAACTTTATTCAATAAATAAAAATCTGATTTTTGTATCAAAAATCACTTTATCTATTCCACTTGAGTTCATATTTACTTTATAACTCAAAACTGGATTTTTGACTATTGGAAATACGGATTTTTTATTCACAAAAATTCCTTTATTTTATTTAATAAACCGTTATGGTTTATAAACGATTTTGCAGCGACTTTACTAAAATTTGATTTTGATATAACTTAAAATCTATACGACGAAATCTAGATTTTTCTCTTCCATTAGAAAACTATCATTCAATTGATCCGGGCGTTTCTTGTTTCATCGAATTCCGACTTATATTGATTTCTATATACTCAACTGAAGTTCGAATTGCCAAATTACGAACTACCGCGCTGCGGCGAGTTCGTTTTAATTATATTTTATATATAACGTTTAAAAACATCGTTTAATAAATGGATCTCAAACCCTCTCTCAATATTTTTGAAATAATTCAAGCTCGTTCATTAAATCTGACTTAATAATTCGGGTTATTCAACTTATCGATTATTTCATTTCACATTCATAACTTAGTTATGAATTTATTCGAAACACAAATTCCTATATCCTAGTTCAATTCATATGAAATTACAAAATATCGGTACCCTCAAATTCAATTATAAATTCCTTTTATGGGGATGATCAATTTTCAACCTCGTTTACCAATATAAACTAATATCATCTCTTGATAATAGTGAAGTCGTTTGTAAAGACCCGTAACTTCCCCGTAAAGGAAAGTGTCGGATAGTTCGAGAACAAGCCACAACAGAACGCATATAGAAGAACATTTCATTGTATATTACAACAATGCATCAGATTACAAGAATATACAGAGTATAAATGAATATTACACAGAAATATTAGAGATTTAAATTACATTTAAATACATAGCAGCGGAAAATAATACAATACACAACTAGAAGTAGATATACGGATACAAAGCTTTCCGGATATCATTCCAGCTGTAAACCAGGATCCTGTGAATATAAATCTGCAAAACCAATACTACTAGCTGCCCGTGTCAAAATAGGGGCACCCAGAGTTTAGGTTAAAACAATAAACTCCAGGTCAGTCATGGGACTGGTGTGAGAACTAAAACAGTTAATCTTTATTTTAAAGTTAGGTAAATCAAGGGACCACGCCGTATAACACGGAACGGGTTTCCTCCCAAGAATACCAGTGCATAAAACAAACAGCGCAATGCTAAATAAAGAAAAATGAAGCTGTTATAAGACCCAGGTCCCATCACACAATGCAACGCAAGCCGGAGGATAGGGTTTTTACCTTATAACAGCCAAAGCATGCTTGATACGTTTAAAACACATTATTTGATACTATTATACGTGCATAGTGTATAAAACAACTTCAAATCATAAGTATCAATCATAGGCGGCATGAGCGCCCCATCCCACTATGTCACCATACTAGGTTCTACAATTAAAACCGCAAATGTCACGTATTTGGAAATTGGATTTCCGTCTATGAACCGAGGCAAAAGATAGTCCTCAACCGATTCGAGACAATCTAGCCCATGTCTCAGGTCAGAGCTCGAGTGACCTTGGAGCGACAGGGCCGGTCCACCGATGTGGATTAAACTTAAACCCTGAACACTACGTTTCCCCGCCCTTTGGGGCGTAAGTCTGGTCCGTCTGCCGACCAGAATGCATCGGCTGCAACCGATATAACCGAGGCGCCTCGCAACAGCAACAACCACATAAGTCAAACTCGTCAGGGCGTGTAAAACCACTGACGCCACTTCTAACTAGAAAGAAACGCATGCCCTCCCTGAGGTCCGTCTCCCGTTTTTGGTTCACAACCGGGGTGCGAGGCTCGCGAATTCACGTTACACAAAGCTGTGCCACACAGGCTGTGCTTTGATCATCACCACTAGACTTTGCTTTTCAACAGAAGCCTCGATCAATTGCCACTTAGGCATGCCACAAGGCAATTCACTCCATGCGTTTGATATCCATCAATATATAACCCCTGAGCTCGTACGTCTCAGAGAAGGGCGTTAAGCAAGAGAATAAATTCTCCGCCGCCAAACAGAAATATATTTAATATAAATCAATCACACAGACTAAAATCCAATGTCAGACACACAGTCCATTTACAAGTCCGTTCTGGGTCTGAACGAAACCGGAGGCACCTAGTACCCCGCATATCCATCGATCTCCAAGTACGTCTGGACGATCACCAACTGTTTCCATCTTCTTGGGTGTACAGCCCAATCAAGATCATCAGTTATCACCCAAACGACGTGAAGACTTCCGGTCTTCGACCACCGTCTTCATCTTCGACACTACGTCGAATCAGTTATTCAGAATGGGATAAACCCGGTCTTTCTGAATAACTCGCGTATATATTATAAAAGTGTTACACAAACACAACATACGCCTCATTCCAATTCAGAATATTCCTTTATTCAAATATTCCTATACTTTGGGAAAAGTTCCCATTAATTTTATCCAAGATAAATTCTTTAAATTTATTCTTTAATCACCTTTGAATATCAATTCAAACTAGTCGGGATTAGCGAACCACACCTAAGTAATCATTTATTTTATTTCCCAATCCCAACCTATTCATCCCATGAAGTAAAACTGGTAGTACTTCATATCTAACACCACAGTGTTATCGGTAAATTCAATTACCATTTCACGTTCAAATCTAATTAAAGATTTAACCATCGCCTGGAGCAAAACTGGTGATACTCCATTTTCGATCATTTCAATCTAATTAAAGATTCATTAAAACTCCACTTAGTTTTAATCTTTAACTGGGTTAAAGAATCAGTGCCATTTAAAACACGGTTCACGATAAACCCAAAATCACATTCCATTAATTATCGGGTTAAAGAACAAGTGTTATTTAAAACACTGTTCACGATAAACCCAAAAATCAATACCAATTCAATGCCAATTAAATATCGTTTAATTGGTACATTTCATTAAATCTAAATAAAAAGATTTAATCATTACTCAACTGGGTTCAAGAACAGTGTTAGTGAAGACACCATTCACGACAAACCCAAATCACATTCGATATTCAATACAAGGCTCTGAATAGAAAATATATCGGCTTATATTCAATATCGAATTCTACGACTAACAAATGTCGTATTGGAAATAGCGATATAAATATATATCTTTCAAATTTCCATAACAACACCTGTACAATCACGAATTCCAACATCGAAATATTCCGAAGACAATTTCGATTCAAATCCACTCCAATGCAATCATTGGATATTCTGGTTATTTTCAAAACCCTTTTCAAATTCAATTTATTTATTTAAAAATAAATAGAATTATAATTCTAGTTCAAAACTAGTTCATTTCGATAAAAACCTATTTTTATCTTTTCAAATATGGAGTTTTTCATCCCAAATCTTCACAAATCATTTCTTATGATTTTACACAAATTATTACTATTTTTAATAATTTTATCAAGGCCCGTACAGTCGATTTCCACCAATGGTCATCGAACTGCACTTACAGCGACCTTTTTCCAATTTGATTTGGACATAATTCCAAATCCAACCGTTAGATTTCTAATTTATCACATTCGTTAGAAAGCTCTTTTCGATACGAACCCAACGGTTCCGGTTTTAGGAGAATCCGACGGTCGGATCTCCCGCAACGTCCGTTTGAAATAAATGGTCGAAATTCACGAACTGCCGCGGCGCGGCGCGTTCTATTCAGGCCATTATATTATATATATAATATATATAATATATATATCGTCGATTTCTATTTAAAACGAATTATATAAATAGTTTTGAATTCGTTTCAAAAATCTATTTCAACTTCCATTTCAATTCAAAACAAAATTGAATTCTTCTTTATAGATTCGTTTCAAAATTCATTTCTATTCAATTCAAATTTCAATTCAATTCGAATTCATTTCAATTCACTTTCAATTCAATTCGAATTCGTTTTCAATTCAATTCATTTCGAAATCGTTTTCAATTCAATTCATTTCGAAATCGTTTTCAATTCAATTCACTTCGAAATCACTTTCAATTCAATTCATTTCGAAATCACTTTCAATTCAATTCACTTTCAATTCGTTTTCAATTCAATTCATTTCGAAATCGTTTTCAATTCAATTCATTTCGAAATCGTTTTAAAATCGATATAAATATCGTTCACGTCAAAATGGCGTCAATCTAATCAACACGGCTTCATAAATTTCTATTTTCAAATATTCTATTTCAAATATTTCTTTTTCAAAACTGGAATGAGGCCCAATCAATTACCATATAAAGTTAATTATATGGATTTTCATACAACACATGTATATAATAACATTGAAAATAATCAACCATCAACCAAAGTGCACTACACTGTAAAAGCATCAAATATAGATATTCAACGCTTATAACAGCCTGTCAATCAATCGATCGACATATTTAATCAATCAGGATGAGTGAACTGCAAATTTCATCCCAACACCCGTGTGGGGTTTCAAACAATCAAACAAATATTTTATTCGTGCAGTTGGGCGATGTGTAAAATTTATCGTCCCAATCAATGTCATTCAAATAGGTGTACATAAACAAACCGTCTGGTTTGTAAATGAATATTCTATTTTATTCACTTCACGTTAAAAATTATATTTTTAACGATAAAACATTTTATTCCAACATATGAATTTCTATTCAGTTCATTCTTTAAATAAAATGATATTTTTATTTTTCTAACACATTTTAGAAAATTTCGGCGGCATAACGGCACGATACTAGAAACGGGACGAGGCCTAGCCTTATCCCCGGTCTAGTGAAGGCCCACGCCATTCACACATCAATCAAATCAATTCGTTATGCAAACCACAAAATTTTGGAGTAAGAGTCTAACCTAGCCTTACTCCTTCGCCTTATAACGGCGCACGTCTAATCCTAACCAATTTATCGATTCGATTTTTTTCACACCACAAACCACATTCAAACCAATATCGCAATCACCAAACAGTCAAACAAACAAGTCCATGGTCTGTGGACGATTGTGTCGGGTGCTACTAAGCACCGTCTGCATCCTAGTATATATATATAACTAGAAAAAGAAAGTGAAAGGTGAGAAATTCTCACATATAGCTATCCAAGCTCCACGGCACTTCATTTGCAGAAGTCTTCGTCGTCATCGCATCCTTTTTCATCTTCGTTGCCCGCTTTCACTACCTATGTAAAGATCGAATTTTTACTTCGCTATTCAATATATAAAAATCATATTTTTATTTTGATGTTCAATATATAAAAATCGAATTTTCAGTTCAACTTCATATAGAGAAAAATCCGACCTTTTATATAGATAAAAATCCTTATCTTTTATCTTAATAAAAATTCCGTCCTTTCCATTTCAAAGATCCAATCTTTTCTTTTACTTTTTAAAGTTTAAATCTTTTACTTTTCAAAATTCAAATCTTTTAAAACCTTTCTTAAAATCAGTTTTAAACATTATAAAAAATCAGTTTTAAACATTATAAAAAATCAGTTTTAAACATTATAAAAAATCAGTTTTAAACATTATAAAAAAATCAGTTTTAAACATTATAAAAAAATCAGTTTTAAACATTATAAAAAAATCAGTTTTAAACATTATAAAAAATCAGTTTTTATCATTATAAAAAAATCAGTTTTTAACATTATAAAAAAATCAGTTTTTATCATTATAAAAAAATCAGTTTTTAACATTATAAAAAAATCAGTTTTTAACATTATGAAAAATCAGTTTTAAACATTATAAAAAATCAGTTTTAAACATTATAAAAAATCAGTTTTAAACATTATAAAAAATCAGTTTTTATTAAACTTAAAAATCAGTTTTTACTAAACTTAAAAATCAGTTTTTTAACCTATTTCAAAAATCATTTTTATCCTAAAAAAGAAAATCAGTATTAAAACAAAAATAAACTAAATAAATAAAATGAAAGAAAACGTACTGAGGGGGGGGTTTCTCGCAGATCGACGGCGGCAAGGTGGCAAGGCGGCAAGGCTTCGAGGTAAGGCGGAGGCTGCGGGGTTTCTGCCGTTCGTCGGAGGCTTCTCGAGGGCGGCGGCTTCGATTCGAACGGTGGTGACAGGCGTCGATGTCTTCAGGGCGGACGCGATGGGTTCGAGGTAAGGCGGTTGGTCGGTCGGTCTTCGTCGGCGTCAGCTTCGAGGTGGCGGCTGCTTCGCGAGGGGGAGGGCTGGATCGGCGCTAGGGTTTTTCTCTTTTTTTTTTTATGTTTTAACTGAATCGGGGGGGGGGGGCAGAAAGGAGATAGGAGGGAAAATATTTTTTTTATTATATTTATTTATTTATTAATTATTTAATTTGCAAAGAGTTGACTTTTACACACGACCTCGAAACGAGGCCCACCGCCTGTCGTCCATAGCGTTCTACCCCCATTCCGAACACAATGGGATATGTACCGCAAGTTGATTCGGCTGTTACAATCAGTTTCCGTTAAATTTTCATTTAAATCACTTTATTGAATTCTTAACGTACATTTCGAATTACCGAGGTCACATACTAACTCTAAAAATTCCCGAAAAATATTTTCTAGCTTCGTATTGACGATACGGTCCTAACAAAACTAATTTCGTCGAATTCTGAGATCGTTAGAAAAATGGCCAATTTTCAGTCGATTAAAATCAACTGAAACGGGTCAAACGCGTTTTCCTTTGCCACGCTCACATATTGATTCGAAAAATTATGAAATTTGGAATCTAGCAATAACTTGACATCCCGGACCCAACAAAACTGGTTTCGTCGAAATCCGAGGTCGTTTGCAAAATGTCCATTTTTAAGGGCCTGAATTCCATAGCGACTATTCAGAATTTTCAACTGGACACATCTTTTGATTCCCGATATGAAATCTTGATTTTTCGGATTCGTTGGAAAGATATTCACAAAGGGATCCCATTATTTTTGGTTTCACTAAAATCCGGATTGTTTTGCACCCGTTACATTCAATTGAAGTTTGAAATCGAATTATCGAACTACCGCGCCATTTTCAATTCCTTTTATAATTATATATAATTATTATATATTCTAACGACGACGTATATAATGTATACGTCGAATTTCAATTCAAAATAAATTTCTCGTCGATATTATTTAAAATAATCTATTTTAAATATCAAAATTCGCTAAAATTGCCAAAATAAAAATTTTCAAACTGGCTCGCATTTTACGGGTTGTTACAATCTCCCCCACTTAAAACTTTTCGTCCCCGAAAAGGAACAAAGTCGAAAGTGGTTTGATTAATCAACTCTACGCTCGATCTGGCTCCAATTCTCCAACTCTTTAGTTTTTGAGAATTTTCAAAACTTCAAAAATTTGGCTAACACCCTAAATTTTCGAAAAATTTCGCCATAACCTCCCCTGCACCGGGAGCATCGGGGAATTTCAAATAGCTTCCCCGGTCCTTCAGATCTCAAAAAGAAAAAGAAAAAGCCAAGCGGCTAGCCAATAGGCTCACAAAATCATCATCACCCAAACAAAACAGGAAATTATGTAGTAAACATGTACCTATTTGTCGGGCAAACAAATTTTATTCTCTGGCTCTAGCCTCCTTGCTATGACTTGTTCAATGATATATATGTATATGCAAGCAAATGCAACCAATTTTCAATATAATTCAATATTTGGTTGAATTAGGCAAAATGGTTAAAATTTAGCAAACAAATAAACAAACCACACAAACATCAATCCATTAGTGAATTAGAGTTTCAAATCCATAACTTTGATACATACACAAAAAATCATGTTTTTGATGCCAAATCACAACAATAGGCCCTATCTAATTTTGGTTCTCACACCAGTCAATAGGAAATATATAGAAATCTCACTTTCGTCACTCGAATATAAATACTGATAATGTGATCACAATTATCAGCATCATCCCCGGGCGACTAGAGTGTGATTCTATATCTATCCAGTATATTAAAACTTCGAATAGACGCTAGCTAGGCGCATACGAAAAATCTTTATATATTGGACTGTCCTAATCAATATAAATAAATAATCAAATACGATTAGTTGATTTAAATTTTCAAAACAAAACTTTGTTTTCATTAAAAAAAATATACTCTTCGCACTCGTTCTAGGATACTACTGATCCTATCTCTAACGTGTCATTCTCATTGGATATTACTAATCCAATATCTGATGAATTCTTTCGTATGGTTCTAATGTGTCTTGTTCTCTAGCTTTGTAAACCAAAGCTCCGATACCACGTGTAAAGACCCGTAACTTCCCCGTAAAGGAAAGTGTCGGATAGTTCGAGAACAAGCCACAACAGAACGCTTATAGAAGAACATTTCATTGTATATTACAACAATGCATAAGATTACAAGAATATACAGAGTATAAATGAATATTACACAGAAATATCAGAGATTTAAATTACATTTAAATACATAGCAGCGGAAAATAATACAATACACAACTAGAAGTAGATATACGGATACAAAGCTTTCCGGATATCATTCCAGCTGTAAACCAGGATCCTGTGAATATAAATCTGCAAAACCAAAACTACTAGCTGCCCGTGTCAAAATAGGGGCACCCAGAGTTTAGGTTAAAACAATAAACTCCAGGTCAGTCATGGGACTGGTGTGAGAACTAAAACAGTTAATCTTTATTTTAAAGTTAGGTAAATCAAGGGACCACGCCGTATAACACGGAACGGGTTTCCTCCCAAGAATACCAGTGCATAAAACAAACAGCGCAATGCTAAATAAAGAAAAATGAAGCTGTTATAAGACCCAGGTCCCATCACACAATGCAACGCAAGCCGGAGGATAGGGTTTTTACCTTATAACAGCCAAAGCATGCTTGATACGTTTAAAACACATTATTTGATACTATTATACGTGCATAGTGTATAAAACAACTTCAAATCATAAGTATCAATCATAGGCGGCATGAGCGCCCCATCCCACTATGTCACCATACTAGGTTCTACAATTAAAACCGCAAATGTCACGTATTTGGAAATTGGATTTCCGTCTATGAACCGAGGCAAAAGATAGTCCTCAACCGATTCGAGACAATCTAGCCCATGTCTCAGGTCAGAGCTCGAGTGACCTTGGAGCGACAGGGCCGGTCCACCGATGTGGATTAAACTTAAACCCTGAACACTACGTTTCCCCGCCCTTTGGGGCGTAAGTCTGGTCCGTCTGCCGACCAGAATGCATCGGCCGCAACCGATATAACCGAGGCGCCTCGCAACAGCAACAACCACATAAGTCAAACTCGTCAGGGCGTGTAAAACCACTGACGCCACTTCTAACTAGAAAGAAACGCATGCCCTCCCTGAGGTCCGTCTCCCGTTTTTGGTTCACAACCGGGGTGCGAGGCTCGCGAATTCACGTTACACAAAGCTGTGCCACACAGGCTGTGCTTTGATCATCACCACTAGACTTTGCTTTTCAACAGAAGCCTCGATCAATTGCCACTTAGGCATGCCACACAGGCAATTCACTCCATGCGTTTGATATCCATCAATATATAACCCCTGAGCTCGTACGTCTCAGAGAAGGGCGTTAAGCAAGAGAATAAATTCTCCGCCGCCAAACAGAAATATATTTAATATAAATCAATCACACAGACTAAAATCCAATGTCAGACACACAGTCCATTTACAAGTCCGTTCTGGGTCTGAACGAAACCGGAGGCACCTAGTACCCCGCATATCCATCGATCTCCAAGTACATCTGGACGATCACCAACTGTTTCCATCTTCTTGGGTGTACAGCCCAATCAAGATCATCAGTTATCACCCAAACGACGTGAAGACTTCCGGTCTTCGACCACCGTCTTCATCTTCGACACTACGTCGAATCAGTTATTCAGAATGGGATAAACCCGGTCTTTCTGAATAACTCGCGTATATATTATAAAAGTGTTACACAAACACAACATACGCCTCATTCCAATTCAGAATATTCCTTTATTCAAATATTCCTATACTTTGGGAAAAGTTCCCATTAATTTTATCCAAGATAAATTCTTTAAATTTATTCTTTAATCACCTTTGAATATCAATTCAAACTAGTCGGGATTAGCGAACCACACCTAAGTAATCATTTATTTTATTTCCCAATCCCAACCTATTCATCCCATGAAGTAAAACTGGTAGTACTTCATATCTAACACCACAGTGTTATCGGTAAATTCAATTACCATTTCACGTTCAAATCTAATTAAAGATTTAACCATCGCCTGGAGCAAAACTGGTGATACTCCATTTTCGATCATTTCAATCTAATTAAAGATTCATTAAAACTCCACTTAGTTTTAATCTTTAACTGGGTTAAAGAATCAGTGCCATTTAAAACACGGTTCACGATAAACCCAAAATCACATTCCATTAATTATCGGGTTAAAGAACAAGTGTTATTTAAAACACTGTTCACGATAAACCCAAAAATCAATACCAATTCAATGCCAATTAAATATCGTTTAATTGGTACACTTCATTAAATCTAAATAAAAAGATTTAATCATTTCTCTACTGGGTTCAAGAACAGTGTTAGTGAAGACACCATTCACGACAAACCCAAATCACATTCGATATTCAATACAAGGCTCTGAATAGAAAATATATCGGCTTATATTCAATATCGAATTCTACGACTAACAAATGTCGTATTGGAAATAGCGATATAAATATATATCTTTCAAATTTCCATAACAACACCTGTACAATCACGAATTCCAACATCGAAATATTCCGAAGACAATTTCGATTCAAATCCACTCCAATGCAATCATTGGATATTCTGGTTATTTTCAAAACCCTTTTCAAATTCAATTTATTTATTTAAAAATAAATAGAATTATAATTCTAGTTCAAAACTAGTTCATTTCGATAAAAACCTATTTTTATCTTTTCAAATATGGAGTTTTTCATCCCAAATCTTCACAAATCATTTCTTATGATTTTACACAAATTATTACTATTTTTAATAATTTTATCAAGGCCCGTACAGTCGATTTCCACCAATGGCCATCGAACTGCACTTACAGCGACCTTTTTCCAATTTGATTTGGACATAATTCCAAATCCAACCGTTAGATTTCTAATTTATCACATTCGTTAGAAAGCTCTTTTCGATACGAACCCAACGGTTCCGGTTTTAGGAGAATCCGACGGTCGGATCTCCCGCAACGTCCGTTTGAAATAAATGGTCGAAATTCACGAACTGCCGCGGCGCGGCGCGTTCTATTCAGGCCATTATATTATATATATAATATATATAATATATATATCGTCGATTTCTATTTAAAACGAATTATATAAATAGTTTTGAATTCGTTTCAAAAATCTATTTCAACTTCCATTTCAATTCAAAACAAAATTGAATTCTTCTTTATAGATTCGTTTCAAAATTCATTTCTATTCAATTCAAATTTCAATTCAATTCGAATTCATTTCAATTCACTTTCAATTCAATTCGAATTCGTTTTCAATTCAATTCATTTCGAAATCGTTTTCAATTCAATTCATTTCGAAATCGTTTTCAATTCAATTCACTTCGAAATCACTTTCAATTCAATTCATTTCGAAATCACTTTCAATTCAATTCACTTTCAATTCGTTTTCAATTCAATTCATTTCGAAATCGTTTTCAATTCAATTCATTTCGAAATCGTTTTAAAATCGATATAAATATCGTTCACGTCAAAATGGCGTCAATCTAATCAACACGGCTTCATAAATTTCTATTTTCAAATATTCTATTTCAAATATTTCTTTTTCAAATATTTCTTTTTCAAAACTGGAATGAGGCCCAATCAATTACCATATAAAGTTAATTATATGGATTTTCATACAACACATGTATATAATAACATTGAAAATAATCAACCATCAACCAAAGTGCACTACACTGTAAAAGCATCAAATATAGATATTCAACGCTTATAACAGCCTGTCAATCAATCGATCGACATATTTAATCAATCAGGATGAGTGAACTGCAAATTTCATCCCAACACCCGTGTGGGGTTTCAAACAATCAAACAAATATTTTATTCGTGCAGTTGGGCGATGTGTAAAATTTATCGTCCCAATCAATGTCATTCAAATAGGTGTACATAAACAAACCGTCTGGTTTGTAAATGAATATTCTATTTTATTCACTTCACGTTAAAAATTATATTTTTAACGATAAAACATTTTATTCCAACATATGAATTTCTATTCAGTTCATTCTTTAAATAAAATGATATTTTTATTTTTCTAACACATTTTAGAAAATTTCGGCGGCATAACGGCACGATACTAGAAACGGGACGAGGCCTAGCCTTATCCCCGGTCTAGTGAAGGCCCACGCCATTCACACATCAATCAAATCAATTCGTTATGCAAACCACAAAATTTTGGAGTAAGAGTCTAACCTAGCCTTACTCCTTCGCCTTATAACGGCGCACGTCTAATCCTAACCAATTTATCGATTCGATTTTTTTCACACCACAAACCACATTTAAACCAATATCGCAATCACCAAACAGTCAAACAAACAAGTCCATGGTCTGTGGACGATTGTGTCGGGTGCTACTAAGCACCGTCTGCATCCTAGTATATATATATAACTAGAAAAAGAAAGTGAAAGGTGAGAAATTCTCACATATAGCTATCCAAGCTCCACGGCACTTCATTTGCAGAAGTCTTCGTCGTCATCGCATCCTTTTTCATCTTCGTTGCCCGCTTTCACTACCTATGTAAAGATCGAATTTTTACTTCGCTATTCAATATATAAAAATCATATTTTTATTTTGATGTTCAATATATAAAAATCGAATTTTCAGTTCAACTTCATATAGAGAAAAATCCGACCTTTTATATAGATAAAAATCCTTATCTTTTATCTTAATAAAAATTCCGTCCTTTCCATTTCAAAGATCCAATCTTTTCTTTTACTTTTTAAAGTTTAAATCTTTTACTTTTCAAAATTCAAATCTTTTAAAACCTTTCTTAAAATCAGTTTTAAACATTATAAAAAATCAGTTTTAAACATTATAAAAAATCAGTTTTAAACATTATAAAAAAATCAGTTTTAAACATTATAAAAAAATCAGTTTTAAACATTATAAAAAAATCAGTTTTAAACATTATAAAAAATCAGTTTTTATCATTATAAAAAAATCAGTTTTTAACATTATAAAAAAATCAGTTTTTATCATTATAAAAAAATCAGTTTTTAACATTATAAAAAAATCAGTTTTTAACATTATGAAAAATCAGTTTTAAACATTATAAAAAATCAGTTTTAAACATTATAAAAAATCAGTTTTAAACATTATAAAAAATCAGTTTTTATTAAACTTAAAAATCAGTTTTTACTAAACTTAAAAATCAGTTTTTTAACCTATTTCAAAAATCATTTTTATCCTAAAAAAGAAAATCAGTATTAAAACAAAAATAAACTAAATAAATAAAATGAAAGAAAACGTACTGAGGGGGGGGTTTCTCGCAGATCGACGGCGGCAAGGTGGCAAGGCGGCAAGGCTTCGAGTTAAGGCGGAGGCTGCGGGGTTTCTGCCGTTCGTCGGAGGCTTCTCGAGGGCGGCGGCTTCGATTCGAACGGTGGTGACAGGCGTCGATGTCTTCAGGGCGGACGCGATGGGTTCGAGGTAAGGCGGTTGGTCGGTCGGTCTTCGTCGGCGTCAGCTTCGAGGTGGCGGCTGCTTCGCGAGGGGGAGGGCTGGATCGGCGCTAGGGTTTTTCTCTTTTTTTTTTTATGTTTTAACTGAATCGGGGGGGGGGGGCAGAAAGGAGATAGGAGGGAAAATATTTTTTTTATTATATTTATTTATTTATTAATTATTTAATTTGCAAAGAGTTGACTTTTACACACGACCTCGAAACGAGGCCCACCGCCTGTCGTCCATAGCGTTCTACCCCCATTCCGAACACAATGGGATATGTACCGCAAGTTGATTCGGCTGTTACAATCAGTTTCCGTTAAATTTTCATTTAAATCACTTTATTGAATTCTTAACGTACATTTCGAATTACCGAGGTCACATACTAACTCTAAAAATTCCCGAAAAATATTTTCTAGCTTCGTATTGACGATACGGTCCTAACAAAACTAATTTCGTCGAATTCTGAGATCGTTAGAAAAATGGCCAATTTTCAGTCGATTAAAATCAACTGAAACGGGTCAAACGCGTTTTCCTTTGCCACGCTCACATATTGATTCGAAAAATTATGAAATTTGGAATCTAGCAATAACTTGACATCCCGGACCCAACAAAACTGGTTTCGTCGAAATCCGAGGTCGTTTGCAAAATGTCCATTTTTAAGGGCCTGAATTCCATAGCGACTATTCAGAATTTTCAACTGGACACATCTTTTGATTCCCGATATGAAATCTTGATTTTTCGGATTCGTTGGAAAGATATTCACAAAGGGATCCCATTATTTTTGGTTTCACTAAAATCCGGATTGTTTTGCACCCGGTACATTCAATTGAAGTTTGAAATCGAATTATCGAACTACCGCGCCATTTTCAATTCCTTTTATAATTATATATAATTATTATATATTCTAACGACGACGTATATAATGTATACGTCGAATTTCAATTCAAAATAAATTTCTCGTCGATATTATTTAAAATAATCTATTTTAAATATCAAAATTCGCTAAAATTGCCAAAATAAAAATTTTCAAACTGGCTCGCATTTTACGGGTTGTTACATCGTTCAAGTTGGGGTATTTTAATTACCTCTCAGACCTTGATCGACAACGTTCTTATCTTGAAATGGATAAAAGCTTGTAATATCAAAACTTGATTTAAATCTCACCTTTGATTCCTTTTCTTACATTTGGAAATTTATTTCCAAATTACACGATGAAAATTACTTCATCACATTTATAAACGTGTTGTTTATAAACTAACTTCTATATTTATTAAACTTCTATTTTTAATAATCTATTAGAAACTCGATTCAAATTTTGGAATATTTGATTTCCCCTTTGAATCTTAAGTTTTTTTTGAAAATATTTAATTATCATAACTTATAATATATTTTCATATTTACAACTTAAATTTACATTTAATACAATTCCAAGATCTTTTGAAATATAATTTTATTTATGCATTCGACAATAGTCGAGTTAAAATCATAAATCCGTGTGGATTCATTTAAATTCAGTTTACATTCCGAATATAGGAATAATTTTCATCATTTCTTTTTGAAACGATTTCAAGTTATAGATCTCTTTTTAAATTCATATTTGAATTTAAATACCCAAATCATCTCATGATAATTTATTCCCTTCTATTTATAAACATTGTTTATAAATTTTACTTCTTGTTTTAAACATTTAAAACAAGCTTATATTTCTTATTCCATTTGAAATTCAAATTTCCACTTCGAAAGATAAATTTTCTTCTTTAATCCCTCGCTTGAAATTAAAATTTAATAATATAAGATGATAATATTTTTCCCATTTATAACCAGCGTTTATAATTTCAGCAACTTGTTTTTATTTTAAAAACAAGTAAATATTTCTCAATTTATTCGAAATACCATTTCTAATTCGAAAAAGTAAAATTTCCCTTTCTTTTCCATTTAAAAATCCCTTTTAAGTTCATACCTAGATTTAAATGAATTATCCAATAAAATTCCCTTCTTTTATTTAAAAAAAAACATTTATAAATAACACTTCCTGTTTTAAGTATTAAAACAAGTTTCCTATTTCATCTCCCATTTCTACTTCGGAAAATAAATTCCCTTTTTCAAATTAACACTTGAGTTTGCATTCCAAAATTATCCAGTGATAATTTTTCTTTTCAATTATAAACATCGTTCATAAATTCAACTACTTGTTTTATTTCTAAAAACAAGCCCATATTTTCCTAGCCCAAAATCTGAAATTCAATTTCTATTCAAAAAAAAAATATTTTTCCTTTTAAAACTAAAAATCCCTTTTATGAAATTTTTAAATATCAATCTCTGGCCAGTGATATTTAAATTCCCAAATAAGCAAACCAACAACCCAATTCACACATCACACACATATAAATATGTAAACAGTAATAAATTAATTTGAGGAATCCAGTCGGATCCCTCCAACCTGTTTTTCCTGCATCCACAGATGTTAATCACATAAATAATACCAATTCTGCTTCAAGGCAGGATATCGCGGTATAAAAGGGGATCCACTTATATACCTGGGCGCTAGGGGCATTTGCTAATGATACTGCGGGCATCCGCAAATGGTACTGCGGGAAAATCCATTATATATATAATTAGCGACAACCACCAAGCCTAAATAACTAATATATATATAAGAACCAAGACTGATAACAATTTATAAAAGCAACCATGCAGCCAACAATTCATTTTTATGATAAAAATAAATTTTAAGTGAGATTTACTTACCACGATATTATTTGCGCTGAATATCCATTCAAATCTCGGAACATCGCAGCTACAAATTGTCTTAAGTGAAACTCTACCTACAAATATTTATTTATGATTAACCGGATTATTGATTTTAATTTATTACTAACGATGAATGAAATAATTCTTTTATGTATTTTAAAATAAACGTATACCTTATTCCTTGAATAACTACGAAGCCACTCAACAGCCACCGATCACTTTTTTTTTACAAAAAACAGCCCTTAAAATTTCAGTCACTCATTATGGCATTTCCTCGAACACCTCACCGTCATCCTCAACTCCATCAGCCCTCACTTTCCCCGAGAAAATCATCCAGGTGATAGCCTTAATTCTCATTGTCCTCATAGTTCAGAGAAGCCCTTCCATTGACAATTCTTTTACTTGTCCCACCTGCATATCATCCATCCCTCAAACCCCCAAACGCAAATTTACTTCATCGCTACCATAAGCCTTAACGCGCAGTTCTTTCCCTCGTCGCAACCATTAGCTCACCATGCTCGAAGTCCTAACCCCAAATCGAAGATCGAACTCCAAAAAAAAAACACTTTAGTTCAACACCATTTCGTTTGAGCTCCAGTGCTTGGAACCAAAACCTGTATCAGCCTTCACCACAGTTCAACGCCATGACTCCAATCTTCAACATCGAACCCCCCTTACACTGCATCGCGTCCAAATAATAATCCCAAAAAATGAATGGCGACTTTCCCCTTTCTGAACACTTCGCACCCCCCTTCTTTGCTATAACAACCACCGAGAAACAGTTCGAGACCCTTGGCAAGACTTTGATTCAACAACAGTCACCCTAACTCCCTTTTGTAAATCGCGAGCGCCCCGTGAACGATTTCGAGCTTCAGGGTTTGGCCAGTTTTGAACCGCGATGCCTGATCTTAATTCGATTTTTTTTCTTTGGGTTTAACTGAAGCCGGTTCTTGCAAATGAAAGGAAGAGGAAGGTTGTGGTTTTATAGAAAGAGGAGGGAGACAGAAGTACATGGCCATAAAAAAATGTAGGCTTAAATACATAGCAAAATCTTTTACAGAATTTAAAAAGATTTCAATTTTGATTTTAAATATAATTTAATTTAATTTGATTTGACTTAAAGAGATTTTTATCCTTTTTAAAACGATATCGATTTGATCTCGTGCTTATCCACTAAAATAATATTGGGGTTCATAACTCGACATCACGAACCGCTATTTTAACCTACAGACCGACATTTCAACGTAATTACACTATTCTAAATTGAACTGTATATATTCTGAAATTTAATTTGAACACATATACCATATTAAATTATTATAATATAATTTAAATCCAGAACAAATCATTTTCTCGAAAATAAATTATTATTATTATTATCGTTCATATTCAGACAGAACTGACACTGATCATCTGAATCATTTCGATTCAGTTTTAACTTCGATTTCAATATATTTCATATTACAATAATTCAATATATTCGATATTAAATCGAAATCGATTTTTAAATCGATAACTAAATATAAAAATGTATTTATATTATCAATTCAATATTTAAAACCATATTAAATATTTAAAATAATTTGCTCGAAAATCAGGGTCATTACATTCTTCCCCCTTAAGAGAATTTCGTCCCCGAAATCGCTAAGGTAAGAAAAATGCTACAAACCTATGTACTTTTCAAAACATACTTATGCTGAAACCCAACTCTTCATATTTCAATGAATTTCAGTACCCACAAACTTTTGGTTTTCATTCATTTAATTTGAATGATCTACAATCAATTCATATTCCATTCAAATTGATTTTGATCGATTTATTCATTTCTATTCATTTAACTTGCTTAAGTTAAATTTAAATTTTAGAATTCAAATCCCCAGGTTTCATTTCAAATCCTTCTGAAGTCACATAAATATATATACATATATTTATTCCTATTTTAAATTCAAAACATTTGAATTTTTTCTCATAATTTGATTTTTTTTCAAACAAATTTCCATCAAAACTTCTCTAATGTAGCAATCCATCACTTAGAAACTCGAAAATGAATACCGATGATGTGGCCATCCATCATCTGAATTATTTTCCAGCCACTAAAGTGAGTTCAGTGCTTTATCACTTTCAAAATCCATTCAAAATGATTTTTATTCAAAAATCTTTCTAAAACAAAGCTATATGATTTTAATGTACTTTGAAAAAATTATTTTCCAACCTTCCAGGATTTAAATTCCAATTTACGGTTTGAATCTAATTCAATTATATCCCATTTGTATATTTTATTCACATACGAATTTTATTTGGTTATATATAACCTTTTCAGTTTTATAATCGCATTTGATTATAGCAACCAACACATCAATATACTGTAATAACTTCTGAAAATTATTCTTTTATATCAAAATGTAGTTTTGGGCAAAATTATTTCATTTACCCAATGTAAAACAATATTGTGTCGATTCTTCTGTTCAAGTGTTTAGAAACTCCTATCGACGTCGTGGCGTCCCACGATTCGATAAGAATTTATATACCACTCAACAGACAATCCAACACAATATAAAACAACTTTTTTAATCAACTTACAAGTACGCCATCTCGTATATATACGCTCAACTCATTCTAGGGTACTACTGACCCTATCTCTAATGAGTAAACCCCCCACCAAAGCTTAAGTGTTCGCTAAACCAAAGCTCTGTCACCAACTGTAACAACACGCAAATCCATACTATCTGAGATGACTAATACTACACACGTCCAACTCAAATAATACAGAAATACGAGTCATTAGGGTTAAAGAAAATAGAAAAGATAGAAGAAGAACAGGAATAACAATACAGAATCTCACAGCGGAACGAATAAAATATATTATATAACCTAATCTTGAATACAAAATTTGTATCATACATACATACCATCATCAGAGCACAATACAATATTTGATACAGCGGAAATAACTCAAAAATAACTAGTGGTGAAGCCTCCTACTTCCAGCTCCTCTAAGTGTAACTATAAAGCCTGAAACACTTAACTGCCCGTACAAATTTGGGCACCCAAGATTTTAGGAAAAACAAAACAAAACAAACTCCGGGTCAGTCATGGGACTGGTGTGAGTAAACTCCAACCATATGGTTTAACGACAAAAATCTTTTGAAAGAAAGGGATAATAGTAAGACCAGTCCACACATAAACGCGGATGGTTTTTACCTTACTATAACCCAAACCATTTTTGATATCATATTCCAATGATATTATAATAATGTCTAATCAAATAAATAACCAAATAGTAGAACGCTTGCATCTCACGCTTTACATACATAGTATACAATCAAAAACCGCAGGGCGCTTATTGGAGATTGGATTCCAACTATGACAAGGTATGGGACCACCTTCCGATGGTGTATCTCTAGAGGCGAGTACACCTGGGTTCAACAAGAACGTCTTGCAACCCGGCCCACACGTGACCGGCCACTCATTTCGCTTGAGTGTATCGAATGTATATCACCAACGGTTGGGCTCAAACCACCGTTTCCCGAAAAGGGACAGCATCGAATAGATTAAAGAAGTAAAATGAATTTCTCTAGATAGGTGATTATACACCCTAATGGGAGCGACCCACATAGCCATGCTGCCTGCCCGATTTTTGTCATTTCCCGGTTGTGAGGCTTGAGGCTACGTCTATCATTTAGAACATCTGGCCACCATACACTTTGAATGTCACATTGTCAAACCCGTCAAATCACTAATTGAACTTCCTAAAAATATTACGGGTATAAAAGCTAAGAGAAAAAAATTTCTCCGCCACCAGACGTATCACCTTGAAAAGATCGCCTTATGTGACCGTTAGGAATACTCTGTCAGACATTCGTCCATACAAGTTGTCCTGGGACTGAACAAACAAAACAGCCCTTGCATTTCACTCCGTCTTCGATTATTTTTAGCATAATCTAATTCGCAACGCCTATGCCTATACGGAGTGGTTTTCGGATATTAAATCCAACCGGTCTCTCCGTGTTGACAACGATGGTTAAAAATCTTTGATAGCCGGTGTTTCAACTATCAAAGGAAAATTAAACATCCATCAAACAATTTCACAATCACTGGCCCTTTCTAATATTTCATTTAATTCATTTTCTTAGCGAATTCTATATATATATCGTTATATCGATTTCCGACTATCAAAATTTCTTAAAAATATTCTAACTCCTTAAATTTCCAGAAAAATTTTCCATAACCTCCTTTGTACCGGCAAATAGTTCAAACCTCAACTCGCCTCTCTAGGCCCTTTCCATTCAAAAAGAAAATCAAAACGCCAAGCGGCTTGCTGATTCGGCGCATAAAACCTCATATGGAAATTGAAACATGTACCTTTTGTCGGGTACTTAAATATATTCTTCATACTCTCTTCATATTCTCCATCCCATACCTGTTTGACATATATATGCCCATTCCCAATTCATTCCAAATCAGTTCAATACTTTTTACTTTAATCGCCTTCCATCTGCTAATTAATTTTCTACTTAGCTTCTTGGCTTAACCTATTTTTAACTTGAACATATCGCGTTCAATACATATGCATTCACTTACACATAAATCAAACTCAAATTCCTTCCTCATTTTCAAATCCAAGTTTTGTATTCGAAATTCCAGTTTCAATTAACAAAATCAATTCATTTAACTAAACTAAGTTTAAATCAAAACTCTATTCACTAATTCCTTTTGAAATTAGTTAACTTTATTCAATAAATAAAAATCTGATTTTTGTATCAAAAATCACTTTATCTATTCCACTTGAGTTCATATTTACTTTATAACTCAAAACTGGATTTTTTTACTATTGGAAATATGGATTTTTTATTCACAAAAATTCCTTTATTTTATTTAATAAACCGTTATGGTTTATAAACGATTTTACAGCGACTTTTCTAAAATTTGATTTTTATATAACTCAAAATCTATATGACGAAAACTAGAGTTTTCTCTTCCATTAGAAAACTATCATTCAATAGGTCCGGGCGTTTCTTATTTCATCGAATTCCGACTTATATTGAGTTCTATATACTCAATTGAAGTTCGAATTGCCAATTTACAAACTACCGCGCTGCAGCGAGTTCGTTTTAATTATAATTTATATATAACGTTTAAAAACATCGTTTAATAAATGGATCTCAAATCCTCTCTCAATATTTTTGAAATAATTCAAGCCCATTCATCAAATCTGACTTAATAATTTGGGTTATTTAACTTGTCGATTATTTCATTTCACATTCATAACTTAGTTATGAATTTATTTGGAACACAAATTCCTATATCCTAGCTCAATTCATATGAAATTACAAAATATCGGTACCCTCAAATTCAATTATAAATTCCTTTTATGGGCATTATCAATTTTCAACCTCGTTTACCATTCAAACTAATATCATCTCTCGATAATAGTGAAGTCGTTCAAGTTGGGGTATTTTAATTACCTCTCAGACCTTGATCGACAACATTCATATCTTGAGATGGATAAAAGCTTGTAATATCAAAACTTGATTTAAATCTCACCTTTGATTCCTTTTCTTACATTTGGAAATTTATTTCCAAATTACACGATGAAAATTACTTCATCACATTTATAAACGTGTTGTTTATAAACTAACTTCTATATTTATTAAACTTCTATTTTTAATAATCTATTAGAAACTCGATTCAGATTTTGGAATATTTGATTTCCCCTTTGAATCTCAAGTTTTTTTTTCTGAAAATATTTAATTATCATAACTTATAATATATTTTCATATTTAGAACTTAAATTTACATTTAATACAATTCCAAGATCTTTTGAAATATAATTTTATTTATGTATTCGACAATAGTCGAGTTAAAATCATAAATCCATGTCGATTCATTTAAATTCAGTTTACATTCCGAATATAGGAATAAATTTCATCGTTTCTTTTTGAAACGATTTCAAGTTATAGATCCCTTTTTAAATTCATATTTGAATTTAAATACCCAAATCATCTCATGATAATTTATCCCCTTCTATTTATAAACATTGTTTATAAATTTTACTTCTTGTTTTAAACATTTAAAACAAGCTTATATTTCATATTCCATTTGAAATTCAAATTTCCACTTCGAAAGATAAATTTTCTTCTTTAATCCCTCACTTGAAATTAAAATTTAATATTATAATATTTTTCCCATTTATAACCAGCGTTTATAATTTCAGCAACTTGTTTTTATTTTAAAAACAAGTTAATATTTCTCAATTTATCCGAAATACCATTTCTAATTCGAAAAGTAAAATTTCCCTTTCTTTTCCATTTAAAAATCCCTTTTAAGTTCATACCTGGATTTAAATGAATTATTGTAACACCCCGAATTTTAGTTAATGCTAAAATTCACTAATTGCAAGATAAATAATCTCAGATGTGAGAACTGGGGGAAACGGGCTGCGTCATTGCGTTCGTCTCGGAAAAATACGCAGAATAGAGTCCGAAATTTTGTAAATTGGAGTCCGTATGGCCCAGTTAAGGCCCAATGAAGTTTGCAGAAAAATTAAAGCTAAAAACAGATTTAAAAATTTAAATTCAGATTTCAAAATCGAACCAGCGGGGCCAGGCGGGAAAATTCCCGCCCTAACCATGTCGACAGGGTTGTCGACAGGCCTGTCGACAGGGGGGTCGACTTGCCTGTCGACACGGCGTGTCGAGCCAGAGGGTTGGGTGCACCAGATTTGGTTTTCTGGCTACGGCTGGGCTGGGTTCTAGAGATTTCCTAAATCTAACGGACCTAATCTAACCTAGGGTTAATCTAAGGGCCTAAAACACTACCTAATCCTATAAATAAGACCCCAACCCTACCCTAATTCATTCATAATTAGATCTTGTAACTAAACTATGGCAAAATGAAACTTGATCATGGCCTCCACAAATCAATGAAGAGAGTTGCAAGCTAATCAACCTCTAATCAACATCTTCTTCAACTAAAGCAACTAATTCCGCTTCATAAGTTTGCTAATCTTGGTTTTGGTGAGTTTCTATCACTTTGATGATCAATTGCTAAATTAAGTAGATGAGATATGATGAGATCTATGGTTTTGCATGAGGATTAATGGGTTTTCAAGTCATATGATATGATGTGAATATGCTAATCTATGTTTAATATTAATCCTATGTTTATGTATGTTGAATATGTGAGTTTATGCATGTTGAATATGTGAGTTATGCATGTGGAATATGTGAGTTTATGCATGTTGAATATGTGAGTTTATGCATGTTGAATATGTGAGTTTATGCAAGTTGGATATGTGGGTTTATGCAAGTTAAGTGGTGGGTTTATGCATAATAAGTAATTGATTTTATGCATGCTAAGTAGGTGGTTTTATGCATGCTAAGTGTTAGGTATTATGCATAAATCATGACATGCAAGTTTACCCTTACATATGCAAGATGGCACCTTTATATGCTATGAATATATATATATATATATATATATATATATATATATATATATATGCATGGTTACCCTCCTTTAAGATGCAAGTCATATATGCAAGTTCAACATGTTATGCAAGTTATGTGTATGCTTATATGCAAGTTCAACATGTTATACAAGTTATGTGTATGCTTATATGCAAGTTCAACATGTTATACAAGTTATGTGTATGCTTATATGCAAGCTCAACATGTTATGCAAGTTATGTGTATGATGTTATGTAAGTTATGTGCATGTTGTTATGCAAATTCATATGCAAGTTATGTGCACGATGTTATGCAAGTTATGTGCATGATGTTATGTAAGTTATGTGTATGTTGATATGCAAGTTATGTTTATAATATTATGCAAGTTATGTGCATGATGTTATGTAAGTTAACATGTAACATGTTGTGCAAGTTCACACCTTTAAGACACATGCAAGTTCACCTTTGTATAACCTATGAACACTTATGCAAGTTGCCTTTATACATGACATATGTATGTTCACGCAAGTTGGGTTATTTAGTAATGCTAGTTGGGTTAATGTCATGATGTAAGTGGACACCTTTTAACCCATGTTAATGCTAATGTATGCTAAGTGAAACCCATGTTAATTGTGAAAGAATCTTCTCTTGGAAATATGTCGTGTTAGCATAAGTACGTGGGGAAACGATGGGGTTAATAGACATGTTAATGAAATGGTGTGAAATGGTTATGATTAAGCATACCATAAAATGAATAAGCATAAGTGGGAATTTACCTATTGAGTTAGGTCTACCCCATGGGAATTTACCTATTGAGTTAGGTTTACCCATGTTATGAAAAACTTGATATTAATTAGGGATAATTAATATGGGGGTGATTAATTAGGTGTAATTAATCAACTAAGACACGAGGTTGGACCCTTTTGTAGCGGAAGTCTGCCCGGAACCGACCGGCCATCCAGCGGCTACAAATGATTGGCCCAATGTGAGAGGTCTTAGTCATAAATTAAATACATGATTAAAGTAAAGACACGAGGTTAGACTCTTTTGATGACAGAAGTCTGCCCGGAACCAACCGGCATATCCAGCAGTCATAAAAGACGGTCTAATGTGAGAGGTCTTTATGAGGTCATGATCTTAATTAATGAATTAAGAAACACTTAACCATATTAGCATGTAGTGGGACATGAGGGGTTAAGTGGGTGCCTTGGGTGGCATGAGGAGACTAGTGGGTTGCCTTGGGTGGCAATAGAAACATACGATTAGAATACTTAACCAAAGTGGAACATGTAATTAAACATGATTAAAGGGTTAAGTAAGTGCCATGGGTGGCATGTGAAAATACGATTAGAATACTTAACCAAAGTGGAACATGTAATTAGACATGATTAAAGGGTTAAGTAAGTGCCATGGGTGGCATGTGAAAATCTAGTGGGTACCTTGTATGACAATTAGAATATGATTAAAGGACTTAACCAAAATTTATAACATGTAAGGGGACATGGTTAAAGGGTTAAGTGGGATTCACTAGAAATAACAAGCTTAGGTGGTAGCTTGTGGGGGCCCATTTCAACCAATATCCCAAACGTATCTTTGTGGGCTCGACTCTAGTCTAGTGACGGGACACGCATATTGGGCTTGACTATAAGAGGCCAAACCGGGTTAGCGGTGGCAACGCGGGACCAACGGGTTTCATATGCGTGTGTGGACCCGGGCTGGTTGGTAAGTCGTTGTTGCATCGTGTAGATATAAAGCCATGCACCGTTGGTATTATCAGGTGGCCACGTTGGGGAATGATACACCCCATCGTGGGACCAGCACGAGTATCTACGTAGGGGAGCCGATCGCTTGGGAAGCAGTGGGTACACCTATGTAGTCAGATAGGGGTACACGAAACTACTAAATTACTAAGTACACTTAGGGGGATCAACCTTTAAGTAGGAATGACTGGTGTGGTGCAGTTAGTAATTATCCTTGGGTGGGTAGATGCGTCTTTACGGTTATCTTAGTTTATCCTAAGTATACCTAGCTGCTTAGTGTAGCCATTCATCCCCAGACGTTACCGTATATCAAGCTTATGTCTTCTCTTATTACTTTAACGATTGCATTGTTAAAGTTATAGGACTCACTCAGACTTATGTCTGACCCCGTTGTTTTTATCTTTTTTCCCAACCCTCAGGTTATCAGAGTGGGCCCAGTACGAGTGGGTTTTGATCAGGCTGCTTTATTCTCTTTTGGAGCTTGGACCATAGGTGTAGAGCTCAGCTTACCCTTTCTTTTATGGCTATCAGTTCATGTATTGGGATTATGTACTTTTATTTATCAGGATGGATATTTTGTACTTGACTCTTATTATGGTTTTGTGATGTAACCAAACATGTTTTACTTTCCGCTGTTATGAAATGATGTTTTGAAATTTTCAAGTATTACTTATATCTGTCTTGTTGTAATTTTTCTGTTCTATATTCACTTAAAATACTCCACCGATGTTATGGCATTCCCTTAGAGAGTGACCATAGCGGGTGTGGGGTGTTACACGTGGTATCAGAGCAAAGGTTACCAGAACAGATAAAATTTTTTGAAAACTATTTTTCTAAAAACATTTTTGGAAGAAATATTTTCAAAAACATGTCTTTAAAGAGAAAAGTTTTTGAAAGAAAAGCATAATCCCCGATAGCCATATCTTTATCTTTCGAATTCTCCGTTTTGAATCTTTCCTTTTTCGTCTCAGCATGGCTGAAGATCTTTATCTTCCGGACGGTGTAGCGGTACCAGTATGGTATAGGAGGTTGTTAGAGGCTAGGGCCACCGCTGCAGGTCCAGCAAATGTTCCTCCTCCACCCGTTGCACTCGTTCCTCCTCGCGCGGATACTTTTGCTATGACTTGTAGGAAGTTTAAGGCTATGGGAGGAAAACCTTTTGTGGGAGCTAGGGATTGGCTTAATGAGATGGAAGAATTAATGGAAATCTTGAAAGTGGAAGAGGGAAAGAAAGTCAGGTTAACCGCTTGGTTAATGGAAGGAGAGGCCTCGTTCTGGTGGGAGGTCACTAATAGAGAACGCCCTGTTGATTCTTGGATGGATTTCAGGCAAAGGTTTGAGGCAAAGTTTCTCTCAAAAGCGGAAGAAAATATGCACGTGGAAAGGCTCTTGAACTTAAAGCAAGGGAACTTGTCGGTGAAAGAATATGTCAACAAGTTTAAGCAGTTAGCGAGATTCAGCATTGACTTGGTAAACACACCGGAAGAGAAAGCTCTGAGGTTCGTTAAAGGCTTAAACGAACCGATGCATGGATTGGCTATGTCTCACATCCCTATGGGGGCCACTTTCGAGAAGCTAGTGGACATGGCACTTATGCATGAGGAAGAGAAGGGTCCCAATGCTAATAAAGCACCCGAGAAGAATGAAGATCAGAAGAAACCTCAACAACAAAATAAGGGTGGGAAAGGTAACGGTGGCAAGGGAAAGAAGAAGTGCTTCAACTGTGGGACACTAGGCCACCTAAGCAAGGATTGTCGCAAGAAGAGGAAGGCTGGCTGCTTCCACTGTGACGAAGCAGGACATCTAGTGAAGGACTGCCCTAAGAAAGGGGAAAGGACGGGATCTACCTCAGGAGGACAGGTGCAAGTTCTTTTGGCACCAACTCAGGCAAGGGGGCAAGCTCAGGCTCTCGCGGTTCCACCAATTCAGGAAAGAGGTAGAACTATTTCCATTGAAAGTCTAGTTTTTCTGTTGATTATCCGGGTCAAACTTTATTGGATTTTGACGCATCGAGTTCGTTTATTTCATTATTGTTAGTTGAGTCACTGCACTGAGACACCAGTTAGTAGATGATCCCTTAGTTGTTTCAAACCCAATTGGGGATCCATGATGTGTTCGGGTTTGAAAGTTTCTATACTTAGCATTGAGTTTAGATGTGATGCTTTTTGGGCTTCACGGGCTATGGGTTAGTTTTGGGCATGGACTGGTTATCCAGTAATGGTGTCGTTCTTATTGTGAAGGGAGAGTTGTTAGGCTTATGACCCGCTTGGGTAACACTCTCGAAATCTCTTGTAATCCCATGGAATTTGTTATGCTAAGTTATCTAGAGTCGCTTGACACGTCGGTCGAGAGTTTGCAATCTATAGAGTGGTCCGGGAATACTCGGATGTGTTTTGAGGAGGTGAAGGGCTTACCTCCGGAGCGGGAGATTGACTTCCAAATATATCTGGTAGACAATGCCAAACCAGTGTCTTGGCCAGTGTGCCACGTGGCTCCTCGTGAGAGGAGTGAACTCCATAAGCAAGTAGGCAATTTGCTTGGGAAGGGGTTTAGAAGACGAAGTATATCGGAGTGGGGTGCTCCGGTAGTTTTTGCCACGAAGGCGGATGGGTCCCTCAGACTTTGTGTAGGCTAAAGAGAGCTAAATAAACTCACAAAGAAGAATAGACACCCATTGTCGAGGATTGATGATCTCTTTGATCAGTTAGTGGGCGCCTCAGTATTTTCGCAGTTGGACTTAGCCACGAGGTTTCGTCAGTTGAGAGTGACTGAGGATAGTATAGAGAAGACTACCTTTAGGACTCCGGATGGTTTTTATGAGTGGCTGGAGATGCCATTTGGTTTGACGAACGCCCCCGCATATGATGAGAAGGGTGTTCAGGGAGTACCTAAATAAGTTCGTGATGGTCTTTGTAAATGACATCTTGGCCTTTTCTAGGAGCGGAATAAGTTTTCGTATGTGCACAATAGGATGAGCAAAGCCAGTTATGGGATAAACGATGGTTTTGGAGCGAGACTGGCGAGGACATCCAGAGTTGGACAAGGGCTTAATTATTTAGCCGTTTTTACTAGTATCATCTCACGTAGGACGTCTAGGTTCGAAGGACGCATCCCTTGGGTGTTTGTCTGATATTGGTTTAGGCCTTTGGGGCTTGCATTTGGGGGATGTCGAGTTCGACCTGGGTGGTCTGCGTGAGAGATGGATAGTTGTGACGATTTTGCATGGGAGAATATCCTGATTTTCTCTAGAAGTGGAGAAAAGCATGCCTTACATCTCAGAGAAGTGTTGGAGACTCTTCGAGCACATAGTCTTAAAGCTAAATTCTCTAAATGTCATTTTTGGAGAAGAGAAGTGCGATTCTTAGGGCATGTGGTCTCTAAGGAAGGGATAGCTGTGGATCCCGCAAAGATAGTATCTATCCAGGATTGGAAAGTTCCTAGGAATGCTACCGAAGTAAGAAGTTTCTTGGGGTTGGCAGGATATTATAGGAAGTTCATTAAAGACTTCGCGAAGATATCAGCCCCATTAACCCGCTTGACGAAGAAGAATCTGGTTTTCTCATGGGACGAGATGTACCAAGACATGAAGCGAGTTTTCTTTTTGGCCGATATGAAGAAAGACATGGCCGAGTATGTCGCTAGATGCTTGGTGAAAGCGGAGCAAAAGAAACCAAGTGGATTGCTTCACCCATTGGAAGTTCCGCTAAGGAAATAGGATAGTGTCTCGAAGGATTACCGAAATCAAGGAAGGGTAATACGGGGATTTGGGTTTTGGTAGATAGACTTACTAAGTGTGCCCATTTCATACCCGTGAAGAGCAAGAGGGCTATTCCATGTCTGGCTTCAGTTTACATTTGAGAGATTATTAGATTGCATGATGTACCTTCCAGTATAGTGAGCGATCGAGATCCTATCTTCACTAAAGAGTTTTGGAAAAGTTTGCAAGAGGCGGTAGGGACTCAGTTGTATTTGAGTACCGCATATCATCCTCAGATAGACGGCCAGACCGAGAGGGTGAATCGTATTTTAGAAGACCTTTTGAGGCTATGTATCTTGGATTTAGGAGGTACATGGGAAGAGCATCTTCCATTGGTGGGGTTGCCCGACAGACTTAGGGGTGTACATGATGTATTCCATGTGAGGAAGGGCCTACATAAGATCGTAGAGGCGATAGAGCCAAGCTTGCTTAAAGAAGTAAGGTAGAGCGTGATGTGATTATTCGACGAGCTCCTACCCGCATCCTTGGGTCAGAGATTAGGGAGTTGAGAAACAGAGAGGTTCGACTAGTCAAAATGAAAAAGGAGAGAAAGTGAGAGCAATGCTACTTGGGAGACAGAAGCGAAGATGCATTCGTTATGCCCATCCCTTTTTGAGGGTATGTGCTTTAGACGTCTCCTTTATCGGTTGTCTAGTGCTTATCTTATCCTTAGTATGTCCTCTCATTAGTACCTTTGACCTTTAGATAGGGTAAACCTATGGTTGGAACATGTGTTTGAGACATGTTATGGTTGATGGATGCAAGTGGATGCAAGTGTTTGCTAGTGGTTGCTCGTGGATGCATATACACACACTCTAGGCACTAGATCGGCTCAATCACTTCATATTGCATATTGCATAAAATTGTATGTAGGAAGCTATATTTATGGATGTATAATGATTGTGTTATCATATGGATGATGCATTTTGGTGAATGATTGTGCACTCATATAGATATTGTATGTGTCGATAGGGTTCTCTCGCATACATAATGGATGCATGACACTATCATGGTTTGCATATGTTCATACATTAGATAGGGAACATATACACACACTTTTTGCATATGCTCATACATCATTAGAAACTGTTTAAGGACAATGGATGCCCGTGGTTGATGGTTTGAGTAGATGGTTGTTTGGATGGTAGGATATGCATTCTCCTTAGCTTAGAGATTTCGGGGACGAAATCCTTTAAGGAGGGGAGAATGTAACACCCCGAATTTTAGTTAATGATAAAATTCACTAATTGCAAGATAAATAATCTCAGAAGTGAGAACTGGGGGAAACGGGCTGCGTCATTGCGTTCGTCTCGGAAAAATACGCAGAATAGAGTCCGAAATTTTGTAAATCGGAGTCCGTATGGCCCAGTTAAGGCCCAATGAAGTTTGCAGAAAAATTAAAGCTAAAAACAGATTTAAAAATTTAAATTCAGATTTCAAAATCGAACCAGCGGGGCCAGGCGGGAAAATTCCCGCCCTAACCATGTCGACAGGCCTGTCGACAGGGGGGTCGACTTGCCTGTCGACACGGCGTGTCGAGCCAGAGGGTTGGGTGCACCAGATTTGGTTTTCTGGCTAGGGCTGGGCTGGGTTCTAGAGATTTCCTAAATCTAACAGACCTAATCTAACCTAGGGTTAATCTAAGGGCCTAAAACACTACCTAATCCTATAAATAAGACCCCAACCCTACCCTAATTCATTCATAATTAGATCTTGTAACTAAACTATGGCAAAATGAAACTTGATCATGGCCTCCACAAATCAATGAAGAGAGTTGCAAGCTAATCAACCTCTAATCAACATCTTCTTCAACTAAAGCAACTAATTCCACTTCATAAGTTTGCTAATCTTGGTTTTGGTGAGTTTCTATCACTTTGATGATCAATTGCTAAATTAAGTAGATGAGATATGATGAGATCTATGGTTTTGCATGAGGATTAATGGGTTTTCAAGTCATATGATATGATGTGAATATGCTAATCTATGTTTAATATTAATCCTATGTTTATGTATGTTGAATATGTGAGTTTATGCATGTTGAATATGTGAGTTATGCATGTGGAATATGTGAGTTTATGCATGTTGAATATGTGAGTTTATGCATGTTGAATATGTGAGTTTATGCAAGTTGGATATGTGGGTTTATGCAAGTTAAGTGGTGGGTTTATGCATAATAAGTAATTGATTTTATGCATGCTAAGTAGGTGGTTTTATGCATGCTAAGTGTTAGGTATTATGCATAAATCATGACATGCAAGTTTACCCTTTTAAATGTGATGCATACATATGCAAGATGGCACCTTTATATGCTATGAATATATATATATATATATATATATATATATATATATGCATGGTTACCCTCCTTTAAGATGCAAGTCATATATGCAAGTTCAACATGTTATGCAAGTTATGTGTATGCTTATATGCAAGTTCAACATGTTATACAAGTTATGTGTATGCTTATATGCAAGTTCAACATGTTATACAAGTTATGTGTATGCTTATATGCAAGCTCAACATGTTATGCAAGTTATGTGTATGATGTTATGTAAGTTATGTGCATGTTGTTATGCAAATTCATATGCAAGTTATGTGTACGATGTTATGCAAGTTATGTGCATGATGTTATGTAAGTTATGTGTATGTTGATATGCAAGTTATGTTTATAATATTATGCAAGTTATGTGCATGATGTTATGTAAGTTAACATGTAACATGTTGTGCAAGTTCACACCTTTAAGACACATGCAAGTTCACCTTTGTATAACCTATGAACACTTATGCAAGTTGCTTTTATACATGACATATGTATGTTCACGCAAGTTGGGTTATTTAGTAATGCTAGTTGGGTTAATGTCATGATGTAAGTGGACACCTTTTAACCCATGTTAATGCTAATGTATGCTAAGTGAAACCCATGTTAATTGTGAAAGAATCTTCTCTTGGAAATATGTCGTGTTAGCATAAGTACGTGGGGAAACGATGGGGTTAATAGACATGTTAATGAAATGGTGTGAAATGGTTATGATTAAGCATACCATAAAATGAATAAGCATAAGTGGGAATTTACCTATTGAGTTAGGTCTACCCCATGGGAATTTACCTATTGAGTTAGGTCTACCCATGTTATGAAAAACTTGATATTAATTAGGGATAATTAATATGGGGGTGATTAATTAGGTGTAATTAATCAACTAAGACACGAGGTTGGACCCTTTTGTAGCGGAAGTCTGCCCGGAACCGACCGGCCATCCAGCGGCTACAAATGATTGGCCCAATGTGAGAGGTCTTAGTCATAAATTAAATACATGATTAAAGTAAAGACACGAGGTTAGACCCTTTTGATGACAGAAGTCTGCCCGGAACCAACCGGCATATCCAGCAGTCATAAAAGACGGTCTAATGTGAGAGGTCTTTATGAGGTCATGATCTTAATTAATGAATTAAGAAACACTTAACCATATTAGCATGTAGTGGGACATGAGGGGTTAAGTGGGTGCCTTGGGTGGCATGAGGAGACTAGTGGGTTGCCTTGGGTGGCAATAGAAACATACGATTAGAATACTTAACCAAAGTGGAACATGTAATTAAACATGATTAAAGGGTTAAGTAAGTGCCATGGGTGGCATGTGAAAATACGATTAGAATACTTAACCAAAGTGGAACATGTAATTAGACATGATTAAAGAGTTAAGTAAGTGCCATGGGTGGCATGTGAAAATCTAGTGGGTACCTTGTATGACAATTAGAATATGATTAAAGGACTTAACCAAAATTTATAACATGTAAGGGGACATGGTTAAAGGGTTAAGTGGGATTCACTAGAAATAACAAGCTTAGGTGGTAGCTTGTGGGGGCCCATTTCAACCAATATTCCAAACGTATCTTTGTGGGCTCGACTCTAGTCGAGTGACGGGACACGCATATTGGGCTTGACTATAAGAGGCCAAACCGGGTTAGCGGTGGCAACGCGGGACCAACGGGTTTCATATGCGTGTGTGGACCCGGGCTGGTTGGTAAGTCGTTGTTGCATCGTGTAGATATAAAGCCGTGCACCGTTGGTATTATCAGGTGGCCACGTTGGGGAATGATACACCCCATCGTGGGACCAGCACGGGTATCTACGTAGGGGAGCCGATCGCTTGGGAAGTAGTGGGTACACCTATGTAGTCAGATAGGGGTACACGAAACTACTAAATTACTAAGTACACTTAGGGGGATCAACCTTTAAGTAGGAATGACTGGTGTGGTGCAGTTAGTAATTATCCTTGGGTGGGTAGATGCGTCTTTACGGTTATCTTAGTTTATCCTAAGTATACCTAGCTGCTTAGTGTAGCCATTCATCCCCAGACGTTACTGTATATCAAGCTTATGTCTTCTCTTATTACTTTAACGATTGCATTGTTAAAGTTATAGGACTCACTCAGACTTATGTCTGACCCCGTTGTTTTTATCTTTTTTCCCAACCCTCAGGTTATCAGAGTGGGCCCAGTACGAGTGGGTTTTGATCAGGCTGCTTTATTCTCTTTTGGAGCTTGGACCATAGGTGTAGAGCTCAACTTACCCTTTCTTTTATGGCTATCAGTTCATGTATTGGGATTATGTACTTTTATTTATCAGGATGGATATTTTGTACTTGACTCTTATTATGGTTTTGTGATGTAACCAAACATGTTTTACTTTCCGCTGTTATGAAATGATGTTTTGAAATTTTCAAGTATTACTTATATCTGTCTTGTTGTAATTTTTCTGTTCTATATTCACTTAAAATACTCCACCGATGTTATGGCATTCCCTTAGAGAGTGACCATAGCGGGTGTGGGGTGTTACAATTATCCAATAAAATTCCCTTCTTTTATTTAAAAAAAACATTTATAAATAACACTTCCTGTTTTAAATATTAAAACAAGTTTCCTATTTCATCTCCCATTTCCGCTTTTGAAAATAAATTCCCTTTTTTAAATTAACACTTGAGAATGCATTCCAAAATTATCCAATGATAATTTTTCTACTCAATTATAAACATCGTTCATAAATTCAAATACTTGTTTTTATTTCTAAAAACAAGCCCATATTTTCCTAGCGCAAAATCTGAAATTCAATTTCTATTCGGAAAAAAAATTCCTTTCAAAACTAAAAATCCCTTTTATGAAATTTTTGAATATCAATCTCTAGGGCCAGTGATATTTAAATTCCCGAATAAGAAAACCAACAACCTAATTCACACATCACACACATATAAATATGTAAGCAGTAATAAATTAATTTGAGGAATCCAGTTGGATCCCTCCAACCTGTTTTTCCTGCATCCACAGATGTTAGTCACATAAATAATACCAATCTTGCTTCAAGGCAGGATATCGCGGTATAAAAGGGGATCCACTTATATACGTGGGCGCTAGTGTCATCCGCTAATGATACTGCGGGCATCCGCAAATGGTACTGCGGGAAAATCCAATATATATATATATATATATATATATATATATAGTGACAACCACCAAGCCTAAATAACTAATATATATAAGAACCAAGACTGATAACAATTTATAAAAGCAACCATGCAGCTAACAATTCATTTTTATGATTAAAATAAATTTTAAGTGAGATTTACTCACCATGATAATATTTGCGCTGAATATCCATTCAAATCTCGGAACATCGCAGCTACAAATTGTCTTAAGTGAAACTCTACCTACGAATATTTATTTATGATTAACCGGATTATTGATTTTAATTAATTACTAATGATGAATAAAATAATTCTTCTATGTATTTTAAAATAAACGTATACCTTATTTCTTGAACAACTATGAAGCCACTCAACAGCCATTGATCACTTTTTTCTAATATAGAAAACAGCTCTTAAAATTTCAATCATCCATTATGGCATTTCCTCGAACACCTCACTGTCATCCTCAACACCATCAGCCCTCACTTGCCCCAACAAAATCATCCAGGTGATAGCCTTAATTCTTACTGTCCTCTTAGTTCAGAGAAGCCCTTCCATTGACAATTCTTTTACTTGTCCCACCTGCATATCATCCATCCCTCAAAACCCCAAACGCAAATTTACTTCATCGCTACCATAAGCCTTAACGCGCAGTTCTTTCCCTCGTCGTAACCATCAGCTCAGCATGCTCGAAGTCCTTATCCCAAATCAAAGATCGAACTCCAAAAAAAAACACTTTAGTTCGACACTAGTTCGTTTGAGCTCCAGTGTTTGCACCCAAAACCTGTATCGGCCTTCACCACAGTTCAACGCCATGACTCCAATCTTCAACATCGAACCCCCCTTATACTACATCGCGTCCAAATCATAATCCCGAAAATGAATGGCGACTTTCCCCTTTCTGAACACTTCGCTTCCCCCTTCTTTGCTATAACAACCACCGAGAAACAGTTCGAGACCCTTGGCAAGACTTCGAATCAACAACAGTCACCCAAATTCCCTCTTGTAAATCGCGAGCGCCCCGTGAACGATTTCGAGCTTCAGGGTTTGGCCAGTTTTGAACCGCGATGCCCGATCTTAATTCAATTTTTTTTCTTTGGGTTTAACTGAAGCCGATTCTTGCAAATGAGAGGAAGGGGAAGGTTGCGGTTTTATAGAAAGAGGAGGGAGACAGAAGTATACGACCATAAAAAAATGTAGGCTTAAGTACATAGCAAAATCTTTTAAAGAATTTAAAAAGATTTCGATTTCAATTTTAAATATAATTTAATTTGATTTGACTTAAAGAGATTTTTATTCTTTTTAAAACGATATCAATTTGATCTCGTACTTATCCACTAAAATAATATCGGGGTTCATAACTCGACATCACGAACCGCTATTTTAACCTACAGACCGACGTTTCAACGTAATTACACTATTCTAAATTGAACTGTACATATTCTAAAATTTAATTTGAACACATATACCATATTAAATTAATATAATATAATTTAAATCCAGAACAAATCATTTTCTCGAAAATAAATTACTATTATTATCGTTCATATTCAGACAGAACTGACACTGATCATCTGAATCATTTCGATTCAGTTTTAACTTCGATTTCAATATATTTCGTATTACAATAATTCAATATATTCGATATTAAATCGAAATCAATTTTTAAATCGATAACTAAATATAAAAATTTATTTATATTATCAATTCAATATTTGAAACCATATTAAATATTTAAAATAATTTGCTCGAAAATCAGGGTCGTTACAAGGAGGGTACCTTCGGTTCATCCTGTTCCTGGATGACTTGTATGGACGAGTGTCTGACAAAGTACTTCCAAAGTACCACGTACGTTGATTTCTTCAAACATATCCTAGTTGGTTAGCTCCCAGCTAGAGTATTTTTGTGGATGTCAATTAGTGATATCTGATGGATCTGACGATGTGGCATTCAAAGTGAATGGTGTTCAGATGTGATAAAAGGAAATTCAAACCTCAAGCCTCATCAACCGGGAAATGACAAAAATCGGGCAGGCAGCATGGCTATATGGGCCGCTCCCATTAGGATGTATTATCAAATATCTAGAGAAATTCCTTTTGCTTCTTTAATCTATCGATGTTGTCCCTTTTCGGGAAACGTTGGGTCGCACCCAACCGTTGGTGATATACATTTGATACACTCAAGCGAAATGAGTGATCGGTCATGTGTGGGTCGGGTTGCAAGACGTTCTTGTTGAACCCAGTGTATTCGTCTCTAGAGGTATACGATCGGCATGTGGTCCCATACCTTGTCGTAATCGGCATCCATTTTCCAATAATTGCCCACGGTTTTGTTTGTATACTATATATGTGGAGCGTGAGATGCAAGCGTCTGCTAGATTCTATTTATTTGTATTTAGACACTATTATAATATCAGAGAAGTATTGATTTTCAAAACTATTTTGGGTTATCATAAGGTAAAAAACCGTCTGTGTTTATGTGTGGACTGGTCTTACGATTATCCTTTTCTTTCAGAAAAGAGTTTGAACTTTAAAATCAAGTTGTGTGATACTTTTAAACTTAAGGGGTTTTCTCACTCTGGTTCACCAGACTGACCCGGTGTTTGTAATGCTCGGGTTAGCCCGGGTCTGCAGGTTCAGGTTATAGAACGCCATGAAGTCCAAAGACGTGTTGGAGAAATTCAGACTTATGGTGTTATATTTTCCCCTGTGTATTGTATATGAGGATAGATTATTATCACTGTCTAGATGTGTGATGTACTCTGATGATTATCAGTATATTTTTAAAGCTCTCAATAAAGAATTATTTCTGTATTATATTTTGTTCCGCTGCGATGTGAGACTCTGTGTTGTATTGGATCACCTTCTTCTTCTATTCTATTACTTCTTTCTTTATTATCTCACCCTCTAAATTCTTTCTAATAACTATCCGGTGGTTTTCGATACTGGAGTTATGGCAGGTAATACAGGGTTTATGTATTATTGTCAGAATTCGGGCGTCGAATCGCTACCGGGTCGTTACAGTGGTATCAGTGCTATTGGTTTAGTAATAACCTTGGCTCTTTGGCGTGACTCGGTAGAGATGGGGTTAGTAATAACCTAGATCGAGTTGAGTATTTATATATGAGAGAGTATTTGTAGGTTTTATATAAAAATGTTTTGTATTGTGTTGTTTGATCAATTCAAGTGTTGAGAAGCATTGAACTGGAAATGTACACAATATCGTTTTGTAAATAGGGTAAATAAAATAATTTTGCCTAAGATATATTTTTATATATAAAGAAAATAATTTTATTAAATTATTGGGATGTGTGGCTTGGTTTATTTGAATTTGAGTGGTTATTAGTATAACCGAAAATTTCACATATATAGCGTGAAAGAGAATTTTAGTATGAAATTGAAATCAAAATTTAAGATAAGTTAAAACAGAATAAATTCATGGTGTTTTAGTTAAAATCAGAATTGAAATTACAAAATGGAATGTTTGAAAATTAAGTAAGTAATTGGATATGAACTAAAACTTAAATTGGTAAAGTAAATATGAACATTGAATATAAATTCAATTTACTTGGTTGAATTGGTTGTGTTTGGTTGAAATGAATTCATCGATAGCTTAAATGAAAAGTTGAATATTTAATCCAGTATAATAAAATTTGAGTGGAACTGTTTATGATTTAAAATTGGGTGATTTAAGCCTGATTGGCATACACCTTCTTGAATAATGCCTTGGGGATTGGTAAAATTATACTAGTTGATTAAGGAGGTATTATTTAAAAATTTCATGTAATGATCACTTATATGTTAAATTGAGTTGAATACAGGTGTTAGAAGGCTATGAGGATAAATTTTGGTCGAGTAGACCGCAATAAGTTGCGAAAATATGCTCAATAGCACTCGCACGAGGTACGCCTATGAAAAATTAAAAATTTTGGGGTTTTGAACTTTGTTTTCGACCATGTGAGCCGATATTATTTGTTTCTGCGGTATCGCAGATGTCGCTCCATAGGGGGGGACTCTGCCGAATTTTTCCAGGAATTTAAAGCGTTTGAAATTTTTCGATATTTTTGAAAATTTTTATTTACGATATTGAAATTGTTTTTGATTTTAAATGAATTAGATCTAGAAAATATAATAGGGTGTGACGTTCTTCTTACCTTAGCAATTTCAAGGGCGAAATTATTTTAAGGGGGAAAGAATGTAACAACCCAGATTTTCGGCCACTTTTATTTGAGTAATTAATTTTGTTAAATATTTTAATTGGAATAATTATTGATTTTAATATTTAAAATTTGATTTTAAACGTTATAATTTAAATATAATTAAAACGAGCTCGAAAACGACGCGGTAGTTCGTAATTTTCGATTTGAATTTCAATTGAATATATAGGATCCGATATAAGTCGAAATTTCGTGAAACGAGAAACATTTGAATCAGTGTGGTTATAATTTTCTAATGAAAGAGAAAATTCGGGATTTCAGTTTATAGATTGTTAGTTATGTCCAAATCAAATTTTAAAATAGTCGCTATGGAAATCGTTAATAAACGATAACGTTTATTTAATAAATTTTATAACGTTTTTACATAAATTTCGATACCGGTTGACTCGAACCTTTTGATGCTGAGTTATAATTCGAAATCGAGGAAATTTGAAAAGAGGTATTATTCCATACGAGCATAATTGTCAATAATAATTTATTTATTTTTAATTGTCAATAATAATTTATTTATTTTTGAAATTAATAATTTCGGGATTTCATTTAATAATTTATCGATATTTTTTTTAGGCTATTTATTAAATAATTTTTCCACTTGTACATACAAATTCATAAGGCTTGGACATTCGTAGATGGCATAACATACGAAGTGGTATATAACCACCCCATAACCAGATCCATAACCGAGTAAGAAACAACGTACAATGTCGTACCAAGATAGAATTTTTTTTATAATATTATACTCATTTGAGCATAACTTTGGACTAGGCTGCCTAGGAATTTTCTTTTGTATTGCAAGACATACGTTAATAACATATGAATTAGTTATTATGCGAGTTAGTAACTGACTCATATTCCATGAACAAAATACATGAATCAAATTGTACATCAGTAGAAAAAAAAAAGAGATTTCATATGTACAATAAGCTTTCACATACTTCAAATAAAAACAAAATACGTGGTGCACCATGACCAAATATAAATTCTGCGTCCACACTCTACCTATTCACTGTCCACATGCGCAACCTTCTAGTACGTGTTCATGATGGAAAACTAAGCTATAAAACTGTTTGAAACAGGAAAATAAAATGACCCAACCTAATAACAAATCAAAGAAACAAAAGACAAGAAAAAAATATATAAGACTGAATCCATATAAAATATATACATCTCAACAAGTGGTACATATCAAAAGAGAGTACTGAACCAAGAGAAATCATCCAGCAAATTTTATTCAATACTACACCAAAATCAAATCAAATATTGTAGAAAGGAAATACAATAAGATAAAGCCAACTTCTTTTCATATACAATATCCTTTGCTTCTTTTCATATACAATATCTTTTGCCAAGCTAGTTAAACTTACATGAATATTACAAAGTAAGATACCAAACCAAATAAAGTGGTAGAAGGAGAAAATATATGACAAGAAGGAACCAGCACATGCCTAAAGCAAAGTACCCAAAGTTTCCAAATGATATTTTTGACGTGAACACACCCCTGTACCAAATCACCAAGCAGTACTACAACTTTAATATTAACGGAAAGTATGGAAGACCATCAATCAGATAGACATGTCCCTGCTTCAATGTTAAAAGACAACACTTTGCCGCAATGGGGCTACTAGTACAAAACAGTATGCTAGCCTATTACTTGTTGTAGAACATGACAACACTTGTAAAAGATCACTCAAGCCTAGACTATCCTCCTAAATAGCTCACAACCCCTAGGTGAAAAGACCACACATGCCTGAGACTCTAAAACCATCAACCAGTACGCTCATTTCCCTTTCAATCTTCTCAAATCAGTGACTGTTACACAGCTATTACTGAGGAGAAATTACATAGTTGAAAACCATACTGGCCAGACCTCATCCTTATCCTTAAACACCCATTTCCCTATAAATACCACAGTATTATTTTCACAAACCAACACAGCAAGGAATTCGAACCACAAAGAAGAATCAAACCAAAAATAGATAAGGGATAGCGAGATTTTTACCATGATTGGTTTATTTGAAAATCGCGTTGGTATTGAGGACCAGATCTTAGCAAAAAGGCGTGACCTTGGTGATGGATCCATGGGCTAACGGTAAGGGTAGGAGCGACGAGGGCCAAGTCAGAGGAGGAGCTGTCTATGGCACTTGACTTGGGGGTTCGCCGGTGGGATTCCGGTCAGCGGAGGAGCAGGGGCCGCCACGATTTCGTTTGAGCAGAGGAGTGTTTTTTTTTTGACGAGAAGATAAAAATGAAAACAGATGATAAAATTAAAGGTGGCTCTGTTATTTTGTATGAGGGCAAGGGTTTGATACGTGGACTAGTTTTGATGTGGGCTGATGGTATACGGGCTCGGGCTGAGAAAAAAAAAAGAAGAAAAAAAATATACGAGCAAAGAAGAATACGGAAGTAGAAGAGGGGAATGGAGGGATCACTGAATGGTACGGGTTTGTTTGAGGAAATTTATTTTGAGGAGGAAGGGATGCTGTAGTGAACGTGAATAAATGGACTGCTAAGGATTTAAAACAATCAGTATAAGGCCCTAGGATTTGCGATCATGATCTGATGAAGCAGGGAACGAAGAAGCCGACATGGAGTATTGAAAAAAAAGTAATCAGAATTGTCTAATTCCAGATGAACTGGAACTGTAGTAAGGAGAACGACGTTATGGAAAACTGAATCGAACGAGTTAGAATTCATCTGGAATGAGCTGTGTATACACCGCAGATCAGTTGAGTTAATCTCACTCAGTTCCCACTTATAATAATTATAAGTCGGGTTTTTCATCTTTATGTTATGGCTGCTAGTTATTAATTGATTTATGGCTGTTTGATGTGTGTTAAATATTTTTATCAATTATTTAAATTAAACGGGTGTTTAATCTAAATGAAATGACATCGTTATTTTAACGATGATTTCCAAACAAGGTAACTTACCTTGTTGGTTACATTATTAATATAAACGTATTTAAATTAAATTGGGTGCTTGGATTACCATTGGCTGACCGTTATCAATTAGATTGATTTTTATATGATCATGATATGAAACTATGGAACCCATATGATTGGCTTACAGAATTGGTGGTTGATTGTGAAACCCAAATTCAACCTTTGTTTGGTTATTAACCAATTGTGATGTTGGTTGGAAAATTCATAGCAGATGGCCAAATTACAACCTGTTTATTAAGTTCGATTTACCGTCAGGTGAATCGATAATAAGGAAGTTATGAAATTCAGTTTATAACTGAATATAGATTTTAAATATATATTCTTAAAAATAAAGTTTTAAAAGGAAGGTGAATTACATATATACATATATATAGATATATCGTTGTTTTAATTGCTATTTTTATACCAAGATCTACCGTGTGCAAAGCACGTGTTTCACCGTAAGTACTGAATAATTTTATTAAGTGGATTCTTAAGTTTGGTAAGCAAGTAAGCGGGAATTTACTTGATGATTGATAACTAGGATTTATTGTTTTTAAGAACAATTAAAGGGAGATTATTTAAGAATAAATTATGATTTATTTAATTGTAATCGATGTGAATAAGATTATTTGGATTAATAAATGTTATTTATTAATTCAAAAATGAAAAGACGAGATGGGGTTGATTAATGGTTAATCATGGTTTAAGATTTATCAAACCAACTGTTTTATTAAGTAATTGGTTATTAAATTAAATTAGAATATGATTGAGTTTCAAGGGAAGTTTAAGAACGGGTTTATATTTAAACCAAACTTGGTAAATGAAGTTATAAAGTGATATTAGGCAGATATGATAAGCTCAAAATGAATGTCACTTAACATATTAAGTAAAGGAAATGGAGATGGGAAAAGGGTTCGTATTTAACCAGAAGTGTGTAAACGAGTGGTGAATAAGGAGATGGCAAGTTAAGGCATTATAATGAAAATTTACATTACCAGAAATGGCATTAAGTAAAATGAATGAAATTTAAGTACGATTTCCAAGGTAAATGAGTTAAAGAATTTGGAAAGGGGATTTCAAAAGCAATACGGTTTTATAAAATCATACTTTGATAATGAAGGGGTGTTAAAACAAATATGAGTTTCTGAATTACGATTCATATTTATCTTAAGATAAGAACGTTGTCGATCAAGGTCTGAGAGGTAACTAAAATATCCCAACTTGAACGACTTCAGGATTGTCGAAGTATTACTTGACGTATCCTAGTTGGTTAGCTCCCAGCTAGAGTATTTTTGTGGACGTCAATTAGTGATATCTGATGGATTTGACGATGTGGCATTCAAAGTGAATGGTGTTCAGATGTGATAAAAGGAAATTCAAACCTCAAGCCTCATCAACCGGGAAATGACAAAAATCGAGCAGGCAGCATGGCTATGTGGGTCGCTCCCATTAGGGTGTATAATCACCTATCTAGAGAAATTCCATTTGCTTCTTTAATCTATCGATGTTGTCCCTTTTCGGGAAACGTTGAGTCGCACCCAACCATTGGTGATATACATTCGATACACTCAAGCGAAATGAGTGGTCGGTCATGTGTGGGCCGGGTTGCAAGACGTTCTTGTTGAACCCAGTGTATTCGTCTCAAGAGATACACGATCGGCAGGTGGTCCCATACCTTGTCGTAATCGGCATCCATTCTCCAATAAGTGCCCGAAGTTTTGTTTATATATTATATATATGGAGCGTGAGATGCAAGCGTTCTGCTAGATTCTATTTATTTGTATTTAGACACTATTATAATATCAGAGAAGTTTTGGGTTTTGATTTTAGTTTCCCAACCGTGTGGGTCGATGAATATATATTATTTGTTCTTGCGATATCGCAAATGTCACTCCGTACAGGGGAGACTCTACCGAATTTTTCCTGGAATTTAAAGTATCAGAAAATTTCCAATATTTTGAAAAATATTTATTTACAATATTGAATTGATTTTTAATTTAAAATAAATGGGATTTAGAAATTAATGGAATTTGTAGCATTTTTCTTACCGTAGCAATTTTGGGGACGAAATTATTTTAAGGGGGGAAGAATGTAACATCCTGTATTTTTGGCAGTCAAATATTTTAGTTAACTTATTATTTTAAATATTTTATTTCAGATATTAATGGATTTTAATATTGAGTTTCTTATTAAAACGAAGTTTGAACGTTAAAACTTATATATGTGTGTATATATATATATATATAATTATAAAACGAGCTCGAAATGGTGCAGCAGTTCGTAATATGGAGTTTTCTATAGCGCGTAATTAAATTAATTTAATTCGTAATATGTGACCACGGCAGCCGTAAACGCCCATTCATTTTCTATAGCGCGTAATTAAATTAAATTAATTTAACTAAGGGATTTTTGTGTGTAACATAAGCAAACGATCGAATTAAGCCACGAAACTAGTTCCGTCGAATTCGTATCGACGATTAGAGCCAGGATAGGTATATAGTTTGTTATTTTTGGATACCGGGTAATTTGGTGTCCAAAATAGCATTGTGGTGCGTATAAAAATAGCGCACCGGGAAACAGTCTCAGAATGCGATGAAATTATTTTCGTTGGATTCGTATTAATTATTGTAGAATCAATTTTCATGGTAATCGGGCTTACCGTTTGATCGTGGCAACAATAAACGCCTTAATCAACTATATTATTTTGGTCAATTCAGACAGGGGTAACTTTAAACGAATAAACGACTGGCCAAATGAACTCCGATTTTAACGAAATAAATTTCATTGGATTCGTTAGGAAGAGATCTAGTAAAATGTCAAGGTTTCAAATTTATTGGATTTTTTGTAATTTTAGAAATTTTAAACGCTTGATTTTTCATCGATAATTATAAAGGACTTTTCATAAACGATCTCAGAATTTGACAAAACCTGTCCCATTGGGTCCAGAATATTTTTTATGCTAGGATTATCTTATTTTGTCGAAAACAGAGGTCGTATGTGAGTGTTTTTAGTGTTACTTTAACACGAAGTTTCAGTTAATAATAAAAAATTATACACCCTCTCATAAAAATACCTTCCTAAGCGGTCAATGCCCTAATCCATTTTCGTGCCCTGGTCAACTGTATTTTCCGCCACCCTTATCATAAATGAACGAACAGGAAACATTTATCTTCCTCCTAAAATTTCTATAAACCCACGCATCCATTTCAAATACTTTCAACGGTAAATTTCATGAGGACGTCGATTTCTCTAAATCTAACCGGCGGTGATCATCATCAGAGCACGGTGGTGTTGGGAATTGCTTCAGAAAAGTTGACAGTTTGGAGTTCGATTGCGAGTGGCTGGGTTGATTGAGTCCTCTGGGTTCTGGGGCGAAGTGGAAATGGGTTTAGGCGAGGGGGGTGCTAGCTTCTAATCGATCTACGGTGATCGATATCGAGGCACAGTATGGATTGTTGAAGGTGTGTGGTGGGTTTGAATACTTTGAACTGGAGCAGTGTTGGATGGGAAGGAACAAAACAGGAGTAAAGGAATTTGGCATTTTCATTCCTGTACGAGATGATCGGCCTATTTACACTAGAAACAAAGTAGTGAAGGATGGAATTCGTGAGGCTGTATACAGGGTTCGGTGGTTATCTGTAGAACAATAGTGGAATCGAAACAGGGAGACAAATAAGTGGCATTTAGTAGTAATAGGAAATATCGGCCAGGATTGTTTTGAGCAGTAATTAATTTAAGTAAGATTTAATTAAGGACAATTACTATAATTAAGACTGATTTGAAATATAGTTAATCTAATTAAGTCGTTGTTGCTAAAATTGGATTTTGTTGCAGATGGAGCCTCGTTATGTTTCGGTGGGGTACATTAAAACAAATGGGCAGACGGACAACGTGGAACGTGAGGGGATAACGGTCATCACACGGTGTCGAGAAATGGGAGTCAAAGACAGAAAAATTACGAAGTGGAAAGCAATATGTAGTAACAAAGGGTATCCGGAATGATAACAAAGGGGATTAGACCCATTATTTTAACAAAGTAATTACCAACCGTAATTCATTTAGTATAATATAATTGGTGGAAAACGTAAATTATGGAACAAAATTAATAACCGGATTGTTAGTTAAGATTAAAAGAAAAAATAAATAGTTTAAATTAAATTACAATTAAGATTAAGAATTTATTTGTTACAATTACGATTGTGTTACTTAAAATGTTTATAACTTTTTGCCACATAACCAGAATCCGACGAGACGAGATTTTCTTTAATCGTATTAACGGGATCAACCTTTTTGAGCTAATGCAGACAAATTTGGAAGCAGCAGGAATATTCGATTAAATTAAACAATTGTTTAATTTAACTGAAAAAGAACCGTTTCAACAACGAAATCAGATCAAGGTGAGTTAAACTCACTCAGTTCTTCCCATTTATATTTTATATAAATTAGGTTTTTATTTTACGTGATCTAGTTGTTAATGATTGACTATTTGCTAGAAATATATTTATTTGTTGATTTAACTAATGAAATAAAATCGTTGTTTAATTTCAGTGAAGCACCAAATCGTTTATTTAATGATTTGACCAAATAAAGGTAACTTACCTTGTTGGTCACGTTTATAAAATAAATGTGTTTAATTGTTTGAATTGTTTTGTTAATTGGTTGCTGTTAAATAGTCGTTATTTACTGTTATCAGTTAAATGGAACTGAATGATCTGATTTGAGATAACCGTTTTGAATACAGGGAAGGACGGGTTGGAGGGATCCAACGGGATTCCTCAAATATATTAAATATTAGTTATTTCCATAGTATCTTATATGAACTGTCCTGATTGTGTGATTGATTTGATATTGATCATAGATTGGAAATTCAACCTTTGTTTTGTTTTAACCAATGGGCAATATTGGTTAAGTAATCGACAGTAAATGGCCTAAGAATAAATTGTTTTGTTTATATTGATTTACCGTCAGGTGGATTGATAGTACTGAAGTTGTAAAATTTATTTTATAACTGGAGATAGATTTCGAATTTTATTATTATAATAAAAGTTTTAAAAAGGGAAATAAATATTTATTATTTAAGTTTACAATTAATTATTAATTGATTTTATAACATAAATTCTGATGTTAATCAAATTTATAAATAAGTGAATAGAAAATTTACCTAATGGTTTAATTTGAATAATTGTATAGAAACAATTAAATGGAATTATTTAAATTAATAAATTTAACGGGAGAATGAAATTGGAATCGGTTAATGAGATAACCATGTTTTGTGTTGACTAAATCGACCATTTTTAATTGGGATTGATTATTAAATTGGTGTGGTTTGAATAAAATAGTTTAATGAATATTGTTTTAATTTTACTAAGATTTTTAAAAAGGAATATACTATTTATTTTAATAAATAAATTTACTACTTAAGTAGTTAATGATTAAAGTAAATTATTATTTTAATTAATAATAATGTAACACCCCACCTCCGCCAGGGTGTCTCTTGCAAGCACTCTGACTTTGGAGGGGCGTGTGAATCGGGTAAACATGCATAATGATATATCAAGGCAGAACAAGAACATTTGTATATATGTAAACAGAGTAAATAACATAGATAAAACAGCGGAAGATTTCAAACCATTTCAAAACAAGTCTGGTACAACATAATGTCAACTTTCCAAATAAACAAGTCTAGATAAAACAACATCAACTGAAAAAAACTGAAATACATAAGTACTATCCCCAAAATAAGTGATAACCATAGCTAGCTTCATGTCAAGACCGTACATGAGCTAAAATCCCACAAGCAAGCGATCAGAAATCCAAGCTAAGCTCCAATATTCCCACCCTGAGAACCTGGGGGGGGGGGGTGGGGGGGGAAACGGAAGAAAAGAGGCGAAAGAAAAACAGGTCAGTCAAAAAGACTGAGTAAGCCCTACTACAATCAATGTAAACTGATAAAGTTTACTGGCATGATGAAAACTGAGATGAACATAAGGATAACTACATACTGGCATGATAGATAAAAGGTGTCATCGCATAATCAGGTTTAAGGTTTTGCACCACAGGTGTACTAGCAAACTAACATGACTTGAATAAACATGTATTGATCCCTTGGCCCAAGCTTTGGCCCAATAACATGAACTGACCCTAATACGAGGTCCAATAACATGAAGTGACCCTAATACGAGGTCCAACCAAACGGTCTAGTCGATCGGCTCCCTATAAGCCTAACTCGTCACGTGTTGGTGTCAATACGGCCCAAACATAATTGTAGTCAGACTGTGCCGGGTCCACCCTTCGGGTGTATCAAGCCCTAGGGTGTAAACCCCTGGACACCATAAACATAAGTGCATAGTCTCGATCTACTGGTACCCGTGCATGTTTTCTCCGGCTACGGACTATGTGCACGACCATAGTCCGTCCGGAACTACACCGGCGTACCACTCTGCCGTCGTTTTTGGTCACTTACCTCAAGTCCAGTAATCGTGCTCCCTCCCTAGCCTAGTCCCTATGGTCTTAATGATACAAACTTGGGATTACTGCTGGAGTGGACCCCCATTTCTAGGATTTTCTAGTGGGTTAAGTACGGTTTAACCCTCTTGCTAATCATGGATTAACTTGGTTAAGTGTAACGATGAGTTCACGACTTAACCCTGATTAATCTACCAAGCCCGCATTGATTAAGTATTAAGTGGACCATGACTTAAACCCTAATCATGAGGCATTAATTAATTAATGTGCCTTAACCTCTCACATTAGACTTCGTTGCGGTTACTAGTTAAGCCGGTCGGTTCCGGGTAGCTTTACACCACAACTTGGTCTAACCTCGGGTTCAAGGTACAACATGACCAACTTCTCACATTGGGTCCTATTGTTTGTAGCAACTAGTTAAGCCGGTCGTTTCCGGGTAGGTTTACGCTACAAACTCAACCCAACCTCGAGTTGGTCACACTTATATTTTCTAAGTGTCATGTCCATCATGTTTCCAAAACATGTTACAAGTTTTCAAGAATTTGGGTAGACCTAACTTAATAGGTAAATTCCCAATGGGTAGACCTAACTTAATAGGTAAATTCCCAATCTTATGTTTTTATGTCTTTTAAGTTTACCCAACCCCAAACGCAATCCCATCGCTTACATATCGCAATAGCGCATAAAGGATAAAAAGAGGGAACTTGGCATAATCATGACATAAAGGTGTTGAAGCCACAAGTTTAACATGGTGGCATATGAAATGTACATATGTTCATATACTTGCATATTACATTTTTAGGCCTCAAAAGCATGCATAAAACCAAACTTAGCATATTGGTGATACATGGTGATAAATGACATGTAGAAATGGCCATAAATTCGCATTTAGCCTCACATGCAAGTTATCATAAGAGATATGATAACTTACATGTTGCCAAAATGTAACCTTTAGCATAAAGCTTGAAGCTTTAAGCTCATAAACCCAAGATAAGCTTGCATAACATGATAACATGAGTAAGATGATCAACCCAAACTTGCATAACATAACATGGCAACTTGCATATCATAACATAGCAAACTTGCATAACATAACATGATAGACTTGCATAACACATCATAGTAAACTTGCATATCATAATGATCAAACACAACTTGCATCATTCATTAACTTTAGAGTTTAAATATGAAAGTAGAAAAGGGCTTACAATGCTTATGAAGACTCAAATGAGTATAAGCAAATATAAGATTGAGACAAAGCCCTTATGCAATCAAATAAACCCAAAATGCAAGCTCCAATAGAAAAACCCTTGAGCAAAAATGATCAAAACCCTTGCTTTATGATGTAAATATGGAAACTTGACTTGAATGCAAGCTAATGACACTCATACAAGCTTGAAAACACTTGTATGCATGGAAAATCTCTCATAGAAATAACTTAGGAATTTTATGAAGAGAGTGGAGGCCATGAGAGGAATGATTTTGCCATAGTTTAGTTGTATGAATGAATAATGATGATTTAGGGTTAGGTTAGGGTCTTATTTATAGAGATTAGGATTAGTTCTAGCCTTAGGATTAAACCCTAGTTCCAATCTCAGCCCTCAAAACCGAATCTGGCCCCCAAACTCAACACAACTCCAAGATGGTGCACCAGGCAAGACTGTTCGGCTGAACCAAGTCGACAGCCAAGTCGACAGGGCTGTCGACTTGGGTCCAACCAAGTCGACTCCCAAGTCGACAGGGCTGTCGACTTGGGTGCTCTGGCGGGAATTTTCCCGCCTGACCCAATCTGACCCTTTTTCGAATTTTGAACCCGAAATTCAAAATCTGTTTTGAACTTGAAATTTTCTGAAAACTTCATTGGGCCTTAATCGGGTCATACGGACTCCGATTTTCGAAAACTCGTACTCTATTTCGCGTATTTTTCCGAGACGAACGTAATGGTATAGCCCGTTTCACTTGATTCAGATTTATAAATTAAATTCTGCCTCGATTTACGTTATAACAGGTTATTGAAAATACGGGTTGTTACATTCTCCCCTCCTTAAAGGATTTCGTCCCCGAAATCTTCAAGTTAGGAAAAACGTATCCTACCATCCAACATCCATCTACTCAAAACATCATCCACGAGCAATCATTGTCCTTACAAGATTCTAAATGTTGCATGAACATATGCAAAGGTGTGTGTATATGTACTTATCTAATGCAAATATCATCAATGCAAATTATGTTAGTGAAATGAATCCATATGTATGCAATTCCTAACATAATATATAACATCTACATGTGTGCACATAACATACATCCATATGCAACATCCATGTGATAACACAAAAATTTTCATCCATGAATAAGCGTAAACACTCATGCACATGCAATATGAGGAGTGTGTGAGCCGATCTAGTGCCTAACGTGTATAATGCATCCACGAGTAACCACTTGCAAACACTTGCAACCACTTGCAAACATCAAGCATAACATGTTTCAAACACATGTTTCATCCAAAGGGTTTCTACCTAAGGTTCTCATGACAAGATTAACACGATAAACTAGATAAACATGGATAGCAAAGAGAAAGATATGCTAACAAAGAAAAGAGATTGAGAGTGTACCCTCAAAAAGGAATGGATAAAGACCACGCATCTTCTCCTCGGTTTCCCAAGTTGCGTCTTCTTCGGCTTCACCCCATTGAACCTTCACCAACTTGACCTCTCGATTCCTTAGCTTCTTGGTCTCCATCCCTAAGATACGAATCGGAGCTCTCCTCAAGGTATCCTCTTTCTCCGCTTCCACATCTTTCAGAACACTCGGCTCAACAACCTCTGCTGATTCATGTAAACACTTCCGGAGATGCGAGACATGAAAAACATCGTGTACTCCGGCAAGCTTCTCGGGCAACTCCACTCTATAAGCCATCTGCCCGATCCTCTCTATAATAGGGAATGGTCCAACAAACCTCGGTGCTAACTTCCCAACGGCTCCAAATCGGACCACATTCTGCAAAGGAGAAACCTTCACGAAAACCATATCCCCAACATCAAACTCCAAATCAGTTCTTTGCTTATCAGCATAGGATTTCTGTCGGTCTTGGGCCGCTTTCATCCGTCTCCGAATCAACTCGACCTTCTCAGATGTATCTCTGATCATATCAGGCCCAAGTATAAGCTCATCTGTAGTCTCCCACCAACATGTAGGCGACTTGCACGGCCTCCCATATAAAGCTTCAAATGGTGCCATCCCTATGCTTGCCTGATAACTGTTATTATATGCAAACTCAACAAGAGGAAGATGGTCTTCCCAAGTACCACCAAAATCCAGAATACAAGGCCTCAACAGATCCTCGAGTACCCTATTCACCCTTTCGGTTTGACCGTCCGTCTGTGGGTGATAAGCCGTACTTAGATTCAACCTCGTGCCCATAGCTTCTGGCAAGCTATTCCAAAATTGACTTGTAAAGATTGGGTCACGGTCACTGACTATACTAGAAGGGACTCCATGTAGTCTCACAATCTCACGAAGATATACAGATGCTAGCCAAGATGCGGTCCTCTTGTTCTTCACCGGAATGAAATGAGCACTCTTCGTAAGTCTATCCACAATAACCCAAATGCTCGTATTCCCTTTCCTTGACCTTGGTAGCCCATCGATAAAATCCATGGAAATACTCTCCCACTTCCATAGTGGAACGTCTAGAGGATGCAATAGCCCACCGGGCTTCTTCGACTCGGCCTTAACTTGCTGGCAAATGATACATCTAGAGACAAACTCTGCCACATCCTTCTTCATCCCTGGCCAAAAGAAAATGCGCTTCATATCTTTATACATCTTATCTCCGCTCGGATGTATAGTCAACTTAGAGCGATGCGCTTCCTCAAGAACTTTTCTTACTAAATCTTCTACCATTGGAACACATAACCTTCCGTCTCTCCTCAGCCAACCCTTGTCATCAATAGAATATCGAGCGAGATGACTAGACGCCTCTCCTCGAATCAGCTTATCCATAATCTCAACTATCTGAGGGTCTTCTTTCTGCGAAGCCCCAACTTGATCAAGAAGGGTAGGTCTGAGTTCCAGAGATGCTAAAGAACCGGTCATCGACTCAATCGCCAAAGAGAAATCAAAGGTTGCCACATACTCTAAATTCTTCATCTCAACGAGTAGAGGACTCAGAGTCAACCTTTTTCTACTCAATGCATCTGCTACCACATTCCCCTTGCCAGGGGTATAAGCTATCTCAAAATCGTAGGACGCCAAGAATTCCATCCATCTTTGTTGCCTCAGATTCAGATCCTTCTGAGAAAAGAGATACTTCAATGACTTGTGATCGGTATAAAGCTCAAATCTTTCTCCCAGAAGATAATGGCGCCAAGCCTTGAGTGCATATACTATTGCTGCTAACTCTAAGTCATGAGTGGGATAATTCTTCTCATGCACTTTGAGTTGTCTACCGCCAAAGCATATCACCCTTCCTTCTTGCATCAGGACAGCTCCTAACCCCATGCCACATGCATCGGTATATACTGTAAATAACTTCCCTCCATCGGGCAAAGCTAGAACAGGTGCTGATGTGAGAGCTCTCTTGAGCTTCTGAAAAGAAAGTTCGCATTCTATGCTCCAAGCAAAAACTAAATTCTTCTTCATCAATTTAGTGAGAGGAGCGGAAATCTTCGCGAAGTCCTTGATGAACTTCCGGTAAAAGCCTGCAAGACCTAAAAAACTTCTCACTTCGGTTGCATTCCTTGGAGTCTTCCAATCCTGAACTGCAACTACCTTAGCGGAATCCACCGCTAAGCCTTGCTTAGATACTATGTGCCCAAGGAATCTAACTTCCCTTCTCCAAAAGTGACACTTGGAGAACTTGGCCTTCAACTGATGCGCTCTAAGCGTATCCATCACCTCCACGAGATGCCTTGCGTGCTCTTCCTCATCCTTAGAGAAGATCAGAATATCATCTACGAAGACCACGGCAAACTTGTTCAAGAACTCCCTGAACACCCTACTCATCAAGTCCACGAAATATGCGGGTGCATTAGTCAAGCCGAACGGCATGACAAGCCATTCGAAGAATCCATCTGGAGTTCTGAACGCAGTCTTGCCTATACTATCTTCAGCTACCATGAGCTGATGGAATCCAGTAGCAAGATCAAGCTGAGAGAAAACAGAAGCACCGATAAGCTGGTCAAAGAGATCATCAATCCTCGGTAACGGGTGTCTGTTCTTCTTAGTCAGCTTATTCAACTCTCGATAGTCAACACAAAGTCGGAGAGAACCATCTGCCTTGGTAGCAAATACCACAGGCGCTCCCCATTCAGATATACTTCGTCTAATGAAGTTCTTCTCAAGCAACTCCTTCACTTGCTTACTTAGCTCCCGCCTTTCACGCGGAGCCATGTGCCGAACGGGCAAAGAAACCAGCTTTGCATTATCCACCAGATAAATGCGGAAATCAATCTCTCGCTTAGGGGGCAACCCCCTAACTTCATCGAAAACATCCGGATACTCTCGAACCACTCTCACAGACTGAAGAGTTTCCATTGACGAGTCGAGTGATTCAAGATAGCACAACATGACGGGACCTCTCGGATTACAAGAAATTTCTAGGGTGTTTCCGAGGCGAGTCACGAGCCTCACAACCCTATGCTCACAATCAAGGATGGCTCCATATCTGGACAACCAATCCATGCCCAATATCAATCCGTATCCCCTAAAACCAAGAACATAAGCACAACACAAGAACTCTACACTCAGTATAGAGATCCTCAAATCCCCACATATCATAGACAGATGGGCGGAACCCCCAATAGGATTTGAGACACAGATGGGATCATCTACCAAGCTAGTACTAAGGTGCAAACTATCAACAAGATCAGATGAGATAAAGCTATGCGATGCACCAAAATCAAACAAGGTACGAACTGGAAAATCATAAATATATACAAGGCTCTCAACAGAAATACTACCTCGATCGGGAACTGGAGCGGCATTGAGAGCATGAACTTGCCCTCCTGAAGGTCCAGCACGCTGAGTCTGACCCTGGCCTTGCCCTTGCTTCTTCGGGCAATCCTTACTGAAATGTCCAGTCTCACCGCAGAAAAAGCATTCACCATTCTTCCTTTTCCTCTTCTTACAATCCTTAATAAGATGCCCAACTGAACCGCAATAATGGCACTTCCCCTTGTTGTTATTGCCCTTGTTGTTGTTCCCCTTGTAGCCTTGACTCTTGTTCTTGTTCTTGTTCTTGTTCTGATTGCCTTGACTGCTCTGACCACTTGGATTACCCTGATTTCCTTTCCACTGGGAATCAGTCTTCTTGGCTTGAGTATCATTCATCTTGATCTCTTTCTTGACATCTCCCTGAAGTAACGCCATATCAACCAAGCTCTCAAACGTGGCCCCATGGGGAATATGTGACATAGCCAATCCCTGCAACGGCTCATTCAATCCTCTAGCAAAACGAAGAGCCTTCTTCTGAGGAGTATTCACCATATCCAAGCCAAAACGAGCTAACTGATTGAACTTGTTCACATATTCTTTGACAGACATATCTCCTTGTTTCAAAGTTATGAACCTCTCCATTTGCAGATTCTCCTCAGCAGAAGATAGAAACTTAAGCACGAACCTTGCCCTGAAATCGGCCCAAGTCTCAACAGGCCTAGTACCATTGGTGACTTCCCACCAATAAGCGGCTTCATCCTTCATAAGCCAAACCGCCAACAAGATCTTCCTCTGATCGTCTAACCCAAAGATAGCAAATAAATCCTCGGTCTCTTTCAACCAATTTCTGGCCTCTACAAAAGTCTCAGTGCCTTGAAAGTTCTTGCCACCCATTGCTTTGAAATCTTTGCAAGTCTTTGCGAAGTCAGCTTGAGGATGCTGAGGGGGAGGAGGAAGAGGAACCTCAGCAATAGGAGGAGGAGGAACATTAACTACCGGAGGAGGAGGAACATTAACTACCGGAGGAGGAGGAGGAACATCTGCGGGGCCGGCTTCGGTCGCCCTAGCCTCCAAAAGTCTCCTATACCAAACAGGTACATGTACTCCCTCCGGAATAGCAAAGTTATCGGCCATACTGAAAACGAAGAAAAAGACAGATTCAGAATGGAGAAAAACGAAGGAATTTTGCTAATGGCTTTTTGGGGAATAGCCTTTAAAATAAACTAGACTTTCCTTTGGAAAATACTTTATACTTGGTTTTGAAAATAGTTTTCCAAAAGTTTTCTAAAAACCTTTTTGTTCCTTCTCGTAAACCATACGCTCTGATACCAAATGTAACACCCCACCTCCGCCAGGGTGTCTCTTGCAAGCACTCTGACTTTGGAGGGGCGTTTGAATCGGGTAAACATGCATAATGATATATCAAGGCAGAACAAGAACATATGTATATATGTAAACAGAGTAAATAACATAGATAAAACAGCGGAAGATTTCAAACCATTTCAAAACAAGTCTGGTACAACATAATGTCAACTTTCCAAATAAACAAGTCTAGATAAAACAACATCAACTGAAAAAAACTGAAATACATAAGTATTATCCCCAAAATAAGTGATAACCATAGCTAGCTTCATGTCAAGACCGTACATGAGCTAAAATCCCACAAGCAAGCGATCAGAAATCCAAGCTAAGCTCCAATATTCCCACCCTGAGAACCTGGGGGGGGGGAACGGAAGAAAAGAGGCGAAAGAAAAACAGGTCAGTCAAAAAGACTGAGTAAGCCCTACTACAATCAATGTAAACTGATAAAGTTTACTGGCATGATGAAAACTGAGATGAACATAAGGATAACTACATACTGGCATGATAGATAAAAGGTGTCATCGCATAATCAGGTTTAAGGTTTTGCACCACAGGTGTACTAGCAAACTAACATGACTTGAATAAACATGTATTGATCCCTTGGCCCAAGCTTTGGCCCAATAACCTGAACTGACCCTAATACGAGGTCCAATAACATGAAGTGACCCTAATACGAGGTCCAACCAAACGGTCTAGTCGATCGGCTCCCTATAAGCCTAACTCGTCACGTGTTGGTGTCAATACGGCCCAAACATAATTGTAGTCAGATTGTGCCGGGTCCACCCTTCGGGTGTATCAAGCCCTAGGGTGTAAACCCCTGGACACCATAAACATAAGTGCACAGTCTCGATCTACTGGTACCCGTGCATGTTTTCTCCGGCTACGGACTATGTGCACGACCATAGTCCGTCCGGAACTACACCGGCGTACCACTCTGCCGTCGTTTTTGGTCACTTACCTCAAGTCCAGTAATCGTGCTCCCTCCCTAGCCTAGTCCCTATGGTCTTAATGATAAAAACTTGGGATTACTGCTGGAGTGGACCCCCATTGCTAGGATTTTCTAGTGGGTTAAGTACGGTTTAACCCTCTTGCTAATCATGGATTAACTTGGTTAAGTGTAACGATGAGTTCACGACTTAACCCTGATTAATCTACCAAGCCCGCATTGATTAAGTATTAAGTGGACCATGACTTAAACCCTAATCATGAGGCATTAATTAATTAATGTGCCTTAACCTCTCACATTAGACTTCGTTGCGGTTACTAGTTAAGCCGGTCGGTTCCGGGTAGCTTTACACCACAACTTGGTCTAACCTCGGGTTCAAGGTACAACATGACCAACTTCTCACATTGGGTCCTATTGTTTGTAGCAACTAGTTAAACCGGTCGGTTCCGGATAGGTTTACGCTACAAACTCAACCCAACCTCGAGTTGGTCACACTTATATTTTCTAAGTGTCATGTCCATCATGTTTCCAAAACATGTTACAAGTTTTCAAGAATTTGGGTAGACCTAACTTAATAGGTAAATTCCCAATGGGTAGACCTAACTTAATAGGTAAATTCCCAATCTTATGTTTTTATGTCTTTTAAGTTTACCCAACCCCAAACGCAATCCCATCGCTTACATATCGCAATAGCGCATAAAGGATAAAAAGAGGGAACTTGGCATAATCATGACATAAAGGTGTTGAAGCCACAAGTTTAACATGGTGGCATATGAAATGTACATATGTTCATATACTTGCATATTACATTTTTAGGCCTCAAAAGCATGCATAAAACCAAACTTAGCATATTGGTGATACATGGTGATAAATGACATGTAGAAATGGCCATAAGTTCGCATTTAGCCTCACATGCAAGTTATCATAAGAGATATGATAACTTACATGTTGCCAAAATGCAACCTTTAGCATAAAGCTTGAAGCTTTAAGCTCATAAACCCAAGATAAGCTTGCATAACATGATAACATGAGTAAGATGATCAACCCAAACTTGCATAACATAACATGGCAACTTGCATATCATAACATAGCAAACTTGCATAACATAACATGATAGACTTGCATAACACATCATAGTAAACTTGCATATCATAATGATCAAACACAACTTGCATCATTCATTAACTTTAGAGTTTAAATATGAAAGTAGAAAAGGGCTTACAATGCTTATGAAGACTCAAATGAGTATAAGCAAATATAAGATTGAGACAAAGCCCTTATGCAATCAAATAAACCCAAAATGCAAGCTCCAATAGAAAAACCCTTGAGCAAAAATGATCAAAACCCTTGCTTTATGATGTAAATATGGAAACTTGACTTGAATGCAAGCTAATGACACTCATACAAGCTTGAAAACACTTGTATGCATGGAAAATCTCTCATAGAAATAACTTAGGAATTTTATGAAGAGAGTGGAGGCCATGAGAGGAATGATTTTGCCATAGTTTAGTTGTATGAATGAATAATGATGATTTAGGGTTAGGTTAGGGTCTTATTTATAGAGATTAGGATTAGTTCTAGCCTTAGGATTAAACCCTAGTTCCAATCTCAGCCCTCAAAACCGAATCTGGCCCCCAAACTCAACACAACTCCAAGATGGTGCACCAGGCAAGACTGCTCGGCTGAACCAAGTCGACAGCCAAGTCGACAGGGCTGTCGACTTGGATCCAACCAAGTCGACTCCCAAGTTGACAGGGCTGTCGACTTGGGTGCTCTGGCGGGAATTTTCCCGCCTGACCCAATCTGACCCTTTTTCGAATTTTGAACCCGAAATTCGAAATCTGTTTTGAACTTGAAATTTTCTGAAAACTTCATTGGGCCTTAATCGGGTCATACGGACTCCGATTTTCGAAAACTCGGACTCTATTTCGCGTATTTTTCCGAGACGAACGCAATGGCATAGCCCGTTTTCCTTGATTCAGATTTATAAATTAAATTCTGCCTCGATTTACGTTATAACAGGTTATTGAAAATACGGGTTGTTACAAATAATTTAGGAGATCCTTTTTAATTGAAATTCTTTTAAAAAGTAATCAAAGTTGAAATGAAATCTAACTGATTGGTGAAAGGAGTTTATAAACGGCTTTTATATTTAAAACCCGAATTTTTATAACGAAGTTATAAAGAGAATTTTAAGCGAATATGATATATGATAGCTTAAATTAAATGATACTTGAATATAGGAAAAGGATAAAAAGGGTTTATATTAAACCAGAGTTATATAAATGAGGTTTAAAGTGTTTAAACGTTAATTTTACATTATTGTTACTTAATAATGGGATTAAGTAAAAGTAGGGAATTGAAATAAGATTTCCAAAGCGGGAAATGGTTGAACGAATTTGAAAGGGAATTGGTAAAATGTAAATTTGGTAAAAGAAGTGAGCTATAGGGTTGTATAACCAAATCCGAATTATAAAATGAATTTGTTTAAAGGGGTAGAGGTTAAAAGGTGGTGTTTTATAAGATGCTACTTAATTATTGAATTAAGAAAGAATGGGTATAACCGAGAAAGAAATTTTCAAAAAAAGTAAGAAGGTTGTATGAAACCGTATTTTGAATAAAATAGTTAAATGTAATTTGTGTTGATGTTAGAATTAAATATTGGTTTTCGGATTACAACTTGTATCAATCTTAAGACAGGAACGTTGTTGATCAAGGTTTGAGAGGTAACTAAAATAACCCAACTTGAACGACTTCAGGATTATCTGAGGATGATATTAGTTGTAATGGTAAAAGGGGTTAGTAAAATTTATTATTTCATTAGAGAAATAATAAATGAACATTTTTCATGAAGATTTGGAAAAAATACATATAATGAGGATTCCAAAGTAAAAGGGGAATAAAAAGGGGTTGCCGATAACGTTATTTTCTAGTTAGAAAGGAAACGTAAAGTTGAGTTCTGTTCTATAAGAATAAGCATGGATTATTGTTTTCAAGTAATGAATAAAATATATTTCGTAACCTTGTTTTACGAGTAATGAGTGGAATTGATTTCCCAATATTAGATAATAATTTGGCTAATGGTTTGAAGGTGAAAATAGGAAACTGGATATGATATAGGATTTTCCTAAGTATAAAAATGAATTTGTTTAAAGAATAATTTATGTTAAATAAGAAGCGGAAAGCTATATTCGTAATATCGCAATATTTAAGAGTTTTATATTTAGGTTTGTTTTAATTAAAAAGCCAAGTGATGCTGAATACTGAACCAATGAACTCATTGGATTTTCATAATTGAATCACTGTTTATTTTGATAGTTAAATAGCCGACTATCAAATCTGTCCAGTACGATTGTTGGTACGGAAAGACCGGGATCGAATTTATACTCGAAAACCATTCCGACCAACAAATACGTGAAGATATCAGAAGATGATCGAGATGCAGCATTGAAGATCGTGGATCTTCATAAAACGGAAGAACTGCTAATAATCTTTGGTCTATAGCCAAAGATGTACTGTGGTTCCGTCGTGGTTGATATCTACGGATTGCAAGGACTATTCGCTACTGATCTGTAGGGTGATTCCATGAATGCAATAGGATAGTGCCTTCGGTTCATCCTGTTCCTGGATGACTTGCATGGACGGATGTCTGATAGAGTATTTCTGAAGGGATCGCGTACATTGATTTCTTTAAACATACCATAGTTTGGTCGCTCCCAACCCAGGTATTTCTGTGGATATCAATTAGTGATTTTTCTGGCGGATCTAACAATGTGGCATTCAAAGTGAATGGTGGTGTGCTATCTGACAAGATAATTCAAGCCTCAAGCCTCACAACCATGAAATGACAAAAATCGGGCAGACAGCATGGCTATGTGGATCGCTCCCATTAGGGTGTATAATCACCTATCTAAAGAATATCCTTTCCTTCTTTAATCTATTTCGATCCTGTCCCTTTAGGGAAACGGTGGTTTGAGCCATACCGTTGGTGAAATACATTCAATACACCAAGTAAAATGAGTGGTCGTTCATTTGTGGACCAGGTTGCAAGACGTTCTTGTTGAACCCAGTGTATTCCCCTTTAGAGATACACTATCGGCAGGTGGTCCCATACCTTGTCATAGTCGGAATCCAATCTCCAATAAGCGCCCGCCTTTTTGATTGTATACTATATATGCGGAGCATGAGATGCAAGCAGATTGATATTTACTTGTATTTAGACACTATTATAATATCAGAAAATATATTGATTTCAAAAATATTTTGGGTTATCATAAGGTAAAACCATCTGTATTTATGTGTGGATTTGGTCTTACGATTATCCTTTTCTTTCGAGAAGATTTTAACATTAAAATCAGGTTATGTGATACCCTTAAACTTAATGTGTTTTTCTCACTGTGGTTCTCCAGACTGACCCGGTGTTTTATAAATGCTCGGGTTAGACTTTGTTGTACAGGTCCAGGTTATCGGATGCTGCGAATTCCAGAAGATGTGCTGGAGGTGATTAGGCGTATTGTATCTAGTATTTATTCCGTTGTGTGTTGTATATGAGGACAAGTTATTATAATTGTCCAGAGTTGTTGATGTACTATGATATTATAAGTATTTTTAAAAGCTCTGAATAAAGATTTATTTCTATATTATATTTTGTTCCGCTGCGATATGAGATATTGTGTGGTGTTGGCTCTTCTTCTTCCTCTTCTATTCTAATATTTCTTTCTTCCTTATCTCACCTTATAACTTCTTTCTATTAACGTTCCAGTATTTTCGGTATTTGGAAGGTCGTCATGAGATACGGTAAATGTATTTATGTCCATTTTTAGGGCCGAAAAACCCTGGGTCGTTACAACTGCCCTGAATAATTCGATAAAAGTACTAGTCAACTTCCCTCTTGATGGAAGATGTACATGAATGGGACTTCTAGCGGCTAATGTTTTGACAATAGAATGTGAAGATTCACAATTCGACTCCCTTCATTGATCGTCTGTTGATTTTCTTATACCCCAAAAGTGGGGGCAATTCGGAAATCCTAGCAAGGATTGCTTATGATTCCATTATCTAATCCAAAGTTGATACATCATAGCCTTTCATGACTATATTCATATCCAAAGTATGACCAGCCGCTTTAGCTTTGCCTGATGCTTGGCATGTCAAGAATATGCAACACTTAAGCGTGGATGTTGACTGATTGTCTACACATCAACTCTCATTCCTGACGTGGGATTAAAGACAGTTGCGGATAAATAAGGCATGTCTTCCTTCCAAGCCCCCACATCCAACTTCTTGACATGGAAAGAGCGAAGCTTCTATAAGCATGGATCCATTATTCTCCTGTCGATTACTGTCCTAGCACCGACACGATGAAGTGCTAGCATTAACGGTCCTGATCCAACCCTCATTCTTTTCCTTTGACGAAGGGCTAAGAAGGCGATTAAAAGGAAACACAATCTCATCCTTTGCCACTAGAGTCTGCCTAATTGCCTTTGTCACTCCAGCACCTCGATCAAAATATATTCATTCTTGGGACTGCCGCCCCATGATAATCTAAAATGATATCCTCTATCGGCTTAAAACTTTGGCAGTCATCTCCTGGCGGAGACAGGACAAAGAAAAATGGATTGACAAAGAATATACAATGCCATTTTCGCTCAGAATGTTAATAATTCCTTTGTCTCTTATCATTGCATGCTTTATGAGTTATTGATGTGACTAAGTCATATAATTTATGCATGAATGGTGTAGCTACCCAGAGTTTGATATCGCTCAAACTTCTAACACATGCATGCAAAAATTACGGAGCAGTTCCTAACGAGCCCAACAAAACCACTCATTTACATAACCATGCCTTCCGTCTAAGGAAGTTGTATAACTCAAGGTGGATCTGATATGACCATCCACTCCTTGGCTCATGCGTGGCAGACCTCAAGACAATTATGCATCGATTTTTGCATTTCAAAGTCAGAATCCAACTCCAACTGGATGTGGTTCGACCATCCATATGGTTGGATCCTACACTCGATGCCATTGGATTACATAAATCCAGATAGAAGAGGCATCACCGCCCATCAACATACTTACTTTTCAATCATGCACTTTACGTTTTACCTTTATATGCTTCCTGAGATATTAACATGACTAACTCATGCGAATTTGTATATGAATGATGCAGGTATCCAAAGTTTGGTGCCAATTAATCCTCCCGTAGTTTGATCGGAGGAACGTAGAGCTTTGGCGAACCTGATTCGACTATTCACATGCTTACCCTTGGCCTGATGCCAACAATCTGACATAGATGGAGTTCAACCATTCATCTACCGCCTATTTTCCCTTGATGCATGTGGGCAAGAGAATAAACACACATGAGTCCGACATGCGTTATCTATACATGGGCATACTTATGAGTCCTCCACAGCCTCTAGCCTTTGATTTGCAAGGCAAGACAAAGAGATGTATTAGGTGTGACATGACCACCCAGCAGATCGATGACTCCATCCCTTGAACTGACGAGAAGAGTGCAATGGTGACAAGGGCACAATCCTATGAACTGCATAATGACCTTTTTGTCTTCGACGTAGGGGGAAAAGAGAAAATTTAAGATGAGGATGAGTATGACTTGACTGCTCTTCCAACGACGTCTTTAACTCTTTTTGATGCCTCCGATGGGAGGAGTATAAACTCAACATGGATGTGACCCGACCATTCTTAGAGTGGTCTTTGCCTTTGACGCGAAGGCAAAGGGAACAATGCCAAGGCAAATATGACCCAACTGTTTGCCCGACTAACTCTAATCCTCAGAGCTTATATAAGAGTATAAACTCAGGACGAGTGTGATAGGAACGCCAAAATTAACGACCACTCGATCTCCAACTCTAACCGTGACTGACTCAGGAGAGTATAAAGGACGAACCATGACGTCCATAACTCTAACTCTCATGACTTGGGAGAGAGTATAAAGAATGAACCACGACGTCCATAACTCTAACTCTCATAATTTGGGAGAGAGTATAAAGGACAGACCATGACGTCCACAACTCTAACTCTCATGACTTGGGAGAGAGTATAAAGGACGGCGTTATGACGTCCATATGAACTCCATCGTCCTGTGGCCAAGGATAGGAGTATAAAGGACTCTTGGATCGGACGTCCGAATGACTTAGCCTAGTTGTCCGACGCTGGGGGAATGGGCATAGACTTTTAAGATAATTTCAACTGTATGTCGAACATGACTCATGATTCAAAGTTAATTAAGGGGATATAGAGTACATTTTTCCCGGTTGCGACACTCGGTAGTATGACATTTAATTGTTTTAAACGAGACAGCTTAGCAACAGCCACTCTAAACAAGATAGCTTAACACTTAGCATATTTTAATTTCAAGATAGACTTGCTTGTGACATAAAAGTTGACTTAGTAACTTGCAAACTAAACGACTCAATCTATTCAATTTGCAGGTTTGTGTATATATGCAAAGCAAAGACGTGAGGGCCGCACTCGCCATAACAACAAAGGGCCACATTCAGAGAGCTGGCACTGATGCCTAATGCTAAACTTTCCACGCGACTTAAGGTAACAATCGAAAGGAGGCTTTGATAGTGGACTATTCAATAACGTATCACGCAGTCTAAGGCAACGACCGAAAGGAGGCATAAAGAGTGATATCTCAAATCGACACACATGCCTACGTGTGAATGACTATAACCCAAGTGCAACGACGAATATCACCTTGCGAGTACATTGAATGGAAAATGCAATGGCTTGAGCACTTAGATAAAACAATCACTTATTTTTAAAAGAAATGTCTCTTTTTCATGCATATATGTCAAAATTCGAAAGGGGTGTGATCTAACCACCTATCTTTTGCAGTTACCTCCGAAATGGGAGCATAACTATTGAAAGTATTTACAAACATCATAACTTATTTGTTTATATCTAACTTATGCTTTGATCCTGACATGCCACTTGAGGACCATGAAACAGATGCAGAGTGAACATCCATTTGCTAGTCCCAACAGACTTCCCGAATGGAAGGACTACGTAAGACCGGACATGGATTGATGGTCCTATCTTGCACTTATTGGATGTGATGCAACCACTTTGTCTCGACTTTTCCCTTGATACAGGGGGAAAGCGGAAGCACTCGAGGCGACTACGGTCTGACCTTTCACCTCATGACTCTGATCCTCTGAGCCTGGATAGGGGACTAGAGATTAGTATGGGCTGAGTACCTGTGATGGCCCACCCCGAACCGGCCGACATTTCCCCGAAATGCGTTGTACCAATGCCCAACTAGCACGGGACGGTCTTCAAGGAAAAGGGTTTTGAAAAGATGAACCAGCAAGAACCTGTAGTATATCTCACAGCTCATGGAATAAAATATAATAGTAATATAACTTGACATAAAACAGGCGAGACAGTGCATAAGCTGAAACTAAACCATAACCATCAAAGTAGAGGAATCCAAAATACAGTTTATGATCCAAATCATTATTATAACTTCAAAATACTGTCACTAAAAATAAATAAAGAAGGTTCACTACTAATGCCCAAAGCAGTGACCATCAACAACATAGGGAGAATATATGTATATAGTACGTGGAAGCCACCTGCTCGTCTCCGGACAGCCACTCGCGCATCACCACCTAATCGGCCTCTAGTCTGCTCGTTTCGGAGCACCCAAAGAAATAAGAAGAGACATAAAACTTTGGGTCAGACAAAAGTTTGGTATGAGCGATAGCAGCAAATTAGAGCGATAACAGGTATAAACAATCATACCTGAACCTGGACCTACAACTAAAGAGTTAGTGCAATAAGATATATAGTATCCTAAGGTAATACTAACATATAGTGTAAAAATGGGAGTGTGCGTGTCATGGTGATAGTAAAATTCAAACATAGCAATCATTCTCATGTCTCTCACTCAGTGCGTAAAGCATACGATATCCACCGCTTTGATCGCCAAATCTATTAGGGCCATGGCGGCAACTCCATACAACTATTGCTATGACCACACTTCCCTAGTCTATAGTCAATAACCCTACCCAGTCCACACATCCCTGGCTCTGGGTTAAGGGCCAACCAATCCACACTTTTCTGGCTCTGGTTCATTTACATGCCCCCTTCTTCAATGGTGAACCAAAGTTATAGATATCGATAACCCCTTTGCACACGTCCCGCAGCAAAGACGAACTCCAGAAGTTAGCTCGTTGGTTCCCATCTGGATCATGAGTAATAACTTCTCATTTGGACTTCCTTTGCATCTTGGATTTTGGTTGAATTATAGTTAATCTTCAGAAGAGTTCACAATTGTCGTCGTGTGGCAGAAGTTTGAATCTGGTTCGGTTTGGAGTCATCATCTTGGTTCGGGTCACAGTCGTGGTCCTCGTCTGGGTCGGTTCGTGACCCCCCTTGGCTCGTGACCCCCCCATCGGTTCGTGACCCCCTCCCCGGCTCGTGACACCCACCGACTCGTGACCCCTCCCTCGGCTCGTGACCCCATCCCCAGCTCATGAGTCCTCAAATTGGAGCGGTTTGTGACCATCTTCTTAGAGCAGTTCATAAGACATAATATTGGAGCAGTTTGTGACCATGATATTGGAGCGGTTCATAAGACATACTTCCTTCAGGAACCGAAGTCCTCCTGGGCGGTTCGTGAGGCATACCCCCTTCAAGAACCGATTTTCTACAATTTTTCCAACAAGCTAATTTCACCAAACGACGGCGTTTTCCACCATTCTAACCTTATTATGACATCACAAAACATACCAAACAGCAGTAATAACATATATAATCAATCAAAAATATTAAAACATCAATCACATGAATTTTTTTAAATCAAACATACCCGAAAGGCATGATTTCCCCATTAATCCCCTTAAGCATGTTTCAACTATAGGATTAGCAAACTTAATCCAAATTAACCCAAATTTTCATCAGTGACATAAAATAATATTTTAGAACTTATACATATTTTTCCATATTTTTCTGATGTGTAATTTCGCTAATTATCACTAATCAACCCTAATTAGCCGTAATTAGCGTATAAAAGTGCAAATCACTCACCTTAGCCACAAATGAATATTAGGTCTGAAACTATAAATGATATGGTACGAATCCCAATGTATAGAAGCAGCTCTATCTCTAATTTGATGCTAATTTATCTTGATTTGGTGTAGTTTTGGTTAATTAGTGGTTCGAAAGCAATTAGGTTGAGATTTTAGAAGATGGAGGCCATTGTTAGGGTTCAAGGGAGGTTAGTGGCGGCTGGAAAAATGAAATGAATTGTTTTCCCAAACCCTTTCAGCCCTCCTATAACCCTAATCCCGAAATGGGTTTTAGGTCTAGCTGCTAAATACTTTGTAAACCCAATTAAGCTGTTTTTCCATCTTCAACCTTGTTTCTGCCATATCTCCCAAACAGTAAGTCCATTTAATATGACCACTCTACGAAAAGGTAAACCATCATCTGAATCCAATGGAAGTGGTTTCAGGTCAAAATTCCTTATTAATCAAAAGTTATAGGTGAAATAAGATTCGCCAGGGGTAAAATGGTCATTTAAAATTCGGCAAAAATCGTGAACATGGGAAATGACCCCAGTAGTCGTCTCCCAAAGTTACACGACCATACGACTTCATATGAAAATAAAATAAATATTCTACGATCCTCCGATGCGTATAATGCGGGTTGTTACACTCCCTTCCCCTTATGAAATTTCGCCCCCGAAATTCCTTAACTAAGAAAACATACAAAGGTGTCCCGCATGCCTATCAACCATTTACAAACAACCAATCATACATAATAACACAACAAGCTTATCCTAGCACGTGGTTTACTAACAAGGGAATAACTTTATCTCGATTAAAATCTTACTAGGCAAAGAGTACTGGATACGACTTCCTTTTTCTCTCCTCTATTTCCCAAGTACAGTCATTCTCATTATCACCTACTGGACCTTGACTAGTTCCACCGTCTTCCTTCGAAGTTGCTTCGTATCATGTCCGACAATACAAATCGTTCTGTGGCTCCCAACTGCCTCAGATTCCACGTCGATATCATCCAACTGTTCTGGTGAAATAGTCATATCAGAATCGTGCACGAACTTCCTTAACTAGGAAACATGAAATACGTTGTGCACTCTCCGCCATCTTGCTGGTAATCCAACTTTATACGCTAAATTCCCAACTTGTTTGAGAACTAGAAATGGACCAACAAACCTTGGTGCTAATTTACCTCTTCTACTAAATCGAATCACACTCTTCAACAGGGAAATCTTGATGAATACCAAGACGCCAATGGAGAATTTCAAATCTCCTCGCCTTTTATCAGCATAACTCTTCTACCTATCTTGGGAAGCCTTCATTCGATGTTGAATAACCTTGATCTTATTTAAAGTTTCTCTTATTACATCTGGCCCAAGCACAAATTTCTCACCAGTCTCCAACTAACATGATGGTGAGTTGCATGGTCTTCCATACAAAGCTTCAAATGGAGCCATACCAATAGTGGATTGATAACTATTATTATATGTGAATTCAACCAGATGTAAATGGTCATCCCATGATCCTCCAAAGTCCAATATACAAGCCCTTAAGTGATGCTCTAATACAGGATTCTCTCTCTCTCTGTTTGACCGTCGATTTGAGGATGGTACGTTGTACAGAGATGTAATTCTGATCCTAAAGCCTCTTGTAAGCTCTTCAAAACCCACTAGTAAATAACGGATCTCGGTCACTCACAATACCTCTAGGTAATCCATGAAATCTCACTACCCACTTCATATACAGCTCTGCTAACTTAGCTGTCGTTCTATTCGACTTGACCCGTATAAACCTTGCACTTTTGGTCAATCGATCCATAATCACCCAAATACTATCATGACCCAATCTAGTCCTTGGTAAACCATCAATGAAATCCATTGAGACTTGTTCCCATTTCCATTGGGAATTTCCAGCGGTTGTAACAAACCACTTGGCTTCTTTTGCTTGACTTTAACTAAGTGGAAATTCATGCATATGGATATAAACTTCCCAACGTCTCTCTTCATCCCTTCCCAGTAGTAGGTCTGCTTCATGTCTCGATACATTTTGTTACCACCGTGATGTGTAGTCAGTTTTGAGTGATGACACTCTCCAAGCACTTCATCTCTCAAACCATTAACGTTGGGTACAACCAGCCTCTCATTTTTTTTGAAGCCATCCCTTTCGATCAAGATCATACTTGTTCATTCTCTCACTGTCAATACCCATCTCTACCTCGAAGATGATTTCCAATAGATTAGGATCGTCCCTCTAACTGGAACCAATCCGCTCAATTGAAGTCGGTCTGATCGTCAAACTTGCTAACATCTCTGGATCCAATTCGCACTTAGGTCTGAAATCATATCCCGTAATATACTCCAGTTGCTTCCATTCAAGAAACATATCCCCCAAACTGGCATGTCTCCTACTCAATGCATCAGCTATCGCATTTCCCTTCTCGGGTGTGTATGTGATATTTAAATCATATGAAGCCGAGAACTCTAACCACCTCTGATGATGAAGATTTAAATCCCTCTGAGAGAAAAGATATTTTAATGACTTATGATTGGCAAATCTTTCTCTGAAGAGATAGTGTCTCCACATATTTAACGCGAACACGATCGCTGCCAGTTCCAAATCATGGGTAGGATATCCTTTCTCATACGGTTTCAGTTACCAACTTGCATAGGCCACAACCCTACCTCCTTGCATCAATACAACCCCTAGTCCGGTACCACAGGCGTCTGTGTATACCGTCATCTCTTCATTCCCCTTAGGAATAACTAACACTGGTGCGTACGTTAACCTTTCCTTTAGACTCTTAAATGCATACTCACACCTTTCGTCCCAGATGAAAGCTTGATTCTTCTTGGTCAACTAAGTTAACGGTGCCGCTATCTTGGAGAAGTCTTGGATAAACTTACGATAATATCCATCTAACCCTACGAAACTTCTCATGTCCGTTGCATTCTTGGGTGTAGACCAATCTTGTACCGTAGCCACCTTCGCAGGATCCACGACAATACCATTCTCTAAGACAGCATGGCCCAAGAACCTCACTTTCCTCCTCCAAAAGTGACACTTAGAAAATTTTGCTTTCAGTTGGTGTTTCCTCAACACCTCCATCACTATCCTCAAATGTTCCTTGTGTTCTTCCTATGTCCTCGAGTAAACCAAGATATTGTCCATGAACACAAGAACAAACTTATTTAATTGATCTCTGAAAACTCTATTAATAAGATCCAGAAAATATGCGGGTGCATTGATCAACCCGAATGGCATGACCAACCACTCATAGAATCTAGACAGCGTCCGAAATGTCGTTTTAGGTATACTCTCAACTACTACTCGGAGCTGATGAAAAATTGTCGCAAGATCCAACTGGGAAAACAATCTTGCTCCATTCAATTAATCAAACAAATCATCTATCTATGGAAGAGGATGCTTATTCTTCCTAGTCACCTTGTTCATCTCACGGTAGTATACACATAAGCGAAGGGAACCATCGGCCTTGGTAGCAAATACAACTGGTGCTCCCCACTCGGAAACACTCCTTCGAATAAATCCCTTCTTCAAAAGATAGCCCACTTGCACCCCGAGCTCATGCTGCTCCCTTAGCGCCATACGACGAAGAGGCATCATTATAGGTCTGGCATCTTTCACTAAATTGATCCGAAACTTGATCTCTCAGTGTGGTGGAAGTCCCGTCACTTCCTCGAAGATGTCCGGATACTCGCCAGCAATTGGCACATCTGATAACTCATCCTGCGGGATGTCGAGGGAATGTAGAAAACTGGCCATCACCTCATCAATAGGTAGGCAACCCAATACCACCCTCCGCCCATCATCCTCTCTAATATCCACCGAAGACACCTTACAGTCTACCACCACCCTATATCTTTGGAGCCAATAGACTACCAAAATAATACCAAACCCGTAAAGCCCAAAATAAAGCAATCACAAGCAAACATACATCCATGACTTGATAAGACAAAATTACGACAATATGCAAAGGCTAGTCAAACCACCGATCAGGTTCGTCACAACTAAAGGTCTATCCACAATCTCGGGTTCCAATTCCAACCTATCTACCAGATCACTAGATACGAAGGAATGGGAAGTGCTGGTATCAAACAACACACGAACAGAAACATCATAAATAGAAAGCATACCTTGAATAACGACACCTTTTCCCTTCTATGCCACAGTTGGGGCATTCGACGAAGAAGAAACAGCGTAGATAGCATATGCTTTCACCATTTGCTTCTCCTTAGGAGGTTGTAGACATTCATTCTTACAATGTCCCACTTGGCCACAGTTGAAGCACTTCTTTTCCCCTGGCTTTTCTCGACACTCTTTGGCATAATGACCCTTCTTGCCACAGCTATAGCACTCAATATCTTTCTTATTCTTCTTTTTTTGACCGTCCTTGGTTTGATTCTGTTTCCTCTTATTCTAAGAATTATTCTTGCCTCCACCGCTTGCCTGCGGCTTTGGCTCCTCTGTAGATGTAATAGCAACCTCGGTCTTCAAGTTAGGGTAAATGCTCTCAGATCTCAATGCCTTTCCTACAATAGATTCGAAGGTCTCATCATATGGTTTATAAATCTCTCCCTCAAGTACTCATCTAGGCCAGTTATGAACTTCTCGTTCTTCTTCTCGACAGTATCGATAAGGGACAATCCAAATTTTGATAAGGTATCGAATTCAGCAATATACTCCTAGACTGCCCTACCATTCTGCCTGAGCTCCAAAAAACTTCCAGAACAATTCTGATTTCTGAGCAGCTAGAATAAACTTATCACAAAATCGGGTCTTAAACTGATTCCAAGTAACTTGATCTTCAGGAGTAGCTGCTTTAATAGCATCTCACCAATTCATTGCCCGTCCTTGAAGTTGACGCGATGTGGCTTTCCCTTCGTCGCATCATCGATCCCCAAATCCTCGAAGATGCGCTCACAACTATCAAGTCAATCCTGAACCTCCGTAACCGACTATGTTCCATGGAACGGCTTCCCACCAGGACTAGTATAATCCTTGCAGAACTTGGCGAAATCGGCTCTAGGCGCCTGCGCTACTGCACCACCATCATTAGCAGCATTAGGAACTGCTCCCTGAACATCTGTAAGCAGCTCTCGCATAAAGTTAGTAAACATCATCCTCATATCAGTGACATTCCTATCATTGGCCCCTGAACCCATACTCCTCGTATTTCGGCTCATCGTCCAATCTGTAAAGAGAAAACGATTAACCATCTCCCTAGTGGTTCCAGTGCAGTGCGACTTCTTCCTTAGATATACTAATAGTATATATATATATATATATATATAATTTTTTTGAAAACCAAAATATCAAAAATACGCACTATCATATATGTATACTATCTTTCCCTGATGTCTTCCCCTAGGTTAACTACGCAACCTAGCTCTGATATCAAGTGTGACGGCCCGCCCCGAACCAGCCGACATTTCCGCGAATGCATTGTACCAATGCCTGACTAGCACAGGACAGTCATCAAGGAAAGGGTTTTGAAAAGATGAACCACCAAGAACCTGTAGTATGTCTCATAGTGCATGGAGTAAAATATAATAGTAACATAACTTGACATAAAACAGGCGAGACAGTGCATAAGCTAAAACTAAACCATAACCATCAGAGTAGCGGAATCCAAAATACAGCGTATGATCCAAATCATTATTACAACTTCAAAATATTGTCTCTAAAAAGAAAGTGCACTACTAATTCCCAAAGCAGTGACCATCAACAACATAGGGAGAACATAAGTATATAGTACGTGGAAGCCTCATGCTCGTCTCCGGACAGCTACTCGCGCATCACCACCTAATCGGCCTCTAGTCTGCTCGTTTAGGAGCACCCAGAGCAATAAGAAGAGACATAAAACTCTGGGTCGGATAAAAGTCTAGTATGAATGATAGCAGCAAAATAAAGCAATAACAGGTATAAATAATCATACCTGGACCTGCGACCAAAGAGTTAGCGCAATAAGATGTACAGTACCCTAAGGTAATACTAACATATAATGTAAAAATGGGAGTGTGTGTGTCATGGTGATAGCAAACATCAAACATAGCAATCATTCTCATGTCTCTCACTTAGTGCGTATTGCATGCCACCGCTTTGATCACCAAATCTATTAGGGCCATGACGGCAACTCCGTACAACTATTGCTATGACCACACTTTCCTGGTCTATAGTCAATAACCCTACCCAGTACACACATCCCTGGCTCTAGGTTAAAGGCCAACTAGTCCACATTCCCTGGCTCTGGTTCGTCTACATGCCACCTCTCTTCAATGGTGAACCAAAATTATAAATATCGATAACCCCTTTGCACACATCCCGCCGCAAAGCCCAACTCTAGAAGTTAGCTCGTTGGTTCCCATCTAGATCCTAAGTAATAACTTCTCATTTGGACTTCTTTTGCATCTCGGGTTTTGGTTGAATTGTAGTTAATCTTCAGAAGAGTTCAAAATTGTCGTTGTGTGTAGAAGTTTGAATCTGGTTCGGTTTGGAGTCATTAACTTGGTTCGGGTCGTAGTCATCGTCCTCGTTAGGGTCGGTTCGTGACCCCCATGGCCCGTGACTCCCCCAGTTCATGACCTACTCCTCGGTTAGTGACACCCCCCAGTTCGTGACCCCCTCCCTCGGCTCGTGACCCCATCCCCGACTCGTGAGTACTCAAATTAGAGTAGTTCGTGACCATCATCTTGAAGCGGTTCGTGAGACATAATATTGAAGCAGTTTGTGACCATGATATTGGAGCGGTTCATAAGACATAACTCCTTCAGGAACCGAAGTCCTCCTGGGCGGTTCGTGAGGTATACCCTCTTCAGGAACCGATTTTCTGTAGTTTTTCCAACAAGCTAATTTCGCCTAATGATAGCGTTTTAAACCATTATAACCTTACTATGACATCACAAAGCTTACCAAATAGCAGTAACAACATATAGAATCAATTAAAAATATTAAAACATCAATCACATGAAATATTTTAGATTAAACATACCCAAAAAACATGATTTTCCCATTAATCCCCTTAAGCATGTTTCAACTATAGGATTAGCAAACTTGATCCAAATTATCCCAAATTTTCACCAATGACATGAAATAATATTTTAGAATTTATACATATTTTTCCATATTTTCTGATGTGTAATTTTGCTAATTATCACTAATCGCCCCTAATTAGCCGTAATTAGTGTATAAAAGTGCAAATCACTCACCTTAGCCACAAATGAATATTAGATCTGAAACTATGACTAACATGGCATGAATCCCAATGTATAGCAACAGCTCTATCTCTAATTTGATGTTAATTTCTCTTGATTTGGTGTAGTTTCGGTTAATTAATGGTTAGAAAGCAATTAGGGTGAGATTTTAGAAGATGGAGGCCATTGTTAGGGTTCAAGGGAGGTTAGTGGCAGCTGGAAAAATGAAATGAAATGTTTTCCCATACCCTTTTAGCCCTCCCATAACCCTAATCCCGAAATGGGTTATGGGCCTAGCTGCTAATTACCCTGTTAAGCCCAATTTAGCTTTTTTCCATCTTCAAACCTTATTTCAGCCATATCTCCCAAACGATAAGTCTGTTTGATTAACGTGACCACTATACGAAAAGGTAAACCATCATCTGAATCTAATGGAAGTGGTTTCAGGTCAAAACTCCTTATCAATCAAAAGTTATAGGCAAACAAGATTCATCAGGAGCAACATGGTCATTTAAAATTCAACAAAAATCACGAACATGGGAAATGACCCCAATAGTCGTTTACCAAAGTTACACGACCACACGACTTCATATGAAAATAAAATAAATATTCTACAATCCTGTGATGCTTAGAATGCGGGTCATTACAGTACCAATAAATCATTTTGCATCCAACACTAACTCACGACTAGATGGGGGAGTATGAATTCAGAAAATACATGAATTTGAGTTTTACCACACAGCGAAGCCCGAGTGACTAGGGACGAAGAATGAAAGCCATGAAAAGCATGATTCGACTACTCGATTACTCTATGCACATTTACTATCCTCGGAGTTTTGCAAGATCTTAGACAAAAACTAAAAGAATGATTCCTCAAGATTAACCCACATACATCTGAGTAGCAGATCATCATCCAGAATTAAATGACGGAAGCCGGATTGACGACCACTGCATATGCGGAACCAAGAAGCCCGAGGCTGGCTTCCACCCACTTCAGGACTTCACGCTAAGGGTACCAACGCTGAATTTGACAACTGGCAACAAATCCTCGGAGACGAAGGTCAGATTTCCAACTTTATTCGATGCTTCACCTGAGGTGGCACATCTCAAGACGACATGGATAACATCTATCACAGCCCTTTCACACGGGACATCTGGGATTTCCGTTACTCCCCCAGACTTCAAATTTTCTCTAAAACGAGATCCACCTGGAAATCTTGGGGAATTCTATTCTGAGGTAGACAGATTCCCGCGATAAGAGAATGTTAACGTTGAGATGAATGATCTTGAACTTGTCATAACAAAGAACGGAAGACCATTCAACTCTGAAATGATATGGGCAAGGGAAAATCCTCCGAAAAGAATGATAGAATGTGTGATTCCAGAGAGAACCAATTATACTGATCAAGTCTATAATCTTGTTTGTTAAGATCATTGGAACCAAGCATGAGGAATAGACTCAACAAGACCGTGATGACTATTTCGGATTGTGTTGAATCATGAACGAAGGGGAGCAACTAACTCCCTAACAATGTTCATTTACGTGCATTTTGATGAGCTTACTCAACTCCACGACTGATCTGATGAGAGTAACTAAGTTCTCATATGTTCGATGAGGCAATCCTCATTTTCTGGCTAAAGTGACGAGACAACACCTAAGAAAATGTAATTTGACCATTTGCACATTCAACTCTAACTCTCGCTGACTCTAGCGAGGGTATAAATGGACTTGGGTCGGCTAAGATTGTTAAAACCGTAACTCTAGCCCGATACAATGATGAAAAGTATAAAGGCGTAAGGATTGGATGTTCAATTGACATAGCTCAACACCCACCAATGCTGGGGGCACAAGCACTAACTTCGCTTGTCCTCCACTAGAACTGGGAGATGAGCATCGACTCGCAGACTGACTTTGATGATGGCCTTAACTTGGCGCGTGATTCAAAACATATAAACTCCACTCATTTTCGAACGATTGATAGGAGAGGCAGGGGTGACCTCGCGACAACCAATTTGTAAATAAATAAATGATCGTTTTTATTCTCTGGGTTCTCACCATGAAGAAGTAGCCCATCCAGGAAATAATGGGGAATTAGACAAGTTATCCGACAAGAGCCCAGTATATTAATTTCTTCGGAAAGATCAAGCTCTACGGAAGTGATCTCACCACGAAATGGAGAATCGGATATGCAATGGTACCACTACCTTTCTCCTATAATGGAGAAATCTTAATTTTTTTTACTGGATTTGAGGTGACCACTGGTTGCTTAGGAGGGTATATTTCAATGACACCATCATTTCATAAATGATCTGATATTTAAGAACTCAACAATCTTCTATTGGATGAATCGTTATTTGAAACAGCCAGAGTCCTATCTTTCTCGAAACGAGTTTTTTACAGACCACTGCTACCGAGAGCCCTATGACGAGACGAACTCAACCTATGATAGAAGAGCGGACATGTTATCCAAAATGATTGGACTAAGTGAGCCAGCTTATGGGACAAGCATGACTTCAATGACTAAAATCGCAACTACATCGAATGGAAAGCAGAATAAATTTCTCCACTACCTTACGATGTGACGATCATGGCAGACACTGGCTCGCATGATTTCAACAATATCACATACTAACTCGTATGTGATCATGGGACTATAAAACGATCTGGAATGATCTTGGATTTCTTTTATTATGATCTGATGCAACCATGGATTTCTGATTTCTATTGATATGATCCGGAGCGATCGTGGTTTCATGACTTCTTATTATTGTGATTCAATGCGATCATGGAGTCCTAGGTTAATATCCTGATGCCGAGATTGTCCAAAGACAAGTGCAAATGTCAAGTTCACACGCCAGTTCTGATGTGCTTTATCCCAACAGTCCACATGCTTGCTTAGAGCCTGAAAGTTCCTGCAGTATCTCATGACTTGGATAAACTACTTCATAAATTGACTTATACGTAAAAGAAAGTCTGACTCAACATGCTCTTGATTTGCGTAGGAAGACGATGACGTTTAGCAACGACCTGTGTGTAAAATCACACTCGGGTGCCAACGAGCCAGCATCACTTATGGTGAAAGGATTTAACCTCTTGATTCGACGAGGTTTAAATGATTACTTGATCATCTTGACTACTCCGACCACTGGATTTGGTCCGATGAGCACCCATAAAGGCCGTGCGATACATGACAAGTTGTTTGTACAGGAAAGAATTTAAGTATCGGAACTACTTAAGAAGACACAACAATTCAATAATGCCTTCTGAAGAATGAATGACATTCCAAAGAGATGCAGCTCGACTTATTCAAAGTACATCCCGTCTGACACGCGATGTACGTTGGGGGGGTAATTGTTGGCCAGCCTTTTGGAAAGTTCGTCACCCTATGAGATACCACTGACAGGGCCAATCAAGGCTCGAGCATGAGTCTGGAAAAGCTTGGACACCACTGGCTAGGGCTATCAATTTCCTACACGACCCATGACCCGACCCGTTTAGTTAGCGGATCATTTTCGAGTCAAGCCGAATTTGACCCGTTTATAAACGGATGGGTTTAGGGTTGACCCGCTAACCCGATTTTGACCCGCCAAACCCGATTATATGTTGTATCTCTTCCATACTGTTAGTCTTTTATATATACTATTAGTGTTAATCTTTTATGTATGCAGTAATCAGCATGCTCGTATATGTAAGCTGTTATATTTTACTAATTTATTCTTGTATGTTGTTATTTATATTTTACTTATAACAACTATATCTTTTCATACTGGTAGTCTTTAATTTATGCAGTATGGGAATATATACTTATGTATCGAAAATGATTTTTGGATATGGTGATTTCATGCTTTATATATGTGTTATCTGTTGGTGACTTTGCAACTTGTTGCATGTTGGTGATTACATAACAGTATGCATGTTGGTGATTTGGCTCTTTTGTTGCTTATATTAGTAGGTAATATCTATCAATGGGTCAAATGGGTAAACCCGACCCAACACGACCCAACACGACCCATTTAATTAAATGGGTTACGCGGGTCGGGTCGGGTCAACCCGTTTATAAAAGGGTCGAGTTAGGGTTGGGAAAATATGACCTGTTTAATAAACGGGTTGACCCGACCTGTTTATAAATCAACCCGAACCTGATTTGACCCAACACAACTCGACCCGACTCGACCCATTGACAACCCTACCACTGGCCCAACCTCCTGTTGGATCACCTTTAGGCTCGTCTAAGCCTAGCAACATCAAGAGCATAACAGGGTTGAAGAAGAGGCTACATGAAGTCTCGTATCGAAGGAGATCCCTCCTGCTCACCTTATCTTGAATAGGGTTTTAGCTTGGGTCGAGTGAAGCCCCATCTCGGGTCGAAGACCACACTTCAGAAAAAACAGTTCTCCGAGTCGAACAGAGCCCCAGGTCGAAAAGTTTCGGGTTGAGCCTCTGGGGTTGAAGGCCTCCGAGTCGAACTCCACCCGACCCCACCTAGGCAGTTACCCATGTTTCACCCACACGCTCCACTCACCTACAAGCCAGGATCGGGTGACATCTAGAAGGCACGATCCGGAGAGAACTTCTCCACTTTCCTCACTTCGGCTCCGAGAACTTCTCTATGGCTACCACATGTCCATTCGACCTGGACCGAAGCTCTGCCTATAAATACATGAAATGATGGCATTTCAAAGGACTTTTGGCAATAATAAGTTCTGCACTACTTACTCATGGCTAGCAACAACTTTATTTTTGAAATATGAGTGATATTCATGTTTGTAATTGGAGATAAACACTAAAAATGACGTTGTATGAGAGATTATGACAATTTTGTTAATTGTAACTTCACTTTTCTGATGTTATGAAGTGAATTATGGAGTGGATGTAGGCTCGTTAACGCCGAACCACTATAAAATGTTGTTGTCTTGCCTTTTCTTGCTTTTTTCAGTCATTTCTTCATATTCTATGCTCTAAACACGACTTTTTGCATGTTAATGCTATTTTTTGGTCTAACAATGACCTTAATGCTTAAGTTAATGATCCCATTGTGTGATTTACGCTTGACCAATTGATGAGCAAGTATGCTTTTATATTTAGCATTGGGTGGGATAGAAAATATTTGTAAGCTATCCCCTTGTGATTTATTTCACGATTTAACTGAAAGGTTTTTAGCAATAATATTTGACTCATTTAATTTATGAATGTAGACTTAAATGAATTGTTTTGAAAGTTGGTTTTCATAAAAGAATATGAAACGAAATGTATGATTTCAAAAAAATAAAAAATATTTCAAAGATAATAAGTGGTTTATAAAAGAAATTTTATAAATGAAGAGAACCTCGATGGCTTAAATCCCAACTTTTAAATGATTTAGAAAGCAACAACACTATGTTTTGAAAATATTTTTGCTTATTAATGTGAAATGATTTATCACTTCGGGATGCTAAATGATTTGTTACGTTACCAATGATTCGGGTAACCCGTAACTAAAAAGTGGGCACATGTTCGAAGGTATGGTTCGCTCTTGAGATAGAGGGACATACTTATATTATTGTTGAGATGAAGGTTGGGACCCACTTTCCTTGTTATCAGGAGAAACCTCCCGATCTGGTGGTAATATGTTGATATGTTTGTATTGAAGATATTTGAGATTTTTAAAAGTAGTTTGTTTTTAAATCCTGAAGTGATGTATGATTTGATATGACAGATATATATTATTTCAGTGATTTGAAATGAAACCGGAATTTTAAGTTCGAAGAGATTATTTTCAAAAGAATGGATTTTGTAAATAAATGAAGTTGATAATTCTAAATATGGCAGATGAAACTATTTTAGCTTCGAGTTTTTATGACTTGCATTCATAAGGGGAAATCGTTCTGTGTTATACGGCGCAGTCTTATGATTTACCCAACTTTAAAACAAAGGTATAATTTTTTTAGTTCTCACACCAGTCCCATGACTTACTCGGAGTTTATTATTCTTTCCCTAAACTCTGGGTGCCCGTAATTTTCCATACGGGCAACCTGGTAGTTTTGGTTTGCAGATTTTTAGAGTAGTATTCAGGATTATGGCTGGAGTTATACTCTAGATCATTTCTTAGTCTTCAGCAGAGAGATTTGTTTTTTGCTGTGTATGTATTTTCGGATACTCTGATATATAATTGTTGTACTCTGATATATTCTTGCACTCTGATGTAATATTGTAATGATATTAATGAAAAGGTCTTTTTTTAGTTCTTATGTGTTGTAAATATACCCAAAGGCGATATGAAATTCGAATTTTGGAGTCCCGTGTTTGACGCTTAAGTTATGTCGAATGCCGAGCTTTGAAGTCATTCTTCTGGTTCGTTACAAATGGCACTATAACTCCATTTACTCGAATCCCTTAATCAAGACTCCTCATGCTACTATTTTTTGGCAAATCCAGCCAATTTTTATAGTGGTCCGTACCACTTTTTCATTATAACAAATAATGAGGACAAAATACAACAGGAGATAAGCTAAATGCTTATCTGCTATAGACATTCTGAAATAAGTACAATATAAACTGTAATCAAACACCACACAAGGTACGATCAGTTGCATTAACATTACAAGCAGAAAGAAAAACAATTTCTATGCATTCCACACTAGGAAGATAACTTGTCCTCATATTTTCTAGATCCCGCAAGTAGAAAGGCAATGGAACATATCAAGTTAAAATCCAAACCATGAAGCTATGTACCCAGAATAGTTATTAAATCCAGCATGAAGAGACAAATATGTTAAACCAACCAGAGTATTGAAGATGTAGATACTCAAAGGAAGCACCGGTTGTAACCAGGCCACATAAAATAGCTATTAGTGCATAACACAAAGAACTGCGTAGAGATATTGAAGGGCAGATGTAGAGATTGAAGCGGTGCAATGAGTAAAGCAGAGAGCAGAGATTGAATGGCTCAATTAACAACTAAAGAATGGATTAAAACAGCAACTGGGTTATCATCAGTTCAAAGACGAATCTAGGAGGAGCCAAAGAAAGCCAATACGTAAAACCAAAAGAAACACTTTACCAAACCCAGAATGCTCAAAGACGAAAACACAATATAGTTAACATACACTCACAGAGAACCAAAATTTAGAAACCAATAGTTTAACACCACATATCACAAACTAGCGATACCCGTAAACTTACCGAATACAATACAAGCTTCTACCAAAATAGTCGCTTGCAACAAATTGGTCAAAAGGGGAAAGGGAGGCAACCAAAGGTGGATTGTGAAGGCACAGTCAAGATATAGAAGTCATTAACAACTCACAATAGCCAGCGGAGTTTACAAAGAAGCTATCGGTATAGGAAAATTAGAGACATGAGCTGGAATGGATTAGTAGTGAAAATATTGGAACTGGATCTAAGGGTTAGGGAAGAGATAAAAAGTGTGATCCATTTGTGCTGTTAGAAATGAGGATCTGGAAGGAGGAGAGAGTCTATAGAAAGTGATATCCATTTCAGCCACAAGTTCTCGTTTCTCTCTCCACCCATTAACTCTTTCTATATCCACTAAATATAAATAAGTGCCTGCAATTAGATTGCAAGCAGGGTGTTATGAAATAGGGGTGCTATGGAGTGTGTCTCATATATGTGTCTATGTAGTTTTTTTAATGAAAAATAGTGATAATCAAATACAAAGCATACTACTTTCAAAATATTATTTTACAAACCTCCAGTTTATTAAAGTCAACTATAATTAACTAATCACTTTAAAACTATAAAATTTAAATACCATCTTATAAGAATGATTTAAATATTTTTATGATCAATGATATATATATATATATATATATATATTCAAAAGTTCACTTATATTTGATAAAATTCTAGAATTCATCATTCTATTGATTATTCTTACTCGTCCAATCTTCAAAGTTATTTCGCTTTTACACTTTTTTTCTCAAAATCATTCTACCTCCAAATATTCCATTAATTACAATATATTCAATTATTATAAAGAAATTCCTTCTAAAAATTCACTATTTATTTTCAAAATGATTTTTTTATTTCAATTTTTTCACATTTTTAATTAATATACCCCCTTTTAAAGCAATTTTGAATGTTGTGTTTGACTAATATCGTAACTAATTTTATCCAATATTACACACAACATAACTCAACTAAGGCATGCAACACTATTTCAATCAATAGCATCTAACAACAACTGGTTTCATCTAATGTACCAATAATCTCAGCTAAACAAATCTAGTGATATACGGGGTAAACATGCAGACATAAACATACACGTGAGTTTAGAATCTCATCAAACAGTGCTCTACTTACCAAAACAACAACTACTATGCTTCTTTGAATCCCATACCACTAAGAACTAAGCCTTGTCATCGTCTCCTAAATGATGCCTCAACCATTGTCAGTCAGCACGTTACCAAGCCATGCCATTATTATAGCCACCTCTTGGTTTCCACCCCATGGCATCACCCAAAATTGTCGCTTGCACCATATCAACATCAACCCAACTACATCACTTTCTCTCATTCCTCGTGTCACGTTGCCATTTATCAATCATCAACGCAGTCGTTGTCGCTACAAGTCATTCAACAAAGTTTGCGACTTCTATAAGTTAGCAATGGTCAACCTTGACCTTCATAGGTTGTCAGAGTTCCTTGAGACAAGCTTGCCTCGCCTTCATCAATGTGATCCTCCCCCCTTTCCCATTTTGTACTATCGAAACGGGAAGTTCTGGGCCTGTGTGTAAAATCACACTCGGGTATCAACGATCCAGCATCACTTATGGTGAAAGGATTTTACCTCTTGATTTGACGAGGTTTAAATCACTACAATAAAAATACCCTATTACAACGTCCATTTTACAACGGGCGCTAACTGCCCGTTGTAATAGAATGCTATTACAACGATCACTTCTTAAACCGTTGTAATAGATGCATGAACAACACTCTTTTACAACGGGCACATGCTGCCTGTTGTAATATAATGTTATTACAACAGTCGTTTTTGGACAGTTGTAATAGATATCATTTACAACGCTCTTTTTACAACAGGTAAAAACTGCATGTTGTAATAGAGTGTTATTACAACGGTCATTTCAGACCCGTTGTAATAGATGTCAATTTTACAACGTTGACAAAATGTCTATTGTAATATATGTCAATTGTAATATTACTACTAACTATTAACTATAATATTATGTTACTAATCATTTATAATATTATATTATTTAATAATTAATCATTAATAATAATTATTAACATTAATATTATATTATTTATATCATCATTGTAAAAGTTATGATATCTACAATGTCTACCCAAATAGCTGTAAAAAAAGTTTTAAATAATGTTTTCTTTATATTATTGTATACATATTAGATTTCATTCAACGATGTTATATTACTTATATTATTGCCTGTAACTATAATATTGCATTAATAATAACTAATCATTAATAATACTATATATGTATTAATATTTAATAATTAATCATTAATAACATTACATTAATCATATATAACTTATAATAATTAATGATTATTACAATGTGCTGAAAACATTCGTTGTAATAGGCTGTAACGAACCTGAGATTTCGACATTTAAATTTTAAATTTATTTAATTTAGTATTGAAAATTTATTTTATACTTGATATTTGATTTTTAAATTTGAAACCTAATATATTTTCTTTTGGTTTTAAATCAATTCTGTGAGTATAATTTAAAATTTTCTTTTATATTCGATTTAAATATTTTGCTATATTAGACATTTGTGATATTTTAAACTAATTAATATATTTGTATCATGTGAGAATTTATTTAAATAAATTTTGTATGTTTTAAAATTTCATTTGAATCTGAACGGTTTTATTTAAATCAAGCGTTATTAGCATTTTAAACTAGTACTTTAATATTTTAAACTTTGGTTTGATAAATTTTAATCTTTGATTCTATTTTTATTTGGTAAGTTTTAAACTTATTTATTTTATTTGTGTTGAATTTTGAATTTTATGTAATTTGAGAATTTATTTTAAGTTAATTAGATTTCAATTGGTTTTAAACTTTGATTTCAAATGCGTAAATACTCATTAGTGTTTGTATACATAGTGTAATACATGGTATTTATACTTAGGTATTACTAGTTTAAAAATATAAGAAGACATTACACTTGATAATACGTTGTTTGCACCACTGCACCACGCGTCCGTCCCTGTATTGGATCTTTACCGTGTTCTATCAGCCCACCCCTTTTATTTCCTTTCCCCAAAATCACAGTTTTCCCTAAATCTGAAAATCCCAATTTACCCCAAATCGTTTTTCCAATCCTTAAAATCCATAGCCACCTTCGATAATGGCAGCGCCTCCATTTCGCTCTGCCCATCGTGTTCGTCCAGTTCGCACCAATCGGCTTCCTCGCGAACCCAAACCCGCTGAGCCACCGTGAAGCTGCCGCGTCCAGGCACAACAACCACGAAGACCGCCTCTTGTAGTGCTAGCTCCTCCACTTCGATGTTGTGTGATCCACCTGCAGCCTTCTGTCTTCGAGCAGCTTTGCCTCGGGATCAGCTCCGACTGAGGTTAACCTACCTACAATTCGCAGTCACCTCCTCGCGACGAAGAATGGCCACCGCACCCCGGAAACCAGCAGCTCCGGCTTCTCCACTGACAAGACAAAATGTAAGTCTACTTACGATTGAACCTCTTTCAAGTTCGCTACATCGTTTCGCTAAGTATAATGGTTTGCTTTGCCCTGCTACTGTTGTTTCTTTTATTTTATTTTAATTTTTGTTCTGTTTTGCATGCGCATTTCACCACGAAATTATGTTGTTGTTGACGCCTTTGCATGTGGTTGTTTCTCTTGTGTTTAGCTCCTTGATGTTGTTAGTTGCGACGTTGTTTGTCGGGTTTGTACATTTGATACTGTGCTAGTTCAACCACCCATATTTGGAATTCAGTAATTTATGCTTCCTGTTCATTTTATAGGAAAATGTATATGTTCTTGGTTACCCCATTCAAACCAAGCCCTTCATGTATGCTGCTACATTCAAGTTGTATCTCTTATTTAAATTAGTTAAACACTTTACCGACATACTACCAGTTTTGATGTACACTAGATTTTCAGAAGAAAAAAAAAGAACAGAAAATATGCTTTGTTCCTCACGTTGCAGGGAAGGGAGTATGGGCATGTACCCATGTATTTCTTCTTCATGGCGCAATATAAATCCTGACAAAAATTTATGAGTTAAAACTAAAGAAATTCCTCATCGCATGACAACTAAAGAAATATTCAAGGCCTTCGAGCAATTTCAAGCTCGAAATCGCCTCCTTGAGAGTTACGTAGCATCTCTAATCATTGAAATTCGATGGTGACCGCTGAGGTTTGAGGTCATGAGTAAAGACCGTTATTGGTGGAGGATGAAGCAATAATTGGTGGCACTTTGGGCTAAATGGACTTATTCGGTTTTAGATTTTTGCCTGGAAATCGTATTGTTTCTTTTGGTAGTTGTTTGTCGAACATAATTTTTGCCTTGAAAGCCATTCGCATGTAAGTAATGAAATTTTTACTGGAGTGAACTGGTTTGGGATTAAGATTCACTGTTTCTTTGGTGGCTTGTTTCTCATTCCTGTTGTTAGTAATAAAATTGTTGTTCTAAAGTAATAAATATTGCAGAAAATTGTGATTGATTGTTGAAATAGGGAGGATGAAGTTGCAATGGCATGTGATATGAAGATTTCTTTGGATTGCTGGCACTTGAAGATATTCAATAATTGTGCAAAGTTGCAATGGCATGTGATATGAAGATTGAGGTAAGAGTTATAGTTTTCGTTTTGGACTTCTTGTTGTGTTGGCTTCTATAATCATGTGCAAAATGATGAACAGCCAATAGATATTTCTCATTGCAACCAAAGCATAGATGTTTCTATGTTCTTTCTAATATTTCTTTAGGTGTAATACCTTATACCATTAATCAATTAAGAAGCTTGATTGCTTCCAGAAAAAATTTTGAAGGTAGAAGAATTATTTCAAAAATAATTATGCTTGTTTTTTTTGTTTGCTGAAAGCCATTTTACCTTAAAAGTTTTTTCTAGTGATATCGCCTCTTCAAAATCATTGAGTTTATCGGCAACAAAATCAATTTAATTTCTTCTATTAAACCACCTATTTTTTTTAAATATGTCTAATCATACCGTCTAGCTGCTCATATTGATTGACATAGTCTATATGATTTGTAGTTTGGTCGGGAGATGAGAAAGTATAATAAGGCCTATCTAATTTAGTTGGGCTAAAACATACCTTAATTGTTGTAGAAAAAGTTTCCAATTGATCAGTCTTAAGCATTGTGAGAAAATCAGTTTTGTCACTGAATTCCTGAGTGGCTCTTTGGCAGTGCTTACGTGCTTATTGTCAGCACTTGAGTGGTTTCCCTACTTTAATGAGGGGCCAATTCTTCTGTTCCCAAATTGGGTGTGCCCCGTGTGCCCACCCAATGGGAACCCCCTGATTTTCACTTTTTGCATTTAAGTCCCTATGACAATTGAGGGACTTAAATGCAAAAGTGGAAATCAGGGGGCTCCCATTGGGTGGGCACACAGGGCACACCCAATTTGGGGACAGAAGAATTCATCCCCTTTAATGATAAGTGTTCCTGTTATACTTATTAGATAAATAGCTGCATGATAAAGCTACTGACTTTGGAAATAATGATTCATCAAAAGCTACAATATATTAGATTTTTTTTTATATATAATGAGTAACACTTATTTAAAATTCAAGTGTCATCTCTTCTTATGGTAGGGCCTAATACATTTATAATTATGATTTGCAACCATGGTATTATAATTGTGTGATAATAGAGGCTTCAAGATTTTAAAAATAAAAAATTACAATGAGGGACTTTTTGTATGTAATTGTCTAGACACTGGAGTAATTGCCGATTTACATTTATAAAAAAAAAAATGTCTACAGTACAGGTCAGCTTGCTTGATACCCGTAGAAAACACTGTTAATGCTTACAACATGTCTTCAAAGCAACATATTTTACTCATGTGCCAGTGGTAAAATACACATATATCAGATCATTCTTACAACTTTATACTGTATTAGGTATACTACCTGAGTATTATATACCTACCATATATACTAAAGCAGAATTAAACAAATGAAGACCAAATATCGAGATCTTCTCACAATCATAGGAATTTGTAAGAGAAACGTCGTACCTTATCTTAACCTTTATCTTGATTAATAAATAATGGAGGCTTTCCTCTCTAGTGCGAAGCATGTTTTGAATATTACCCAAATACGAGTTGAGAAAACACAGTATCTCCACAATTTTAAACATATTGAACTGGATGTGTGAAACGCTTCGCACATTCATGGATTTGAAAGAGAATGCAAAGTTCTATAAAAATGGGTTTTCCGTATGAATCTGAGAATCTGAATTTTCAAATGTGTAATTATTCCAGACATTGGTTTATGTGCACACATAAATTTTAAATGTAGTTTTGAGTTTGCGCAATGGTGTACATGAGTTCCCTATGCATACATAAATTGATTTAACATGATATAATATAATATGTATTTGATCAGTTTTATATGCATTCAGCTGAGTTTTTAAATACATTTTAGATAAAAGATTCACAATGGTTTTTCAAAGGTGAACTTAGTTCCAGTCTACATCTGCATATATTTGGACTTTCAATAGAAGCCTATTATGTAATTAATTCTCCCTTTGGTCATATAGTTGTAGAAATAAAAGTTCGTATATAATGTCAGTTACAAATACAAATATTTTTACTTAGATACAACTGCAAACTGTGGATATGGTGGTGTCTAAACTGTGTCTAAACTGAAGTAGGAAGACTATGGAACCAAAGGCTGTAAAGTTACAGCAATGCAAGACTTAAATGTTGTATAATAAGTTTTGAATGGTGTATAATAATATATTCTCTCTACATTTGATAACTTTTTTTCTTTTTTTGCAGTCACACCGTACTAGTAACTATATGCAGACTCAAGATCAGCAGGCCGTTGGATCTACCGTCGCGTGACACAAAGATTACGTTTCCTTGGTCTAGTGTTGGTACTTATGAAACTAGTTATGTAATTTATGTTAGAACTATGTCGACGTAACTTATCTAACCTTTTGGGATGTAAACTTATCTAGTCTTTTGGAGTATAAACTTATCGAACTTTTTGAAATGTGTTGGAATTATATGATTCTTGCTTCAGTCTTTTAGTATGTGTTATTATGTGATTTTGATTGTTGCATTACAGTATTTATTGCATGTTAAAATATTCATTATTATTATGAATGTATATCACAGCAGTTATATTTAAATTAGCTATTACAACGGGCAAAAACCGTTGTAATATACTATATTACAACGGGCAACAGCCGCTTGTAATTTATCAGCTATTACAACGAGCTAATAACCATTGTCATAGAGTAATTGCATGTGACAGAGCAAGTTATTACAATGGTCTTTTACAACAGTCAGTGCCCGTTGTGAAATAGTCAGGAGCTATTACGACGGTGCATATTAAGACGGACATTTGCCCGTTGTGAAATGCATATTACAACGGTTTTTGCCCGTTGTAAAAGGACTGTTTTGTTGTAGTGAATGATTACTTGATCATCTTGACTACTCCAGCCACTGGATTTGGTCCGATGAGCACCCATAAAGGTCGTGCGATACATGACAAGCTGTTTGTACAGGAAAGAATTTAAGTATCGGAACTACTTAAGAAGACACAAAAATTCAATAATGCCTTCTGAAGAATGAATGACATTCCAAAGAGATGCAGCTCGACTTATTCAAAGTACATCCCGTCTGACACGCGATGTACGTTGGGGGGGTAATTGTTGACCAGCCTTTTGGAAAGGTCGTCACCCTATGAGCTACCACAGACAGGGCCAATCAAGGCTCAAGCATGAGTTTGGACAAGCTTGGACACCACTGGCTAGGGCTGTCAATTTCCTACACGATCCGTGACCCGTTTAGTTAGCGGGTCATTTTCTTGTCAACCCGAATTTGACCCCTTTATAAACGGGTGGGTTTAGGGTTGACCCGCTAACCCGATTTTGACTCGCCAAATCTGATTATATGTTGTATCTCTTCCACACTATTAGTCTTTTATGTATACTATTAGTGTTAATCTTTTATGTATGCAGTAATCAGTATGCTCGTATATGTAAGCTGTTATATTTTACTAATTTATTCTTGTATGTTGTTATTTATATTTTACTTATAACAACTATATCTCTTTCATACTGGTAGTCTTTAATTTATGCAGTATGGGAATATATACTTATGTATCGAAAATGATTTTTGGATATGGTGATTTCATGCTTTATATATGTGTTGTCTGTTGGTGACTTTGCAACTTGTTGCATGGTGGTGATTACATAACGGTATGCATGTTGGTGATTTGGCTCTTTTGTTGCTTATATTAGTAGGTAATATCTATCAATGGGTCAAATGGGTAAACCCGACTCAACACGACCCGACACGGCCCATTTAGTTAAATGGGTTACGCGGGTCGGGTCGGGTCAATCCGTTTATAAATGGGTCGGGTTAGGGTTAGGAAAATATGATTTGTTTAATAAACGGGTTGACCCGACCCGTTTATAAATCAACCCGAACCCGACTTGACCTAACACGAACTCGACCCGACCCGACCCATTGACAACCCTACCACTGGCCCAACCTCCTGTTAGATCACCTTTAGGCTCGTCTAAGCCTAGCAACATCAAGAGCATACCAGGGTTGAAGAAGAGGCTACATGAAGTCTCGAATCGAAGGAGATCCTTCCTGCTCACCTTATCTTGAATAGGGTTTTAGCTTGGGTCGAGTGAAGCCCCATCTCGGGTCGAAGACCACACTTTAGTAAAAACGGATCTCCGAGTCGAACAGAGCCCCAGGTCGAAAAGTTTGGGTCGAGCCTCTAGGGTTGAAGGCCTCCGAGTCGAACTCCACCCGACCCCACCTGGGCAGTTACCCATGTTTCAACCCACTCGCTCCACTCACCTACAAGCCAGGATCGAGTGACATCTGGAAGGCACGATCTGGAGAGAACTTCTCCACTTTCATCACTTCAGCTCTGAGAACTTCTCTATGGCTACCACATGTCCATTCGACCTGGACCGAAGCTCTGCCTATAAATACATGAAACGATGGCATTTCAAAGGACTTTTGGCAATAAGAAGTTCTGCACTACTTAGTCATGGCTGCCAACAGCTTTATTTTTGAAATATGATTGATATTCATGTTTGTAATTGGAGATAAACACTAAAAATGACATTGTATGAGAGATTATGACAATCTTGTTTATTGTAACTTCACTTTTATGATGTTATGAAGTGAATTATGAAGTGGATGTAGGCTCGTTAACGCCGAACAACTATAAAATGTTGTTGTCTTGCCTTTTCTTGCTTTTTCAGTCATTTCTTCATATTCTATGCTCTAAACACGACTTTTTGTGTGTTAGTGCTATTTTTTGGTCTAACAATGACCTTAATGCTTAAGTTTATGACAACATTGTGTGATTTACATTGACCAATTGATGAGCAAGTATGCTTTTATATTTAGCATTGGGTGGGATAGAAAATATCTGTAAGCTATCTCCTTGTGATTTATTTCACGATTTAACTAAAAGGTTTTTAGCGATAATATTTGATTCATTTAATTTATGAATGTAAACATAAATGAATTGTTTTGAAAGTTGGTTTTCATAAAAGAATATGAAACGAAATGTATGATTTCAAAAAAATAAAAAATATTTCAAAGATAATAAGTGGTTTATAAAAGAAGTTTTATAAATGAAGAGAACCTCGACGGCTTAAATCCCAATTTTTAAATGATTTAGAAAGCAACAACACTATGTTTCGAAAATATTTTTGCTTATTAATGTGAAATGATTTATCACTTCGGGATGCTAAATGATTCGTTACGTTACCAATGATTCAGGTAACCCGTAACTAAAAAGTGGGCACATGTTTGAAGGTATGGTTCGCTCTTGAGATAGAGGAACATACTTATATTATTGTTGAGATGAAGGTTGGGACCCACTTTTCTTGTTATCGGGAGAAACCTCCCGATCTGGTGGTAATACGTTGATATGTTTGTATTGAAGATATTTGAGATTTTTAAAAGTAGTTTGTTTTTAAATCCCAAAGTGAAGTATGATTTGATATGAAAGATATATATTATTTCATTGATTTGAAATGAAATCGGAATTTTAAGTTCGAAGAGGTTATTTTCAAAAGAATGGATTTTGTAAATAAATGAAGTTGATTGGATTTGATAATTCTAAATATGGCAGATGAAACTATTTTAGCTTCGAGATTTTATGACTTGTATTCATAAGGGGAAACTTGTTCTGTGTTATACGGCGTAGTCTTATGATTTACCCAACTTTAAAATAAAGGTATTTTTTTTTTTGTTCTCATACCAGTCCCATGACTTACTCAGAGTTTATTGTTCTTTCCCTAAACTCTGGGTGCCCGTAATTTCCCACACGGGCAACCTGGTAGTTTTGGTTTGCAGATTTTTAGAGCAGTATTCAGGATTATGTCTGGAGTTATACTCTAAATCATTTCTAAGTCTTCCGCAGAGAGATTTGTTTTTCGCTGTGTATGTATTTTCGGATACTCTAATATATAATTGTTGTACTCTGATATATTCTTGCACTCTGATGTAATATTGTAATGATATTAATGAAAAAGTCTTTTTTTAGTTCTTATGTGTTGTAAATATACCCAAAGGCGATATGAAATCCGAATTTTGGAGTCCCGTGTTTGACGCTTAAGTTATGTCGAATGCCGAGCTTTGAAGTCATTCTTCTGGTTCGTTACAAATGGCACTATAACTCCATTTACTCGAATCCCTAAATCAAGACTCTGATGCTACTATTTTTTGGCAAATCCAGCCGGTTTTTATAGTGGACTGTACCATTTTTTCATTATAACAAATAATGATGACAAAATACAACAGGAGATAAGCTAAATGCTTAACTGCTATAGACATTCTGAAATAAGTACAATATAAACTGTAATCAAACACCACACAGGGTACGATCAGTTACATTAAAATTACAAGCAGAAAGAAAAACAATTCGACACAGTATGATCTCAGTTTCATGCATTCCACACTAGGAAGATAACTTGTCCTTATATTTGCCAGATCCAGCAAGTAGAAAGGCAATGGAACATATCAAGTTAAAATCCAAACCATAAAGCTAAGTACCCAGAATAGTTATTAAATCCAGCATGAAGAGACAAAGATGTTAAACCAAGAAGAGTATTGAAGATGTAGATACTCAAAGGCAGCACTGGTTGTATAAACCAGACCACATAAAACAGCTACTACTGCATAACACAAAGAACTGCGTAGAGATATTGAAGGGCAGATATAGAGATTGAAGTGGTGCAATGAGTAAAGCAGAGAGCAGAGATTGAATGGCTCAATTAACAGCTAAAGAATGGATTAAAACAGCAACTAGGTTATCATCAGTTCAAAGACAAATCTAGGAGGAGCCAAAGAAAGCCAATACGTAAAACCAAAAGAAACACTTTACCAAACCCAGAATGCTCAAAGACGAAAACACAATATAGTTAACATACACTCACAGAGAACCAAAAATTAGAAACCAATAGTTTAACACCACATATCACAAACTAGTGATACCCGTAAACTTACCGAATACAATACAAGCTTCTACCAAAATAGTCGCTAGCAACAAATTGGTTAAAAGGGGAAAGGGAGGCAACCAAAGGTGGATTGTGAAGGCACGGTCATTATATAGAAGTCATTAACAACTCACAATAGCCAGCGGAGCCTACAAAGAAGCTATCGATATAGGAAAATTAGAGACATGAGCTGGAATGGATTAGTAGTGAAAATATTGGAACCGGATCTAAGGATTAGGGAAGAGATAAAAAGTGAGATCCATTTGTGCTGTTGGAAATGAGGATCTGGAAGGAGGAGAGAGTCTATAGAAAGTGAGATCCATTTCAGCCACAAGTTCTCGTTTCTCTCTCCACCCACTAACTCTTTCTATATCCACTAAATATAAATAAGTGCCTGCAATTAGATTGCAAACAGGGTGTTATGAAATAGGGGTGCTATGGAACATGTCTCATATATGTGTCTGTGTGGCTTTTTTAATTAAAAATAGTGATAATCAAATACAAAGCATACTACTTTAAAAATATTATTTTACAAACCTCCAGTTTATTAAAGTCAACTATAATTAACTAATCACTTTAAAACTATAAAATTTAAATACCATCTTATAAGAATGATTTAAATATTTTTATGATCAATGATATATATATATATATATATATATATATATATATTCAAAAGTTCACTTATATTTGATAAAATTCTAGAATTCATCATTCTATTAATTATTCTTACTCGTCCAATCTTCAAAGTTATTTCGCTTTTACACTTTTTTCTCAAAATCATTCTACTTCCAAATATTCCATTAATTACAATATATCCAATTATTATAAAGAAATTCCTTCCAAAAATTCACTATTTATTTTCAAAATGATTTTTTTTATTTCAAATTTTTCATATTTTTAATTAATATACCCCCTTTTAAAGCAATTTTGAATGTTGTGTTTGACTAATATCGTAACTAATTTTAGCCAATATTACACACAACATAACTCAACTAAGGCATGCAACACTATTTCAATCAATAGCATCTAACAACAACTGGTTTCATCTAATGTACCAATAATCTCAGCTAAACAAATCTAGTGATATACGGGGTAAACATGCAGACATAAACATACACGTCAGTTTAGAAACTCATCAAACATTGCTCTACTTACCAAAACAACAACTACTATGCTTCTTTGAATCCCATACCACCAAAAACTAAGCCTTGTCATCGTCTCCTAAATGATGCCTCAACCATTGCCAGTCAGCACGTTACCAAGCCATGCCATTATTATAGCCACCACTTGGTTTCCATCACATGGCATCACCCAAAATTGTCGCTTGCACCATATCAACACCAACCCAACTACATCACTTTCTCTCATTCCTCGTGTCACGCTGCCATTTACCAATCATCAATGCAGTCATTGTCGCTACAAGTCATTCAGCAAAGTTCGCGACTTCTATAGGTTAGCAATGGTCCACCTCGACCTTCATAGGTTCTCAGAGTTCCTTGAGACAAGCTTGCCTCGCCTTCATCAATGCGATCCTCCCCCCTTCCCGTTTTGTACTATCGAAACGGGAAGTTCTGGGAGGAAGGGTTACATGTTTGGGTGAATAAATGGTCGGTTCGGTTTGAAACTATCCGAAAATATTGAAATAAAAATAATCATTCAAGAAGCATAAACCGATTCAGACCAACCGATGCTTTTTGAAACCAAAAACAACCAACCCGATAATATTTGGTTCGATTTGGTTGGTTTAACCTAAAATGAGATAAAGCTTCTAGTTGCTAATATAACATAGGATTAATGCAATTAATTGAGTTCATATGATGCAAATATTTTAGAAAATAAACTCTTCTAAAAATATTATTATGAATTTATAGAAAAATAACATTGTTATGTAAATAATAGCATTATTAGTGGTAATCTTTTGACTTTAAAATGAATAATTTTTTTTAATTTGGTTTAATTGGTTGGTTCGGTTTTCAAAAATTAAAAATCATACCTAACAAATAGACCGAAGTAACATAAAAATAAAAAACGAAAATCGACCAATAAACTTACAAAATCAAACCAGACCGATCACACTTAATTGTTTGGTCGGTTTATTTGGTTTTAACCAACAAATGCTCACTCCTAATTACAGGCTTTACAAAGAAAATAAGCTTAGTAGGCTTGGGTTGAGAATCATTTAAAAAAAGGTAAGAGAACCATCTAGAGAAAGGTAAGTTCTTAGAGAATTGAATGTTAGTCACTGTACCTGAAAACTAGAGCATCTGAAACATTACATAACAAAATGAAGGGAAAATATCAGAAGTGTAGCATAATTTAACGTTTAAGGATCAGTTGCATTAATTTTTGGATGTATTGTTAGGTGAAGTAACATCGTTGTAGATGATGTTTTAGACTAATCATTATATACCAATTTTACTTTTTAAATACCACATTTTCTTTATATTTTTTGATTAATTATTTACAACATGAAATTATTTATAATTAGTCTGTATTCATTGTAAGTATTTTATTTGAATTTGAAATATATATCTTCTAAGTTCAATTCTTTTAACAAAATCATTTATTAAGTAAAAAAATTATATAAAAGAAAATTCTAACTCAAATGTTTATATTTTAATTAAATTAATATTTTATTACAAAATATGATTGTTACACATTATATTTGTATATAGATACATACATGTAGTATGTTACAATCATATAAAATATATTAAAATTATGCTTTTACGGCGTTACCGTACCTATAAATTAATCAATTAGGCATCCATGCTATTCTATTAAGTCATGCCTCGTAATTGTCATTGATGCATCTTCTGATCTTCCTACGGTCTCACGAGGCAACACATTAGTAGTAAGATCGCCTGGAGTGATACGTAACCGAATGTCGATTCCTTACAAAAGCACCTTAACACTTGTTTGTTACAGCACATCCTCAATATTGTTAAGTGTCAATTTGTAGCAGTAAAATGTTGCATATAGTTTCAACATGGGGAAATTGCTAAAATGATAATTAAGGTAACTTGGGGACATACAGGACATGCAATGCCATCTGAGCTGAAACTATATATTATTAAACTTGAAGTAAAGACTAAAAAGCATGTAAACATGTAATAACACGTCGATATAACCTTGACATTAAAGAAGATACAAGACAACTATAATGAAGATGCAAGCAATGCAACAAAGGAGGTTATACGATCAACAAGACTGTTAACTTTGTACAAATAATTCCTTCACGATGCAAGTGCAACACATCAGCCACCAGACAATAAAGAGATAAAAAGCACATATAAGTTTCTGCTGAAGTCTAAAATATATTTACAGGCTTTTACAGCAAGAAATACAGTGCACTTGTGAAACTGTTTCGTGTAACTAAAACACTAGTAATACAAATACAACCTACCATATTGGCCTTTACATTATATACTGCTATTTATGAAATACAAAATTTTAAAAACATCAAGACGACTACATCAGTCAATGGCAAAATCAGAAATTTCTCTTTCTTCTTTGCCTTCGCCTTGGTCTCATCTTACAGAAGAGTTTTCTACGTTGAACCAACCCATGGTACTCTCCAAAGGCCTTCCATTGCATATTTAAGTTTCTGAACCAAATTAATCAATTATATTATTATTCTTTTGTGACACATGTATCATTTGACCAAAATGTTGAACTAGAAAAAAAACATACACCGCCCTTCTTGCAATGTTCAAGTCATATGACCATACATAGATAAACAAGGCCGTTTATGAGAAAATAATTTCAAGAACAGCAGTTAACAGCATCCATGGATTTACAAGTTCTATTGATTCACTGAATTATATCGTCCAAAACAAACAAAAGACTATAGTTCAATTACCATGAAACCAAGGAGCAAAATGCCATGAAGATAAGCAGAGGGGTTTTTGAGGTTGAACTCCTTTTGCTGGCCATTTGTGAAGCAACACTGATTTTTTTTTTTTAAGGTAGAGTCCTGCCACCATCAGTGCAGCTACAAAGCTATAACTGCTGCAAAAATGTACATTGGTATTTTGGTGGCACTGAAAATAAGTCCTGCAATATGCATTCATATGTACGGTTTCAGTAACAACTGAATGCATCCCATAAGAAGGTGAGCTCGGAGTATTTGCTGCCGGTCCATGTTTCCAAAAGTAAATAAACACCGTACATTTGTTTAGTGTGAAAAACTAGACAACATACAGTGTTTGGTTTTCGTGGCCAACTAAAATAAACGTTTATTTTCAAAATTTTATATACAGTGCGCATTTGTTTAGTATAAAAAACTAGACAGTACACTATACCTGGTTCTCATGGCTAACTAAAACAAAAATCTTTCGGATTTTTGGAACTTCAAAGTGTACCATGATTGCTTCTTGCATGAATAATACAGAAATCAACATCCCAAAAAGCTTCTCCTGTAACCCTGGTAAATCTACTGATGATAGAAGCAGCATAAAAAATTGCAAGTAGAAACAACAAAAGAGCAGCCCAAATCCAAACCCTGCAATAAACGATGAAGCAAAATATTATTTGAATTACCCATTCATCCATAAGAATTTTTAAAAAAAATTTATAAATTACCATGATGTCCAGGCCAGAAACAATTGCCTCCCCAAAGCTTGCTTCCCTATTGCAAAACTATATATATATACAAGTATGTAATAACTGTATCAACCTCAATATCTAGACAGATACTGATCGCACCTTTTACTTCCTAATACAAACCACCTACACAACCACAACATGCATAAAGTGACATTTTACTAAATGCGAATATATGCTCGTACGTGCGAGTTATACTAGTTGCAAGTAAAAGATGTAATTATCATCAATTGGATAGTAAAAATTTAATGACTTTCCCTACTTTAAGCATTATATATGAATCGGGCTAGTTTGTGTTCTTTTAACTTAATAATTATCTCAATGAAAACAGGACCATTAGATCGAAGCATAGCTCCTACAACATCTACTTGATAAGAGTTACTGATCTATCTGAAGTTCGACTTTAAACAAGAAAAATATTCACATCCATCAATCGAACATCAGTTGAAAAAAGTAAGCTGACCTTTGATTTTTCTTGCTATTCCTCGGCAGGCAGGAAGGTATTCTTCCTACGTATATCCTCTTGAATTCCGCAAAGCAGCTATGATAGGCGACCAAATTAAGAACACTAGACAGAATTACAGCACATGGTTATCATCGATTTGCTACTCATTTAAGAGAATGCAGTGGCATATATGCTCATCCATGAGTTTAAACTAGTCACTTGTAGTTGGAGTAGGAAAAGTGAAAATATGAAGCTACTTGAAGTTGCAAGGTTATGACATCCTTCCGGCGGTGCGTGAGCCCTATCATCCTTCTCGGATGCACGAACATCTTTCGGGGGAATGCTGAACCACAACGCCATGTGCCTCACTGTCGTTTCATCCATATGCGATGACACCGAATCCGTCGGGCTCTCGAGTATAACCGCGTCCGCCAACATGTCCGGCGCCACGCGTTTCCCTCAACGATATCTACGTGCTCTACATCCTCATGCTCGACTGACGGTTGTTGTCCTCCCGACTTTACCCCACGATCAGACATTTTGGCGAACCTATCGCCTGAGAAGGAGTGGATTCTCCGGAAGTCTCAAGCATGTTACCCTTCGAGTTAACATCGCTAGTTGAGTCAGATGGGGATGGTAAATGCTACAAAGCCTCGGACTTCCGAGATTTGCCGTGTTTTAGATCTTGTATCCATTTGCTAGCTATACTTTCAATACACTTGCGTTAGACATCGCATTGTATAACCTGTACCCTTCGTGTCAGTGTAAACTAACATGTGTGTGTTGTGTTGTGCAGTGCCATGCTAATATTGTTGTAACTTCGAAACTTGGAACACAACGACGATCACAAGCCCCGAGATTGTAACCATCGTCATAGTCAACCAATGTTACTGGATTTGCATCGAGATTCGACTACGTTACGATTAGAATCGATAAAACAGGTCCAACGGTTCGACAGTTCCGTCACGATCCAAATATATGCTCTAATCCTATGTGCAAGCCGAATTGTCGATTAAGTTCTGACTAACATAAGCCTCGGGTCAATCATACAACGCCATAGAAACAATGTGAACTCCGAAATAGGAAGTCGAAAAGCCAAAGTCTCAAAAAAAGAAACGCAAGGTTTCACAGAGGCGGAAATTGAACCGTCTGGCCCAACGCTAGACCCCGTATCCCCCCCGGGGTACAAAATCTCGTATCCCCCATCAGGGGATACGAATTCCACAGCGTGGGACATCGGCCCCGATTCTGTCATCGAGCGGTCGAGCCTTCACCATCTTTCTCCTTCCCCACTAGCGTTTCGACTCCCCCTTCTTTCTCCTCCAAAACTCCCTTCTCCATCTCTTCTCCTCCAGATACACACATCAACCATGAACTAGCAAACCGGGGGATGGTCTCAAGTCTGACTCGAAGTCTGATCCCAAGTGTCTCGAAACTCGTTCTCGAGTTCGGACGCCCAATCGACTTCGAGATCATCTCGAGATCCACCACCGATGACGGATAAGCCTCAAAGATCATCACCGTCCCTCGAGAAACCCAAATCAAGGACCGAGTTTAATCCCCACCTGTTTTTAATGTTCGGAATGTTCAAGCTTATCGGGTTCGAAAGCCTGGGTTTCGTATACTGCTAAAAAGCGAGAAGAAGAGGAGGGGAGGCGGTTAGAATACATAGGGGAGAGGGGGCCTGGGCTCGGCCCAGTGGCGATTTGTATCCCATGTAGGGATACAAAATCTCCTATCCCAGTGGGATACGAAATTTCGTATCCTGCTGGGACACGGGATTTCGTATTCCGACAGGGGACACGATAACATCATGTCCCAAACATAGGGCACGAGTCATGGAAAAAAACAAAGCAAAATTACGTATATATACACGTATATGTATATATATATGTATGTGTGTATATATATATATAAACGTAACATATGTGTATATTACAACGTAGTGGGTACGAATGTATGTGTGATTACAGGTGCACGTGCACAACTACGTTATGTACGGGAATGTTTACGCACGAGTTCTCTGCATTTCAAACTTTTGCAAACATGAACTCACAAACACTCACGCTTATACATGTACCCACTTTTTGTTATATCTTCATGTTCCAAGTCGCGTCACGCAAAACCATGTAAAAACATTTCAAGTGTACACATGACACCAGGTCGATAACAACTTGTTTACATTACGACGTAAACAAGGGACGACAACTAACGTTTACATTCATGAGTTAACAGGAATCAGACGATTCAACAAATATTTCTCTTCCAACTCAAACCAGATCATGTCAAGACATGACGTACTTTGAGGGCAAATGTTAACCGGCATTTTGGTCCGGTTCCCAAAAGTACACCAGACACGCTCGACTCAACACATCGCATGACGTTAAAGCCCGAAGTGTCACCAAAACACTAGAGATTCAAGACCAAGAGAAGTCGTGTAAGTGCAAGCCTCACGGCTCCTCAAAACAATGCATAAACCTTATTTTCATACCCTTGGTTGACACACTTCGGTTCCCTCAAAAACATATGCCTCGTATCTTTCAGAGACTAAAAGTTCGGATCCCCTTGGCTCATGTCCCTTTCCTCTAATATCTTCGAACCCCTCAACCTCGTACTCGAAACTCTCGAATCCATCGGCCCTCACTATCTAGCAAGATCCACGTATCCCATGGGATACGGGTTCGCATCCCTTGGGATACAGGTTCGCATCCCTTTTTGGGATACGAACTACTCGTAACCCCTGGGGATACAGAATGACTGTATCCCTTGAGGGATACGTCATTTCGTATCCCGAAAGGGGGTACGAGTTTTTCTAGATAGCGTGAGAGGGATCCGAGATTCTGGATGTTTGCCTTCAAGGATCCGAAATGTATTGTTGTGGTCCACAAATCCTACCTACTCTCACATAATCATTCCACTATAAATACCCTCAAGCTTGCATTTCAAAGAGGTTGGAAATTGGCTGATTTGATACCTCTAGAAAATTCCAAGTGGCCTCTCTAATGACATCCTTGCTTTGAGGAAGGACAAAAGTGACTTTTTCTTAATATTCATATATAATGCTTATGACATCAAAATACTTAGAAATATTTGCAAAACAATGTCATGAGATAGTCCTAAGCTTGTAATCTTTTGTCAATAAAATATTGGCGACTCTTCCAAAGTGGACGTAGGCCCCTCATAGGACCGAACCACTATAAAGTTACTGTGTCATTTACTGCTTTCTGCACTTATTTTTCCAAGCGAAACGTAATTCTCTAAGTAACGGAGAATCTTTGGATGTTATGACATTTTTTGCCGTCAACTAAGGACAAATCTTTCAAATAGATTTTTTTTAAATCTCTAACACTGGTTAAGTAGCGCAAAATTTGTTTCACGGCTCACAAGAGCGATTAATTGACATTTGCTTATAATCTAGTGCACAAACAAACACCCATCGTTATCATATTTCTATATAGATTTAAATTCATAATTTACAGTTATCATCTTTATATAAATGAAGACTGGTAATAATTATTGTAGGGTTATTAGAGCTATTTTCCATTTCAAAATTTTTAAGTAAATAATTACAATACTTTTCTTGGTGAATAGAAATACAATCTATATTTTATTCAATTTGTTACCCTAGGAAATAAGTATATTCCCTCATAAGTGACATTTCAAAATCACTTTTAATAATGATAGGAAACTCACTGTATGGATTTTCATTAGTTGAATAAAATATTACATCATCCCTATAAATTCAGGCCATTAAAATGCCATTATTATTATTCAATAAAAAGATTAAAATCAGTCTTATCAATATCAAAACCAGACATAGTTATCAAGGCGTGCGCTTAGGCACGCCTAAGCGCACGCTTTGATAACCATTGTAGGGTTATTAGAGCTATTTTTCATTTCAAAATTTTTAAGTAAATAATTACAATACTTTTCTTGGTGAATAGAAATACAATCTATATTTTATTTAATTTGTTACCCTAGGAAATAAGTATATTCCCTCATAAGTGACATTTCAAAATCACTTTTAATAATGATAGGAAACTCACTGCATGGATTTTCATTAGTTGAATAAGATATTACATCATCCCTATAAATTCAGGCCATTAAAATACCATTATTATTATTCAATAAAAAGATTAAAATCAGTCTTATCAATATCAAAACCAGACATAGTTATCAAGGCGTGCGCTTAGGCACGCCTAAGCGTAGGCTTGCGCCTTTTTGCAGTTTGAAGTGCTTTTTTTTTTGCTAAATTCAAATTTTTGTTCATAAATAGTTAAATAAAAAAATTAATTGTTCAATAAATTATAAAATACGGTTTAAAATTTAAATCTTATTAATAAAATATGTAAATAATTGAACGAATTATACAATGTGGTTTAAAAAATAATTTGTAGTGAAATAGCAGATCAAACTCATATAAAAGACACAAAAAAGCCCCAGGCTCAATGCTTGTGCCTTTTTGCGCCTTAGCGCCTTAACTACTATGAAACCAGAGTTTAAAAGGTAACTATTTGATCGTTATACTAAATACATGGTGTTTGTTTGAGTCCATAAATTTAGTTTTTTATTTTATAAATATGGTTTGAAAAAAAAATCATGTGTAAAGAAATGAGGGATGTTCTACATAAACATTTTATAAAAAATATAAAGTCATTTAAAAAGGTACTTTTAGCGTCCATTTGAAAAAGTTTAAAATTATAGTGCTAGGTAAATGCTAGTAAGAAAATTAATGCTTCTATACGAGTTATAGGGATAAACGTTTCTTCATAGTGTATTACTTATTATACAATCGTGCTATTAATCTAGCTTTATTTCTAAATATATCACAATTTTCATCAACTTTATTTTTGGAACTTGTTTTGTACCAATAATGGTTGATCATTTGGTCTTAGAACCAATTCTCAAATGTCAATCCGTTCAATTGATTTGATTCTTCTAATGTTGCTATAATCTAAAAATTATCATTTGATGTTTCTTTATAATTCTTAGGTTCTGAATTCAAAATAAATTCAGTATGACCTATTTCATTTAATTGACTTCTAATCTTAAGCTTAATATTTACATCAATAACATTATCAATATGATGATCTTTTAAAACATCCGGTGGAGATTTTAAATTACTATTATTGTTAGTATCCTCTTGTGAGTGATTTTCAAGAGAAGATGTTTTGTTTGTCAAAACATTTTCTTCATCATTCTTAATTTTGAAATTCACATCAAAAGACCCAAGTAATATTTCTTCAATAGTACTACTACACTAGTTTTCTTATAAAAGATTCTATAGGCTTTACTTTTTACCGAATATCCAACAAAAGTGCATTCGGATCAAATTTACCTAATTGAACTTTAGTGTTAAGTATAAAACATTTACGAGCTAAAAATTCTGAAGTAGGAAACATTATTTTCTTCAATTAAAAAGTTCATACGAGGTTATGCATAGTCAAGGGACATATAGAAACGAGAATAATAACAAAGCAGGTGGTAACCACGTTTCAATTGAAAGGTTTTCAGGTAATCGACTACGATTGGATTGCGTTCTTGTGCATTTCTGCAAATCTCAACATCATTTTGTTGTGAAGTTCTAGAAAAAATAATTATGACGATGATTTTTCTCATTACAAAATTCATTGGAAATCTCATTATCAACTTCACCATCATGATCATGTCTACATTTTTTTTTTTTTTCAAAAATTGCAAACTATCAATTCTTGCAAATTTTTAAAATTTTTCACTTTTATGTTTCAAAAATAAAGTCCAACAATATCTTGAAAAATCATCCGCTATAACAAAAACATATTTGCTATGCTTTAGTAACAGTTTGGTCCAAATAGGTCTAAATAAAGCAATTCTAACCGTTGTAAAGCAGAAATCAACTTTTCATATTTAAACGTGGATTTAGTGATTTTTTTTCTATTTAACATGTATCGTGTAATTTATAAACTTTAAAAATTGTTTTTGGTAAACTTTTAACGATTTTACTAACCCATGTTTGGAAAGTTTATATATCTAAAGCTAATATGACAAATCGTTTGTTTCGAAACCATGGACCATTATCGTTTACTAATAAATGTATATAATTATTATAGTTGATCTTCAAATTTAAAACATAGATCATGCTTTTTTCAATACCTAAAAATTAAATTGACTAAAAATATTGTATTTATCTTTTTCAAAAAAATTGTAAAACCCCAATAAATTATGTTTTAAATTTCAACTGGTAGGACACTTGTAATAAGATGAAAGTTAGATATACCATCGCTACTAACATCACATTTTCCAATCACATATCCATTGAAGTTGTTTCCAAATGTGATGGTGCCTCCATCCATTTAAGTTGTGAGCATCTCGCAATTCCCCATCATGTGCTTTGAGCAACCACTATCGTGTATTCATCTCTTCTTTTTATCGTTGAATACCTGCAAAAAATAAGAGTTTGACCTGGTACTCACTTCCTTTGTTAGAGTCCTAAGAATTGTGTCTTACGAAACCATATCCAAATGGGTTTGGTAATCAATTTAAAAATAAAAATTTTAAGAAATCGGACATAAATGTTTTCATATACTTATTTTATTTTTGACTGTTAGTTTGTGAAACTCCTATTTTTATTGTGCTTCCATCATTCTTTATCATGGATTTTGTTTGACTACCATTTTTAAAATTAGTATATAAAGAACTATAGTGCTTAGGACTACATTTCATTATTACAGCTAATAACTCATAACCTCTTATTATCAAATAAGGATTTTGATACTTCAATGATTCTAAATAATTTTACTCTACCTATTGTTCAAGTCTGAAAATTAGTAGAAAGATTTTCAAAGTTGACTCTAAGCTTTTTTATTTGCTTATTAAGAGTGTCAATCGTAGAATTACTAATTTGACGTTCTCGTTTTATAAATTTTCATTTCACCACTTACAGGAGGATCTGAGATGTCAAATTATCACTAAAATCTAGTGGTTTTTGAAGCTCTTCTCCTAAGTAACCAAATGAAAGTGCTAACGAATCTAGTAATATGATTAGCACAATCTAAATTAAGCAAGCTAGTAAATAAAGAGTAGTAGATTAAAAAGATAGTGCCAGTAATATTTATACCAGTTCAGACTTCTCCTCCTATGTCCAGTCCCAAACTCCTGCATTTCATTAAACAACCTTCACTTCATTTGACGGAACATGTTTCAATAAAACGCCTGAACAAGCGAATATGAATATAACACCTTACCTGAAGATCTTCAACAAGACTTCGCTAAAAAAAAAAAAAAAAAATTGTCTATGACTTATTGTTTTTTAAAGACGTTGATAAGTCACTCTTGGCCCACCTTGTTTATAATATCCGTTGACAAATGTGAATTGAACGTGCAAATTTTAGGGAGAAAAGATTGTTTTGAATGCTTTTGAAATCACAGAAAACATAAAGTCCAGAAAGCAAAGCAAGGAAAAGTTCAAAAACAATATATATCTATTATAGTGTCTGAAAGGTTCTATTTCAAGAGATATAGCCATTAGAAAGTTGCAACTGTCTGTAGAAGATAACCTTTCAAAAGGAATTTTCTGTTCAAAGCAAAAGGCGGTCATTATAGAAACTCATATGTCTAATTTCAGAGCCCAGACATCTAATTTTTCATTAACTTAAAAAAGAAAAGAAACTGTTGAAATTTATCCTTATTTGAACGTCTGTTAGAATCAATCGGACTGAATTGGCAGTCAGACATTTGTTTGATTCTTTTAGACGTTTAAGTACCTGAACTTCAAAATAGTATAAAAAGCATCAGGTTTTTAGATGTTTGAAAATTTGTTTCAAGCGTTTGTTTCTCAAAGGGTTTTAAACAGAGAAGAAATAGTTGAAATTTGCCTTCATTCATACATCTGGATTTTATAGTCCAACCTCGACTTCCTGTAGAAACTGAGATACAGTTACGAAAAAAAGTCCAAGTAAAACTGTGTATTCAACTTCAGAATATTTAAAGCAATTTTGCATAAAATAGAATTGTGTTTCATCATCGAAGAAAATTGTACAAGTATTTCTGACTTACAAAAACATGATGACTCTATTTTACTTGAACTTCAATTATTGAGCAATTTGCCTAGTAGTGCACGCCTTAGCCTTCATGAATTATTATTTCTGCAAAAACCAGCTTGTGGAACATATATTGAAATGCATAACTGTCTCTTCCAAACTCAAAAAGGGTAACATTAGCTCCCTATATTACAAGCACAAATAACATCGACGTACACTGTAATGTGTGGTAATAATGGACAAAATTTTGAAATATACCTCTAAAAAAAACTTACCTGCAAAATAGGCTTGTTTTAAAACTTATATTATGAGAATAGACATGTTTTTGTATCCAAGCCTACGTTTGTGGGCACTCTTTATACGCGCATGAACAAATATATATATGCACCTTTAAAATATGTGCATGTCATAAATCTTTTTGTGCATTCTGTAAACACGCATGAACATATTTGTTCATGCGAATAGGCACTTTTAGCTACAAAAAAAATCAACCAGTAGTCTTTTTGTGCATTTCAACGACTACTAATTTTCACTTGCACTCGGTTGTTTGATAAAAGTAATGCAATTTATATATCCAAATCGCACGTATATTGAGAAACGTCCCAAACATTCACAATTGTCGTGAAATCAACTACCAGATATTTCAGTAACACATCATCAAATATTCATTAACTATGATTCAACGAAACGGAACTATTACCACAAAATATGTTCAAACAGAAATACAAAAATTCAGATATTACATGAAATCAGACAATTTGTTACTGACGACGTTCTCCTAGTCCTAGACTTAATCATGACCAGCAAAAGTTTGAACTCCAACCACTTCCCCTCAATTCTTGCACAAGTTATTCCAGCTGCCTCACTTCGGTTCGCATTTCAAGGGCATATTCAAGTCTTCTAGAACATATTGAAGAATCAATCCATTAAAAATAATTATAATATCGAACTTGTCCGAGGTTCATCTTATGTTCGTTGTACGAACTACATTTATAAGATATATGTCTTGCATTAGTCTCAGATTTGCAAACAATGACCACACATCCATCTCCACAACGATAAACTGTGTATCAGTCGATTGGCATAGCAGTATGAACAAGATGTAGACGCTCGAGTGTATTCTCACCAACGCAAATTTTATTATCTGGTCTATGGTTTGTTACAGCTTCGCGTAAACGAACATTTTATGTTGTTGTTCCAGATTGTAATGTATGCGGTATCTAATCAAATTGTGTCTCCGAAACATAATCAATCTCGTCATTGTGGCTGTCAATGCTAATTGTTTCAAATTCCTCACAATGCTTCACCAACGCTTCATCGTCAATTTTCCAATTATTCATGTCTGACTATATCAAAAACTCAAAAAAGATTACTTGTAGATATGCAACAGAGTAGTAGATTGAAATGTTGTGAGTTAGATTGAAGATTTTCAATATATCATGTTCATTGGTGGATGGAGGTGGAGGGTTTGGGATCAGGGATAGGACTTGAGATTTTCGGTTAGATTGGAGTATATAATAGAATGGAAGAAGACTGAAGCTGGCTGCCTTCATAAAGCTCTAATACATTCATGTGCATTCAATAAGCGTGCAGGTACAGTCTACTTCATGCGCATTCAATAAATTCAACTTATATTTCCTTCATCTACCTATAATATATTTATTTAGAATTGCGGTTACTTTATTCCTAACCAAACACATAAATTGTGTATGCAAAGTATACCTCGACCCAAATCCACCACACCTACAGCTAACTTCGCTGCTTCCATTATGAAACAAAACTATAGATCCAGTTAGTTTCCTACAATTTTCAATAGCTACATCCTCGTGTATGTCACAAGACTCACAACTCCAAATGTGGGCAACTTCTGTGTCAACTCCCACAATATATCTTGCCCATTTTTAACTCCATTTAAAACTCTTTAAACTTCTTAAATGTTTGTACACCTCGAGATTGTTCCTTTGCGTCTTAGCCTTATAGGTAGTTAGCATGAGAGAATAACTTCAAATCTGCATGATTCTCCATGTGCTTTTTTCCCCTTCAAGGCTCGATTGTACTGCTCTACAAGAGTGAAAAACACACCTACCAAACGTTGGTCGTCACAGAACATGCTATTCAACAATGTCTATTATTAATCCACTCAACAAAGTATTGTCTTGTAACTCAAATTTTTATAGCATTATGTTCCAACTTCCAAGCTTGTTTAACGTCTTCTGAGTTCGATGTATCGTACACTTTTCAAAATTAGTTTTTTGTATTCACTGTGCCTTCCAAACATCTCATGAATTTTTTAATCAAACGCCAGTTACACCACAAACATAACCAGATATCTTTTCAGGTAACGATCGCTGAAAATGGATTGTATTTAGGAGTAGACAGTGAAAATGGATTGTATCTAGGAGTACACCGCATGGTTGACATTAGAAGAGAACATTAAATTTTTATGGCCATAACAGATGTAACGCACGGCAGGAGAACGGTCAAAGAGTAAATGTAATCTAGTGGTTGTTTGTGACTGAATACATGTAGTTATTTCAAAGTTCGTAACAGTAGCATTAAGCAGTGCAGATTAGACAACTCCTCAAATAAGTAGACGATGAAAATGGATTGTATTTTAGTAGTAGACTGCAGGGTTGACATCAGGAAAGAACATTAAAAACTTTATGGCCATAACAGATGCAATGCACGGAAGGAGAACAATCAAAGAGTAAATGTGACCTAGTGGTTGTGTGCGACAGAATACATGTAGTGATTTTAAATTTCATAACAGTTGTATTGGTAATACGGACTGTTAATCTCCTATAAATTTAAAATTATGACAGCTCCACAAAAAAATAGCTTAAAAGCATTCATAATTTATGAACAGAACCAGGTCTAAAGACTCTAAACTTACATACAAAAAAAAAAAAAAAAAAAAAGGTTATGTAACATATTGTTTCGTCAAAGCAAAGAACTTCAAACCATTCATGATATGGGAACAGAACGAAGTTAGAATTCATTCACCACGCCAACAGAATTCGGCAGTGTGCTTTCTTCGACAATGCCATCCTTATCCTCTACAGTTGGTCCTTCATGATGTTCCTACATGAGAAGAAAACGCTTGGCAACTGGATTGCAAGAACAATAAAAAGAAAAACGTATTTATATAATATTCAATGATGTAATTCCCTAGTAATCATAAATGAAATTATCAGGTCGAGCTATATATAAGAGAGTATTATTAGGCTCGTCTACTTCAGCAAAAAAATAATATTAAAAAAATTGTAGCAGAAAATGCTGCATGAATTATTAACTCACATCATTTGAAGTAGGATCTGCCTTGTGTTGTTCAAACAATGTTACAGGTGGCTGAGTTATCTTTCCAGAAGTTTGAGGAGGTGTTAAAGTAGAAGAATTCAAACCAAATGAACCATTAACCAGAGGAAATCGAGGTTCCTAGATAAAATAACTATGTCAGGAAAATTAGTTGAAATGACAAAGTGCACTCTATTTAGCACTCTACTTACCAATACATACAACTGTCCTTTGAATCCCCACACTGAATTCACATTTCCCTATATCGCATGCACATTTAGCATAAACATGTAGTATAATAAGCAAGCTAAAATAGTGAGTGAATAAATTCACAAACGATAGGAGTAAGGTACCATCCCAAACACAGGTGGAAGACATGGGCTCTGTTGTACCAAGCTCGGTCTTACAGCTACACACTTCTGTGTCGAGACTGCGTCAAGCTGTTGAGAACGGTCGCTGCTACCATCCTACAATTTATGCCTAGTACAAATTTGTAAAAACAAAAATAATATAAGTTCATAATCAAATTAACTGTGACTCTCACCTGTATACCCTCAATTGTCGTTCCTTTTTGGTTACTCTTTTTAGAACTTGTTTCCATTGGTGACTTCTGTCTCTTCTTGCAGCTGGGTACTTTGGTTTTACTTGGCATTGGATCCTGCACTTTCAGAAATGGTTTGGTTGCATTCTTATAATATAATTGGCTATTTGTATTGCTTGTGGATTTAAGAGTAACTCGGTGTTTCTTCGCATACAAGTCTCTCATCTTGTTTCCTATCCATTCCATGACAGAAGAATGATCTTCTTCTTTTTCTGCAGCTAAGTTTGCGACTTTGCCAAATTCATCACACATCTTTTTGTACCGCAACATATCAGAAGTGCTTTGCACACCATCATAACTGATTCTGACCCTAGTATAGGACCTCAAAACATCTTTCCTCCATCTGTCTATAATATACTTATCCGGGACTGCCATTACTTTATTCTTAGTTAAAACATAAAGAGCATGCTTGCAAAGTATACCTCTAAAATCGAAATTGTGACAACTACAGCTAACTTCACGGTTTTCACTCTGAAATAAAACTGTGAATTTCAATAATTTTCTATGATTTTCGATAGCCACATCCTCGTGTATGTCATACTCCAGACCGATGGAACTTTCTCGTGTTTCAATTATCTCGCAATATATCTTCCCTGTTAACTCCGTTTGGAACTCTTTAAACTTGTCAAAAGTGTATACACTTAAAAATTGTTTTTCTATGTCATATGTAGTTGCACATCGCATAGCTTGTGAGAATGACTTCAAATCTGCCTGATTTTCCTTATGCATTTTTGCTTTCAAGGCAAGCTTGTATTGCTCTACAAACTGCTTTATAGTTGTTTTCTCATGGACATATCCATCAAAAAAGGCGTTGACATTTTCATTTCTTTGAGTGGCCGACATCCCTGCCCAAAAGTTGGTCCTCACGGAGCATGGTACCCAACGATGCTTATCTTTGTATAGTTCATTCAACCAGGTATTATCGTGCAACTCAAACTTGTCTAACATCAGGCTCCACTCCTGCTCAAACTCTTGTAAGCTCTGTGTATCATAAACTACTTTCTCCAAATTACTTTTGATTGACTTATACTGATTGTGACTTCCAAACTTTTCATGGAATCTTTTCATCAAATGCCACAAACATAACCGATGCCTGGTATTGGGAAGAACAACCTCAATTGCTTTCTGCAAAGCTAGACCTTGATCAGTAATTATTCCTCGAGGAGTAATACCAGACATACAAACAACCCATGTCCTGAAAAGCCATACAAAAGCCTCTTTGATTTCACCAGAAATTAACCCAGATCCAAGCAAAATAGATTGCCCATGATGGTTGACTCCAACAAAAAGTGCTAAAGGCAAATCATACTTATTCGTCAAGTAAGTTGTATCGAAAGTTATTATATCCCCAAATTCTTTGCAAGCCTCTTTACACCTAGCATCCGCCCAAAAAATGTTCTTAAATCTACCATTTTCATCAAAGTCCATGCTATAAAAAAAGTTTGAATTTTGTGTTTGCATCTCTACAAAATAGTTTTGGATTGCAACAACATCTCCTTTCCTAAGTCGCAGCCGCCTTGCCTTTTCAAGGTAGTTCCCAGAATCATCATCTATTAACGAAAAGGTATCATGACCACCTGCCTCAACTGCAGTCCCTGCACTGTTGCAAACTTCGAGCTGCGTTTTTATATGTTCATCATTATCTTGATAGCATCGACATAACAAAACTTTACTAGGATTTAATTCATGGTTATGCTCAAGAAATAGCTTATTAATACGCCATTTGTTGTCTCGACCATAGCTTGCTGTGAGTTTCACTTCGCAACCTGTTCTACTTGTTGGATGACAATCGGTCCTTCCCCCTCGACTACACGCAAATGTCACATAACTTACTCGCCCATCTTCATCCTTTTTACTTGTTCTTTTCCTCACCGTAAAACCTTTGTATTGTGCATAGTTTTTAAAACACTGAAACAAACCTTCAACACTATCAAATTTCATTCCAACCATGGGAATAATTACTTCGGCTTCGGCTTCTGCTTCATCTTCTTTTGCATTCTCATTCGTTGCTTCTACATCAACTCCGTCCCCTATTGTACCCTTTCCAGGATCAGGGGCACTGTCGATGTTAATACAAATTTCATCGCCTAACAGCTCCTTTTCTGAATTTGACAATTCCTTAGTCATTTCTACAATAACATGAAGACACGTCAAAGGATATAATCAAGATGCTATAAATGATAAAAATAACCAATAAACTGAATTAATAACAGACCGATCTGTCGTAATTAAACAAAGTTCCCCAATCAGGCGAGAGGAAAAGAATCGAGCTTTCGTACCTTTTCTATTGAGAAGGTGACAAGCACTCCAGCTAAAAGATCAATTACTTCGACCTTCGAATTGTGCACCCGACCAATTGCAGATCTGTCTTTCGAAAGAGGAACAATGATGGAGAAGAAGAGCAAATTAGAATTACTAATAAAATGCGAAATTCCGGGCGTTTAACAGGTGATACTAATGTTCAGTTATTTTTTACATTGGCTACCGAATTGGCGATTTAGACAAAAGAAATAAAGTGGAAATTACGAGGCATCTTAAGATAAACTTAATATAAAGCAGCTCACTCTTAAGTTCTAATTTAAATTGAATCCATGTTTTACTATAGTAACATACTATCCTGTTTTTGCGCTGTTGCATTAAAAAATACTAGTATTACCGCACAACGGTGGGAAACCGACCGTTTAGGTACATAATATAAAATGAACAAATGTTAGATAAAATTTATTTTAAGTTAGATTTTAATGAAAAAATTATAATGTAGTTTAAGAGAAAATAAAATAAATGTAAATCAACTTAAGACTTAAAATATGATATTAATACGATAATTTTTTCATTTACATTTATTTTATTTTCATTTATTTTATTTTCTCTTAAACTACATTATAATACGATATTAATACGATAATTTATCTTAAGTTGATTTACATTTATTTTATTTTCTCTTAAACTACATTATAATTTTTTCATTAAAATCTACCTTAAAATAAATTTTATCTAACATTTGTTCATTTTATATTACGTACCTTAGCGGTCGGTTTTCCCACCGTTATGCCGTAATACTAGTTTAAAAATTACTAGTGTGTAACCCGTGCGTTGCACACGATAATATTATAAAATATAGTTTTGAAATTTTAATGTTAAAATTGAAACATTATTATATAACATACGATGAATCATGCAAAAAAATACAATATAAATTATTGTTGTTATTGTTTATATATGGTATGTGTTATATAACTTATATTTTGTTTGAATTAAAACAATAATTTTATATTTTTACTACTATGAGAAAGTTTTCATGTTGGAATTGACATGTTTTGATTATTTTAAATGAATTAACAAATATAATTTAAATTATTTCTTTTGTGTATATTAAATTTAAAATTATGTAATTGGTTGAAATATATTGACGTAAGAGTAAAAAATACGAATAACTTGAGAAAGATTTTATAAAAAATTACAAAAATTTTAATGTGGGGTTATTTGAAGTTAAAAATGGATTTTTTTTACATTGTGTATCATAAATTTATTGTTTATATACGTAAAATGATTATAGTTAATTTACAAATTAATTTTGTTATTATTTATTATGTACATAAATTTATGTGTGCGATCTATATATCTATAAAGTTGAATAAAAAAAATTTATTATTGTTTTTATTAGTATGTGTGTGCATACATATACGACTGATATATAGATTATATTAAAATACTTTAGATTTGGGATTTCATAAGTAATTTCAATACATGAATTTGAACACGAAAGATTTGAAAACAATCGATGAAGTTATACATGCACGTTCACCATTTGAACACGAAAGATTTGAAAACAATCCATGCATGTTCACGATTAATCATTAAGTCCTCCATGTCAATGTATGCTGCAGCCCAGATGTGAACAATTGAAAAGAACAAATATGGTTGCGCAACAACAAAAAAAAAACATTGATCAAAATCAAACAAATATCGTTTGCAGCTAATTGGTTGGCTGTTAATTCTAATCTGTAATAACCCGGAAAATCTGGGCCAGTTTAAAATTTTTATTTTAGCGATTTTAGCGAATTTTGATTATTTAAAATAGATTATTTTAAATAATATTGACGAGAAATTTATTTTGAATAAAATTCGAACGTATATATCATATGCATCGTCGTTAGAATATAAATAATTATATATAATTATAAATAGAATTGAAAATGGCGCGGTAGTTCGATAATTCGATTTCAAACTTCAATTGAATGTACCGGGTGCAAAACAATCCGGATTTTAGCGAAACCAAAAACATTATGATCTAATTGATTAATATCTTTCCAACGAATCCGAAAAATCAAGATTTCATAGCGGGAATCAAAAGATGTGTCCAGTTGAAAATTCGGAATAGTCGCTATGGAATTCAGGCCCTTAAAAATGGACATTTTGCAAACGACCTCGGATTTCGACGAAACCACTTTTGTTGGATCCGTGATGTCAAGTTATTGCTAGGTTTCAAATTTCATAATTTTTCGAATCAATATGTGAGCGTGGCAAAGGAGAACGTGTTTGACCATTTCAGTTGAATTTAATCGACTGGAAATTGGCCATTTTTCCAACGGTCTCAGAATTCGACGAAACTAGTTTTGTTAGGACCGTATCGTCAATACGAAGCTAGAAAATATTTTTCTGGAATTTTTCTAGTTAGTATGTGACCCCAGTAATTTAAAATGTACATTTAAAATTCAATAAAGTGATTTAAATGTAAATTTAACGGAAACTGATTCAAACAGTCGAATCAGCCTACGATACATATCCCATTGTGTTCGGAATGGGGGTAAAACGCTATGGACGACAGGCGGTGGGCCTCGTTTCGGGGTCGTATGTAAAAGTCAACTTCTTTGAAAATAAAATAATTAAATAAAAAATAAAAATAAAATATATATAACCCTTATACGTTGCCCCCCCCCCCCCATATTCACTAAATCGATTACAGGAAAAAAAAAGAGAGAGAGAGAACGAAGACGGAGGAGCTGCCGCTCCTCCGATCGACGCGCGCCGCTCCCCAGGAGAGCCGCCGCTGCTTCATCTCCTCCTCCCCTTCCCCTGGCGCGCCGCCGCAAGCAGAAGCCCCCCCCCCAGCCCAGAGCCGACGCGAGCCCCCCTTTTCCCAAATCGAATGCGCCACCTTCCCCTCCTGCTCCCACGACCACAGCCCCCCCCCCCTTTCTTCCACCGATCCTCCTCCTTCGCCTGAGCGATGGCGCACCCCCCCCCCTCTGTAAGTCTCCTTTTTATTTATTTTATTTTATTTTTACTTTCTTTTATGCAATTAGTTCAAAAATTAAACTAGTGTGGGTTTAAAAACTGAAATATATTTATATATGTATTTAAAGGGCAAAAGATTTGATTTTTTTAAAATTGAAAAGATTATATTTTTATTTATAAAAATATGATTTTATATCAGGAAGAGGTAGAAAAGATTTTTATTCAATTAAAAATATGATGTTTATCTTTTTAAAGTATTAAAAATATAATCTTTACTATATAAAGGATGTAAAAATATGATTTTTGTTTATGTAGTGAAGTAAAAATATAATTTTTACATGATAGGAATATTAAAAATATCATCTTTATATAGGTAGCATAATAAAAATGTGATTTCTATAGGGATGAAATAATAAAGGCGAAAACTTTATTTTTATAAAGGCGAAAACTTTATTTTTATAAAGGCGAAATCAATATTTTTGAAATGGAATTTTTATCTATATGACACCAAAGTAAAAATTCGATTTTTATATATTGAATAGCATAGTAAAAATTCGATTTCTAAATATATGAAGTGATTATAAAAATATGATTTTTAAATTGAAAGTGAATAAAAATGTGATTTTTAATTTAAAAACATCAAAATATAAAAATGTGTAGTTTTTATATATGTAGTGGCTACGGGCAACAAAGGAGATGAAAAGGCGAGAACGACAAGATTTTTTATAAAAGAAGAGTCAAGATGATTGGATAGCTATCGGTGAGAACTTCTCACTCTTCAATTTCTTTCTCTAGTTATATATATATATATATATATATACTAGGATGCAGACGGTGCTTAGTAGCACCCGACACCCGTCATCCACAGACCATGGATGGCTTGTTTGTTTAATTGTTTGGATGTGTAGTTGGTTAGTTCATTTGGTTTGAATTGAATTGTTTGGTGAAATGAAATTGATTTGATTGATGTGTGAATGGCGTGGGCCTTCACTAGACCGGGGATAAGGCTAGGCCTTGTTCCGTTTCTAGTATCGTGCCGTTATGCCGCCGAAATTTTCTAAAATATGTTAGAAAAATGAAAATATCATTTTTGTTGTGTAAATGAACTGAATAGAAATTCGTGTGTTGAAATAAAATATTTTATCGTTAAAAATATAAATTTTAACGTGAATGTGAATAAATGAATATTTATAAACAAATCGACCGATTTGTTTATATACACTGATTTGACTGATATTGATTGGGTCGATAAATTTTACACATCACCCAACTGCACAAACAAAAATATGTGTTTGTTGATTTGAAACCCCACACGGGTGTTGGGATGATATTTGGCGTACACTAATCCCAATTATTTAATTATTGTCGATCGATTGGTCGACAGACTGTGTAAGCGTCGATTATTTATATTTGATGCTTATGCAGTTGTGTGGTGCACTTTGGATGATGGTTGATTGTTTATCAATGCTATTATATACATGTGTTGTATGGAATCCATATAATTAACGTTATATGGTGATTGATTGGGCCTCATTCCAATCGGGACAATAATGAATATTATAAAAGAAAATTCATGTGTTGAATATAAAAATAGTCATGTGTTGACGATGTTCATGTGTTGAGTGAAATATTTTATACAATGAAATTTACATCTTTATCATATTTAAAATTAGAACTACTTCCCAGTAGAAGTCTAATTAAAAATCAAACGATAGATACCATAGTTTTATAAAATATTTTACATAACAACAATAGTGATGTGTTGACAGCACTCATGTGTTGAGATTAGTCGTGTGTTGAAAGAAATATAAATTCATGTGTTGAATGGGATAAATATTCATTTGTTGAATAGAATAAAGAAGTTGTGAAAAATATAAAGCCGTGTTGATTAGTTTTGCGCCATTTTGACGTGAACGATATTTATATCGATTTTATTCAAATTGAAATGAATATTATAGCGAATTCGAATTGAAAAGAAAACGAATTTGAATTGAATATAAAAGGACTTCGAATGGAATTGAATATAAAACAAATTCAAGTTGAATTGAAAACGAACTGAAATTTAATGGAATTCGAATCGAAATTAAATTGAAATCAATTTGAATTGAAACGAATTTGAATTTGAATTGAATTGAAACGAATTTGAATTCGAATTAAATAAAATGGAAATGAATTCGAGTTGAATTGAAATCCAATCGATTTGAAATTGAATGTAGAAGTTGAATTGTTTTAGAAGCGGATTTAAAACGATTTATAAAATTCGTTTTAAATAGAAATCGACGAAATATATATTATATATATTATATATATATAATATAATGGCCTGAATAGAACGCGCCGCGCCGCGACAGTTCGTGAATTTCGACCATTTATTTCAAACGGACATTACGGGAGATCCGACCGTCGGATTCTCCTAAAACCGGAACCGTTGGGTTCGTATCGAAAAGAGCTTTCCAATGAATATTAGAAATTTGAAATCTAACGGTTGGATTTGGAATTATGTCCAAATCAAATTCGAAAAAGGTCGTTGTAAGTGCAGTTCGATGGCCGTTGTGGGAAATCGACTGTACGGGCCTTGATAAAATTATTAAAAATATTAATAATTTGTGTAAAATCATAAGAAATGATTTGGGAAGAATTGAGCTGGAGAATTCCACATTTGAAAAGATAAAAATAGATTTTTATCGAAATGAACTAGTTTTGAACTAGAATTAAAATCAATTTATTTGTGAAATAAATAAATTGAATTTAAAGTGATTTTAAAAATAATCAATATTACCAATATGTGAATTGGACTGGAGCTGAATCGAAATTATCTTCGGGATATTTCGATGTTGGATTTCGTGACTATACAGATATTGTTATGGGAATTTGAAAGATATATTATATATCGTTATTTCCAATACGATATTTGTTGGTTTCAGAATTTGATATTGAATATAAGCCGGTATATTTTCTATTCAGAGCCTTGTATTTAATATCGAATGTGATTTGGGTTTATCGTGGATCGTGTTTTAGATGACATTGGTTCTTTAACCCAGTTAAAGGCAAGATATCGATTTTTGAGAAGATTAAAACTAAGTGGAGTTTTAATGAATCTTTAATTAGATTAAAATGTGAATTGATAATTTAAATTATCAAATCTGAAAAGTGATCGAGAGTGGAGTACCACCAGTTTTGCTCCAAAGCGATAGTTAAATCTTTAATTAGATTTGAACGTGAAATGGTAATTAATTTTACCGATAACACCGTGGTGTTAGATATGGAGTGTTACCAGTTTTGCTCCATTGGATAAATAGGTTGGGATTGGGAAATGAAATAAATAATTACTTCGGTGTGGTTCGCTAATCTCGACTAGTTTGATATGATATCCAAAGGAAAATTATAGAATAAATTTAGAAGAATTTATCTTAGATAAAATTAATGGAAACTTTTCCCTAAGAATGTGATTTTGTGAATAAAAGACTATTCTGAATTGGAATGAGGCGTTTGTTGTGTTTGTGTAACATTCGTTTATTATATACGTGGGTTATTCAGAAAGGCCGGGTTTATACCCATTCTGAATAACCGATTCGACGAGATGTCGAAGATGAAGACGGTGGTTGAAGACCGGAAGTCTTCACATCGTTTGGGTGATTACTGATGATCTTGATTGGGCTGTACACCCAGGATGAGGGAATCAGTTGGTGATCGTCCAGACGTACTTGGAGATCGATGGATATGTGAGGAAAGTGCCTCCGGTTTCGTTCAGACCCAGAACGGACTTGTAAATGGATTGTGTGTCTGACATCGGATTTTATTCTGTGTTGATTGATCTCTATTAAATATACATCTGTTTGGCGGCGGAGAATTTATTCTCTTGCTTAACGCCCTTCTCTAAGACGTACGAGCTTAGAGGTTGTATATCGATGGACACCAGTCGCATGGAGTGAATTGCCAATATGGCATGCGTAAGTGGCAATTGATCAAGGCTTCTGTTGAAAAGCAAAGTCTTGTGGTTGATGATCAAAGCACGGCCTGTGTGGCGTAGCTTTGTGTATAACGTGAATTCGCGAGCCTCACACCTCGGTATGAGTCAAAAACGGGATACGGACCCAAGGAGTGCACGACGTTTCTTTCTAGCTAGGGTGGTGTCAGTGACCTACCAGCCCTGACATTTATATACTTTTCACCTGTGTGGTTGTTGGATACGAGGCGCCTCAGATATAGGTCTGTAAGGACCAGGAAACGTGTGTTCAAGAATAACTAATCCTCAAAAGTAAGAGAGGACCGGCCTTGGAGGTTCCAAAGGATCAGAGTGGGGTCCTGAGGCATTGCTAGAGTGTCTCGAACGCGGAGAGGAGCTTGCCCCTTGCCTCGGCTCATGACGGAATCCAATTTCCAATACGTGATATTGCGGTTTTAATTGTAGAACTAGTATGGCGACATGATAGATGGTACCCATGCCGCCTATAATTGATATTTATGATTTGAAATTGTTTTGACACTGTACACCTATAATAGTATCAAATAATGTGTTTTAAACGTATCAAGCATGCTTTGGCTGTTATAAGGGAAAACCCTATCCTCCGGCTTGCGTTGCATTGTGTGATGGGACCTGGGTCTTATAACAGCTTCATTTTTCTTTATTTAGCATTGCGTTGTTTGTTCTATGCACTGGTATTCTTGGGAGGAAACCCGTTCCGTGTTATACGGCGTGGTCCCTTGATTTACCTAACTTTAAAACCAATATTAATAACTGTTTTAGTTCTCACACCAGTCACATGACTGACCTGGAGTTTATTGTTTTAACCTAAACTCTGGGTGCCCCTATTTTCCACACGGGTAGCTAGTAGTTTTGGTTTTGCAGATTTATATTTACAGGGTCCTGATTTACAGCTGGAACGATGCTCGGAAAGCTCTGTATCCGTGTATCACTTCTAGTTGTGATTTTGTATTATTTTCCGCTGCTTTGTAATTTATTGTAATCTCTGATATTTGTCGAATGTAATTTATTCATTTATACTCTGTATATTCTTGTATCTGATGGAATTGTTGTAATAACAATGAAATGTTCTTCTGTTTGCGTTCTATTTTGTCTTGTCCTCAATTCTATCTGTGCTTTCCTTCACGGGAAAGTTCGGGTCGTCTCAGTTTGGTATCAGAGCTTTGGTTTACAGAGCTCGAGAACAAGACACATTAGAACCATACGAAAGAATTCATCAGATATTGGATTAGTAATATCCAATTAGAATGACTCGTTAGAGATAGGATCAGTAGTATCCTAGAACGAGTGCGAAGAGTATATTTTTCAAATGAAAACAATTTTGTTTTAAAAATTAAATCGCTCTATTCGTATTTGAATATTTATTTATTTTGAATATGGACAATCGAGTATATAAAGATTTCGCGTATACGCGTCATGAACGTATAGTCGAAGTTTCAATATATTGGATAGATATAGAGTCACATTCTAGACACCCGGGGATAATTCTGGTGATGTGGCCACATCATCAGTATTTATATTCGTGTTTCGAAGGTGTGATTTCTATATATTTCCATTAGACTGGTGTGAGAACCAAAACCAATATAGCTAGAACACTTTGTTGTGAATTGGCATCAAAAACATGATTTTCTGTATATTTATCAAAATTATGAATTTGAAACTCTAATTCACTAATTGATTGATGTTTGTGTTGTTTGTTTATTTGTTTGCTAATTCTTAACCATTATGCCTAATTGAATCAAATATTGAATTGTATTGAAATTGGTCGCATTTGCTTGCATATACCTATACTTACATTGAACAGGTCATAGCAAGGAGGCTAGAGCCGAAGAATAAAATTTGTTTGCCCGACAAATAGGTACATGTTTACTACATAATTTACTGTTTTGTTTGGGTGATGATGATTTTATGAGCCTATTGGCTAGCCGCTTGGCTTTTTCTTTTTCTTTTTGAGATCTGAAAGACCGGGGAAGCTATTTGAAATTCCCCGATGCTCCCGGTGCAGGGGAGGTTATGGCGAAATTTTTCGAAAATTTAGGGTGTTAGCCAAATTTTTGAAAATTTGAAAATTCTCAGAAACTGAAAAGTTGGAGAATGGAAGCCAGATCGAACGTAGAGTTGATTAATCAAACCACTTTCGACTTCGTTCCTTTTCGGGGATGAAAAGTTTTAAGTGGGGGAGATTGTAATAACCCGGAAAATCTGGGCCAGTTTAAAATTTTTATTTTAGCGATTTTAGCGAATTTTGATTATTTAAAATAGATTATTTTAAATAATATCGACGAGAAATTTATTTTGAATAAAATTCGAACGTATATATTATATGCGTCGTCGTTAGAATATAAATAATTATATATAATTATAAATAGAATTGAAAATGGCGCGGTAGTTCGATAATTCGATTTCAAACTTCAATTGAATGTACCGGGTGCAAAACAATCCGGATTTTAGCGAAACCAAAAACATTATGATCTAATTGATAATATCTTTCCAACGAATCCGAAAAATCAAGATTTCATAGCGGGAATCAAAAGATGTGTCCAGTTGAAAATTCGGAATAGTCGCTATGGAATTCAGGCCCTTAAAAATGGACATTTTGCAAACGACCTCGGATTTCGACGAAACCACTTTTGTTGGATCCGTGATGTCAAGTTATTGCTAGGTTTCAAATTTCATAATTTTTCGAATCAATATGTGAGCGTGGCAAAGGAGAACGTGTTTGACCATTTCAGTTGAATTTAATCGATTGGAAATTGGCCATTTTTCCAACGGTCTCAGAATTCGACGAAACTAGTTTTGTTAGGACCGTATCGTCAATACGAAGCTAGAAAATATTTTTCTGGAATTTTTCTAGTTAGTATGTGACCCCAGTAATTTAAAATGTACATTTAAAATTCAATAAAGTGATTTAAATGTAAATTTAACGGAAACTGATTCAAACAGTCGAATCAGCCTACGATACATATCCCATTGTGTTCGGAATGGGGGTAAAACGCTATGGACGACAGGCGGTGGGTCTCGTTTCGGGGTCGTATGTAAAAGTCAACTTCTTTGAAAATAAAATAATTAAATAAAAAATAAAAATAAAAAATATATAACCCTTATACGTTGCCCCCCCCCCCCATATTCACTAAATCGATTACAGGAAAAAAAAAACAGAGAGAGAGAACGAAGACGGAGGAGCTGCCGCTCCCCCGATCGACGCGCGCCGCTCCCCAGGAGAGCCGCCGCCGCTGCTTCATCTCCTCCTCCCCTTCCCCTGGCGCGCCGCCGCAAGCAGAAGCCCCCCCAGCCCAGAGCCGACGCGAGCCCCCCTTTTCCCAAATCGAATGCGCCACCTTCCCCTCCTCCTCCCACGACCACAGCCCCCCCCCTTTCTTCCACCGATCCTCCTCCTTCGCCTGAGCGATGGCGCACCCCCCCTGTAAGTCTCCTTTTTATTTATTTTATTTTATTTTTACTTTCTTTTATGCAATTAGTTCAAAAATTAAACTAGTGTGGGTTTAAAAACTGAAATATATTTATATATGTATTTAAAGGGCAAAAGATTTGATTTTTTTAAAATTGAAAAGATTATATTTTTATTTATAAAAATATGATTTTATATCAGGAAGAGGTAGAAAAGATTTTTATTCAATTAAAAATATGATGTTTATCTTTTTAAAGTATTAAAAATATAATCTTTACTATATAAAGGATGTAAAAATATGATTTTTGTTTATGTAGTGAAGTAAAAATATAATTTTTACATGATAGGAATATTAAAAATATCATCTTTATATAGGTAGCATAATAAAAATGTGATTTCTATAGGGATGAAATAATAAAGGCGAAAACTTTATTTTTATAAAGGCGAAAACTTTATTTTTATAAAGGCGAAAACTTTATTTTTAATAAAGGCGAAAACTTTATTTTTATAAAGGCGAAAACTTTATTTTTATAAAGGCGAAAACTTTATTTTTATAAAGGCGAAATCAATATTTTTGAAATGGAATTTTTATCTATATGACACCAAAGTAAAAATTCGATTTTTATATATTGAATAGCATAGTAAAAATTCGATTTCTAAATATATGAAGTGATTATAAAAATATGATTTTTAAATTGAAAGTGAATAAAAATGTGATTTTTATTTTAAAGACATCAAAATATAAAAATGTGAGATTTTTATATATGTAGTGGCTACGGGCAACAAAGGAGATGAAAAGGCGAGAACGACAAGATTTTTTATAAAAGAAGAGTCAAGATGATTGGATAGCTATCGGTGAGAACTTCTCACTCTTCAATTTCTTTCTCTAGTTATATATATATATATACTAGGATGCAGACGGTGCTTAGTAGCACCCGACACCCGTCATCCACAGACCATGGATGGCTTGTTTGTTTAATTGTTTGGATGTGTAGTTGGTTAGTTCATTTGGTTTGAATTGAATTGTTTGGTGAAATGAAATTGATTTGATTGATGTGTGAATGGCGTGGGCCTTCACTAGACCGGGGATAAGGCTAAGCCTTGTTCCGTTTCTAGTATCGTGCCGTTATGCCGCCGAAATTTTCTAAAATATGTTAGAAAAATGAAAATATCATTTTTGTTGTGTAAATGAACTGAATAGAAATTCGTGTGTTGAAATAAAATATTTTATCGTTAAAAATATAAATTTTAACGTGAATGTGAATAAATGAATATTTATAAACAAATCGACCGATTTGTTTATATACACTGATTTGACTGATATTGATTGGGTCGATAAATTTTACACATCACCCAACTGCACAAACAAAAATATGTGTTTGTTGATTTGAAACCCCACACGGGTGTTGGGATGATATTTGGCGTACACTAATCCCAATTATTTAATTATTGTCGATCGATTGGTCGACAGACTGTGTAAGCGTCGATTATTTATATTTGATGCTTATGCAGTTGTGTGGTGCACTTTGGATGATGGTTGATTGTTTATCAATGCTATTATATACATGTGTTGTATGGAATCCATATAATTAACGTTATATGGTGATTGATTGGGCCTCATTCCAATCGGGACAATAATGAATATTATAAAAGAAAATTCATGTGTTGAATATAAAAATAGTCATGTGTTGATGATGTTCATGTGTTGAGTGAAATATTTTATACAATGAAATTTACATCTTTATCATATTTAAAATTAGAACTACTTCCCAGTAGAAGTCTAATTAAAAATCAAACGATAGATACCATAGTTTTATAAAATATTTTACATAACAACAATAGTGATGTGTTGACAGCACTCATGTGTTGAGATTAGTCGTGTGTTGAAAGAAATATAAATTCATGTGTTGAATGGGATAAATATTCATTTGTTGAATAGAATAAAGAAGTTGTGAAAAATATAAAGCCGTGTTGATTAGTTTTGCGCCATTTTGACGTGAACGATATTTATATCGATTTTATTCAAATTGAAATGAATATTATAGCGAATTCGAATTGAAAAGAAAACGAATTTGAATTGAATATAAAAGGACTTCGAATGGAATTGAATATAAAACAAATTCAAGTTGAATTGAAAACGAACTGAAATTTAATGGAATTCGAATCGAAATTAAATTGAAATCAATTTGAATTGAAACGAATTTGAATTTGAATTGAATTGAAACGAATTTGAATTCGAATTAAATAAAATGGAAATGAATTCGAGTTGAATTGAAATCCAATCGATTTGAAATTGAATGTAGAAGTTGAATTGTTTTAGAAGCGGATTTAAAACGATTTATAAAATTCGTTTTAAATAGAAATCGACGAAATATATATTATATATATAATATAATGGCCTGAATAGAACGTGCCGCGCCGCGACAGTTCGTGAATTTCGACCATTTATTTCAAACGGACATTACGGGAGATCCGACCGTCGGATTCTCCTAAAACCGGAACCGTTGGGTTCGTATCGAAAAGAGCTTTCCAATGAATATTAGAAATTTGAAATCTAACGGTTGGATTTGGAATTATGTCCAAATCAAATTCGAAAAAGGTCGTTGTAAGTGCAGTTCGATGGCCGTTGTGGGAAATCGACTGTACGGGCCTTGATAAAATTATTAAAAATATTAATAATTTGTGTAAAATCATAAGAAATGATTTGGGAAGAATTGAGCTGGAGAATTCCACATTTGAAAAGATAAAAATAGATTTTTATCGAAATGAACTAGTTTTGAACTAGAATTAAAATCAATTTATTTGTGAAATAAATAAATTGAATTTAAAGTGATTTTAAAAATAATCAATATTACCAATATGTGAATTGGACTGGAGCTGAATCGAAATTATCTTCGGGATATTTCGATGTTGGATTTCGTGACTATACAGATATTGTTATGGGAATTTGAAAGATATATTATATATCGTTATTTCCAATACGATATTTGTTGGTTTCAGAATTTGATATTGAATATAAGCCGGTATATTTTCTATTCAGAGCCTTGTATTTAATATCGAATGTGATTTGGGTTTATCGTGGATCGTGTTTTAGATGACATTGGTTCTTTAACCCAGTTAAAGGCAAGATATCGATTTTTGAGAAGATTAAAACTAAGTGGAGTTTTAATGAATCTTTAATTAGATTAAAATGTGAATTGATAATTTAAATTATCAAATCTGAAAAGTGATCGAGAGTGGAGTACCACCAGTTTTGCTCCAAAGCGATAGTTAAATCTTTAATTAGATTTGAACGTGAAATGGTAATTAATTTTACCGATAACACCGTGGTGTTAGATATGGAGTGTTACCAGTTTTGCTCCATTGGATAAATAGGTTGGGATTGGGAAATGAAATAAATAATTACTTCGGTGTGGTTCGCTAATCTCGACTAGTTTGATATGATATCCAAAGGAAAATTATAGAATAAATTTAGAAGAATTTATCTTAGATAAAATTAATGGAAACTTTTCCCTAAGAATGTGATTTTGTGAATAAAAGACTATTCTGAATTGGAATGAGGCGTTTGTTGTGTTTGTGTAACATTCGTTTATTATATACGTGGGTTATTCAGAAAGGCCGGGTTTATACCCATTCTGAATAACCGATTCGACGAGATGTCGAAGATGAAGACGGTGGTTGAAGACCGGAAGTCTTCACATCGTTTGGGTGATTACTGATGATCTTGATTGGGCTGTACACCCAGGATGAGGGAATCAGTTGGTGATCGTCCAGACGTACTTGGAGATCGATGGATATGTGAGGAAAGTGCCTCCGGTTTCGTTCAGACCCAGAACGGACTTGTAAATGGATTGTGTGTCTGACATCGGATTTTATTCTGTGTTGATTGATCTCTATTAAATATACATCTGTTTGGCGGCGGAGAATTTATTCTCTTGCTTAACGCCCTTCTCTAAGACGTACGAGCTTAGAGGTTGTATATCGATGGACACCAGTCGCATGGAGTGAATTGCCAATATGGCATGCGTAAGTGGCAATTGATCAAGGCTTCTGTTGAAAAGCAAAGTCTTGTGGTTGATGATCAAAGCACGGCCTGTGTGGCGTAGCTTTGTGTATAACGTGAATTCGCGAGCCTCACACCTCGGTATGAGTCAAAAACGGGATACGGACCCAAGGAGTGCACGACGTTTCTTTCTAGCTAGGGTGGTGTCAGTGACCTACCAGCCCTGACATTTATATACTTTTCACCTGTGTGGTTGTTGGATACGAGGCGCCTCAGATATAGGTCTGTAAGGACCAGGAAACGTGTGTTCAAGAATAACTAATCCTCAAAAGTAAGAGAGGACCGGCCTTGGAGGTTCCAAAGGATCAGAGTGGGGTCCTGAGGCATTGCTAGAGTGTCTCGAACGCGGAGAGGAGCTTGCCCCTTGCCTCGGCTCATGACGGAATCCAATTTCCAATACGTGATATTGCGGTTTTAATTGTAGAACTAGTATGGCGACATGATAGATGGTACCCATGCCGCCTATAATTGATATTTATGATTTGAAATTGTTTTGACACTGTACACCTATAATAGTATCAAATAATGTGTTTTAAACGTATCAAGCATGCTTTGGCTGTTATAAGGGAAAACCCTATCCTCCGGCTTGCGTTGCATTGTGTGATGGGACCTGGGTCTTATAACAGCTTCATTTTTCTTTATTTAGCATTGCGTTGTTTGTTCTATGCACTGGTATTCTTGGGAGGAAACCCGTTCCGTGTTATACGGCGTGGTCCCTTGATTTACCTAACTTTAAAACCAATATTAATAACTGTTTTAGTTCTCACACCAGTCACATGACTGACCTGGAGTTTATTGTTTTAACCTAAACTCTGGGTGCCCCTATTTTCCACACGGGTAGCTAGTAGTTTTGGTTTTGCAGATTTATATTTACAGGGTCCTGATTTACAGCTGGAACGATGCTCGGAAAGCTCTGTATCCGTGTATCACTTCTAGTTGTGATTTTGTATTATTTTCCGCTGCTTTGTAATTTATTGTAATCTCTGATATTTGTCGAATGTAATTTATTCATTTATACTCTGTATATTCTTGTATCTGATGGAATTGTTGTAATAACAATGAAATGTTCTTCTGTTTGCGTTCTATTTTGTCTTGTCCTCAATTCTATCTGTGCTTTCCTTCACGGGAAAGTTCGGGTCGTCTCAGTTTGGTATCAGAGCTTTGGTTTACAGAGCTCGAGAACAAGACACATTAGAACCATACGAAAGAATTCATCAGATATTGGATTAGTAATATCCAATTAGAATGACTCGTTAGAGATAGGATCAGTAGTATCCTAGAACGAGTGCGAAGAGTATATTTTTCAAATGAAAACAATTTTGTTTTAAAAATTAAATCGCTCTATTCGTATTTGAATATTTATTTATTTTGAATATGGACAATCGAGTATATAAAGATTTCGCGTATACGCGTCATGAACGTATAGTCGAAGTTTCAATATATTGGATAGATATAGAGTCACATTCTAGACACCCGGGGATAATTCTGGTGATGTGGCCACATCATCAGTATTTATATTCGTGTTTCGAAGGTGTGATTTCTATATATTTCCATTAGACTGGTGTGAGAACCAAAACCAATATAGCTAGAACACTTTGTTGTGAATTGGCATCAAAAACATGATTTTCTGTATATTTATCAAAATTATGAATTTGAAACTCTAATTCACTAATTGATTGATGTTTGTGTTGTTTGTTTATTTGTTTGCTAATTCTTAACCATTATGCCTAATTGAATCAAATATTGAATTGTATTGAAATTGGTCGCATTTGCTTGCATATACCTATACTTACATTGAACAGGTCATAGCAAGGAGGCTAGAGCCGAAGAATAAAATTTGTTTGCCCGACAAATAGGTACATGTTTACTACATAATTTACTGTTTTGTTTGGGTGATGATGATTTTATGAGCCTATTGGCTAGCCGCTTGGCTTTTTCTTTTTCTTTTTGAGATCTGAAAGACCGGGGAAGCTATTTGAAATTCCCCGATGCTCCCGGTGCAGGGGAGGTTATGGCGAAATTTTTCGAAAATTTAGGGTGTTAGCCAAATTTTTGAAAATTTGAAAATTCTCAGAAACTGAAAAGTTGGAGAATGGAAGCCAGATCGAACGTAGAGTTGATTAATCAAACCACTTTCGACTTCGTTCCTTTTCGGGGATGAAAAGTTTTAAGTGGGGGAGATTGTAATAACCCGGAAAATCTGGGCCAGTTTAAAATTTTTATTTTAGCGATTTTAGCGAATTTTGATTATTTAAAATAGATTATTTTAAATAATATCGACGAGAAATTTATTTTGAATAAAATTCGAACGTATATATTATATGCGTCGTCGTTAGAATATAAATAATTATATATAATTATAAATAGAATTGAAAATGGCGCGGTAGTTCGATAATTCGATTTCAAACTTCAATTGAATGTACCGGGTGCAAAACAATCCGGATTTTAGCGAAACCAAAAACATTATGATCTAATTGATAATATCTTTCCAACGAATCCGAAAAATCAAGATTTCATAGCGGGAATCAAAAGATGTGTCCAGTTGAAAATTCGGAATAGTCGCTATGGAATTCAGGCCCTTAAAAATGGACATTTTGCAAACGACCTCGGATTTCGACGAAACCACTTTTGTTGGATCCGTGATGTCAAGTTATTGCTAGGTTTCAAATTTCATAATTTTTCGAATCAATATGTGAGCGTGGCAAAGGAGAACGTGTTTGACCATTTCAGTTGAATTTAATCGATTGGAAATTGGCCATTTTTCCAACGGTCTCAGAATTCGACGAAACTAGTTTTGTTAGGACCGTATCGTCAATACGAAGCTAGAAAATATTTTTCTGGAATTTTTCTAGTTAGTATGTGACCCCAGTAATTTAAAATGTACATTTAAAATTCAATAAAGTGATTTAAATGTAAATTTAACGGAAACTGATTCAAACAGTCGAATCAGCCTACGATACATATCCCATTGTGTTCGGAATGGGGGTAAAACGCTATGGACGACAGGCGGTGGGTCTCGTTTCGGGGTCGTATGTAAAAGTCAACTTCTTTGAAAATAAAATAATTAAATAAAAAATAAAAATAAAAAATATATAACCCTTATACGTTGCCCCCCCCCCCATATTCACTAAATCGATTACAGGAAAAAAAAAACAGAGAGAGAGAACGAAGACGGAGGAGCTGCCGCTCCCCCGATCGACGCGCGCCGCTCCCCAGGAGAGCCGCCGCCGCTGCTTCATCTCCTCCTCCCCTTCCCCTGGCGCGCCGCCGCAAGCAGAAGCCCCCCCAGCCCAGAGCCGACGCGAGCCCCCCTTTTCCCAAATCGAATGCGCCACCTTCCCCTCCTCCTCCCACGACCACAGCCCCCCCCCCCCCTTTCTTCCACCGATCCTCCTCCTTCGCCTGAGCGATGGCGCACCCCCCCTGTAAGTCTCCTTTTTATTTATTTTATTTTATTTTTACTTTCTTTTATGCAATTAGTTCAAAAATTAAACTAGTGTGGGTTTAAAAACTGAAATATATTTATATATGTATTTAAAGGGCAAAAGATTTGATTTTTTTAAAATTGAAAAGATTATATTTTTATTTATAAAAATATGATTTTATATCAGGAAGAGGTAGAAAAGATTTTTATTCAATTAAAAATATGATGTTTATCTTTTTAAAGTATTAAAAATATAATCTTTACTATATAAAGGATGTAAAAATATGATTTTTGTTTATGTAGTGAAGTAAAAATATAATTTTTACATGATAGGAATATTAAAAATATCATCTTTATATAGGTAGCATAATAAAAATGTGATTTCTATAGGGATGAAATAATAAAGGCGAAAACTTTATTTTTATAAAGGCGAAAACTTTATTTTTATAAAGGCGAAAACTTTATTTTTAATAAAGGCGAAAACTTTATTTTTATAAAGGCGAAAACTTTATTTTTATAAAGGCGAAAACTTTATTTTTATAAAGGCGAAATCAATATTTTTGAAATGGAATTTTTATCTATATGACACCAAAGTAAAAATTCGATTTTTATATATTGAATAGCATAGTAAAAATTCGATTTCTAAATATATGAAGTGATTATAAAAATATGATTTTTAAATTGAAAGTGAATAAAAATGTGATTTTTATTTTAAAGACATCAAAATATAAAAATGTGAGATTTTTATATATGTAGTGGCTACGGGCAACAAAGGAGATGAAAAGGCGAGAACGACAAGATTTTTTATAAAAGAAGAGTCAAGATGATTGGATAGCTATCGGTGAGAACTTCTCACTCTTCAATTTCTTTCTCTAGTTATATATATATATATACTAGGATGCAGACGGTGCTTAGTAGCACCCGACACCCGTCATCCACAGACCATGGATGGCTTGTTTGTTTAATTGTTTGGATGTGTAGTTGGTTAGTTCATTTGGTTTGAATTGAATTGTTTGGTGAAATGAAATTGATTTGATTGATGTGTGAATGGCGTGGGCCTTCACTAGACCGGGGATAAGGCTAAGCCTTGTTCCGTTTCTAGTATCGTGCCGTTATGCCGCCGAAATTTTCTAAAATATGTTAGAAAAATGAAAATATCATTTTTGTTGTGTAAATGAACTGAATAGAAATTCGTGTGTTGAAATAAAATATTTTATCGTTAAAAATATAAATTTTAACGTGAATGTGAATAAATGAATATTTATAAACAAATCGACCGATTTGTTTATATACACTGATTTGACTGATATTGATTGGGTCGATAAATTTTACACATCACCCAACTGCACAAACAAAAATATGTGTTTGTTGATTTGAAACCCCACACGGGTGTTGGGATGATATTTGGCGTACACTAATCCCAATTATTTAATTATTGTCGATCGATTGGTCGACAGACTGTGTAAGCGTCGATTATTTATATTTGATGCTTATGCAGTTGTGTGGTGCACTTTGGATGATGGTTGATTGTTTATCAATGCTATTATATACATGTGTTGTATGGAATCCATATAATTAACGTTATATGGTGATTGATTGGGCCTCATTCCAATCGGGACAATAATGAATATTATAAAAGAAAATTCATGTGTTGAATATAAAAATAGTCATGTGTTGACGATGTTCATGTGTTGAGTGAAATATTTTATACAATGAAATTTACATCTTTATCATATTTAAAATTAGAACTACTTCCCAGTAGAAGTCTAATTAAAAATCAAACGATAGATACCATAGTTTTATAAAATATTTTACATAACAACAATAGTGATGTGTTGACAGCACTCATGTGTTGAGATTAGTCGTGTGTTGAAAGAAATATAAATTCATGTGTTGAATGGGATAAATATTCATTTGTTGAATAGAATAAAGAAGTTGTGAAAAATATAAAGCCGTGTTGATTAGTTTTGCGCCATTTTGACGTGAACGATATTTATATCGATTTTATTCAAATTGAAATGAATATTATAGCGAATTCGAATTGAAAAGAAAACGAATTTGAATTGAATATAAAAGGACTTCGAATGGAATTGAATATAAAACAAATTCAAGTTGAATTGAAAACGAACTGAAATTTAATGGAATTCGAATCGAAATTAAATTGAAATCAATTTGAATTGAAACGAATTTGAATTTGAATTGAATTGAAACGAATTTGAATTCGAATTAAATAAAATGGAAATGAATTCGAGTTGAATTGAAATCCAATCGATTTGAAATTGAATGTAGAAGTTGAATTGTTTTAGAAGCGGATTTAAAACGATTTATAAAATTCGTTTTAAATAGAAATCGACGAAATATATATTATATATATTATATATATATATAATATAATGGCCTGAATAGAACGCGCCGCGCCGCGACAGTTCGTGAATTTCGACCATTTATTTCAAACGGACATTACGGGAGATCCGACCGTCGGATTCTCCTAAAACCGGAACCGTTGGGTTCGTATCGAAAAGAGCTTTCCAATGAATATTAGAAATTTGAAATCTAACGGTTGGATTTGGAATTATGTCCAAATCAAATTCGAAAAAGGTCGTTGTAAGTGCAGTTCGATGGCCGTTGTGGGAAATCGACTGTACGGGCCTTGATAAAATTATTAAAAATATTAATAATTTGTGTAAAATCATAAGAAATGATTTGGGAAGAATTGAGCTGGAGAATTCCACATTTGAAAAGATAAAAATAGATTTTTATCGAAATGAACTAGTTTTGAACTAGAATTAAAATCAATTTATTTGTGAAATAAATAAATTGAATTTAAAGTGATTTTAAAAATAATCAATATTACCAATATGTGAATTGGACTGGAGCTGAATCGAAATTATCTTCGGGATATTTCGATGTTGGATTTCGTGACTATACAGATATTGTTATGGGAATTTGAAAGATATATTATATATCGTTATTTCCAATACGATATTTGTTGGTTTCAGAATTTGATATTGAATATAAGCCGGTATATTTTCTATTCAGAGCCTTGTATTTAATATCGAATGTGATTTGGGTTTATCGTGGATCGTGTTTTAGATGACATTGGTTCTTTAACCCAGTTAAAGGCAAGATATCGATTTTTGAGAAGATTAAAACTAAGTGGAGTTTTAATGAATCTTTAATTAGATTAAAATGTGAATTGATAATTTAAATTATCAAATCTGAAAAGTGATCGAGAGTGGAGTACCACCAGTTTTGCTCCAAAGCGATAGTTAAATCTTTAATTAGATTTGAACGTGAAATGGTAATTAATTTTACCGATAACACCGTGGTGTTAGATATGGAGTGTTACCAGTTTTGCTCCATTGGATAAATAGGTTGGGATTGGGAAATGAAATAAATAATTACTTCGGTGTGGTTCGCTAATCTCGACTAGTTTGATATGATATCCAAAGGAAAATTATAGAATAAATTTAGAAGAATTTATCTTAGATAAAATTAATGGAAACCTTTCCCTAAGAATGTGATTTTGTGAATAAAAGACTATTCTGAATTGGAATGAGGCGTTTGTTGTGTTTGTGTAACATTCGTTTATTATATACGTGGGTTATTCAGAAAGGCCGGGTTTATACCCATTCTGAATAACCGATTCGACGAGATGTCGAAGATGAAGACGGTGGTTGAAGACCGGAAGTCTTCACATCGTTTGGGTGATTACTGATGATCTTGATTGGGCTGTACACCCAGGATGAGGGAATCAGTTGGTGATCGTCCAGACGTACTTGGAGATCGATGGATATGTGAGGAAAGTGCCTCCGGTTTCGTTCAGACCCAGAACGGACTTGTAAATGGATTGTGTGTCTGACATCGGATTTTATTCTGTGTTGATTGATCTCTATTAAATATACATCTGTTTGGCGGCGGAGAATTTATTCTCTTGCTTAACGCCCTTCTCTAAGACGTACGAGCTTAGAGGTTGTATATCGATGGACACCAGTCGCATGGAGTGAATTGCCAATATGGCATGCGTAAGTGGCAATTGATCAAGGCTTCTGTTGAAAAGCAAAGTCTTGTGGTTGATGATCAAAGCACGGCCTGTGTGGCGTAGCTTTGTGTATAACGTGAATTCGCGAGCCTCACACCTCGGTATGAGTCAAAAACGGGATACGGACCCAAGGAGTGCACGACGTTTCTTTCTAGCTAGGGTGGTGTCAGTGACCTACCAGCCCTGACATTTATATACTTTTCACCTGTGTGGTTGTTGGATACGAGGCGCCTCGGATATAGGTCTGTAAGGACCGGGAAACGTGTGTTCAGGAATAACTAATCCTCAAAAGTAAGAGAGGACCGGCCTTGGAGGTTCCAAAGGATCAGAGTGGGGTCCTGAGGCATTGCTAGAGTGTCTCGAACGCGGGGAGGAGCTTGCCCCTTGCCTCGGCTCATGACGGAATCCAATTTCCAATACGTGATATTGCGGTTTTAATTGTAGAACTAGTATGGCGACATGATAGATGGTACCCATGCCGCCTATAATTGATATTTATGATTTGAAATTGTTTTGACACTATACACCTATAATAGTATCAAATAATGTGTTTTAAACGTATCAAGCATGCTTTGGCTGTTATAAGGGAAAACCCTATCCTCCGGCTTGCGTTGCATTGTGTGATGGGACCTGGGTCTTATAACAGCTTCATTTTTCTTTATTTAGCATTGCGTTGTTTGTTCTATGCACTGGTATTCTTGGGAGGAAACCCGTTCCGTGTTATACGGCGTGGTCCCTTGATTTACCTAACTTTAAAACCAATATTAATAACTGTTTTAGTTCTCACACCAGTCACATGACTGACCTGGAGTTTATTGTTTTAACCTAAACTCTGGGTGCCCCTATTTTCCACACGGGCAGCTAGTAGTTTTGGTTTTGCAGATTTATATTTACAGGGTCCTGATTTACAGCTGGAACGATGCTCGGAAAGCTCTGTATCCGTGTATCACTTCTAGTTGTGATTTTGTATTATTTTCCGCTGCTTTGTAATTTATTGTAATCTCTGATATTTGTCGAATGTAATTTATTCATTTATACTCTGTATATTCTTGTATCTGATGGAATAGTTGTAATAACAATGAAATGTTCTTCTGTTTGCGTTCTATTTTGTCTTGTCCTCAATTCTATCCGTGCTTTCCTTTACGGGAAAGTTCGGGTCGTCTCAGTTTGGTATCAGAGCTTTGGTTTACAGAGCTCGAGAACAAGACACATTAGAACCATACGAAAGAATTCATCAGATATTGGATTAGTAATATCCAATTAGAATGACTCGTTAGAGATAGGATCAGTAGTATCCTAGAACGAGTGCGAAGAGTATATTTTTCAAATGAAAACAATTTTGTTTTAAAAATTAAATCGCTCTATTCGTATTTGAATATTTATTTATTTTGAATATGGACAATCGAGTATATAAAGATTTCGCGTATACGCGTCATGAACGTATAGTCGAAGTTTTAATATATTGGATAGATATAGAGTCACATTCTAGACATCCGGGGATAATTCTGGTGATGTGGCCACATCATCAGTATTTATATTCGTGTTTCGAAGGTGTGATTTCTATATATTTCCATTAGACCGGTGTGAGAACCAAAACCAATATAGCTAGAACACTTTGTTGTGAATTGGCATCAAAAACATGATTTTCTGTATATTTATCAAAATTATGAATTTGAAACTCTAATTCACTAATTGATTGATGTTTGTGTTGTTTGTTTATTTGTTTGCTAATTCTTAACCATTATGCCTAATTGAATCAAATATTGAATTGTATTGAAATTGGTCGCATTTGCTTGCATATACCTATACTTACATTGAACAGGTCATAGCAAGGAGGCTAGAGCCGAAGAATAAAATTTGTTTGCCCGACAAATAGGTACATGTTTACTACATAATTTACTGTTTTGTTTGGGTGATGATGATTTTATGAGCCTATTGGCTAGCCGCTTGGCTTTTTCTTTTTCTTTTTGAGATCTGAAGGACCGGGGAAGCTATTTGAAATTCCCCGATGCTCCCGGTGCAGAGGAGGTTATGGCGAAATTTTTCGAAAATTTAGGGTGTTAGCCAAATTTTTGAAAATTTGAAAATTCTCATAAACTGAAAAGTTGGAGAATGGAAGCCAGATCGAACGTAGAGTTGATTAATCAAACCACTTTCGACTTCGTTCCTTTTCGGGGATGAAAAGTTTTAAGTGGGGGAGATTGTAATAACCCGGAAAATCTGGGCCAGTTTAAAATTTTTATTTTAGCGATTTTAGCGAATTTTGATTATTTAAAATAGATTATTTTAAATAATATCGACGAGAAATTTATTTTGAATAAAATTCGAACGTATATATTATATGCGTCGTCGTTAGAATATAAATAATTATATATAATTATAAATAGAATCGAAAATGGCGCGGTAGTTCGATAATTCGATTTCAAACTTCAATTGAATGTACCGGGTGCAAAACAATCCGGATTTTAGCGAAACCAAAAACATTATGATCTAATTGATAATATCTTTCCAACGAATCCGAAAAATCAAGATTTCATAGCGGGAATCAAAAGATGTGTCCAGTTGAAAATTCGGAATAGTCGCTATGGAATTCAGGCCCTTAAAAATGGACATTTTGCAAACGACCTCGGATTTCGACGAAACCACTTTTGTTGGATCTGTGATGTCAAGTTATTGCTAGGTTTCAAATTTCATAATTTTTCGAATCAATATGTGAGCGTGGCAAAGGAGAACGTGTTTGACCATTTCAGTTGAATTTAATCGACTGGAAATTGGCCATTTTTCCAACGGTCTCAGAATTCGACGAAACTAGTTTTGTTAGGACCGTATCATCAATACGAAGCTAGAAAATATTTTTCTGGAATTTTTCTAGTTCGTATGTGACCCCAGTAATTTAAAATGTACATTTAAAATTCAATAAAGTGATTTAAATGTAAATTTAACGGAAACTGATTCAAACAGTTGAATCAGCCTACGATACATATCCCATTGTGTTCGGAATGGGGGTAAAACGCTATGGACGACAGGCGGTGGGCCTCGTTTCGGGGTCGTATGTAAAAGTCAACTTCTTTGAAAATAAAATAATTAAATAAAAAATAAAAATAAAATATATATAACCCTTATACGTTGGCCCACCCCCCCATATTCACTAAATCGATTACAGGAAAAAAAAAAAAAGAGAACGAAGGCGGAGGAGCTGCCGCTCCTCCGATCGACGCGCGCCGCTCCCCAGGAGAGCCGCCGCCGCTGCTTCATCTCCTCCTCCCCTTCCCCTGGCGCGCCGCCGCAAGCAGAAGCCCCCCCAGCCCAGAGCCGACGCGAGCCCCCCTTTTCCCAAATCGAATGCGCCACCTTCCCCTCCTCCTCCCACGACCACAGCCCCCCCCTTTCTTCCGCCGATCCTCCTCCTTCGCCTGAGCGATGGCGCACCCCCCCCCTCTGTATGTCTCCTTTTTATTTATTTTATTTTATTTTATTTTTACTTTCTTTTATGCAATTAGTTCAAAAATTAAACTAGTGTGGGTTTAAAAACTGAAATATATTTATATATGTATTTAAAGGGCAAAAGATTTGATTTTTTTAAAATTGAAAAGATTATATTTTTATTTATAAAAATATGATTTTATATCAGGAAGAGGTAGAAAAGATTTTTATTCAATTAAAAATATGATGTTTATCTTTTTAAAGTATTAAAAATATAATCTTTACTATATAAAGGATGTAAAAATATGATTTTTGTTTATGTAGTGAAGTAAAAATATAATTTTTACATGATAGGAATATTAAAAATATCATCTTTATATAGGTAGCATAATAAAAATGTGATTTCTATAGGGATGAAATAATAAAGGCGAAAACTTTATTTTTATAAAGGCGAAAACTTTATTTTTATAAAGGCGAAAACTTTATTTTTTATAAAGGCGAAAACTTTATTTTTATAAAGGCGAAAACTTTATTTTTATAAAGGCGAAATCAATATTTTTGAAATGGAATTTTTATCTATATGACACCAAAGTAAAAATTCGATTTTTATATATTGAATAGCATAGTAAAAATTCGATTTCTAAATATATGAAGTGATTATAAAAATATGATTTTTAAATTGAAAGTGAATAAAAATGTGATTTTTATTTTAAAGACATCAAAATATAAAAATGTGAGATTTTTATATATGTAGTGGCTACGGGCAACAAAGGAGATGAAAAGGCGAGAACGACAAGATTTTTTATAAAAGAAGAGTCAAGATGATTGGATAGCTATCGGTGAGAACTTCTCACTCTTCAATTTCTTTCTCTAGTTATATATATATATACTAGGATGCAGACGGTGCTTAGTAGCACCCGACACCCGTCATCCACAGACCATGGATGGCTTGTTTGTTTAATTGTTTGGATGTGTAGTTGGTTAGTTCATTTGGTTTGAATTGAATTGTTTGGTGAAATGAAATTGATTTGATTGATGTGTGAATGGCGTGGGCCTTCACTAGACCGGGGATAAGGCTAGGCCTTGTTCCGTTTCTAGTATCGTGCCGTTATGCCGCCGAAATTTTCTAAAATATGTTAGAAAAATGAAAATATCATTTTTGTTGTGTAAATGAACTGAATAGAAATTCGTGTGTTGAAATAAAATATTTTATCGTTAAAAATATAAATTTTAACGTGAATGTGAATAAATGAATATTTATAAACAAATCGACCGATTTGTTTATATACACTGATTTGACTGATATTGATTGGGTCGATAAATTTTACACATCACCCAACTGCACAAACAAAAATATGTGTTTGTTGATTTGAAACCCCACACGGGTGTTGGGATGATATTTGGCGTACACTAATCCCAATTATTTAATTATTGTCGATCGATTGGTCGACAGACTGTGTAAGCGTCGATTATTTATATTTGATGCTTATGCAGTTGTGTGGTGCACTTTGGATGATGGTTGATTGTTTATCAATGCTATTATATACATGTGTTGTATGGAATCCATATAATTAACGTTATATGGTGATTGATTGGGCCTCATTCCAATCGGGACAATAATGAATATTATAAAAGAAAATTCATGTGTTGAATATAAAAATAGTCATGTGTTGACGATGTTCATGTGTTGAGTGAAATATTTTATACAATGAAATTTACATCTTTATCATATTTAAAATTAGAACTACTTCCCAGTAGAAGTCTAATTAAAAATCAAACGATAGATACCATAGTTTTATAAAATATTTTACATAACAACAATAGTGATGTGTTGACAGCACTCATGTGTTGAGATTAGTCGTGTGTTGAAAGAAATATAGATTCATGTGTTGAATGGGATAAATATTCATTTGTTGAATAGAATAAAGAAGTTGTGAAAAATATAAAGCCGTGTTGATTAGTTTTGCGCCATTTTGACGTGAATGATATTTATATCGATTTTATTCAAATTGAAATGAATATTATAGCGAATTCGAATTGAAAAGAAAACGAATTTGAATTGAATATAAAAGGACTTCGAATGGAATTGAATATAAAACAAATTCAAGTTGAATTGAAAACGAACTGAAATTTAATGGAATTCGAATCGAAATTAAATTGAAATCAATTTGAATTGAAACGAATTTGAATTTGAATTGAAACGAATTTGAATTCGAATTAAATAAAATGGAAATGAATTCGAGTTGAATTGAAATCCAATCGATTTGAAATTGAATGTAGAAGTTGAATTGTTTTAGAAGCGAATTTAAAACGATTTATAAAATTCGTTTTAAATAGAAATCGACGAAATATATATTATATATATTATATATATATAATATAATGGCCTGAATAGAACGCGCCGCGCCGCGACAGTTCGTGAATTTCGACCATTTATTTCAAACGGACATTACGGGAGATCCGACCGTCGGATTCTCCTAAAACCGGAACCGTTGGGTTCGTATCGAAAAGAGCTTTCCAATGAATATTAGAAATTTGAAATCTAACGGTTGGATTTGGAATTATGTCCAAATCAAATTCGAAAAAGGTCGTTGTAAGTGCAGTTCGATGGCCGTTGTGGGAAATCGACTGTACGGGCCTTGATAAAATTATTAAAAATATTAAAAATTTGTGTAAAATCATAAGAAATGATTTGGGAAGAATTGAGCTGGAGAATTCCACATTTGAAAAGATAAAAATAGATTTTTATCGAAATGAACTAGTTTTGAACTAGAATTAAAATCAATTTATTTGTGAAATAAATAAATTGAATTTAAAGTGATTTTAAAAATAATCAATATTACCAACATGTGAATTGGACTGGAGCTGAATCGAAATTATCTTCGGGATATTTCGATGTTGGATTTCGTGACTATACAGATATTGTTATGGGAATTTGAAAGATATATTATATATCGTTATTTCCAATACGATATTTGTTGGTTTCAGAATTTGATATTGAATATAAGCCGGTATATTTTCTATTCAGAGCCTTGTATTTAATATCGAATGTGATTTGGGTTTATCGTGGATCGTGTTTTAGATGACATTGGTTCTTTAACCCAGTTAAAGGCAAGATATCGATTTTTGAGAAGATTAAAACTAAGTGGAGTTTTAATGAATCTTTAATTAGATTAAAATGTGAATTGATAATTTAAATTATCAAATCTGAAAAGTGATCGAGAGTGGAGTACCACCAGTTTTGCTCCAAAGCGATAGTTAAATCTTTAATTAGATTTGAACGTGAAATGGTAATTAATTTTACCGATAACACCGTGGTGTTAGATATGGAGTGTTACCAGTTTTGCTCCATTGGATAAATAGGTTGGGATTGGGAAATGAAATAAATAATTACTTCGGTGTGGTTCGCTAATCTCAACTAGTTTGATATGATATCCAAAGGAAAATTATAGAATAAATTTAGAAGAATTTATCTTAGATAAAATTAATGGAAACCTTTCCCTAAGAATGTGATTTTGTGAATAAAAGACTATTCTGAATTGGAATGAGGCGTTTGTTGTGTTTGTGTAACATTCGTTTATTATATACGTGGGTTATTCAGAAAGGCCGGGTTTATACCCATTCTGAATAACCGATTCGACGAGATGTCGAAGATGAAGACGGTGGTTGAAGACCGGAAGTCTTCACATCGTTTGGGTGATTACTGATGATCTTGATTGGGCTGTACACCCAGGATGAGGGAATCAGTTGGTGATCGTCCAGACGTACTTGGAGATCGATGGATATGTGAGGAAAGTGCCTCCGGTTTCGTTCAGACCCAGAACGGACTTGTAAATGGATTGTGTGTCTGACATCGGATTTTATTCTGTGTTGATTGATCTCTATTAAATATACATCTGTTTGGCGGCGGAGAATTTATTCTCTTACTTAACGCCCTTCTCTAAGACGTACGAGCTTAGAGGTTGTATATCGATGGACACCAGTCGCATGGAGTGAATTGCCAATATGGCATGCATAAGTGGCAATTGATCAAGGCTTCTGTTGAAAAGCAAAGTCTTGTGGTTGATGATCAAAGCACGGCCTGTGTGGCGTAGCTTTGTGTATAACGTGAATTCGCGAGCCTCACACCTCGGTATGAGTCAAAAACGGGATACGGACCCAAGGAGTGCACGACGTTTCTTTCTAGCTAGGGTGGTGTCAGTGACCTACCAGCCCTGACATTTATATACTTTTCACCTGTGTGGTTGTTGGATACGAGGCGCCTCGGATATAGGTCTGTAAGGACCGGGAAACGTGTGTTCAGGAATAACTAATCCTCAAAAGTAAGAGAGGACCGGCCTTGGAGGTTCCAAAGGATCAGAGTGGGGTCCTGAGGCATTGCTAGAGTGTCTCGAACGCGGAGAGGAGCTTGCCTCTTGCCTCGGCTCATGACGGAATCCAATTTCCAATACGTGATATTGCGGTTTTAATTGTAGAACTGGTATGGCGACATGATAGATGGTACCCATGCCGCCTATAATTGATATTTATGATTTGAAATTGTTTTGACACTATACACCTATAATAGTATCAAATAATGTGTTTTAAACGTATCAAGCATGCTTTGGCTGTTATAAGGGAAAACCCTATCCTCCGGCTTGCGTTGCATTGTGTGATGGGACCTGGGTCTTATAACAGCTTCATTTTTCTTTATTTAGCATTGCGTTGTTTGTTCTATGCACTGGTATTCTTGGGAGGAAACCCGTTCTGTGTTATACGGCGTGGTCCCTTGATTTACCTAACTTTAAAACCAATATTAATAACTGTTTTAGTTCTCACACCAGTCACATGACTGACCTGGAGTTTATTGTTTTAACCTAAACTCTGGGTGCCCCTATTTTCCACACGGGCAGCTAGTAGTTTTGGTTTTGCAGATTTATATTTACAGGGTCCTGATTTACAGCTGGAACGATGCTCGGAAAGCTCTGTATCCGTGTATCACTTCTAGTTGTGATTTTGTATTATTTTCCGCTGCTTTGTAATTTATTGTAATCTCTGATATTTGTCGAATGTAATTTATTCATTTATACTCTGTATATTCTTGTATCTGATGGAATTGTTGTAATAACAATGAAATGTTCTTCTGTTTGCGTTCTATTTTGTCTTGTCCTCAATTCTATCCGTGCTTTCCTTCACGGGAAAGTTCGGGTCGTCTCAGTTTGGTATCAGAGCTTTGGTTTACAGAGCTCGAGAACAAGACACATTAGAACCATACGAAAGAATTCATCAGATATTGGATTAGTAATATCCAATTAGAATGACTCGTTAGAGATAGGATCAGTAGTATCCTAGAACGAGTGCGAAGAGTATATTTTTCAAATGAAAACAATTTTGTTTTAAAAATTAAATCGCTCTATTCGTATTTGAATATTTATTTATTTTGAATATGGACAATCGAGTATATAAAGATTTCGCGTATACGCGTCATGAACGTATAGTCGAAGTTTTAATATATTGGATAGATATAGAGTCACATTCTAGACACCCGGGGATAATTCTGGTGATGTGGCCACATCATCAGTATTTATATTCGTGTTTCGAAGGTGTGATTTCTATATATTTCCATTAGACTGGTGTGAGAACCAAAACCAATATAGCTAGAACACTTTGTTGTGAATTGGCATCAAAAACATGATTTTCTGTATATTTATCAAAATTATGAATTTGAAACTCTAATTCACTAATTGATTGATGTTTGTGTTGTTTGTTTATTTGTTTGCTAATTCTTAACCATTATGCCTAATTGAATCAAATATTGAATTGTATTGAAATTGGTCGCATTTGCTTGCATATACCTATACTTACATTGAACAGGTCATAGCAAGGAGGCTAGAGCCGAAGAATAAAATTTGTTTGCCCGACAAATAGGTACATGTTTACTACATAATTTACTGTTTTGTTTGGGTGATGATGATTTTATGAGCCTATTGGCTAGCCGCTTGGATTTTTCTTTTTCTTTTAGAGATCTGAAGGACCGGGGAAGCTATTTGAAATTCCCCGATGCTCCCGGTGCAGGGGAGGTTGTGGCGAAATTTTTCGAAAATTTAGGGTGTTAACCAAATTTTTGAAAATTTGAAAATTCTCAGAAACTGAAAAGTTGGAGAATGGAAGCCAGATCGAACGTAGAGTTGATTAATCAAACCACTTTCGACTTCGTTCCTTTTCGGGGATGAAAAGTTTTAAGTGGGGGAGATTGTAATAACCCGGAAAATCTGGGCCAGTTTAAAATTTTTATTTTAGCGATTTTAGCGAATTTTGATTATTTAAAATAGATTATTTTAAATAATATCGACGAGAAATTTATTTTGAATAAAATTCGAACGTATATATTTTATGCGTCGTCGTTAGAATATAAATAATTATATATAATTATAAATAGAATTGAAAATGGCGCGGTAGTTCGATAATTCGATTTCAAACTTCAATTGAATGTACCGGGTGCAAAACAATCCGGATTTTAGCGAAACCAAAAACATTATGATCTAATTGATAATATCTTTCCAACGAATCCGAAAAATCAAGATTTCATAGCGGGAATCAAAAGATGTGTCCAGTTGAAAATTCGGAATAGTCGCTATGGAATTCAGGCCCTTAAAAATGGACATTTTGCAAACGACCTCGGATTTCGACGAAACCACTTTTGTTGGATCTGTGATGTCAAGTTATTGCTAGGTTTCAAATTTCATAATTTTTCGAATCAATATGTGAGCGTGGCAAAGGAGAACGTGTTTGACCATTTCAGTTGAATTTAATCGACTGGAAATTGGCCATTTTTCCAACGGTCTCAGAATTCGACGAAACTAGTTTTGTTAGGACCGTATCGTCAATACGAAGCTAGAAAATATTTTTCTGGAATTTTTCTAGTTAGTATGTGACCCCAGTAATTTAAAATGTACATTTAAAATTCAATAAAGTGATTTAAATGTAAATTTAACGGAAACTGATTCAAACAGTCGAATCAGCCTACGATACATATCCCATTGTGTTCGGAATGGGGGTAAAACGCTATGGACGACAGGCGGTGGGCCTCGTTTCGGGGTCGTATGTAAAAGTCAACTTCTTTGAAAATAAAATAATTAAATAAAAAATAAAAATAAAATATATATAACCCTTATACGTTGCCCCCCCCCCATATTCACTAAATCGATTACAGGAAAAAAAAAAGAGAGAACGAAGACGGAGGAGCTGCCGCTCCTCCGATCGACGCGCGCCGCTCCCCAGGAGAGCCGCCGCCGCTGCTTCATCTCCTCCTCCCCTTCCCCTGGCGCGCCGCCGCAAGCAGAAGCCCCCCCCAGCCCAGAGCCGACGCGAGCCCCCCTTTTCCCAAATCGAATGCGCCACCTTCCCCTCCTCCTCCCACGACCACAGCCGCCCCCCCTTTCTTCCACCGATCCTCCTCCTTCGCCTGAGCGATGGCGCACCCCCCCCTCTGTAAGTCTCCTTTTTATTTATTTTATTTTATTTTATTTTTACTTTCTTTTATGCAATTAGTTCAAAAATTAAACTAGTGTGGGTTTAAAAACTGAAATATATTTATATATGTATTTAAAGGGCAAAAGATTTGATTTTTTTAAAATTGAAAAGATTATATTTTTATTTATAAAAATATGATTTTATATCAGGAAGAGGTAGAAAAGATTTTTATTCAATTAAAAATATGATGTTTATCTTTTTAAAGTATTAAAAATATAATCTTTACTATATAAAGGATGTAAAAATATGATTTTTGTTTATGTAGTGAAGTAAAAATATAATTTTTACATGATAGGAATATTAAAAATATCATCTTTATATAGGTAGCATAATAAAAATGTGATTTCTATAGGGATGAAATAATAAAGGCGAAAACTTTATTTTTATAAAGGCGAAAACTTTATTTTTATAAAGGCGAAAACTTTATTTTTAATAAAGGCGAAAACTTTATTTTTATAAAGGCGAAAACTTTATTTTTATAAAGGCGAAAACTTTATTTTTATAAAGGTGAAATCAATATTTTTGAAATGGAATTTTTATCTATATGACACCAAAGTAAAAATCCGATTTTTATATATTGAATAGCATAGTAAAAATTCGATTTCTAAATATATGAAGTGATTATAAAAATATGATTTTTAAATTGAAAGTGAATAAAAATGTGATTTTTATTTTAAAGACATCAAAATATAAAAATGTGAGATTTTTATATATGTAGTGGCTACGGGCAACAAAGGAGATGAAAAGGCGAGAACGACAAGATTTTTTATAAAAGAAGAGTCAAGATGATTGGATAGCTATCGGTGAGAACTTCTCACTCTTCAATTTCTTTCTCTAGTTATATATATATATATACTAGGATGCAGACGGTGCTTAGTAGCACCCGACACCCGTCATCCACAGACCATGGATGGCTTGTTTGTTTAATTGTTTGGATGTGTAGTTGGTTAGTTCATTTGGTTTGAATTGAATTGTTTGGTGAAATGAAATTGATTTGATTGATGTGTGAATGGCGTGGGCCTTCACTAGACCGGGGATAAGGCTAGGCCTTGTTCCGTTTCTAGTATCGTGCCGTTATGCCGCCGAAATTTTCTAAAATATGTTAGAAAAATGAAAATATCATTTTTGTTGTGTAAATGAACTGAATAGAAATTCGTGTGTTGAAATAAAATATTTTATCGTTAAAAATATAAATTTTAACGTGAATGTGAATAAATGAATATTTATAAACAAATCGACCGATTTGTTTATATACACTGATTTGACTGATATTGATTGGGTCGATAAATTTTACACATCACCCAACTGCACAAACAAAAATATGTGTTTGTTGATTTGAAACCCCACACGGGTGTTGGGATGATATTTGGCGTACACTAATCCCAATTATTTAATTATTGTCGATCGATTGGTCGACAGACTGTGTAAGCGTCGATTATTTATATTTGATGCTTATGCAGTTGTGTGGTGCACTTTGGATGATGGTTGATTGTTTATCAATGCTATTATATACATGTGTTGTATGGAATCCATATAATTAACGTTATATGGTGATTGATTGGGCCTCATTCCAATCGGGACAATAATGAATATTATAAAAGAAAATTCATGTGTTGAATATAAAAATAGTCATGTGTTGACGATGTTCATGTGTTGAGTGAAATATTTTATACAATGAAATTTACATCTTTATCATATTTAAAATTAGAACTACTTCCCAGTAGAAGTCTAATTAAAAATCAAACGATAGATACCATAGTTTTATAAAATATTTTACATAACAACAATAGTGATGTGTTGACAGCACTCATGTGTTGAGATTAGTCGTGTGTTGAAAGAAATATAGATTTATGTGTTGAATGGGATAAATATTCATTTGTTGAATAGAATAAAGAAGTTGTGAAAAATATAAAGCCGTGTTGATTAGTTTTGCGCCATTTTGACGTGAACGATATTTATATCGATTTTATTCAAATTGAAATGAATATTATAGCGAATTCGAATTGAAAAGAAAACGAATTTGAATTGAATATAAAAGGACTTCAAATGGAATTGAATATAAAACAAATTCAAGTTGAATTGAAAACGAACTGAAATTTAATGGAATTCGAATCGAAATTAAATTGAAATCAATTTGAATTGAAACGAATTTGAATTTGAATTGAATTGAAACGAATTTGAATTCGAATTAAATAAAATGGAAATGAATTCGAGTTGAATTGAAATCCAATCGATTTGAAATTGAATGTAGAAGTTGAATTGTTTTAGAAGCGAATTTAAAACGATTTATAAAATTCGTTTTAAATAGAAATCGACGAAATATATATTATATATATTATATATATAATATAATGGCCTGAATAGAACGCGCCGCGCCGCGACAGTTCGTGAATTTCGACCATTTATTTCAAACGGACATTACGGGAGATCCGACCGTCGGATTCTCCTAAAACCGGAACCGTTGGGTTCGTATCGAAAAGAGCTTTCCAATGAATATTAGAAATTTGAAATCTAACGGTTGGATTTGGAATTATGTCCAAATCAAATTCGAAAAAGGTCGTTGTAAGTGCAGTTCGATGGCCGTTGTGGGAAATCGACTGTACGGGCCTTGATAAAATTATTAAAAATATTAATAATTTGTGTAAAATCATAAGAAATGATTTGGGAAGAATTGAGCTGGAGAATTCCACATTTGAAAAGATAAAAATAGATTTTTATCGAAATGAACTAGTTTTGAACTAGAATTAAAATCAATTTATTTGTGAAATAAATAAATTGAATTTGAAAGTGATTTTAAAAATAATCAATATTCCCAATATGTGAATTGGACTGGAGCTGAATCGAAATTATCTTCGGGATATTTCGATGCTGGATTTCGTGACTATACAGATATTGTTATGGGAATTTGAAAGATATATTATATATCGTTATTTCCAATACGATATTTGTTGGTTTCAGAATTTGATATTGAATATAAGCCGGTATATTTTCTATTCAGAGCCTTGTATTTAATATCGAATGTGATTTGGGTTTATCGTGGATCGTGTTTTAGATGACATTGGTTCTTTAACCCAGTTAAAGGCAAGATATCGATTTTTGAGAAGATTAAAACTAAGTGGAGTTTTAATGAATCTTTAATTAGATTAAAATGTGAATTGATAATTTAAATTATCAAATCTGAAAAGTGATCGAGAGTGGAGTACCACCAGTTTTGCTCCAAAGCGATAGTTAAATCTTTAATTAGATTTGAACATGAAATGGTAATTAATTTTACCGATAACACCGTGGTGTTAGATATGGAGTGTTACCAGTTTTGCTCCATTGGATAAATAGGTTGGGATTGGGAAATGAAATAAATAATTACTTCGGTGTGGTTCGCTAATCTCGACTAGTTTGATATGATATCCAAAGGAAAATTATAGAATAAATTTAGAAGAATTTATCTTAGATAAAATTAATGGAAACCTTTCCCTAAGAATGTGATTTTGTGAATAAAAGACTATTCTGAATTGGAATGAGGCGTTTGTTGTGTTTGTGTAACATTCGTTTATTATATACGTGGGTTATTCAGAAAGGCCGGGTTTATACCCATTCTGAATAACCGATTCGACGAGATGTCGAAGATGAAGACGGTGGTTGAAGACCGGAAGTCTTCACATCGTTTGGGTGATTACTGATGATCTTGATTGGGCTGTACACCCAGGATGAGGGAATCAGTTGGTGATCGTCCAGACGTACTTGGAGATCGATGGATATGTGAGGAAAGTGCCTCCGGTTTCGTTCAGACCCAGAACGGACTTGTAAATGGATTGTGTGTCTGACATCGGATTTTATTCTGTGTTGATTGATCTCTATTAAATATACATCTGTTTGGCGGCGGAGAATTTATTCTCTTGCTTAACGCCCTTCTCTAAGACGTACGAGCTTAGAGGTTGTATATCGATGGACACCAGTCGCATGGAGTGAATTGCCAATATGGCATGCGTAAGTGGCAATTGATCAAGGCTTCTGTTGAAAAGCAAAGTCTTGTGGTTGATGATCAAAGCACGGCCTGTGTGGCGTAGCTTTGTGTATAACGTGAATTCGCGAGCCTCACACCTCGGTATGAGTCAAAAACGGGATACGGACCCAAGGAGTGCACGACGTTTCTTTCTAGCTAGGGTGGTGTCAGTGACCTACCAGCCCTGACATTTATATACTTTTCACCTGTGTGGTTGTTGGATACGAGGCGCCTCAGATATAGGTCTGTAAGGACCAGGAAACGTGTGTTCAAGAATAACTAATCCTCAAAAGTAAGAGAGGACCGGCCTTGGAGGTTCCAAAGGATCAGAGTGGGGTCCTGAGGCATTGCTAGAGTGTCTCGAACGCGGAGAGGAGCTTGCCCCTTGCCTCGGCTCATGACGGAATCCAATTTCCAATACGTGATATTGTGGTTTTAATTGTAGAACTAGTATGGCGACATGATAGATGGTACCCATGCCGCCTATAATTGATATTTATGATTTGAAATTGTTTTGACACTATACACCTATAATAGTATCAAATAATGTGTTTTAAACGTATCAAGCATGCTTTGGCTGTTATAAGGGAAAACCCTATCCTCCGGCTTGCGTTGCATTGTGTGATGGGACCTGGGTCTTATAACAGCTTCATTTTTCTTTATTTAGCATTGCGTTGTTTGTTCTATGCACTGGTATTCTTGGGAGGAAACCCGTTCCGTGTTATACGGCGTGGTCCCTTGATTTACCTAACTTTAAAACCAATATTAATAACTGTTTTAGTTCTCACACCAGTCACATGACTGACCTGGAGTTTATTGTTTTAACCTAAACTCTGGGTGCCCCTATTTTCCACACGGGCAGCTAGTAGTTTTGGTTTTGCAGATTTATATTTACAGGGTCCTGATTTACAGCTGGAACGATGCTCGGAAAGCTCTGTATCCGTGTATCACTTCTAGTTGTGATTTTGTATTATTTTCCGCTGCTTTGTAATTTATTGTAATCTCTGATATTTGTCGAATGTAATTTATTCATTTATACTCTGTATATTCTTGTATCTGATGGAATTGTTGTAATAACAATGAAATGTTCTTCTGTTTGCGTTCTATTTTGTCTTGTCCTCAATTCTATCCGTGCTTTCCTTCACGGGAAAGTTCGGGTCGTCTCAGTTTGGTATCAGAGCTTTATTTTACAGAGCTCGAGAACAAGACACATTAGAACCATACGAAAGAATTCATCAGATATTGGATTAGTAATATCCAATTAGAATGACTCGTTAGAGATAGGATCAGTAGTATCCTAGAACGAGTGCGAAGAGTATATTTTTCAAATGAAAACAATTTTGTTTTAAAAATTAAATCGCTCTATTCGTATTTGAATATTTATTTATTTTGAATATGGACAATCGAGTATATAAAGATTTCGCGTATACGCGTCATGAACGTATAGTCGAAGTTTTAATATATTGGATAGATATAGAGTCACATTCTAGACACCCGGGGATAATTCTGGTGATGTGGCCACATCATCAGTATTTATATTCGTGTTTCGAAGGTGTGATTTCTATATATTTCCATTAGACTGGTGTGAGAACCAAAACCAATATAGCTAGAACACTTTGTTGTGAATTGGCATCAAAAACATGATTTTCTGTATATTTATCAAAATTATGAATTTGAAACTCTAATTCACTAATTGATTGATGTTTGTGTTGTTTGTTTATTTGTTTGCTAATTCTTAACCATTATGCCTAATTGAATCAAATATTGAATTGTATTGAAATTGGTCGCATTTGCTTGCATATACCTATACTTACATTGAACAGGTCATAGCAAGGAGGCTAGAGCCGAAGAATAAAATTTGTTTGCCCGACAAATAGGTACATGTTTACTACATAATTTACTGTTTTGTTTGGGTGATGATGATTTTATGAGCCTATTGGCTAGCCGCTTGGCTTTTTCTTTTTCTTTTAGAGATCTGAAGGACCGGGGAAGCTATTTGAAATTCCCCGATGCTCCCGGTGCAGGGGAGGTTGTGGCGAAATTTTTCGAAAATTTAGGGTGTTAGCCAAATTTTTGAAAATTTGAAAATTCTCAGAAACTGAAAAGTTGGAGAATGGAAGCCAGATCGAACGTAGAGTTGATTAATCAAACCACTTTCGACTTCGTTCCTTTTCGGGGATGAAAAGTTTTAAGTGGGGGAGATTGTAATAACCCGGAAAATCTGGGCCAGTTTAAAATTTTTATTTTAGCGAATTTTGATTATTTAAAATAGATTATTTTAAATAATATCGACGAGAAATTTATTTTGAATAAAATTCGAACGTATATATTTTATGCGTCGTCGTTAGAATATAAATAATTATATATAATTATAAATAGAATTGAAAATGGCGCGGTAGTTCGATAATTCGATTTCAAACTTCAATTGAATGTACCGGGTGCAAAACAATCCGGATTTTAGCGAAACCAAAAACATTATGATCTAATTGATAATATCTTTCCAACGAATCCGAAAAATCAAGATTTCATAGCGGGAATCAAAAGATGTGTCCAGTTGAAAATTCGGAATAGTCGCTATGGAATTCAGGCCCTTAAAAATGGACATTTTGCAAACGACCTCGGATTTCGACGAATCCACTTTTGTTGGATCTGTGATGTCAAGTTATTGCTAGGTTTCAAATTTCATAATTTTTCGAATCAATATGTGAGCGTGGCAAAGGAGAACGTGTTTGACCATTTCAGTTGAATTTAATCGACTGGAAATTGGCCATTTTTCCAACGGTCTCAGAATTCGACGAAACTATTTTTGTTAGGACCGTATCGTCAATACGAAGCTAGAAAATATTTTTCTGGAATTTTTCTAGTTAGTATGTGACCCCAGTAATTTAAAATGTACATTTAAAATTCAATAAAGTGATTTAAATGTAAATTTAACGGAAACTGATTCAAACAGTCGAATCAGCCTACGATACATATCCCATTGTGTTCGGAATGGGGGTAAAACGCTATGGACGACAGGCGGTGGGCCTCGTTTCGGGGTCGTATGTAAAAGTCAACTTCTTTGAAAATAAAATAATTAAATAAAAAATAAAAATAAAATATATATAACCCTTATACGTTGCCCCCCCCCCATATTCACTAAATCGATTACAGGAAAAAAAAAGAGAGAGAACGAAGACGGAGGAGCTGCCGCTCCTCCGATCGACGCGCGCCGCTCCCCAGGAGAGCCGCCGCCGCTGCTTCATCTCCTCCTCCCCTTCCCCTGGCGCGCCGCCGCAAGCAGAAGCCCCCCCAGCCCAGAGTCGACGCGAGCCCCCCTTTTCCCAAATCGAATGCGCCACCTTCCCCTCCTCCTCCCACGACCACAGCCGCCCCCCCTTTCTTCCACCGATCCTCCTCCTTCGCCTGAGCGATGGCGCACCCCCCCCCCCTCTGTAAGTCTCCTTTTTATTTATTTCATTTTATTTTATTTTTACTTTCTTTTATGCAATTAGTTCAAAAATTAAACTAGTGTGGGTTTAAAAACTGAAATATATTTATATATGTATTTAAAGAGCAAAAGATTTGATTTTTTTAAAATTGAAAAGATTATATTTTTATTTATAAAAATATGATTTTATATCAGGAAGAGGTAGAAAAGATTTTTATTCAATTAAAAATATGATGTTTATCTTTTTAAAGTATTAAAAATATAATCTTTACTATATAAAGGATGTAAAAATATGATTTTTGTTTATGTAGTGAAGTAAAAATATAATTTTTACATGATAGGAATATTAAAAATATCATCTTTATATAGGTAGCATAATAAAAATGTGATTTCTATAGGGATGAAATAATAAAGGCGAAAACTTTATTTTTATAAAGGCGAAAACTTTATTTTTATAAAGGCGAAAACTTTATTTTTATAAAGGCGAAAACTTTATTTTTAATAAAGGCGAAAACTTTATTTTTATAAAGGCGAAAACTTTATTTTTATAAAGGCGAAAACTTTATTTTTATAAAGGCGAAAACTTTATTTTTATAAAGGCGAAATCAATATTTTTGAAATGGAATTTTTATCTATATGACACCAAAGTAAAAATTCGATTTTTATATATTGAATAGCATAGTAAAAATTCGATTTCTAAATATATGAAGTGATTGTAAAAATATGATTTTTAAATTGAAAGTGAATAAAAATGTGATTTTTATTTTAAAGACATCAAAATATAAAAATGTGAGATTTTTATATATGTAGTGGCTACGGGCAACAAAGGAGATGAAAAGGCGAGAACGACAAGATTTTTTATAAAAGAAGAGTCAAGATGATTGGATAGCTATCGGTGAGAACTTCTCACTCTTCAATTTCTTTCTCTAGTTATATATATATATATACTAGGATGCAGACGGTGCTTAGTAGCACCCGACACCCGTCATCCACAGACCATGGATGGCTTGTTTGTTTAATTGTTTGGATGTGTAGTTGGTTAGTTCATTTGGTTTGAATTGAATTGCTTGGTGAAATGAAACTGATTTGATTGATGTGTGAATGGCGTGGGTCTTCACTAGACCGGGGATAAGGCTAGGCCTTGTTCCGTTTCTAGTATCGTGCCGTTATGCCGCCGAAATTTTCTAAAATATGTTAGAAAAATGAAAATATCATTTTTGTTGTGTAAATGAACTGAATAGAAATTCGTGTGTTGAAATAAAATATTTTATCGTTAAAAATATAAATTTTAACGTGAATGTGAATAAATGAATATTTATAAACAAATCGACCGATTTGTTTATATACACTGATTTGACTGATATTGATTGGGTCGATAAATTTTACACATCACCCAACTGCACAAACAAAAATATGTGTTTGTTGATTTGAAACCCCACACGGGTGTTGGGATGATATTTGGCGTACACTAATCCCAATTATTTAATTATTGTCGATCGATTGGTCGACAGACTGTGTAAGCGTCGATTATTTATATTTGATGCTTATGCAGTTGTGTGGTGCACTTTGGATGATGGTTGATTGTTTATCAATGCTATTATATACATGTGTTGTATGGAATCCATATAATTAACGTTATATGGTGATTGATTGGGCCTCATTCCAATCGGGACAATAATGAATATTATAAAAGAAAATTCATGTGTTGAATATAAAAATAGTCATGTGTTGACGATGTTCATGTGTTGAGTGAAATATTTTATACAATGAAATTTACATCTTTATCATATTTAAAATTAGAACTACTTCCCAGTAGAAGTCTAATTAAAAATCAAACGATAGATACCATAGTTTTATAAAATATTTTACATAACAACAATAGTGATGTGTTGACAGCACTCATGTGTTGAGATTAGTCGTGTGTTGAAAGAAATATAGATTCATGTGTTGAATGGGATAAATATTCATTTGTTGAATAGAATAAAGAAGTTGTGAAAAATATAAAGCCGTGTTGATTAGTTTTGCGCCATTTTGACGTGAACGATATTTATATCGATTTTATTCAAATTGAAATGAATATTATAGCGAATTCGAATTGAAAAGAAAACGAATTTGAATTGAATATAAAAGGACTTCAAATGGAATTGAATATAAAACAAATTCAAGTTGAATTGAAAACGAACTGAAATTTAATGGAATTCGAATCGAAATTAAATTGAAATCAATTTGAATTGAAACGAATTTGAATTTGAATTGAATTGAAACGAATTTGAATTCGAATTAAATAAAATGGAAATGAATTCGAGTTGAATTGAAATCCAATCGATTTGAAATTGAATGTAGAAGTTGAATTGTTTTAGAAGCGAATTTAAAACGATTTATAAAATTCGTTTTAAATAGAAATCGACGAAATATATATTATATATATAATATAATGGCCTGAATAGAACGCGCCGCGCCGCGACAGTTCGTGAATTTCGACCATTTATTTCAAACGGACATTACGGGAGATCCGACCGTCGGATTCTCCTAAAACCGGAACCGTTGGGTTCGTATCGAAAAGAGCTTTCCAATGAATATTAGAAATTTGAAATCTAACGGTTGGATTTGGAATTATGTCCAAATCAAATTCGAAAAAGGTAGCTGTAAGTGCAGTTCGATGGCCGTTGTGGGAAATCGACTGTACGGGCCTTGATAAAATTATTAAAAATATTAATAATTTGTGTAAAATCATAAGAAATGATTTGGGAAGAATTGAGCTAGAGAATTCCACATTTGAAAAGATAAAAATAGATTTTTATCGAAATGAACTAGTTTTGAACAAGAATTAAAATCAATTTATTTGTGAAATAAATAAATTGAATTTGAAAGTGATTTTAAAAATAATCAATATTCCCAATATGTGAATTGGACTGGAGCTGAATCGAAATTATCTTCGGGATATTTCGATGTTGGATTTCGTGACTATACAGATATTGTTATGGGAATTTGAAAGATATATTATATATCGTTATTTCCAATACGATATTTGTTGGTTTCAGAATTTGATATTGAATATAAGCCGGTATATTTTCTATTCAGAGCCTTGTATTTAATATCGAATGTGATTTGGGTTTATCGTGGATCGTGTTTTAGATGACATTGGTTCTTTAACCCAGTTAAAGGCAAGATATCGATTTTTGAGAAGATTAAAACTAAGTGGAGTTTTAATGAATCTTTAATTAGATTAAAATGTGAATTGATAATTTAAATTATCAAATCTGAAAAGTGATCGAGAGTGGAGTACCACCAGTTTTGCTCCAAAGCGATAGTTAAATCTTTAATTAGATTTGAACGTGAAATGGTAATTAATTTTACCGATAACACCGTGGTGTTAGATATGGAGTGTTACCAGTTTTGCTCCATTGGATAAATAGGTTGGGATTGGGAAATGAAATAAATAATTACTTCGGTGTGGTTCGCTAATCTCGACTAGTTTGATATGATATCCAAAGGAAAATTATAGAATAAATTTAGAAGAATTTATCTTAGATAAAATTAATGGGAACCTTTCCCTCAGAATGTGATTTTGTGAATAAAAGACTATTCTGAATTGGAATGAGGCGTTTGTTGTGTTTGTGTAACATTCGTTTATTATATACGTGGGTTATTCAGAAAGGCCGGGTTTATACCCATTCTGAATAACCGATTCGACGAGATGTCGAAGATGAAGACGGTGGTTGAAGACCGGAAGTCTTCACATCGTTTTGGTGATTACTGATGATCTTGATTGGGCTGTACACCCAGGATGAGGGAATCAGTTGGTGATCGTCCAGACGTACTTGGAGATCGATGGATATGCGAGGAAAGTGCCTCCGGTTTCGTTCAGACCCAGAACGGACTTGTAAATGGATTGTGTGTCTGACATCGGATTTTATTCTGTGTTGATTGATCTCTATTAAATATACATCTGTTTGGCGGCGGAGAATTTATTCTCTTGCTTAACGCCCTTCTCTGAGACGTACGAGCTTAGAGGTTGTATATCGATGGACACCAGTCGCATGGAGTGAATTGCCAATGTGGCATGCGTAAGTGGCAATTGATCAAGGCTTCTGTTGAAAAGCAAAGTCTTGTGGTTGATGATCAAAGCACGGCCTGTGTGGTGTAGCTTTGTGTATAACGTGAATTCGCGAGCCTCACACCTCGGTATGAGTCAAAAACGGGATACGGACCCAAGGAGTGCACGACGTTTCTTTCTAGCTAAGGTGGTGTCAGTGACCTACCAGCCCTGACATTTATATACTTTTCACCTGTGTGGTTGTTGGATACGAGGCGCCTCGGATATAGGTCTGTAAGGACCGGGAAACGTGTGTTCAGGAATAACTAATCCTCAAAAGTAAGAGAGGACCGGCCTTGGAGGTTCCAAAGGATCAGAGTGGGGTCCTGAGGCATTGCTAGAGTGTCTCGAACGCGGAGAGGAGCTTGCCCCTTGCCTCGGCTCATGACGGAATCCAATTTCCAATACGTGATATTGCGGTTTTAATTGTAGAACTAGTATGGCGACATGATAGATGGTACCCATGCCGCCTATAATTGATATTTATGATTTGAAATTGTTTCGACACTATACACCTATAATAGTATCAAATAATGTGTTTTAAACGTATCAAGCATGCTTTGGCTGTTATAAGGGAAAACCCTATCCTCCGGCTCGCGTTGCATTGTGTGATGGGACCTGGGTCTTATAACAGCTTCATTTTTCTTTATTTAGCATTGCGCTGTTTGTTCTATGCACTGGTATTCTTGGGAGGAAACTCGTTCCGTGTTATACGGCGTGGTCCCTTGATTTACCTAACTTTAAAACCAATATTAATAACTGTTTTAGTTCTCACACCAGTCACATGACTGACCTGGAGTTTATTGTTTTAACCTAAACTCTGGGTGCCCCTATTTTCCACACGGGCAGCTAGTAGTTTTGGTTTTGCAGATTTATATTTACAGGGTCCTGATTTACAGCTGGAACGATGCTCGGAAAGCTCTGTATCCGTGTATCACTTCTAGTTGTGATTTTGTATTATTTTCCGCTGCTTTGTAATTTATTGTAATCTCTGATATTTGTCGAATGTAATTTATTCATTTATACTCTGTATATTCTTGTATCTGATGGAATTGTTGTAATAACAATGAAATGTTCTTCTGTTTGCGTTCTATTTTGTCTTGTCCTCAATTCTATCCGTGCTTTCCTTCACGGGAAAGTTCGGGTCGTCTCATAATCTTTCAACTTTAGCATCACAGCCCAGTTATATTCATCTCTACCCATTCAGCTCTGGCTTCCCTCTTCTCTTCTTGTGAGCGGATGTAGGCTATGGTGTGTATCACCTAAGCGTGGATTTCATTTCGCAACAAACGTATTCCTTGTGCAAGCAATGACCATCCAATTATTCTCTTCTTTTGGAAATCTGTTGGTACAAAGAAAATGATTAGGATTTACACTATAAAAATAAAAAAAGCATACTTTTTTTTCTAGTCTAAGAGAATTTGGTGTTAACTTTGAATTGTAAGTGTGCTGGAAATGTACTTAATCCTCAGCAATTAATAAATTCCATGATATACAAAGTGACAAAATATATATATCCAAACCTCTCCTACACTGGCGCACAAACTGGAAATACTGCTGAAACTGAGCCGTGGGAACAGAAGCACAAAGTCATGGAGTTGAAGTAAAGATATTCTGTATTTTCTATATTAAGAAAAGGATAGGCAAATCTGTAAGACTAGGTTGTGAATTAGTTGGCCTAAAAGCAGACAACAACACAGATTGAATTCAATAGTTGTGCACAACTACGCCTTATAAACCTATCCTATACTGTAACAGAATTCACATAATTTAAACTTGGCATCTCCAAAAACTCAGCAATGAAACTACTACGTTCATACGTAATAAAAATGGCAACTCCAACTACAACGGAAGTGCATAACTAAATATGAAATACAATTGCAAGAAAAAAATTAAGATAGTATGAGAGGCCCCTTAACTTGAAAATATCTAATCAGGTGGAAGCATAAAATCAACAACAATACCTAAGTGTATATAAAAGAGATGCAGAAATGGAGAGGGAAAAAAAAGGAAAATATAATATTCCACTTGCATTCCACTTTTAAATATAAAGGATAAGCACCTTCAAATATTCTACGATAATCACCCAGCTATTTCAAAGGCATAAAAATGCCACCATTATATATGGTACAAAAGTGCGATGACAGGAATGAATAAACAGGTTAAAAAAATAGAAGTTTGCATAAAGTCTCTATGTTTTCATTAATTAATTACTATAGTCCAAATGTAATAAAGATTTCTTTTATTAGAAATTGTAAATATATAGCGAAGAAATGAGGCATCTGACCTTTTCTTATTAATAAAGAATCATAACAAAATGTATAATTGATTCTTACATTTTTCGTATTTTCAGATAATTAATGACCAATGTGTGAATATGTGACATATAAACAGATTAGTTACTTTTCCTATTATTTCAAAGTTTCTTCCATTCTCTGCTTCTGTCATCACTGTTCTTACTGAATTATAAACTTCATAGTTTGATTTGTTCATGTGTTTGTACATGTCATACTCCACACTAAGGTTTATCTTCAATATTTTCAAGGCTTCATGTTAGTTTCGTTTTTAATTTTGTATAGTTACAGAATATTCCATAAAAGAACATTAAAAAATATATTCAAATAACCTAGAGTCTCCCTGAGATAATCAATTGATCATGCTTTATGACCATATGTGGGTAAAAATGTAAAATCGTTATTGTGTTTATTTCACTGATGGCGGAAAACGAAATGTATTCTAAATTAATTTTGCTTTAGCAGTTCAAAGGAAATATCTATGTCGGCGGCAAAAATCAGAATTAAAATATAGTAGCAAACATGAAAAAATACTTCAAATGAAAATCCAACATAAGAAAAATTCCTAATATAGTAATTAAACCCAATTGGCAGCATTAAAATATGGATTTATGGTATGTAAAATCGAAATATACCCAACCCCAGTTGTGTGCATTCAGTGTGTGTTATATAATCAATATTGGTAATGAAACATTATTTTTTATAAGAATAAATGTTAACATAGATATTCTGATTCTCTAACCATTCAATGTCATTGGTTAATTAAAATATCAACCACCAACTACAAAAATATTAGGGCTTTCACGAAAAAATTGCTTTTTGTACAAAAAAAACCAAATAAATATATGTTAGGTAATGACTAAAAGAATGTTCATAGTACATGTACATAATTTCGTTCATTTAGCTTTACATAACCAAATAAATAATCAAACTACTAAGATAATATGGTATCCGATTTAAATTAGATTTAAATATGATTATTACATGCCTTATTTGTTCTAAATATGACAGAATGCCTTTACATTAGATTAAAATATGATTAACTGATTATACGTGCTTATTTCTTAGATTACACATGTCTATTTCTTACTTTTTAGCATGGTTCTTATCTGTAATATCTTGGTGTAATACAACGTCAAGAGAACCTAAATCAATCACTTGTCACCATAATTCTAATTCCAACCTTATATGTTGTTTGGTCCCGCCTAGATGGTAGCGGTCTAAGGAGCGCAATTGTCAGAGTATGAGAATATAGTTACAATTTAAGCAAGAGTGGTCAAACAGAATGTATAATGAGTCTAGTAACTATTTTAAAAAAAAGAATACAAAGGGGTCATCTTCCACACAATTTCAAATCAAATTTCACTCAAGTTTTGAAGCCAAATCCCAATGAGTTGCCAACAGAACCAGAACCTATATCTCTACCAAAGAACCTCCTGACCGTTCAGGAGAATGTAGAAAAAGATCAGTAAATCTGAATAAAGCGAGAGCGCGCACATTCAAAATTGATAAATTCTGAGTTTGAAATAAATCTGCATAGTTTATTGCATTAGGGCATATACCAATCAATAAATGTCACTTGTTATTGCATGCATCTATCCTTTACAACGAAGAAAACATGCATGCTTGTGAAATTTCAAATTACAGCAAATAGCAAACTTTCAAGTATATAATTTTTGTTGTATAGAGCCATGTGGATTAGCAAGAACGGTCCATGAAGTCGATAAGCAAATCCTGCACCAAACCTCTATCAGGCATCTTTCCTGCTGCACCATACACCGGAGCGAGACCTCCAGCAACTGGACCTGGGTTTGCACTCACCTAATATACATAAATTGTTATAAGCTCAGCAATCACATATCATGAATTCTCAATATAGTCAGTTGGTAACATTTGTGTCTGTGAAACCAACATTCAGGTTTGTAAAAATAATGATGGCATAATGACAATCGGTTCAATTCAAATTAAGATGATTAGAGGGATCACTAGTCATATCACGTTTGATTAAAAATAAAATTCAATCATGCAATAAGACCAACACCAACTAATATTAAGAGGATAGAAAGACGAGCTATTAATTTATGTTGAAACTTTTGATTTACTAGTTGATTTGCACTGCACTACCTTTCTTTTGTTATCTCTTCAACAATATGCTATCCACTTATAATTTCGCTGGACAAGGGTTTTTAGGGAAGGTAAAAATGTAACTACACGTCTACCAAGGGTTATATAAGTGCTATTTCATAATTCTTCAACCGTAGTTACCTGCCAATTGAGGCTTTTCTTAAGAATACTCGTTGTCAATATGTACTTATTTCTACATAAATACTCTTTCATATTAGCAAAACATCATCCTAAGCCTGTTTGTTGTGGAAAGCTCTTAAAATATACAGGATTATAGTGTTATACAATAGAATTAGTTCAGCATGTCTGGTTCAGCATATAATTCTGTAGATAGTAGTGTACTACATATAACGATATTTTGAAGCTTACAGTTTTTACAGCATCCTTCAAATCTCTCAGGAAGTCTTCATATACTGGAACATGTTGAAGCGTCACACAAATATGTATACTGCAGCAATGTATACATAAGAAACAAGTTAAAAGGGAATCTTCAAAAAAAAAAAAAAAAAAAAAAAATATTGATGCAAAACGAACCTGTTGGGTCTTTGCAATGCATTCAAGTGCCAACCTTTTGATGACATGATATCATTAACCTCAAATATATTGATTGTGTTAGAGCCAAATGCAATAACTGTCATGTCCGGTTTTCCAATAACGAACAGCTCAGAAATCTCTCCAATGCTGGTGAACATTGAAGAAACTGTAAAGGCCCGGAAATCCGTGCTGTTTGAGTTGACTAAATACACCACACGTCCAACCCAAATAACACAGAAATACGACTCATTATTAGAAAGAAGTTAGAGGATGAGAAATAGAAAGAAAGAAATATTAGAATAGAAGAAAAACGAAGATCACAACTCACAGCGGAACGAATAAAATATATTATATAACATACCCTTTGAAATACAAATCAGTAACTTTATATACATACCATCATCAGAGTACACATAATATTTGATTCAGCGGAAGTAACTCTAAATAACTAACATTGAAGCCTCCAGCTTCAAGCTCCTCCAAGTGTATCTGTAAAAGCCTGAAACACTTGACTGCCCGTACAAATTTGGGCACCCAAGAGTTTAGGGAAAACAAAAACAAAATAAACTCTGGGTCAGTCATGGGACTGGTGTGAGTAAACTCCAACCACTTGTTTAACTTTAAAAATCCTTTCAAAAGAAAAGATAATAGTAAGACCAGCCCACACATAAACACGGACGGTTTTTATCTTACTATAACCCAAACACTTTGATACGAAAATCCAGTGATATTATAATAATGTCTACATCAAGTAAATAACCAAATAGCAGAACGCTTGCATCTCACGCTCTACATATATATTATAAACTCAAAAACCGCATGGCGCTTATTGGAGATTGGATTTCCAACATGACAAGGTATGGGACCACCTTCCGATGATGTATCTCTAGAGAGGAATACACTGGGTTCAACAAGAACATCTTGCAACCCGGCCCACACATGACCGACCACTCATTTCGCTTGAGTGTATCGAATGTATATCACCAACGGTTGGACTCAAACCACCGTTTCCCGAATGGGCAGAATCGATAGATTTAGAACAAAAGGAATTTCTCTAGATAGGTGATTATACACCCTAATGGGTGCGACCCACATAGCCATGCTGCCTGCCCGATTTTTGTCCTTTCCTGGTTGTTGAGGCCTGAGGCTACGAATACTTACCATTCATTGATAGCACAATCACTTTGAATGCCACATTGTCAGATCCGTTAATCACTAGTTGAGTTTGCACAAATATTCTGGATATTATGCTAAGGGATAAATCCGTTGCAACCATATATATCCATACAGACCAACCCATTTGATCATTGGAAATACTTTGTCAGACATCCGTCCATTTACGTTCGTTCTGGGATTGAACGAAACCGAAGGCACTATTTCTATTACTAGAAAAGCCCTTGCACTTCACTCCGTCTTCAATATATTCAGCATACTTGGTTCGCAACGTTTATGCCGATACGGAGTGGTTCTTCGGATAATAATCCAACCGGTCTCTCCATATTGACAACGATGGTCAAAAAAACTTCGATAGTCTGTGATTTAACTATCGAATAAAAACAAGTGTTCAATCAACATAACAAACAAATCACTGGGCTCCTTAATTAATATTTCATTAATTAAATCTCTTCTCCATTTCCTCATCAATATTTGTTAACCAAATATTTTCAATAATCATATTGGCCCTTTTCGCTATTTTTGATTTCGTTTCCTTGTCGAATTCTATATATCGATATATAGATTCCTAATTGTCAAATTTCTTAAAAAATATTCTAACTCCTTAAATTCCCGGAAAAATTCGCCATAACCTCCCCTGTATCGGGAGCATCGGGAAATTTCAAATAACATCCCGGTATCTTCTAATCTCAAAAAGAAAAAGAAGAAGCCAAGCGGCTAGCCGATACGGCGCATAAAACCCATATATGAATTAAACATGTACCTTTTTGTCGAGCACATAAATTTAAATCTTCATATACTTCATATACTTCATTCCATACCTGTTCAACACCTGTTCACCTGTTTTCCATTCAGTTTAACTCAATCCAATCGTTTGAATTCAGTTTCGCTCAATTATTCTTTAATTAGCCTTTTTGCCTATTTCACTTCTTTGTTGAACATAACATGTTCGAACAAAATATTTAACTCGTTCATAACCAAATCGAATTTCGATTTTAATTCTAGTTTCCTTTTCTGTTTCGAATATAAATTTTCAAATCGAACTCACTTATTTAAGGCCCAATATTAATTCGAAATCTCATTAACTAATTTCTATTCGAATTAGTTAACTCTATTCAATAAATCAAAAATCTGATTTCTGTTTCAAAAATCAACTCATTACTCCACTGGAGTTCACATATATTTTATAACTCAAATCTGGATTTTCTAAATAGAAATTTCGATTTTTTTTTTTTTTAAATCCTTTAATATCATTAAATAAACCGTTATGGTTTTATAATGGTTCTGGCGCTGCTTTTCTGAAAATTTGATTTTGACATAACTCAAAATCTATACGACGAAATTCATATTTTTCTCTTTCATTAGAAAACTATTATCAAACTGGTCATGTCGTTTCTTGTTTCGAAGAATTCCGACTTCAATTGCGTTCTGTATACTCAATTGAAGTTCGAATCGCTATTTTACGAACTGCAGCGCTGCGGCGAGTTCGTTTTAATTATATTTATATATATATACGTTAAACTTCTTTAAAATGAATTCAACTTCATTTAACTCCATTTGAATTCCTTGATTCAAATTCCAATCTCACTTTTATTTGAATTCTATATTCAAATCCCAATTCCTTTTCTATTTGACATTCAAATTCAATACTTGAATTGCTATTTGAATTCCCTATATTCAAATTCGATACTTGAATTCATTTGAATTCTTTTATTCAAACTCTATTTTTAAATTCCATTTGAACTTCTATTATTCCAATTTTTATATTTGAAATTTATTGAAATTCAAATATTCAAACTCCTTTTTAAATTCTAGATACAAAATTCCATAGTTTAAAATTCCATTTTGAATTTCATATTCAAATCCCATAGATTAAATCCTATTTGAATTCAATTTGAATCTCTTATATTCAAATTTCATTTTCCATTTGAATTCTAATATTCAAATTCATTTCCAGCCCCATTTGAATTCTAATATTCCAACTCATTTTTAACACCATTTGAATGTCTTCACTCAAATCCATTTGAATTCTCTTGAATTCAAATTCCATTTCAAAACCATTTGGATTTCCTATTTTGAAATCCTATTTGAAATTCTATTTCCAATTCTACTTTGAAAATCCTATTTCAAAGTTTATTTCAAATTCTATTTTGAAATCTCATATTCAAATTTCTACTTGAATTTCGGTATTCAATTCCATGTTCAAATTCAATACTCGAATTTCTATTTCAAATTTCTATTCAAACTTCATATTTAAATTCCATTCAAATCTTTATTCAAATTTCGCATTTGAATTCTTCCTTGAAATACTATATTTCAATTTCTATTCAAATTTTCTTTGAAATTCTATATTCAAATCTCTATTTGAATTTCTTTATTTGAATTCCTTCGAATTCAAATTATAATTTAATTTCTTGAATTCAAATTCTACTTTTCATTCTAATCTTGTCTATTCAAATTCTATTTGAACTTCTTATTTGAATTTCTAATATTCAATCCCCTTTTAAAATTCAAATATTTAAACTCCCTTTTCTAATTTTACTATTCAATTGTTATACTCAAATTTCATTTGAGTTATATATTTAAAAATTCCATTTCACATCCTATTTGAAATTTCATTTCAAATCCCAATTTCACACTTGTATTTCTATTTCTGAATTATCAAATGATAATTCTTTTCACTTCATTTATAACTTCGTTATAAAAGAACTATTTATAAACTTAGTTTATAAAGAACTACTTGTTGTATTTTTCAAAAACAAGTTTATATTTATATTCCATTTAAAATTCAAATTCTATTTAAAAATAGAATTTTTCCTTTTAAGATCTCCACTATCCTTTCATGATATTTTTATAAATTAAACTTCAGCCCAGTGATAATTTAAACAACCAAATCAATCAATTTCCAATTATTTGATTTTAACACATCATATATGCATATATATGAAATCAAACAGAACAAACAAATAGATAATATATTTTTGAGGAATCCAGTTGGATTCCTCCAACCTGTTTTCCTGCATCCACAGATGTTAGCACATAAATAATACCCATTCTGCTTTATGGCAGAATATCGCGGTATAGAAGGTCATCCACTAATCATAGCGTGGGGCGTATAGGGTAATCATCCGCTATGAAACTGCGGGCATCCGCTAATGAGACTGCGGGAATCCAACCAATCAATCAACCCAATATATATATATAGCCTAAATAACTAATATATATAAAACAGCCATAAAACATTCACACAAGCAACAGACAATTATTTTTAATGAAATAAAAATAATTCTAAAGGTGAGTGAGATTTACTCACCTTGATATTCCTTTAATCCGATCTATTCTGATTTCCATTTCAAATTCCATTTCGCGGCCTACACCGATATGATTCAACGCAACCGGTTTTCCACTCGAATCTGATATCACGTATATGTTAAATGAAATATTCCTTAGTAAAATTTTATGCATTTGTATTAAACTAATTTGATCCTAACTGACATACTAATTTAATTCTAACTAGTATGCCGATTTAATTCTAATCCATATATTAATTAAATTCTAATCCATATATATATATTAATTAATTTCTAACCTTTTCCTAAATAAAATTCTAACTTCTTCTAACTAAAATTCTAACCTCATTATTCACTTCATAAACATTTAACCATATATGTATATTTTTCGTTTACTTAAAATAAATAAATAACAAGTTTTAAATTACCTTAATTGCCTTGAAAACTCGATCAACTATGAAACCGAATCAATGACCACCGACCCGTTTCCACCGTAAACAGCACCAAAAACCCACTTCCTTCATTTTGACAATTTATCAAACATCTTGCGGACATTCTCCAAATCACCCCCAGCATCACCTTGCATTGCCTCAAAACATGCCTCCGACCCACTGTGTATGACTTCATCCATTTCCTGACTGAAATCGCACCTTAGAAGAACTCCAGTAGCCCCTACAGTAACTCGTAGTTCCCGAGAACGAAACCCCTAAATTGCGACTTGATTTGTAGCAGTCATCGCGTTTTGTTTTGGTCAACCAGAGCTCCTCCGAGTGGTGCCACGGCATGCGTCTTCGGCCCAGAAATCAAACCATCACCTCGACAAACCCTCCGACCTCCATCGCTCTGACCCTGATGCTCGTTCATCCCTCACAGATGCATCGCTCCTCCAGACAACCATCGATTTTCCCTCGTTGCTTTCTCCAAAACCCCGCTCCACCCTCTAAATCGCGTTGACCCCCTTCGAACCCTAAACGGAAATTGGAACTTGCCGAACCACTAATTGTCGTCGCGGTCCTCCATCGCAATTTCGATTCCGCCCCTCTTCTTTTCTTTACTTTTTCATAAGAATGATTTTGACTGGAGGAAAAGAATCGAAGTATATAAAAACATGAGAGGGTTTTCGGATTTCAGAATGAAAGCAACGGGGACAATGTATTTATACAGAAGTGGAAGAGAGACAGAAGTACGAGGCCATTAAGATTATGTCTGCTTGGTAGTGAAGCTTGGAGACAAAGCTGTTGGCTCGAGGAATTAGGCTGCGATGATGACAACTTTTTGGGTGGCGCTTAGTTTTTTTAGGTCGGCTATCCTTTTATATTTATTTTAAATAAATAAAATATCTTGCGGTCTTTTCATTTGAAACCATGAACAACTATTTCAGCAAAACCACTGATGTTCCCAACATTATTTACTATTTTGAATTCAACGAAACTGATTATACAATTTAATTCGAACGTAATATAAAATAACCCTTTTAAATCAATATAATATAATTTAAATTTTAAACAAATGAATTCTTCGATAATAAATTTGTTATCGTTTACATTCAAATAAAACTTCGAGTAAATCAATTTGATTCCATTTCAAATTTAATTACTTGAGATCCTCGTATTACGATAGTTATACTGATAATTCAATAAAAAAAATTGATTATATTATCAGCTCAATATTTAAAATAATATTAAATATCCAAAATAAATCGACCAGAAAATCTGGGTCGTTACATTCTTCCCCCCTTAAAATAATTTCGTCCTCGAAATTGCTAAGTTAGGAAAAATGGTACAAATCTATTACCTTTCAACAATCCACTTATGTTGAAACCCAACTCCTCATATTTCAACAGATTTAATTTCACCAAAACTTTTGGTCTTCACACATTTGATTCGAATGATCTACGATCAACCCATTTATATCCAATCTATATTATATTAAACCAATTCAAATTGATTTTAATCAATTTATTCACTTCGACCCATTTAACTTGCTTAAGTTAAATTTAAATTCCAGAATTCAAATCCCAGGATTTTCATTTCCAATCCCTTTTGAAATCACTTAAATATATACATATATATCTATTTCCATTCCAAATTCAAAACACTTGAATTTTTCCCAAACAACTTGTTTTCTTTCAAAACAAATTTCCATCAAAAACTTTTCTAAGGTAGCAATCCATCACTTAGAAACTCGGAAATGAACACTGATGATGTTGCAATCATCATCAGAATAATTTCCCAGCCACTGAAGTGAGTTCAGTGCTTTATTATTTCAAAATCCATGATTTTCTTACAAATCCTTTAAAAACAAATCTATATTATTTTAATATACCTTGAAAAATATTTTTCAACTTCCCCGGATTTTGAATTCTTATTTCTGGTTTGAATTCAATTTCAATTCATCTCATTTGTATATTATTATTTTTTTCTTCCTATACAAATTCAGTTTGGTTATAAATAACTATTTCAATTTTTATAATCTTATCTGATTATAATGATATCAATCAACACATCCATATAATAATAATTCTAGAAAATTATTCTTTCTATATCAAAATAGAATTTTTGGGTAAAATTATTTCATTTACCCACTTTAAAACAATACTGTGTTCAATCTTCTGTTCAAGTATTTAGAAACTCCTATCGACGTCGTGGCGTCCCACGATTCGATCAGAATTCATAAATTACCCAACAGACTAGCCAACACAATATAAAACAATTGTTTTAATCAATTAACAAATACGCTCTCTCGTATTTATACACTCAACTCATTCTAGGGTACTACTGACCCTATCTCTAATGAGCACATCCACACAAGCCTAGGTATTCACTCAACCTAAGCTCTGATACCAACTGTAAAGGCCCGGAAATCCGTGCTGTTTGAGTTGACTAAATACACCACACGTCCAACCCAAATAACACAGAAATACGACTCATTATTAGAAAGAAGTTAGAGGATGAGAAATAGAAAGAAAGAAATATTAGAATAGAAGAAAAACGAAGATCACAACTCACAGCGGAACGAATAAAATATATTATATAACATACCCTTTGAAATACAAATCAGTAACTTTATATACATACCATCATCAGAGTACACATAATATTTGATTCAGCGGAAGTAACTCTAAATAACTAACATTGAAGCCTCCAGCTTCAAGCTCCTCCAAGTGTATCTGTAAAAGCCTGAAACACTTGACTGCCCGTACAAATTTGGGCACCCAAGAGTTTAGGGAAAACAAAAACAAAATAAACTCTGGGTCAGTCATGGGACTGGTGTGAGTAAACTCCAACCACTTGTTTAACTTTAAAAATCCTTTCAAAAGAAAAGATAATAGTAAGACCAGCCCACACATAAACACAGACGGTTTTTATCTTACTATAACCCAAACACTTTGATACGAAAATCCAGTGATATTATAATAATGTCTACATCAAGTAAATAACCAAATAGCAGAACGCTTGCATCTCACGCTCTACATATATATTATAAACTCAAAAACCGCATGGCGCTTATTGGAGATTGGATTTCCAACATGACAAGGTATGGGACCACCTTCCGATGATGTATCTCTAGAGAGGAATACACTGGGTTCAACAAGAACATCTTGCAACCCGGCCCACACATGACCGACCACTCATTTCGCTTGAGTGTATCGAATGTATATCACCAACGGTTGGACTCAAACCACCGTTTCCCGAATGGGCAGAATCGATAGATTTAGAACAAAAGGAATTTCTCTAGATAGGTGATTATACACCCTAATGGGTGCGACCCACATAGCCATGCTGCCTGCCCGATTTTTGTCCTTTCCTGGTTGTTGAGGCCTGAGGCTACGAATACTTACCATTCATTGATAGCACAATCACTTTGAATGCCACATTGTCAGATCCGTTAATCACTAGTTGAGTTTGCACAAATATTCTGGATATTATGCTAAGGGATAAATCCGTTGCAACCATATATATCCATACAGACCAACCCATTTGATCATTGGAAATACTTTGTCAGACATCCGTCCATTTACGTTCGTTCTGGGATTGAACGAAACCGAAGGCACTATTTCTATTACTAGAAAAGCCCTTGCACTTCACTCCATCTTCAATATATTCAGCATACTTGGTTCGCAACGTTTATGCCGATACGGAGTGGTTCTTCGGATAATAATCCAACCGGTCTCTCCATATTGACAACGATGGTCAAAAAAACTTCGATAGTCTGTGATTTAACTATCGAATAAAAACAAGTGTTCAATCAACATAACAAACAAATCACTGGGCTCCTTAATTAATATTTCATTAATTAAATCTCTTCTCCATTTCCTCATCAATATTTGTTAACCAAATATTTTCAATAATCATATTGGCCCTTTTCGCTATTTTTGATTTCGTTTCCTTGTCGAATTCTATATATCGATATATAGATTTCTAATTGTCAAATTTCTTAAAAAATATTCTAACTCCTTAAATTCCCGGAAAAATTCGCCATAACCTCCCCTGTATCGGGAGCATCGGGAAATTTCAAATAACATCCCGGTATCTTCTAATCTCAAAAAGAAAAAGAAGAAGCCAAGCGGCTAGCCGATACGGCGCATAAAACCCATATATGAATTAAACATGTACCTTTTTGTCGAGCACATAAATTTAAATCTTCATATACTTCATATACTTCATTCCATACCTGTTCAACACCTGTTCACCTGTTTTCCATTCAGTTTAACTCAATCCAATCGTTTGAATTCAGTTTCGCTCAATTATTCTTTAATTAGCCTTTTTGCCTATTTCACTTCTTTGTTGAACATAACATGTTCGAACAAAATATTTAACTCGTTCATAACCAAATCGAATTTCGATTTTAATTCTAGTTTCCTTTTCTATTTCGAATATAAATTTTCAAATCGAACTCACTTATTTAAGGCCCAATATTAATTCGAAATCTCATTAACTAATTTCTATTCGAATTAGTTAACTCTATTCAATAAATCAAAAATCTGATTTCTGTTTCAAAAATCAACTCATTACTCCACTGGAGTTCACATATATTTTATAACTCAAATCTGGATTTTCTAAATAGAAATTTCGATTTTTTTTTTTTTTTTTAAATCCTTTAATATCATTAAATAAACCGTTATGGTTTTATAATGGTTCTGGCGCTGCTTTTCTGAAAATTTGATTTTGACATAACTCAAAATCTATACGACGAAATTCATATTTTTCTCTTTCATTAGAAAACTATTATCAAACTGGTCATGTCGTTTCTTGTTTCGAAGAATTCCGACTTCAATTGCGTTCTGTATACTCAATTGAAGTTCGAATCGCTATTTTACGAACTGCAGCGCTGCGGCGAGTTCGTTTTAATTATATTTATATATATATATATATACGTTAAACTTCTTTAAAATGAATTCAACTTCATTTAACTCCATTTGAATTCCTTGATTCAAATTCCAATCTCACTTTTATTTGAATTCTATATTCAAATCCCAATTCCTTTTCTATTTGACATTCAAATTCAATACTTGAATTGCTATTTGAATTCCCTATATTCAAATTCGATACTTGAATTCATTTGAATTCTTTTATTCAAACTCTATTTTTAAATTCCATTTGAACTTCTATTATTCCAATTTTTATATTTGAAATTTATTGAAATTCAAATATTCAAACTCCTTTTTAAATTCTAGATACAAAATTCCATAGTTTAAAATTCCATTTTGAATTTCATATTCAAATCCCATAGATTAAATCCTATTTGAATTCAATTTGAATCTCTTATATTCAAATTTCATTTTCCATTTGAATTCTAATATTCAAATTCATTTCCAGCCCCATTTGAATTCTAATATTCCAACTCATTTTTAACACCATTTGAATGTCTTCACTCAAATCCATTTGAATTCTCTTGAATTCAAATTCCATTTCAAAACCATTTGGATTTCCTATTTTGAAATCCTATTTGAAATTCTATTTCCAATTCTACTTTGAAAATCCTATTTCAAAGTTTATTTCAAATTCTATTTTGAAATCTCATATTCAAATTTCTACTTGAATTTCGGTATTCAATTCCATGTTCAAATTCAATACTCGAATTTCTATTTCAAATTTCTATTCAAACTTCATATTTAAATTCCATTCAAATCTTTATTCAAATTTCGCATTTGAATTCTTCCTTGAAATACTATATTTCAATTTCTATTCAAATTTTCTTTGAAATTCTATATTCAAATCTCTATTTGAATTTCTTTATTTGAATTCCTTCGAATTCAAATTATAATTTAATTTCTTGAATTCAAATTCTACTTTTCATTCTAATCTTGTCTATTCAAATTCTATTTGAACTTCTTATTTGAATTTCTAATATTCAATCCCCTTTTAAAATTCAAATATTTAAACTCCCTTTTCTAATTTTACTATTCAATTGTTATACTCAAATTTCATTTGAGTTATATATTTAAAAATTCCATTTCACATCCTATTTGAAATTTCATTTCAAATCCCAATTTCACACTTGTATTTCTATTTCTGAATTATCAAATGATAATTCTTTTCACTTCATTTATAACTTCGTTATAAAAGAACTATTTATAAACTTAGTTTATAAAGAACTACTTGTTGTATTTTTCAAAAACAAGTTTATATTTATATTCCATTTAAAATTCAAATTCTATTTAAAAATAGAATTTTTCCTTTTAAGATCTCCACTATCCTTTCATGATATTTTTATAAATTAAACTTCAGCCCAGTGATAATTTAAACAACCAAATCAATCAATTTCCAATTATTTGATTTTAACACATCATATATGCATATATATGAAATCAAACAGAACAAACAAATAGATAATATATTTTTGAGGAATCCAGTTGGATTCCTCCAACCTGTTTTCCTGCATCCACAGATGTTAGCACATAAATAATACCCATTCTGCTTCGTGGCAGAATATCGCGGTATAGAAGGTCATCCACTAATCATAGCGTGGGGCGTATAGGGTAATCATCCGCTATGAAACTGCGGGCATCCGCTAATGAGACTGCGGGAATCCAACCAATCAATCAACCCAATATATATATATAGCCTAAATAACTAATATATATAAAACAGCCATAAAACATTCACACAAGCAACAGACAATTATTTTTAATGAAATAAAAATAATTCTAAAGGTGAGTGAGATTTACTCACCTTGATATTCCTTTAATCCGATCTATTCTGATTTCCATTTCAAATTCCATTTCGCGGCCTACACCGATATGATTCAACGCAACCGGTTTTCCACTCGAATCTGATATCACGTATATGTTAAATGAAATATTCCTTAGTAAAATTTTATGCATTTGTATTAAACTAATTTGATCCTAACTGACATACTAATTTAATTCTAACTAGTATGCCGATTTAATTCTAATCCATATATTAATTAAATTCTAATCCATATATATATTAATTAATTTCTAACCTTTTCCTAAATAAAATTCTAACTTCTTCTAACTAAAATTCTAACCTCATTATTCACTTCATAAACATTTAACCATATATGTATATTTTTCGTTTACTTAAAATAAATAAATAACAAGTTTTAAATTACCTTAATTGCCTTGAAAACTCGATCAACTATGAAACCGAATCAATGACCACCGACCCGTTTCCACCGTAAACAGCACCAAAAACCCACTTCCTTCATTTTGACAATTTATCAAACATCTTGCGGACATTCTCCAAATCACCCCCAGCATCACCTTGCATTGCCTCAAAACATGCCTCCGACCCACTGTGTATGACTTCATCCATTTCCTGACTGAAATCGCACCTTAGAAGAACTCCAGTAGCCCCTACAGTAACTCGTAGTTCCCGAGAACGAAACCCCTAAATTGCGACTTGATTTGTAGCAGTCATCGCGTTTTGTTTTGGTCAACCAGAGCTCCTCCGAGTGGTGCCACGGCATGCGTCTTCGGCCCAGAAATCAAACCATCACCTCGACAAACCCTCCGACCTCCATCGCTCTGACCCTGATGCTCGTTCATCCCTCACAGATGCATCGCTCCTCCAGACAACCATCGATTTTCCCTCGTTGCTTTCTCCAAAACCCCGCTCCACCCTCTAAATCGCGTTGACCCCCTTCGAACCCTAAACGGAAATTGGAACTTGCCGAACCACTAATTGTCGTCGCGGTCCTCCATCGCAATTTCGATTCCGCCCCTCTTCTTTTCTTTACTTTTTCATAAGAATGATTTTGACTGGAGGAAAAGAATCGAAGTATATAAAAACATGAGAGGGTTTTCGGATTTCAGAATGAAAGCAACGGGGACAATGTATTTATACAGAAGTGGAAGAGAGACAGAAGTACGAGGCCATTAAGATTATGTCTGCTTGGTAGTGAAGCTTGGAGACAAAGCTGTTGGCTCGAGGAATTAGGCTGCGATGATGACAACTTTTTGGGTGGCGCTTAGTTTTTTTAGGTCGGCTATCCTTTTATATTTATTTTAAATAAATAAAATATCTTGCGGTCTTTTCATTTGAAACCATGAACAACTATTTCAGCAAAACCACTGATGTTCCCAACATTATTTACTATTTTGAATTCAACGAAACTGATTATACAATTTAATTCGAACGTAATATAAAATAACCCTTTTAAATCAATATAATATAATTTAAATTTTAAACAAATGAATTCTTCGATAATAAATTTGTTATCGTTTACATTCAAATAAAACTTCGAGTAAATCAATTTGATTCCATTTCAAATTTAATTACTTGAGATCCTCGTATTACGATAGTTATACTGATAATTCAATAAAAAAAATTGATTATATTATCAGCTCAATATTTAAAATAATATTAAATATCCAAAATAAATCGACCAGAAAATCTGGGTCGTTACAGAAACAGAAAGGAATTAAATTTATAGCTACATTTGCCAAAAGATCTCAATACTGCCAAATGGGTTATTTCTAATGATAATGGTTTGTAAGGCTCTTGATAACCACGAGTCTCTAACGAACTTCATTTATTTTCAAGTTTCATCAAGCTCTTAAACTACCGCACATGAGTCATGACAGCGGTTGGTTTACCATTTATAGGGTTCGTCCATACAAAAAGTGTGCATTATATTGTGAAAAACAACCAATTTAAAAACCAAAGTTAACATGCAAAATTGAAAACTACTTTTCTTATTTTCGTGTTTTGGCAAATAATGGAAGCATGAGAAACACTTCATCCCTTTACCGTTCCTTCATTCCTTCCGTCGTCCATTCCATCTTCTTTCCATCCTCTCCTTTGTCCCTCCATTTTTCTCATTTTGAAAACTCAAAACACAAAATACAGAATAAACCACACGGACCATAAACAGTTATATACTGTAAATTGGAGCAAGAAAGAACAGCAGGTAGGACGGTTCTTTTAACATTCTAATGTTAATACAACTTTTACAAAGGGTGTATAATTAATATTTACCTAAAGTTTTGTCCATTCCCTAACATAAATGCTAAAAAGAAATTTTATAGAGATTTTACTCACCCTTCCCTAACATAAATGCCAAATAAAAGTATTATAGAGTTACTCACCCTTTCTCTATCTTCTTAGATACTTCCATAATCTCTTTCGTGTTTTCCAAAAACCATATGAATTTATAAGATAATAGGTTTGAATTAATGGAAACAGTTCAGCTTTCTGAGGAAAACAATCAAAAGTTTGTGTACCATTCAATCCCAGTGACACCATCGCAGCCCACGCTCCAGCTATCAATCCCACGGGTCTGCTTCCGGCAATGGTTGGGGACACAGAGGCCGCCGGACCATTCTGTAACTGCACAATGGACATACACATGTTTACAATATATAGTGAGGTAAACATGACAATTTCTTCCATCCATTGATATTATGTCTACAAGAAATTTCAAGCAAATTCCAAAAAAGCAAAGATTAGCCCCTTTAGGTTTTGGATTGAACGTATCTAAGTGCAAGAACTATTCAATTGCTCAGAAACCTTCAATATTAAAATGCTTGATATCAGGGAAACACAGTTTGTAAACTGTTTTGTCGGTTTATCACATATTCAAACTGGAAAGCAACCCATTGACTTAAAATTTCATGGTAGCAAGTATATTGTACATTAATACTTAAGTGGAAAGTAAGACTGGATATTCGTCAAATAGTTGAGCCAGAGTTAAATTATATTGTATTTTATAACACATTATTTAAATTATACTATATTCTACAATACATAAGAACGGCTTCTCCACGATAAACATACAGACAAGGGAATAGAATAAGCTTACCAGCAACGAATTGGTGCTGTTGATGATTGACACAGAGACCATTTCAAGATGTTCATCCAACGCGACATTCAGGAAACCTAATTATCTGCTTCAAATTATTCGGACCTAGTCAAAAAAAATTAAATAAATAGAGTGATGTTCGAGGATTAAACAAAGAAGTCAAAACGATCTGAAATCAATTAGCTGATTCACAAAAACCTTGATTCACATAAATAAATCAAACGACAATCAAAATCCGCACATGACCTAGGATTGAAAAACCGACAAAACAAAGAGGTAAAAACTAAAATTACCTGATATTGCACGATTTTGGGATAAAATCGAAAGAAGAAGGCTCAGGTCCCAAAACACGAAGAAAATAAAATGAAAAGAAGGAAAACACAGAAGTAAAACGAGAAGAAAACGAAAAGAAAAATCGTGCAAACGAAAAGAAAAGGAGAAAAATCACGAAGGAAATAAAACGAGAAGAAAACGGAAAAAAGGAAAACGCAGAAAGGGAAGGTTTGTGAGCGAAAATTAAGCCGAAATTAATTGGCTCAGACAATTTGTTTTTGGCTCTTACAGTAGGCAAACCTCCCCAACGGTCAGTTTGATTAAAAAATGTAAATAGTAATGAAAGGATTCTGAAAAAATATTATAAAAATGTCTGCATTGTTTATGAATAAATGCAGATATTTCTACAATATTCATATAGTGAATTGTAAGTATTGAAGAAGAAAAAAAAATAGTTGCAAACATTTCTACAACTATTTTACAGTGTATTGCATACATGTGTTAATACGTGAAAAAATGCGTCATGACTGCAAATTTTGCAAATAATGGCTTCTTTTTATGCAACTTCATTGAAAATTTAATAATTTTTGTTTGTATGCAAATTTAATCATTTTTTTCGATGATTTTTCTACAATACTTTGATGTTTGAATAAGTGTAGGTTTTGAGTTTGAAACTTTGAAGCAAAACAGCAAAAACTGAATTAAATACTGCAATATTTTGATATAATTGTTGTGATTTAACCATTTTTCAAAAAAAATGCAGGAATTCGCTGTTCCATGATTTTTTTGTTTTCGAATCAATTTTTTGTAGTTTTCTTGCATGAATATAAAGATTATTATGTGTTGAATTAAATTTCGAAATTTAGTAAATTTTCTTGTTTTTTTTATGGTTTTCGAAAAACATAGGCCTAATTTATAAAGTTTTAAGATAGCGAGCCTTTTTGTATTTTGAAACTTAAATTGGACCTGAGCCAAACTGTCTCTAAAATAAAAAGGAGAAAAATTCATACCTAGACTGTCTGTGGATATCTAGTTAGGATTCGAACAAAGCTAAATAAAATAATAAATATACGATTTTTTGAAAAAGAATGTGGATGCAAATACAGTGATATTCACATCCAAAAGGTATTCTTTTAGTTTTTTAATTATAATTTAAATTATGCGTATTTTAGTAAAATAAAAAAATTATTCATTGTTTTATTAAGTTAGGTTTTTGTATTATATGGACTAGGTTCATATTAAACACTCAAAACAATTTAATATTATCAAATTTGTTTATTTTTCTCACTTTAATAATCAAACGGGTTAAAAGTATTTATGTTATTCCAAAAAAGAATTATTTTTGCCTATTTATTAATCAGTAATTAGTGAATATGGTAATCTTTCAATGTTCGTCCATACACGTGAATGCGGATATTAGATATTCGAAAACAATTTTGGATGTGGATACGGACATTACACTATCCACATCTGAAAGTATACGTACAACCCTAATGTCATTTGTCTCGTGTTAATCATTCATGTTTTACTTTGCAAAACTTTTTCTAGTACTAGTAAAAGTTTGTAAAGATAAATAACATTGGATCCATCAGGGGTGCTAATTTTATATGAGTGTTCATTGTTCGGCTTGGTTTGATATCAAAATTTATCTTCTTATTTTTGTTCGTTTTTCATTTAGAACATGAACAGTAACAAGAAAATTTATATGACATTTAGTCTGTGCGAATTATTTGATAAAACGTCTATTTGTCGTACATCATTTGTCCGCTGTCCGGCTCATAAGAAGAGTATTTGAGCCAACGCCTCGGTCGGTCCTTATCCTTTCGAAACTTTTATAGGACAAAACAAAAATACTCCTATTCAATCTAACACCTCCCCGGGTCCCGCGGCGATAGACACCCTTCGGAGCCTCCTTTTTCATTTGTTTGTTAGTTATTGCTACTGAGTGATCTGTGATACGCACACAGGCAATTGCCAAGTTTATTTGTGTGGATCTTGTTGTGCTATGTTCGAGTTTATTTTGATTCTCTCTCTTTCAATTGAATTTTTCATACAGAGCAAAATTATTTATTGTATGCTTCATACTTAGTTGTGCCTCCTACGCCCTATTAATGCTTAACACCTTATTTTCTTTTCGATGCTTAAATGTAAAACCTTTATTCGGATGTTCTTAAATTAATTCGCAAATTATATGATCTATCAAACTATATTGACATTAGGCATCTGCAAAAATCAAAATCTTTAGAATTTGATAATTTTTTATGTCAATGTTATATTGCATTTTCATTTAAACATAGATCAATCTTTCAATATATATATATATATATTGACAATTAACTCATTTGACCTTCTCTATAATTGCCTCAAAGTGACATAAATACAACTTGAAAATGTATTTTGATAACGAAAATATTTGTTTTATAATAGTTTAAACTACTTACGACATGAAATTTAATAATACACAGAATCTGTCTACTCTAAAATTACCTTAGAATTATTACCACATTACATAAAGAACGACCTTATGTTCACTACATGTTTTATTTACAGATATGGACAAAAGAACATTCAAACTTTTGCCGATGAGATTGTCATGCTCGATTATCCTCTTGCACCATTGTAATCTATCTTTGATGTTGTTGCCGGTATGTTCTTATTTGGAAAACGTCTCTCCTTCTATGTTGCTGATACTTTCCTATTTTCGACAATTCTTAAGGAGCTAGAGCCTGTCTTGTGCCGATTTTTCTCCTCTTTTCGTTACCAGATGTAACAACCTGCATTCTACGTATCGGAAGATCGTAAAATATTTTTATTTTATTCCCTAAGGGTTGGATCATTCTCATCTTTTAATATATTGCTAATGGGGATGTGAGACATGTCCATAATTTTTACCGGTTTTGTTTGTGACCATTTTGGCCTTGTCAGTCTTGTACAGGGCATAACTTTTGACTCGGGTCGAATCAGAGGGTGAGACATGTGCCATTGGAAAGGAATTGATGATTGCATTTCCATAAAGTTGTTACACTAAAGATTTGGCTTAATGGTTTGGGAGAAATCGTTGTTTTAAGTTTTTTCAATTGGCTGTTCAGGTTTGGAGAGCCTAATGGGTTGAATTGGGGATGCCCATTAGTGGGCTGGTGGAATCCTATAAATAGGGGGTGAGAGTGGAGGGAAAAGGTTTACTTTCCCATTCTCTCATTTGGAGGCATTGATCTCCTTCTTCCTCTAACACCTTTCCACCATTAAAAATCCAAATCTAAGGAGGGAAATCATATATCTACACCATTGGAGGCTAGATCAACATCATTTCAAAGGTGAATTCATCAGATCGAGAGTTTGGTTCGAATTGCTCACTGTCCGAATTCATAATTCTATCATTTTATCTTGTATTGGAGAAACGGTGAGTGGGTTACATCTCTCACATGGATTCAATAAAGTGTATGGGTAGTAGATCGTGTTTTTCATCAAAATTCAAGTGTTTTTCCTTAGATCCATGCATTGGTAAGCTCATTTTCATATAGATCACACTTGGATCTGATTTAGCAAGTTTAGATAGGTAATTTCTGTGATATTTCATACGAATGTGCAAGTTATATCCATGGTTTTTGTTCATATGCATATTTGTGGTGATTTTAGTGAATTTGACATTATCGTTGATAGAATTGTCATATTGATGATATTTTTGATTTCATAACATGCTTGTAATCCTTTTGGACGAATTGGATAAGTTAGTTTCTCGGATTCATCGTTTGGTGAAGTTTTGGTCGAAATCAGAGTTGGATTGCAATATGAAGGCTTTGGATCGGACCAAAGTTGGACCAGACCAAAGTTGGATTGGACCGAAGTTGGGTCGGACCGAAGTTGGGTTGGACTAAAGTTGGGTCGGACCAAAGTTGGGTCAGACTGAAGTTGGATCGGACCAAAGTTGGGTCGGATATACGTTGGGTCGGACCAAAGTGGGTCGACCTATTCTGGTCAGTCATTTTTGCCATTTCTGGTCGAACACTTCTGGGGATGATGAGACTTCAAAGTGAATTCAATTGGGATGTTTGGAAGTGTTGAAAAGTGTTTATTGTTCATTGTATGCAACAAATGGGGAGACAACTCAAGGATGTACTGAGTTCGTGTGAAGGGACAGTTCTAAGGTGTTCTGAGCTAATTAATAGTCGTAATCAATAACGACTAGAGAGACGAAGTCCGAGAAATTATCATTGTCGTAGGTTATAGCGGACTCAAAGCAGAGGTACAGTTGAGGACCAATTATAGGTCTAGTGCCTTGGGCGTCGTATATGGCTAGACACGTGGGCGTGTAGCATGTGTAGAGTATATCATGTAGAGTTTTGCTAGAACCGGGGCGTCGTGTGTGGTCCTTGACAATTGACGGCAAATTGTTAGCTAGTTATACGATAACGAAGTTTCCAAAGCAAGGTTAGCGGTGATAGCCAGAGTCAGTCATGGACGTTTGAATGCATGTTGTGATCATGATTGAGTTATTTTGCCATATATGAATGGATGCTTTAATTGCCGTGACTGAATTGTTATTCCTTTGGGTGTATGGATTGTAAAGGCTATCACTGTCATGTAATGGGAAAGGAAATTGAGAGTTCTTCTTTGGAGCTAGGTAGATTAGTTGATTATTTACCCATTGTCGTATACTTTATTGATGAAGTTTGTTAGTTGTTTTATCGCTCACTAAGACTGTTGTCTGACTCAAGGTTTTATGTTTCCTCTTATTACCTTGGGCTATTCATCGGGTTGTGGACGGGCAGACTGAGTAACAGGTGGCATGTATTGCTTCAGTGAGGACGATGATGTTGATTGATGGCGAGCAAGAGGCTCACGTACCAGTTTTATTACTATCCAGTATTTGTTTCCGCTGTTTGCTATTTCTCTGAGTGTTGTAGTGAGGCAAATTATACAAACACTATTGTTGTTATCCACGTGTATGGGAAAAACTTTATAGTTTCCATGAAAGTTTAGTGTTTCAGCTTCACTATTACTACCTATTGTATATGTTCTATTATATTTTATCCTTGCGCTGTGAGGTTACGACAGGTTTCGCTTATATACCATACCTTGATGATCGTCCATAGCTGTCTGGCACACCCTTCAGCACATTATTTCTCTTGTATAGTGTGGGGGCTGTAGGCGGTCGTCACATTTGGTATCAGAGCTCTGATTAATGATTTTAGCTAAAGTTCTAAGATGTAATTACGTATGAGAGACGTATTTGTAGATTTTAGTTGGATGCTTACTATATATATTAGCATGTATACTAGTAGCATTTGTACTTCCTTTAGCAGTTTTTTCTTGAAAGTGGCTAATCATTATAGTTTGCAGATTTAGAATGAGTCGACGCTATACGAGACATTCTGCTAGGGAAGAAACTGTGCCTGGAGGGGGAAATGGCGGGGCATCTGATTACCCGGCCATGGTTGAAGTCATGATGGACGCATGTCTTTGAAGGAATCCCGCTCCAATGGCAACTACGGTTGAGGTTAGAGTTCCAGTGCCTAGAGCTGTAGAATTTGCAAAGCTATGCAAAGACTTTACATCATTGGGAGGGAAACAGTTTAAGGGCACTGAACCAGTTGAAGAGGTTCAAAGGTGGATGGATGCTTGTGTCCGAATCTTCAAGGACATGGGTATTGATGATGCAACAAAGAGGAAACTTGCATCAAGGCAGTTAGTGGGCAGAGCAATGGACTGGTGGAATTCTGTCACACTAGAAACCCCTGAAGAGGATATTTCATGGGAGCTATTCCAAGCTAAGATTGAAGCAAAATTTATCTCCACCGTGTAGAAGTCTGTTCTGTTTGAGAGATTTATGGAGCTTAAACAGAATGGTCGTCCAGTTCTTGACTATATTTCTGACTTCGAGATCTTGTCGAAGTTTGCTCGTTCATATGTGGATACTCCTTATCAAAAGAACGAGAAGTTTGTCTTGGGATTTGTGATAGACCATTGATCGTGACTAATCCAGTTGGGGGTTCATCCAGTTTGTGCATGCTGTGTCGTGGTCTAGTGTTGTCGAGTCATGGTTGCTCTTTTGTGTGTGATTACTTTGTTCTTAACTTCTTTGGGTTTGGGATTATCTTAGGCATAGATTGCCTCAAGAGGTACGCGGCGATGGTGAATTGCGAGAAGCTAGAGGTGAGAGTCGGGGATATGGAAGGGCGAAAGGTGTTGATAAAGTGTAAGCGCGAAGAGGGTGTCTTCGTTAGCTATCTATATTCGCTTGTGATTCCACAAGAAGACTTGTCATCTGTGGTGATCGCTAATGAGTACGAGGATGTCTTTGACGAGGTCAAAGGGTTGCCGCCGCATCGAGAGATCAAGTTTAGGATCAATTTGGTCGAGGGTGTTGGACCAATCGTTATGCCTCTTAGGCGGATGGCGCCTAAGGAACATCGAGAGTTGGAGGTGCGATTTTGTGACCTTCTAAGGAAGGGATTCATTCGGAGAAGTGTTTCCGAATGGGGTGCACCGGTCGTGTTTGCAACCAAGGCAGATGACTTGTTAAGATTGTGTGTGGACTATCGTGAGTTGAACAAGGTGACGAAGAAGAACAAGTATCTGTTGCCAAGGATAAATGACTTGTTCGATCGGCTTCACGAAGCCAAAGTGTTTTCTCAGATAGATCTGGCAACGGGATTTCACCAGTTGAGGGTGGCTAAGGATAGTGTATCAAAGACTGCTTTTAGGACACCATCCGGTTTCTTCGAGTGGTTGCTGATGTCGTTCGGGTTGACTAACACGCCAGCGTATTTCGTGGATCTTATGGGTATTCAGAGATCAGCTGAATAAGTTTGTGCTTGTGTTCGTGGATGATATTCTGGTTTACTCCAGGAATGAGGAAGAACACAAGACACACTTGAGAGTTGTGTTAGAGAGATCTTGCAAAAGCATTAGTTGAAGGCTAAGTTCTCAAAGTGTCACTTCTGGAAGGATGAAGTGAGGTTCTTATGTCATGTTGTTTCTGGAAATGGGATAGCGATTGACCCCGCTAAGGTGGCAGCAATCCAGGACTGGGATAGACCTAAGAATGCGACGGATGTTCGGAGTTTCCTTGGGTTGGCAGGATATTACCGACGGTCTATCAAGGATTTCTCCAAGATAGCTACACCGTTGACAGGATTAACGAAGAAGAGCCAAGTGTTCACATGGGATGCGAGGTGTGAACAAGCGTTCGAAATCCTGAAGGAGAGATTGACAAGTGCTCTTGTGTTGACCATTCCAAGTGGGAATGAAGAGATGGTGGTATACACCGATGCATGTGGTACTGGGTTTGGAGCAGTGCTAACGCAAAAGGATAAGGTTGTGGCCTACGTGAGTCGACAGCTAAAGCCGCATGAGAAGAATTACCCAACTCATGATTTGGAGTTGGCAGCGATTGTGTTTGCTCTGAAGATGTGGAGACATTACCTGTTGGGAGTCCGATTCGAGTTGTTTACGAATCACAAGTCATTGAAGTATCTTTTCTCCCAAAAGGATTTGAATCTTCGGTAACAACGATGGTTAGAGTTTCCGACATCATATGATTTTGATATAGCCTATATTCTTGGTAAAGGTAACGCAGTTGTAGATGCGTTGAGTCGAAGACACGTAAGTTTGGGAGAGATGGTCTCAGAATGGAAGAGCCTTGAGTATTTGGCAAGGTTTGATTTCAGGCCAAAGTGTGAGTTGGAACCTGAAATGTTGGCAAGCTTATCGATAAGACCTACTCTCATCGAAAGGATTGGAAAGAGCCAAAAGCGAGATGCAAAGCTTGTCGAGTTTATCCAGAGACTAGAACCAGAAGATAAAGAGTTCAAAGTAGGTTGGCTTCGGAAGCAAGGGCGATTAGTTGTTCCTGATATCGATGGATTTAGAGATGAGGTTCTAAGATAATGTCATCACTCGAAATTGACGATTCATCTTGGTGGTAATAAGATGTATCAGGACATGAAGGGAATTTACTACTGGGAAGGGATGAAGCGAGATTTTGAAAAGTTCAATTCCAAGTGCATGAATTGTCAGTTGGTGAAAGCTGAACAGAAGAAGCCAAGTGGTTTGCTTCAGCCATTGGAAGTTCCTACGCGGAAGTGGAAGCAAATATCGACGGACTACCTAGAACCAGGGCAGGAAATAAAGGGATTTGGGTCATTGTGGATCACTTGACCAAAAGTGCAAGACTCATTCCTGTCAAGTCGACTAGGACAATGTCGAAGCGGGCTGCATTTTATGTGAAATAGATTGTTAGATTCCATGGCGTCCCAAAGAGTATAGTGAGTGATCGAGATCCGTTATTTACTAGCAGATTTTGGAAGAGTTTGCAAGAAGCTTTAGGAACCGAGCTGTGCTTGAGTACGGCATATCATCCCCAAACTGATGGTCAGACCGAGAGAGTCAATCGAGTTTTGGAAGATCTCCTAAGAGCTTGTGTGTTAGATTTTGGGGGATCATGGGAAGACCATCTACATCTAGTTGAGTTTGCATATAATAATAACTACTAGTCTAGCATTGGGATGGCACCATACGAGGCGTTGTATGGGAGACAGTGCATTTCTCCGGCATGTTGGTTAGAAACTGGAGATAAGTTGGTACTTGGGCCAAAAATGATAAGAGAGACCTCGGATTGTATCGAGATCGTTCGGCAACGAATGAAGGCAGCCCAAGATCGTCAGAAAACTTACGCCGATAAGCATCGTAAGGACTTGGAATTCGACGTTGGCGATATGGTGTGACGGCCGGGAATTTCGCTCGATCCGAATCAGTCGTTAAACCGATTTAGACCGTTCGAAACCCCTGATCGTTTGAGAACAAGACAAATCAGAACGCAGACGGAAGAACATTTCATTGTTATTACAACAATTCCATCAGAATACAAGAATATACAGAGTATAATTGAATAAATATTACACAGAGATATCAGAGATTTAAATTACATTTAAATACATAGCAACGGAAAATAATACAATACACAACTAGAAGAGATATACGGATACAAAGCTTTCCGGATATCATTCCAGCTGTAAACCAGGATCCTGTGAATATAAATCTGCAAAACCAAAACTACTAGCTGCCCGTGTCAAAATAAGGGCACCCAGAGTTTAGGTTAAAACAATAAACTCCAGGTCAGTCATGTGACTGGTGTGAGAACTAAAACAGTTATTAATCTTTACTTCAAAGTTAGGTAAATCAAGGGACCACGCCGTATAACACGGAACGGGTTTCCTCCCAAGAATACCAGTGCATAAAACAACAGCGCAATGCTAAACAAAGAAAAATGAAGCTGTTATAAGACCCAGGTCCTATCACACAATGCAACGCAAGCCGGGGGATAGGGTTTTCCCTTATAACAGCCAAAGAATGCTTGATACGTTTAAAACAAATCATTTGATACTATTATAAGTGCTTAGTGTATAAAACAACTTCAAATCATAAGTATCAATCATAGACGGCATGAATGACCCATACCACTATGTCGCCATATATAAGTTTACAATCAAAACCGCAATGTCGTATTGGAAGTTGGGTTATCATTTATGGTATGAACCGAGGCTAGGGGCAAGATCCTCACCGATTCGAGACTGTCTAGTCCGAGCCTCAGGAACAACCGCAACTGCCCCATGGATCGTCAGGGCCGGTTCACCGATGTGGATTATTATGCCTGAACACTGCGTTTCCCCGCCCTTTGGGGCGTAAGCCTGGCCCGTCAGCCGACCAGAAGCATCGGCCGAAACCGATATCACGAGGCGCCTCGCTTTTCAGCAAGTAATAATAAGCAACATCCACATGAGTCAAACTCGTCAGCCAGTTCAAGCACTGACGCCACTCCTAACTAGAAAGAAACGCATGTCCTCTCTGATGTCCGTCTCCCGTTTTTGGTTCATACCGGGTGTGATACTCGCGAATCAGCGTTACACAAAGCTACGCCACACAAGGCCGTGCTTTGATCATCAACCACAAGACTTTGCTTTTCAACAAAAGCCTTGATCCATGAAACTCAGCATGTCACATTGTCAGTCCATACTGTACCACTGATTTCTGCCAATATATAACCTCTAGGCTCGTACGTCTCAGAGAAGGGTGTATAGCAAGAGAATAAATTCTCTGCCACCAAACAGATATATATTTAGCAGAGATCACCAAATACAGTATAAAGGAATACAACGTCGAACACACTATCCATTTACAAGTCCGTTCTGGGTCTGAACGAAACCGGAGGCACTTTCCTCGCATATCCATCCATCTCCAAGTACGTCTGGATGACCACCAACTATTTCCATCCTCTTGGGTGTACAGCCCAATCAGGATCGTCAGTAATTATCCCAACGATGTGAAGACTTTCGGTCTTCAACCACCGTCTTCATCTTCGACATATCGTCGAATTGATTATTCAGAATGGGTATAAACCCGGCCTTTCCGAACAACCAGCGTATATTAAAGACAAATGTTACACAAACACAACATACGCCTCATTCCAATTTATCAGTCACTAACCGTAAATTAATCAAGAGAATAATTCCCCAAATATTAACCCCGAAGGCCGAAACCAACATCAGATCAATATCCAGAAAACCATTCTGCTTAGCTAACCGACAGTTAGTTTCTAAATTTCACATTCATAGGGAAAGGTTCCCATTAATTTTATCCAAGATAAATTTCTTGAATTTATTCTTTAATCTATTTTTGAATATCAATTCAAACTAGTCGGGATTAGCGAACCTTACCGAAGTAATCATTTGTTTTAATTTCCCAATCCCAACCTATTCATCCCATGAAGTAAAACTGGTTATACTTCATATCTAACACCACGGTGTTATCGGTAAATTCAATTACCATTTCACATTCAAATCTAATTAAAGATTTAACTATCGCCTGGAGCAAAACTGGTGGTACTCCATTTTCGATCTTTTCAATCTAATTAAAGATTCATTAAAACTCCACTTAGTTTTAATCTTTAACTGGGTTAAAGAATCAGTGTCATTTAAAAACACATTTCACGATAAACCCAAAATCACATTCATTAATTATCGGGTTAAAGAACGAGTGCTATTTAAAACTCTGTCCACGATAAACCCAAAAATCAATATCAATTCAATTCCAATTAAATATTATTTAATTTGTACACTTCATTAAATCTAAATAAAAAGATTTAATCTTTTCTCAACTGGGTTCAAGAATAGTGTTAGTGAAGACACCATTCACGACAAACCCAAATCACATTTGATATTCAATACAAGGCTCTGAATAGAAAATATATCGGCTTATATTCAATATCAAATTCTACGACTAACAAATGTCGTATTGGAAATAACGATATAAATATACATCTTTCAAATTTCCATAACAACATCTGTATAATCACGAATTCCAACATCGAAATATTCCGAAGACAATTTCGATTCAAATCCACTCTAATGCAATCTTTGGAAATTCTGGTTATTTTTAAAACCCTTTTCAAATTCAATTTATTTATTTAAAAATAAATAGAATTATAATTCTAGTTCAAAAATAGTTCATTTCGATAAAAATCTATTTTTATCTTTTCAAATATGGAGTTTTCATCCCAATTCTTTCTAAATCATTTCTTATGATTTTACACAAATTATTACTATTTTTAATAATTTTATCAAGGCCCGTACAGTCGATTTCCATCTACGGCCATCGAACTGCACTTACAATGACCTTTTTCAAGTTTGATTTGGACGTATCTCCAAATCCAACTGTTAGATTTCAAATTTCAAATATCCGTTAGAAAGCTCTTTTCGATACGAACCCAACGGTTCCGGTTTTAGGAGAATCCGACGGTCGGATCTCCCGTAATGTCCGTTTGAAATAAATGGTCGAAATTCGCGAACTGCCGCGGCGTGGCGCGTTCAATTCATGCCATTATATTATATATATAATATATATAATATAGATTTCATCGATTTCTATTTAAAACAAATTATATAAATAGTTTTAAATTCGTTTCAAAAGCAATTTCAACTTCCATTTCAATTCAAATCAAAATTGAATTCTTCTTTATAAATTCGTTTTAAAATTCATTTCTATTCAATTCAAATTTCAATTAAATTTGAATTCATTTCAATTTGCTTTCAATTCAATTTGAATTCGTTTTCAATTTAATTCAATTCCAAAGTCATTTTCTATTCGATTCAATTCAAATTGGTTTTCTATTCGATTCAATTCAAATTGGTTTTCTATTCGATTCAATTCAAATTGGTTTTCTATTCGATTCAATTCAAATTGGTTTTCTATTCGAATCAAATTCGTTATATATTCCATTGAAATCAAATTCGTTATATATTCCATTGAAATTAAATTCGTTATATATTCAAATCAAATCAAATTCGTTTTCTATTCAAATCAAATTCGTTATATATTCAAATAAAATCAAATTCGTTTTATATTCAAATCAAATCAAATTCGTTTTCTATTCAAATCAAATTCGTTATATATTCAATTCGAATTCAATTCGAATTCGTTTTCTATTCAGTTTGATTCAAATTTCATTTCAAGATATGCAATTTCGAAATCACTTTTCAATATTCATTTTAAAATGAATAAAATCGCTATAAACATCGTTCACGTCAAAATGGCGCATCTCTAATCAACACGGCTTCATATCATTCTATTTTCAAATATTCTATTTCAAATATTTCTTTTTCAAATATTTCCTATTCAAATATTTCTATATTAAAATATTTCGTTCAACACATGACTTATCTCAACGGATGAGTACAGTCAACACATGAACCTTTATTTTATATTGATAAAGATGTAAATTTTATTATTAAAATATTTCGTTCAACACATGACTTATCTCAACGGATGAGTACAGTCAACACATAAACCTTTACTTTATAATATTCTTTATTTTCTAAATTGGAATGAGGCCCAATCAATCACCATATAAAGTTAATTATTTGGATTTTCATACATCACACGTATATAATAGCATTGAAAAATAATCAACCATCAACCAAAGTGCATTACACTGTATAAGCATCAAATATAGATATCTAACGCTTATAACAGCCTGTCAATCAATCGATCGACATATTTAATCAATCAGGATGAGTGAACTTCAAATTTCATCCCAACACCCGTGTGGGGTTTCAAATCAACAAACACATATTTTAGTTGTGCAGTTGGGCGATGTGTAAAATTTGTCGTCCCAATCAATGTCATTCAAATAGGTATACATAAACAAACCGTCCGGTTTGTAAATGAATATTTATTTATTCACATTCACGTTAAAAATTATATTTTAACGATAAAACATTTTATTTCAACACATGAATTTCTATTCAGTTCATTCTTTCAATAAAATGATATTTTATTTTTCTAACATATTTTAGAAAATTTCGGCGGCATAACGGCACGATACTAGAAACGGGACGAGGCCTAGCCTTATCCCCGGTCTAGTGAAGGCCCACGCCATTCACACATCAATCAAATCAATTTCATTTCACCAAACAATTCAATTCAAACCAAAGCATCTAACTAATTTATGCAACCAAACAAACAAGTCCATGGTCTGTGGACGATTGTGTCGGGTGCTACTAAGCACCGTCTGCATCCTAGTATATATATAACTAGAAAAAGAAATTGAAAGGTGAGAAATTCTCACCTTTAGCTATCTAACCTCCACGGCACTTCCAATGCAGGAAATCTTCACTGTTCTCGTCTCTTATCACTTTTGTTGCCCGTAGCCACTATATATATATATATATATAAATTGAATTTTCACTACGCTATTTAGTATATAAAAATCAAATTTTTATTATGCTATTCAATATATAAAAATCAAATTTTTACTTTGTTATTCAATATAGAAAAATCAAATTTTTATTATGCTATTCAATATATAAAAATCAAATTTTTACTTCGATGTTCAATATATAAAAATCATATTTTTACTCCGATGTTCAATATATAAAAATCATATTTTTATTTCGATGCTCAATATATAAAAATCATATTTTTACTTTGATGTTCAATATATAAAAATAATATTTTTACTTCAATGTTCAATATATAAAAATCGAATTTTTATCTACAATAAAAATCTAACCTTTATCTTCATGATAAGATTATAAAAATCAAACCTTTATTCATTTCAACATCAATTCCTTTTGCATATAAAAATCTATTCTTTATATTTTAAACAAAAATCTAAAACTGATTTTTCTCATCAAGATCACACTTCTATAAACTAAAAAATCGCATTTTTACTAACCTAAAATAAATAAAAATACCAAAAACTCACCCCTTTACGTTGAATTCGAGTTGGAGGGGGTCGGGGGATGCTGCGCCGGAGCTCCGGTGCAGTGGTGGTCGTCCATTGGCGGAGCAGGCTGAGCAGTGGCCGGGGAGGGACTGGCGGTCACGGATTTTGAGGAGATTTGGGCGCTATGGGTCTTTGAACGAGGGAGGAGGACGTGGAGGGGGTGAGGATCGTCGGTGGGGTTTCGTCAAAGATGGGGCGTGGCGACAGCGGGCGGCGATGGCCCTCAGGCGTGGTGGCGTCGGTTTCAGGGTTGGGAGTGGGGTCTCGGTTCAAGGAGGAGAGGAGAGAGGCGGAGCGGGGTGAAGAAGAAGGGAGGAGGGCGTGGTGGCAACTCGCCTGAGGAGGCGGCGGCTCCCCCGAGAGGCGGGTGGCGATGGGCGAACGTCGCTCTCCCCTCTTCACTTTTTTTTTTATTTTTTTTCCATCTGATCGGCTATTGAACGGGGGGGGGGGGGGGGGTTGACTTCAAAGGAAAGAAAGGAGGGGTGTTTATTATTCAATTAATTATTTAATTAATTCAAAAAAATCAACTTTCAAATTCGATCTCCAATCGAGACCCAACGACTGTCGCCCCTAGCTGATTACCCCCATTCCGAACACAATGGGATATGCCACGTAAGCTGATTCGGCTGTTACAATCGATTTCAGTTAAATTTACATTTAAATCACTATATTGAATTTTAAACGTACATTTCAAATTACCGGGGCCACATACTAACTAGAAAAATTCCCGAAAAATATTTTCTAGCTTCGTACTGACGATATGGTCCTAACAAAACTAGTTTCGTCGAATTCTGCGATCGTATGAAATATGGCCAATTTCCAGTCGATTAAAATCAACTGAAATTGGTCAAATGCGTTTTCCTTTGCCACGCTCACATATTGATTCGAAAAATTATGAAATTTGAAACCTAGCAATAACTTTACATCACGGATCCAACAAAAGTGGTTTCGTCGAAATCCGAGGTCGTTTGCAAAATGTCTATTTTTAAGGGCCTGAATTCCATAGCGACTATTTAGAATTTTCAACTGGACATATCTTTTGATTCCCGCTATGAAATTTCGATTTTTCGGATTCGTTGGAAAGATATTATCAATTAGATCCTAATGTTTTTGGTTTCACTAAAATCCGGATTGTTTTGCACCCGGTACATTCAATTGAAGTTTGAAATCGAATTATCGAACTACCGCGCCATTTTCAATTCCTTTTATAAATATAAATAAATAATTATATTCTATCGTCGATCTATATAACTATATACGATTTAATTTTATTCAAAAGAAATTTTCTCGCCGATATTATTTAAAATAATTCATTTTAAATAATCGAAATTCGCTAAAATTGCCGAAATAAAAATTTTAAACTGGCCCAGATTTTCGGGTTGTTACATATGGTTTTCATAAAGGTTTCACCGTTGTAGCATATTGTGAGATTTGGAAGTAAAGGAAAGTTAGCTCCTAGGTTCGTTGGACCATTTTCGATAGTCGAGCGAGTTGGAAAGCTCGCATATAGATTGGAGTTACTCGAGAAGATGTCGAGTGTGCATAATGTTTTCCATGTGTCGTTTCTACAGAAGTTCGTGCATGATTCGAATGTGGTGGTATCTTCAGAGCAGTACGAAGACCTATAAGTAGAAACCGCAGTTGCGGAATCTTATAAGCGACTTTGTGTTATCGCGAATGACACAAAATAGCTTAGGGAAAAGTCGTTTAATTTAGTTAAGGTATAATGGAGTGGGGATGGTGACGATGTTAAGTGGGAGACAGGGGAGAGTATAAAGATGACCCATTCAAAACTCTTCATCCTTATGGCCCACTGAAATCACGCCATCATTATTACTTGTTGATTTTGTTGTCATCTTTGTTGTTGTTTGATAGAATTCCACGTGCTAGGATAAGGCTATGGATGCATGGCTTGATGGTTGCTAGTTTGGATGATAAAAAAGTTGGTTTCTCATCGATGATAGGCATGCGGAATTGTTGTGATTGTTGTGTTTGCTTGGAATTTCGGGGGCGAATTTTTTAGGGGGGGAAATGTAACAGCCCGCATTTTACGTATCGGAAGATCGTAAAATATTTTTATTTTATTCCCTAAGGGTTGGATCATTCTCATCTTTTAATATGTTCTTATGGGGGATGTGAGACATGTCCATAATTTTTACCGATTTTGTTTGTGACCATTTTGCCCCTATTAGTCTTGTACAGGGCATAACTTTTGACTTAGGTCGAATCAGAGGGTAAGGCCTGTGCTATTGGAAAGGAATTGATGATTGCCTTTCCGTAGAGTGGTTACATTAAAGATTTGACTCAACGGTTTGGGAGAAATCGCTGTTTTAAGGTTTTTCAGTTGGTTGTTCAGGTTTGGAGAGCCTAATGGGCTGAATTGGGGAGGCCTATTAGTGGGTTGGTGGAATCTTATAAATATGGGGTGAGAGTGGAGGGAAAAGGTTTACTTTCCATTCTCTCATTTGGAGGCATTGATCTCCTTCTTCCTATGACACCTTTCCACCATTAAAAATTCAAATCTAAGGAGGGAAATCATAGATCTACACCATTGGAGGCTAGATCTACATCATTTCAAAGGTGAATTCATTGAATCGAGGAGTTTGGTTCGAATTGCTCGCTATCCGGATTCATAATTCTATCATTTTAGCTTGTATTGGAGAATCGGTGAGTGGATTATATCTCTCACATGGATTCAATAAAGTGTATGGGTAATAGATCATGTTTTTCATCAAATTCAAGTGTTTTTCCTTAAATCCATGCATTGGTAAGTTCATTTTCATATAAATCACCCTAGGATTTGATTTAGCAAGTTTAGATAGGTAATTTCTATGATATTTCATACAAATGTGCAAATTAGATCCATGGTTTTTGTTCATATGCATATTTGTGGTGATTTTGGTGAATTTGACATTATCATTAATAGAATTGTCATATTGATGATATTGTTGATTTCATAACATGCTTGTAATCCTTTTGGATGAATTGGATAAGTTAGTTTCGTCGGATTTATCGCTTGGCGAAGTTTTGGTCGAAATCGGAGTTGAATTGCAATATGAAGGTTTTGGATTGGACCAAAGTTGGATCGGACCAAAGTTGGATCAGACCAAAGTTGGATCGGACCGAAGTTGGGTCGGACCGAAGTTCGATAAGACCAAATTTGTGTCGAACCGAAGTTGGGTCTGACCAAAGTTGGATCGGACATAAGTTGGGTCGGACCAAATTGGGTTGGCCTATTCTGGTCAGCCTGGTTGGACACTTCCGGAGATGATGTGACTTCAAAGTGAATTCAATTGGGAAGTTTGGAAGTGTTGAAGAGTGTTTGTTGTTCATTGTATACAACAAATGGGGAGACAACTCAATAATATATTGAGTTCGGGTGAAGTGACAGTTCTATGGTGTTCTGAGCTAATTAATAGTCGTAATTGATAATGACTAGAGAGACGAAGGCCGAGGAATTATCGTTGTCGTAGGTTCTAGCGGACTCAAAGCAGAGGTACAATTGAGGACCAACTATAGGTCGAGTTCCATGGGCGCCGTATATGGCCTAGACACGTGTTGAGTATAGCGTGTAGCATGTCTTGAGTATATCATGTAGAGTTTTGCTAGAACCGGGGCGTCGTGTGTGGTCCTTGACAATTGAAGGCAAATTGTTAGCCAGTCATACGATAATGAAGTTTCCAAAGCAAGGTTGGTGGTGATAGCCAGAGTCAGTCATGGACGTTTGAATGCATGTTGTGATCATGATTGGTTGCTTTGCCATATATGAATGGATGCTTTAATTTCCGTGACTGAATTATTATTCCTTTGGGTGTATGGATTGTAAAGGCTATCATTGTCATGTAATGGGGAAGGAAATTGAGAGATCTTCTCTAGAGCTGGGTAGATTAGTTGATTATTTATCCATTCTCATATACTTTATTGATGAAGTTTGTTAGCTGTTTTATCGCTCATTAAGACTGTTGTCTGACTCAAGGTTTTATGTTTCCTCTTATTACCTTGGGCTATTCATCTGGTTGTGGATGGGCAGACTGAGTAACAGCTGGCAGGTATTACTTTAGTGAGGACGACGATGCTGATCGATGGCGAGCAGGAGGCTCACGTACCAGTTTTATTTCTATCTAGTATTTCTTTCCGTTGTTTGCTATTTCTATGAGTGTTGTAGTGAGGCAAATTGTACAAACACTATTGTTGTTATCCACGTATATGGGAAATACTTTCTAGTTGTCATGAAAGTTTAGTGTTTCGGCTTTACTGTTACTACCTGTTGTATATGTTCTGTTATATTTTATCCTTGCGCTGTGAGGTTACGACAGGTTTCACTTATATACCATACCTTGATGATCGTCCATAGCTGCCTGGCACACCCTTCAGCATATTATTTCTCTTGTATAGTGCGGGGGCTGTGGGCGGTACACCATAGTACTGTCGGTTATCGGTTCTTAGGTAGTCGGTTATGTTTTCTGGTACCATTTGTTGCTTCTCTTCGTTTTGGGGATTCATTGGTCATGCTTTCATGGAATTCAATGAGAAAGTGGGAAGCTTGTCTTTTCTTTGGTTTCTTTCTATAACAACCCGTTTTTAGGACGGTTCAAGTAGACAATGTGTCCAAATTAAACTATTCCAAAATGATGAATTATTATAGGATTTAATATAATAAGAGAAAATAAGAAGGAAATGAAATAAACAATACACAAAATTTCACTTCGAAATGATAAAATATAATAATAACATAAACAATCCATGAAACTGTTAAGTAATACACACTTAATTAGTAAAGAGCTATACAATTTTGGGTAAGGTCGACCGGTTTTTAAAATGATATGTAAAACCTTTATTATAACAAATTATAAATACAATTTTACATGAGTAGACTGAATGTCTAGCTACTACAATCGGTTTTTATCGTGGACTGTTCACCACAAACGGTTTTTATAGTGAACTGACCGCTGCTAGTAATCTAGCTTACAATACAGGGGATAAACTAAGATAGACTACTTTACAACAAATTGCATCACTTCTAAAACATTACATAAGAGAGATTACATCGTTTACAAACAACACTAAAGAGAAAAGAAAACATGCTGCTTTCACTCAGCGCCACCCTTAACATACTAAAACAATGTTGGACTTTGACTTGAACACATAACTTGGATACAGAAACATCTCTGATACCAACAAACTACATATAACATCAGCAAACACATGAATTGCCAGTCCATGCAGATACTAAACGAACAGCGGTGCCAAAGCACATAGAGATGTATGACAAAAGAAAATCACCAGCAACCCGCAAACTTCATACAAACGATAACAACCGGACGACAGACAATTGCAAGCTTCAGTTGTCAAATTCCTTTCCAAACAAACCCCTAAAAAGCACTACCAAACCAAAGCAACCCGCGCAACAAAACTAACTCAACCAACATAAGTCAAAACCAATAGACGAACATATAGTCAAACATTCAATAAGAAAGCAACAAAAACCAAGCAATAACTGCTACAATGGTTTCACCGAACAAAAGAGAAAACACTGAGTTAAGAATTCACCAAGCAAGAGATTTTGGACATTGCTTCATCGCACTCAAGAAATAAACTGCTTACGTAGACATGAGTCTGTGGAGAAAGCAAACTCGATACAAAAGTGTTAAAATTGAACAGTAAAAACCAAGATAATAGGTGAGAGTCAAGTCATGAAGTGAAGATAAAGTCGACGACTAAAGGCTCAATGGAACACCACGCAATGGGTGGGACTTCCTCACCTCTGACAAGTCGACACAAAGCTGTGAACAATAGAAACACTCGACTGAATAAACATACAGAAAGCATCATAAAAATCAAATGCAACAACAAACTCAGCAGAGCTATTAGAGATAGGGACACATGATAAAAGACTCCTAAAGTAAAGGAGTAAAACTGATATCTATCACCAGACTTAGAGACCTTGTGCAACAATAATCTGTAAGAAGCAAAAAAGAGTTGAGTGCGATAAGTCGCGAAACAAACCAGAGTGAATATCGACAAGGAACTACTGTAACACAGGATTGGACACTGCGAGAGAGGCTAGCAAAGGGAAATCAAAAGAAGTTATTACGAGGAGGCAAGATTGGAATGCGATAGATCTAAGAAGGGGTCAGAAAAGAGGTTCACATTCCTTCGATACAATTAAGGAAAAGCTAAGGAGAATTTGGAGTGGAGGAGGAAGACGAAATGAATTGAAGAATAGGTTGAAAGAAAGCGACGGAGAGAAGGAAAAAAACCTTACTCCTCCTGGGAAAAAACGAAGGATTCATGATTTGAAAAGTTTTAGAGTTATACATTTTAACATAACATATCAATAATGAAGCGGAAATAAAATAGTGATCAATGCGGTCTTTGAACTTCGTCTTTGTCTTCAGAATGGAGGTCTTCGAAACAGTAAAACACTTAGCCTTAGCCAAGCGTAAAGCAAAACAAAACACTCAAGCTAGAACTAACATTCTTATGCAATTAAGTTAACTCAAGTGAAATGCATAATTAACTAAAAAAAATGAAATGCTCGAATTTAAATGAACATCGTATTTCATACTACAAATATCTAGTTCAAACATTGATTTTCATTATTGTTTCACAAATCAATTCAATATTGAATTCAATTTCATATTCAAATTTCTATATCATAAGATAATTCATCATCAAAACATCAAATTTGGTTTTAGATTTCGAAGTCAAAATTTATTTAGATGAAATCTTTAAATTCAAACAATTTATAGCGTTTCAGATTGGAAATAGAATTTTTATCAAAACTAATTATATCAATATAATGGTCAAATTTAATATGTAACAGTTAACTAAAATAGTTATCAAATAGAAATAGTTAATTAAAAAATAGTTAAATTTTTAAAAATAGTTTGATTGTATTTAGCTATTGATACAATGGTATGAAAATAATAGTAAAAATAAATTAGTTTAATTGAAATAGTTAATATACAATAATATTTGTTTAGAATAAACTTAATTAAAAAGTCTTAAACCAATGAGTTTATTTCTATTGAACCATTTGAATTCAGCTTCGGGTTCTAGGTTCCAATCCAAACCATATATCAAGTATTATCCAATTCTTATTTAAACTTAATCAAAATTTCAAATTTTATATTTCAAATCAACTTAATGGTTTAAATTTCTAATTTAACATAGTGTTCAAATTTGTTAAAACTTAAATTTCAAATAAATATAATAATGGTTTCATGTATAGTTAATGTTAGGGGAACTTGCAGTGTGATAACAACGTTGATGTCAATAAATGGACAATCTATATAATAATCATACAAATAGACAACATTCATAATAATTACAATATATGAAGAAATCATTATTATTTTATATGATTATTAAACTATTAAGGATATCAACAGCCTATTTGTTAGGTTTTCTATGATACAAAATTCCATATTTATGTAGATCTTGGATATATTTGAGTTTATATGGAATCATGACTCAAATTCATTTCCCATTTTATATGTTTCCTAGATTTTTGAAGATTGATTAATTGCATATTTTAAAATTTTGGTAGATTTTATGGAGTAATTAGTTGCCTCGCTTTTATTGCATTAGAAAAGAAAATAAATTATCTACATGGGAAGACTTATGGAAAGACTTATTTTGACCAAGTTTTGTGGAGGATTTATTTTGAGAGCTTTTAGGACCCAATTAGGGTATTGACCTAGTATTTCTATTTTCCTATATAAACATCTCATTATAGATCGTGTGACGGCCCGCTCCGCACCAGCCTGCATTTCCTCCGGAAGTGCGCTGTACACATGCCCGACTAGCACGGAACGGTCGCCAAAGAAAGGAAAGAAGGGAATGAACTAATCAAGGAACCTGTAGGATGTCTCACAGGGCATGGAATAAAATATAATAATAACATACTTGACATAAAACAGGTGAGACAGTGCATAAGCTGATAACTAAAATCAACATCAATCATCAGAGCAGCGGAAATCCAAATACAGCTTATTACAATTTTCCAAATTTACTGTCTCTAAACAAAAGAAAGCTAAAGTAGAAGATGCACCACCAATGCCCAAGCAGTGATCTTCAACAACACAGGGAGAATATTATATATATATATATATATATATATATATATATATATATATTACGTGGAAGCCTCCTGCTCGTCTCCGGATCATCTACCCGTGCATCACTAGCTAACATGTCTCTAGTCTGCTCGTGTGAGCACCCAGAGTAATAGGAGGAGACATAAAACTCTGGGTCAGACATAAAGCCTGGTATGAGCGATAAGCATCTAAACAGAATAATAACAGGTATACTAAACCATACCCGAACCTGGACCTGCAACCAAAGAGTTAGTACCACGTACCGTACAATACTCTAAGGTGCCATAATAAATAGTGTAAGAATACGGGGGTGGGGTGTGCATGTCATAATGATAGCAAACAAATCAACCATAGCAACCATCCTCACATCTCTCACTCAATGCGTAAAGCATACGATATCTACCACTTTGGAACACTAGAAAAATTGAGGTAACGACGAATCCCGACTTGTAGAAACCCTGCTATGACCAAGCTAAACACATGGAGTCATGACCAAACATTTCAATGACCCACCACATTGGTCGTATCCCTTGGTCCTACCAATGCCATAATGGCCCTGAATCTGCATTCACACCTCCTACCATAGTGGTCCAAAGCTATAGGCATCGATAACCCCTTAACACGCGTCCCGCAGCAAAGCCCAATCATGAAGCGAACTCGTTGATTCCCATCTGGATCTTGAGCTCTAGCTTCTCATTTGGACTTCCTTTGCATCTCGGGTTTGGTCGAATTGGAGTGGGTCTTCAGAAGAGTTGTCGTGCAGTAGCAGCCCTAGAATTTGGTTCGGTTCGGTAGTCATTACCCTCGTCGGTTTGGTTCGGTCCTCCTTCCTTGTCATCTTTCCATTCGGTTCGGGTCGGGTACTCCACTTCGGGTCGGGTCGGTGTCCTCCTCCGGGTCGGGTCGGGTTGCTGTCTTCCTTCCAGTTCATGCTCCTTCTCCGATCAGCTCTCTCGTTTCCATCTACTCTGATCCGATCCGATCCCTTCGCCTTACTCCAGTCGTAGCCTTCCATTCTTGAATCGATCCGATCTGGCCTCCATTATTCTTCCGATCCGATCCCCTTGTCCACTCCAACCCTAAGTAAACGGCCTTCCTTTTTGCCAAGTCTCTTATGTGCCAAACTCCAGTTCGGGTCAGGTTTTCTTGCCCAGTTCGCAAATCCGATCCGAGCCCTCATCCGATCCGATCCGAAGCCCTGCACAACTTTCTGTAACTTTTTCCAGCAACTTGTTTACGCCGTTCGACGACGTTTTTGACAAATCTAACTATCCTAATCAATCACAAATCATGTCAAATAATCATAACAACATAGCAAACTAACCACAACCACAAAAACAATGAATTTACATTCAAAATGGATCAAATGTACCCAAAATCCCATTTTTCCCTTAAGCATGATTAAATAAAACTAATCATAGGGTTAACGAAACTTAATTAAATCGAACCAAACTTCTAACAGAGGCATAAAATATTATTTAAGAATTTCTAAACATTTTTCCAGAATTTATTAGTGTATAAATTCGCTAATCTTCACTAATTACCCTTAATCAACTGTAATTAGCTGCAAAATGATGCTAATAACTCACCTTGGCCACAAATGAAACACCAAATCTGAAATACTCTCTGTTTGGGTCGAATTCCTATGTATAGCAGCAGCTCCAACCTTGCTCTGTTGCTATTTGGCCTTGTTTTGATGTAGTTTAGGCTTAATCTTCACTAAAAATGTGTTTCGGAGTGGTTTTAGAGGATGGAAGCCATTACTAAGGTCTCAAGAAGGTTTGTGGCGGCTCAAAACTGAAATGAAAGTGATTTCCTAACCCTTATCAGTCCTCCTATACCTCTAAACCCGAAATTCCCCTTTGGGCCTAGCTGCTAATCACCCGGTTAAGCCCAATTAAGCTGTTTTTCACCATCTGAAACTTGTTTCAGCCATATCTCCCAAACGGTGAGTCCGTTTGGCTAATGTGACCACTCTACGGAAAGAGAAACCATCATCCGGAGCCAATGGGAGTGGTTTCAGGTCAAAATTCCTTTCCAGTCAAAAGTTATGGCCAAAACAGTGCCAACTAGGGGTAAAATGGTCATTTAAAAATCGGGAAAAATCATGAACATGGGAAATGACCCCAATAGTCGTCTCCCAAAGTTACATGACCATACGACTTCGTATGTGAAAGAAATAAATATCATACGATCCTATGATGCGTAGAATACGGGTCGTTACACTCTCCCCCCCTTAAGAAATTTCGTTCCCGAAATTCCTTAACCCAAAACATACAAAGGATCCCGCATGCCTAACAACCACATACAACAATCAAACATGCAAAACAAGCAAACAAGTCTATCCTAGCATGCGGAAAACTAAATCGAAGTCAAAATCTTACCAGGCAAAGAGTTCTGGGTGTGTCTTCCTAATGTTCTCCTCTGTCTCCCAAGTACAATCATTCTCGTCCTCGCTCCACTGTACCTTGACTAGCTTCACCGCCTTCCTTCGAAGTTGCTTCATGTCGTGCGCGACAATACGGGCCGGCTTGCGGTTCCCAACCGCCTCGGGTTCTACTTTGAAGTCCTCTAACTGATCAGGTGAAATAGTCATATCTGAGTCGTGAACGAACTTCCTTAGTTGGGAAACATGAAATACGTCGTGAACTCTCTCCATCTTCTCTGGTAAGTCAATTCTGTATGCCAAATTCCCGACTAGTTCAAGAACAGGGAATGGGCCAACAAATCTTGGTGCCAATTTGCCTCTCCTGCCAAATCGTATTACGCTCTTCAACGGAGAAATTTTGACAAACACCAAGTCACCCACGGAGAATTTTAGGTCTCTTCTCCTCTTATCAGCATAACTCTTCCGCCTATCTTGGGCAGCCTTCATTCGTTGTTGAATGATCTTGATCTTATCTGAAGTTTCCCTCACCACATCTGGTCCAAGCATAAACTTCTCGCCAGTCTCTATCCAACATGATGGTGAGTTGCACGGTCTTCCGTACAAAGCTTTAAACGGAGCCATACCAATACTGGATTGGTAGCTATTATTATATGCAAACTCTACTAGATGCAAATGGTCATCCCATGATCCACCAAAATCCAATATACATGCTCTCAAGAGATCTTCCAAAATACGATTCATCCTCTCCGTCTGACCGTCGGTCTGAGGATGATATGCAGTACTGAGATGTAACTCTGACCCTAGAGCCTATTGCAAGCTCTTCCAAAACCCACTAGTGAACAACGGGTCTCGGTCGCTCACAATTCTTTTAGGTACTCCATGAAATCTCACTACCCACTTCATATACAATTCTGCTAACTTAGCTGTCGTTCTGGTCGATTTGACTGGTACAAATCTTGTACTTTTAGTCAGTCGATCCACAACTACCCAAATGTTATCGTGTCCCGATCTAGTCCTTGGCAAACCATGAATGAAATCCATCGAGACTTGCTCCCATTTCCATTCGGGAATTTCTAAGGGCTGTAACAACCCACTAGGCTTCTTTTGCTCGGCTTTAACTAGCTGGCAATTCATGCACTTGGATATAAACTTCCCAACATCTCTTTTCATCCCTTCCCAGTAGTAAGTCTGCTTCATATCTCGATACATCTTGTTACCACCGGGGTGTATAGTCAGCTTTGAGTGATGACATTCTCTAAGCACTTCATCTCTCAATCCATTGACATTGGGTACAACAAGCTTTCCATTCTTTCTAAGCCATCCATCTCGATCAAGCCCATACTTGTTCATCTCCTCATCGATATCCATCTTTAACTTGGAGATGATTTCCAATAAATTAGGATCGTCCCTCTGACTAGAGCCGATCCGCTCAATTAAAGTGGGTCTGATCGTCAAACTTGCTAACATTTCTGGATCCAATTCGCACTTTGGTCTGAAATCAAACCCTGCGATATACTCCAGTTGCTTCCATTCAAGGAACATAGCCCCTAAGCTGGCATGTCTTCTACTCAATGCATCAGCCACCGCATTGCCCTTTCCCGGTGTATATGCGATGTCGAAATCATAGGAAGCCAAGAATTCTAACCACCTTTGTTGCCGGAGATTTAGATCCTTCTGAGAGAAGAGATACTTCAACGACTTATGATCTGTAAACAGCTCAAATCTTTCTCCCAAGAGATAATGTCTCCACATCTTTAACGCGAACACGATCGCTGCCAATTCCAAATCATGGGTAAGGTATCTTTTCTCGTGCGGTTTCAATTGCCGACTTGCATAAGCTACAACCCTACCGCCTTGCATCAATACAGCACCCAGTCCGGTACCACAGGCATCCGTGTATACCTCATCTCTTCATCCCCCTTAGGAATGACTAACACTGGTGCACTCGTCAACTTGTCCTTTAGACTCTTGAATGCATTCTCGCACCTTTCATCCCAGACAAAAGCTTGATTCTTCTTGGTCAACTGGGTCAATGGTGCTGCTATCTTGGAGAAACCTTGGATAAACTTACGATAATATCCGGCTAATCCCAAGAAACTTCTTACATCTGTTGCATTCTTAGGCGTAGGCCAATCTTGTACCGTAGCCACCTTCGCCGGGTCCACGGCAATACCATTCTCTGATACAACATGGCCCAAGAACCTCACTTCCCTCTTCCAGAAGTGACACTTAGAAAACTTTGCTTTCAATTGGTGTTTTCTCAACACCTCCATCACTACTTTTAAATGTTCCTTGTGTTCTTCCTCTGCCCTCGAATAGACCAAAATATCATCAACGAACACAAGGACAAACTTATTCAGCTGATCTCTGAATACCCTATTCATAAGATCCACAAAATATGCTGGGGCATTGGTCAGCCCGAATGGCATGACCAACCATTCATAAAATCCAAACGGCGTTCGAAATGCCGTTTTAGCTATACGCTCAGCTTCCACTCTAAGCTGATGAAAACCTGTCGCGAGATCCAACTAAGAAAATACTCTCGTGCCACTCAACTGATCGAACAAATCATCTATCCGCGGTAGAGGATACTTGTTCTTCCTCGTCACTTTATTCAACTCGCGGTAGTCTACACACAAACGAAGGGAACCATCTGCCTTGGTAGCAAACACAACTGGTGCTCCCCATTCAGAAACACTCCTTCTGATAAATCCCTTCTTCAAAAGATCGCTGACTTGCATCTCGAGCTCTCGCTGCTCTCTTGGTGCCATACGACGAAGTGGCATCACTATAGGTCTGGCATCTTTTACCAAATCAATACGGAACTCAATCTCTCGGTGTGGTGGAAGTCCGGTCACTTCTTCGAAAACATCCGGATACTGGCCAACCACGGGCAAACCTGACAACTCACTATGCGGAATGTCGAGGGAGTTTAGAAAACTAGCCAATACCCCCTTACTGGGTAGACCACCAAACACTATCCTCCGCCCATCATCCGCTCTAGCTGTCACTAAAAAGCCCTCACAGTCTACCACCACCCCGTATCTTTGGAGCCAATCTACCCCCAAAATAATGCCAAACCCAGTAAAGCCCAAAACAAAGCAATCACAAACAAACATGCATCCATGACTCGATAAGACCACATTACGACAAATCATGCTAAGGCTAGTCGAACCACCAATCGGGTTCGTCACTACTAAAGGTCTATCGACAATCTCGGGCTCCAATCCCAACCTATCTACCAAGTCACTAGATATGAAAGAACTGAAAGCTCCGGTATCAAACAAAACTCTAACAGGAACATCATAAATAGAAAGCATACCTTGAATGACGACATTCTTTCCCTTCTCCGCCGCTGTTGGGGCATTCGACGAAGAAGGAATAGCATTAAGTGCGTAGGCTTTCACTATTTGCTTTTCTTTAGGGGGTTGCGGACACTTGTCCTTGTGATGTCCCATTTGGCCACAGTTGAAGCACTTCCTATCCGCTGGCTTGGCCCGACAATTACTAGCATAATGGACCTTCTTACCACAGCTGAAGCACTCAACATCTTGCTTATTCCTTTTCTTCTAGCCATCCTTAGTCTGATTCTGCTTTCTCTTACTCTGGGAACCACCCTTGCCTCCACCACTTGCTTGTGGCTTTGGCTCATCTGCAGATGCAACCTCAGTCTTCGGCTTAGGGTAGAGACTTTCTGATCTTAATGCTTTCCCCACAATCGATTCAAACGTCTCATCGATGTGGTTAATAAGTCTTTCCCCCAAGTACTGATCCAAACCAGTTATGAATTTCTCATTCTTTTTCTCGGCAGTATCAATAAGAGATAACCCATATTTTGACAAAGTGTCAAATTCAGCAATATACTCTGAGACAGCCCTGCCATTCTGCTTGAGCTCCAAGAATTTCTTAAACAGCACTGACTTTTGAGCAGTTGGAATGAACTTCTCGCTAAAGCGAGCCTTAAACTGCTCCCAAGTAATCTGATCTTCGGGAGTAGCTGCCTTTATAGCATTCCACCAATTCATTGCTCGCCCTTGCAGCTGACGGGACGCTAGCTTTCTCTTCATCGCATCCTCGATACCCAAATCCTCGAAGATACGTTCGCAACTATCCAACCAATCCTGAACATCCGTGGCCGACTCCGTTCCGTGGAACGGCTTCCCACCAAGACTAGTATAATCCTTATTCAGCTTGGCGAAGTCGACTCTTGGCACCTGCACTATTGGACCACCACCATTTCCACCATTGGGAGCTGCCCTCTGTACATCTCTAAGCATCTCTCTCATGAGGTCAGTAAACATCGTTCTCATGTCAGCAGCATTCCCATTGTTGGCTCCCCTACCAGTACCTCTAGTATATCGGCTCATCGTCAGTCTGAAAAAGGAAATGATTAACGACTCCATAGTGGTGCTAGTGCAGTACGACTTCATCCTAGTACTACTAATAATATATATATATAGCTTTTAAAAACCAAAGTAATCACAAATACGCTCTCTCGTATACATATATTATCTCTCCCTGATAACTTCCCTAGGTTCACCACGCAACCTGGAGCTCTGATACCAAATGTGACGGCCCGCTCCGCACCAGCCTGCATTTCCTCCGGAAGTGCGCTGTACACATGCCCGACTAGCACGGAACGGTCGCCAAAGAAAGGAAAGAAGGGAATGAACTAATCAAGGAACCTGTAGGATGTCTCACAGGGCATGGAATAAAATATAATAATAACATACTTGACATAAAACAGGTGAGACAGTGCATAAGCTGATAACTAAAATCAACATCAATCATCAGAGCAGCGGAAATCCAAATACAGCTTATTACAATTTTCCAAATTTACTGTCTCTAAACAAAAGAAAGCTAAAGTAGAAGATGCACCACCAATGCCCAAGCAGTGATCTTCAACAACACAGGGAGAATATTATATATATATATATATATATATATATTACGTGGAAGCCTCCTGCTCGTCTCCGGATCATCTACCCGTGCATCACCAGCTAACCTGTCTCTAGTATGTTCGTCTGAGCACCCAGAGTAATAAGAGGAGACATAAAACTCTGGGTCAGACATAAAGCCTGGTATGAGCGATAAGCATCTAAACAGAATAATAACAGGTATAATAAACCATACCAGAACCTGGACCTACAACCAAAGAGTTAGTACCACGTACCGTACAATACTCTAAGGTGCCATAATAAATAGTGTAAGAATACGGGGGTTGGGTGTGCATGTCATAATGATAACAAACAAATCAACCATAGCAACCATCCTCACATCTCTCACTCAGTGCGTAAAGCATACGATATCTACCACTTTGGAACACTAGAAAAATTGAGGTAACGACGAATCCCGACTTGTAGAAACCCTGCTATGACCAAGCTAAACACATGGAGTCATGACCAAACATTTCAATGACCCACCACATTGGTCGTATCCCTTGGTCCTACCAATGCCATAATGGCCCTGAATCCGCCTTCGCACCTCCTACCATAGTGGTCCAAAGCTATAGGCATCGATAACCCCTTAACACGCGTCCCGCAGCAAAGCCCAATCATGAAGCGAACTAGTTGATTCCCATCTGGATCTTGAGGTCTAGCTTCTCATTTGGACTTCCTTTGCATCTCGGGTTTGGTCGAATTGGAGTGGGTCTTCAGAAGAGTTGTCGTGCAGTATTAGCCCTAGAATTTGGTTCGGTTCGGTAGTCATTACCCTCGTCGGTTCGGTTCGGTCCTCCTTCCTTGTCATCTTTCCATTCGGTTCGGGTCGGGTACTCCACTTCGGGTCGGGTCGGTGTCCTCCTCTGGGTCGGGTCGGGTTGCTGTCTTCCTTCCAGTTCATGCTCCTTCTCCGATCAGCTTCCTCGTTTCCATCTACTCTGATCCGATCCGATCCCTTCGCCTTACTCCAGTCGTAGCCTTCCATTCTTGAATCGATCCGATCTGGCCTCCATTATTCTTCCGATCCGATCCCCTTGTCCACTCCAACCCTAAGTAAACGGCCTTCCTTTTTGCCAAGTCTCTTATGTGCCAAACTCTAGTTCGGGTCGGGTTTTCTTGCCCAGTTCACATATCCGATCCGAGCCCTCATCCGATCCGAAGCCCTGCACAACTTTCTGCAAGTTTTTCCAGCAACTTGTTTACGCCGTTCGACGACGTTTTTGACAAATCTAACTATCCTAATCAATCACAAATCATGTCAAATAGTCATAACAACATAGCAAACTAACCACAACCACCAAAACAATGAATTTACATATCAAAATGGATCAAATGTACCCAAAATCCCATTTTTCCCTTAAGCATGATTAAATAAAACTAATCATAGGGTTAACGAAACTTAATTAAATCGAACCAAACTTCTAACAGAGGCATAAAATATTATTTAAGAATTTCTAAACATTTTTCCAGAATTTATTAGTGTATAAATTCGTTAATCTTCACTAATTACCCTTAATCAACTGTAATTAGCTGCAAAATGATGCTAATCACTCACCTTGGCCACAAATGAAACACCAAATCTGAAATACTCTCTGTTTGGGTCAAATTTCTATGTATAGAAGCAGCTCCAACCTTGCTCTATTGCTATTTGGCCTTGTTTTGATGTAGTTTAGGCTTAATCTTCACTAAAAATGTGTTTTGGAGTGGTTTTAGAGGATGGAAGCCATTACTAAGGTCTCAAGAAGGTTTGTGGCGGCTCAAAACTGAAATGAAAGTGATTTCCTAACCCTAATCAGTCCTCTTATACCTCTAAACCCGAAATTCCCCTTTTGGGCCTAGCTGCTAATCACCCGGTTAAGCCCAATTAAGCTGTTTTTCACCATCTGAAACTTGTTTTAGCCATATCTCCCAAACGGTGAGACCGTTTGGCTAATATGACCACTCTACGGAAAGAGAAACCATCATCCGGAGCCAATGGGAGTGGTTTCAGGTCAAAATTCCTTTCCAGTCAAAAGTTATGGCCAAAACAGTTCCAACTAGGGGTAAAATGGTCATTTAAAAATCGGGAAAAATCATGAACATGGGAAATGACCCCAATAGTCGTCTCCCAAAGTTACATGACCATACGACTTCGTATGTGAAAGAAAGAAATATCCTACGATCCTATGATGCGTAGAATACGGGTCGTTACAGATTGATTTACTTGTACTTTGAAGGGAGAAAAAACTTGTTTTTGTTTTTAGGGATTGAGATATTCTCTCATTTTTATGTCTTTCTTTGTAATAAATTGGTGGAATAATAAATGTTTGATTGGAGGAATTTGTTTGTTATTGTTTTCTTCTTCCCTCTTTTAAAATCTAATTGTGTAGAGATTCCAGGGAAACCCTAACAATTGGTATCAGAGTCTTCTACACAATTTTTTTGAAGAGGGTTTGAATATGGATAAAATAATTATTGAAAAGCTTAATGGAAGAAATAGAGGATTATGGAGGGCAAAGATGGAAGATTTCCTTTATCTTAATGATCTTCATCAACCACTGGAGAATAGTGGAGAAAAACCTAGCAATCTATCTGAAGCAAAATGGGAGACTTTGGATAGGAAGGCTGCTGCGTCTATTCGATGTTTTTTGGGTAATTTAGTGTTTCATATTGTTGCTAATGAAACATCTGCTTATGCCATATGGAAGAAATTGGAAGGGGTTTATGCAAAGAACTCCGCAACAAATAAAGCTCTTCTTATTAGAAAATTGGTGAATCTAAAGCTTAAGGAAGGTGGATCAATTTGAGACTAGACATGAAAAAGGAATACATTTGTTTTTGCTATGACAAACCCTGTCATCAACTGAGATTTTGTCATAAACTTAAAAGGGATAAGGAGAAGTTGAAGGCATTGGAGGAGGTTGAATGAACAAGATAATAATGGTAATAAGGTGAATTTTGGTGAGGAACTTGAAGGCAATGTCTTGTGTGTTAATGAAGACGAAAACAAAAATTGGATACTTGATTCAAGAGCTTGTTTCCATGTATGCCATCAAATGGAAGCATTTATTGACTATGAAAAACAAACTAGTAAGGTGGACTCTGCCAATGGTCGAGATTTGCATGTTAAAGGCATAGGTTTGGTTCGATTGAAGATGAATGATGGAAAGGTAGTGAAGCTAACAAGGGTTAGATACATCCCATAAATTAAGAAGAATCTTGCTTCAATAGGAGAGCTGGAACAAAAAGTCTGCAATCTTTCGACTAGAGGTGGAGTCATAAGGGTTTGGAGGGGTAATAAGGAGGTTTCTCGCGCAAAACGGGGAAATGATAACATATGTAAATTGCTTGGAAAAACAGTGGAGAATGTTATGAGTTCTCAAACTGGATTGGGAGAGGCAATTTCATCTGAATCAAGGTGGAGCTAGAAACGTAAAGCCACAAAGCCTACATGGAGACTGTTGTGGTATTACAAACAATTTTGAGATGTTTTTTGAGTGGTGCATCTCATGTGGGAGATGCATCATTTGTAGGTTGTTTTTGGTTTATGGATTTGTTTTGAAATCAGTGATTGTTGGAGTGATTTCATATCTCGATGGAGCTTGGATGACATATATGGAATATAGTATCAAGGTGGAGATTGTTAGGTTTTTTGTGATACAACATTTCATATTTATGTAGATCTTGGATATATTTGAGTCTATATGGAACATGACTCAAATTAATTGCCTATTTTATAGGTTTCCTAGATTTTTGAAGACTGATTAATTGCATCTTTTAAAGATTTGGTATATTTTATGGAGTAATTAGTTGCCTTTATTACTGCATTATAAAAGGCTATAAATTATCTACATGGGAAGACTTATGGAAAGATTTAGTTTGACCAAGTTTTGTGGAGGATTTATTTTTGAGAGATTTTAGGGCCCAATTAGGTTATTGACCTAGTCTTTCTATTTGCCTATATAAACATCTCATTAGAGATAGATTTACTTGTACTTTGAAGGGAGAAAAAACTTGTTTGTTTTTAGAGGTTGAGATATTCTCTCAATTTTAGGTTTTTCTTTGTAATAAATTGGTGGAATAATAAAGGTTTGATTGGAGGAATTTGTTTGTTATTGTTTTCTTCTTCCCTCTTTTAAAATCTAATTGTGTAGAGATCCTGGGGAAACCCAAACACTATTAACTAACATTCAATCAACTCAGTTCAATACCAGGTGTCCGTTGTGTCAATTTAAATTTCCAATTCCCCCCATCAACAAATTAATAAATTTACTAGCATAGAGATTTACGTATCATGAATTTGATAATTTAATTTGCATAAGAATATAAATCGTGAGTTGTAACACTCACCATTCATGGATTTTGAATATGCAACAAACTGAAATTGATACACATAAGGCATGACCAGATCTAAGCAGCGACAAACTAAACGAGTTTCTGCATTTTTTTATAGAAGGGCAAAGATGAGATGAAAGGGATTGGGAGTTGGGTTTTGGACGGTGAAGAAGAAAACATGAATTGAAGGAGATGAATTTTTAGAGAAAGATAGCAATGAAGATATTGCATGAATTAGAGGAGAGGGTGGAGGATTATATAGTGCGAATGATGAAAGAGAAAAGGAAAGCAAATCGTGAGTTTTGAAGAAAAGAGGGTTACACGATTTTTATTGTCTTTTTTTCTTTTCTTCTGAATATGAACAACAGGATATAGAAGTGAAGGGAAATATATATATACACACATACATACATGGAGATAGTTTGTTTTCGAAGAAAAATATTGATGGAAAACAAAAAGGAAAAGGAGAAATAAGGAGACAAAATTTGATGAATGAAAATAGAAATGAAATAGGATGCGTGAAAATATAACGAATGGAAAGAATTTAATAGAATGAAGGAAAATTAGAACAAAAGAAATAAATGAATGCATGATTAATGAAGAAATAGAGTTAAGAGATGTAGGAAAACTAGGAATAACACCTTTGCTATTAACCGAATGATTATGACACTATTTTAAGTTACAATATATATACTTACACATATTTTATGTAGCTGCACAATACGCTATAATTTTGATATTTATGCTCTTAAATGCTTGTATAAATAATATTGATGAATACTAAAAACTAGGATTGTGTATTTACTTATTTAAATGTTATTACACACTATATTCTCTTAGTATTTTATTCAATGATAGCATTATATAATTTTTATTATGGAAGTTGATATTTTCGTTTTTAATGACCGATTTAATTTATTTAAATTAAACTAAGCACATGCAAAATGTAACCAAACTAAGTGCTAATTCGATTTGATGCAAAATGTAAACTATGATTAACTGATTTTCTTTTTTACATTATAATCAGTTAAATTTTAAATTTATTAAAAATCGTAGCTTATATTTTATTTTATTTTGCATGGCAAGCCAGATTTTATAGTGGCCGTACCACTTTTTATTAGAAAAGCAAAGAAGAGAGTGAAGTTCTTCATAGGCACAGATACTCCATCTGGTTTGAAGTGCCAGAACACTATATCTATAAAGAACAGGAGCGAAACATAAAGTCTCAACTACTATCAATTACCTAACAGTTAATCCCCCACAAGGGTGGAATAATTGGAGGAATCACTATCATAATCTATAACATTGACATACTAAAAAAAAAAGTACTGCAAGTCTAGGAACAAAACACGGGTTATGACTGCGAAACTCATACTCCCAATCCCAAGAAGGATCATGGAAAAGTGACTTGTTCTTCTCCCCTAGCGCACCATCCTGAATGAGCTCAAAGCTATCACCCACTATCTGATATTCTAGTCTTCTAGTATCATCCTCTCTGCATGTTACATATTTGTAGTAATCATTCTCACTAGGATCATATCTCATACCGGACACTTCATGTACCCACGCTCTATCATCATACATCCATAGAATTCCATCATTTTTAGTTCCCCCATCCGACGAGGCTACTTCATTTTCCTTAAATTCATCATCGCATAAAGTATCTTTTCTTTCCTGATATTTTCCTATGCTCAGTTATACTTCATCTAGCTTATCATCTACCTTTCTCTTTCGAACCGAAACGCTAGGAGATGGCTTCAAAAGGGGAGATCGAAACTTAGCTGGACCAGCAAGCTTACAAGCTTCAATAAGATGTCCAAAAGAGTGGCATTTAGTGCAAATTTCTAGTTGCCAAGCGTACTGAACATCAACTTCGAAATCAATGCCATCAATAGAAACTTTGAGTTTTTTTGGTAATGGCCTACTAGAAGTTATCTCAATCAATTTTTTTTGCAAATATGAGATTTTTCCTCGTCTCCATGTTCGCATCAAAACATTTAAAATTTCCAATCTTACTAGCTAGCCAAATCAAACCTGGAAGTGTTTGTAATACCGATGGAATTCTGGTAAAAATGTTCCATACCGTAATGGAAGATACACGTTCTCTTGCACTCTCAACCGCTGTACTCCAAGAAGTAATAATAAAAGGTTTCCCTCTAATAATAGCAGGATCAAACTCTATCACTTTTCTTCTTTCCTCCAGAACCGAAAATTTGAGATAATACATTCCATTTACATGATTAACTCGCAAACCACCTCTCAAATTCCATACTTTCCTACAATGTTCACGTACATCTTGATACATTATGTCGGAATCCAGGAAAAATCCCACAAGATGATCTTTCCAATACTCGACCCCCTCTCGAACAATCTCGGATAGAGGTATTGGATTATCAAGGGATGAAGAGAATACATGAGGTATGTAAGCACCAGCAGAACGTGGAAGGGTGGAGAAAAATGAGGAGTAACTAGGTATTGTATGTGTATTAGCAGCCTTGACATCAGAAGTGGCGAGGGGTAATTCTATAGACTGCACTGCAGTTTTCATTGAGACATTTTCACAAACACCATTCTTGCAAGTTGAAACTGGAACAGAGATATGGTTTGAAGCAGTATTGGGAAACACAGTAACTTCAATACCATCTTCATTATTACCATTTGCATTCACAACATTCCCACCAACGTCACTTTTTGACTTTCAATTACCCAATGTCAAATTGTCTAAACTCAAACAAGAGGAGTCTAACCCAAGCTCATCAATTGGTTTACTAATTAGAGAACTTACAGATTTTGTATGCCGATGCGAAGGCTTGCTGGCTACTTCGAAGTTCGCTAAGATGTTTACATTTACATCTGACCACCTATCAATCTTTACATCGGCAAGCAATGGCGAAATTGGAGAAGCAACTCACTGGTTGAGGCCAAAATTCAAATCAGAAGGCACATTCGTCGCGATTTCATTAGCTAAAACTTGCAACGGATTCGAGTTATCTCTGGATGATTTCAGATCTGAAAAAATCCTTCCAGATCTTGTTACGCTAGATAAAAAAGCAGTTTAAACTTCTTATTTTCCGGCATAGGGTGGACAGTGGAAGATTAGATTGGGTGAGAAAGGCTAAGAAATGATTGGACAAGTAGCAGCAGGGAGGATTAGAGGGAGGCGATGGAAAGCATAGTGGGAGGCCACCATTTTCCTTTTCATGCCATGATTTGAGCGTTCGATATTTTTATTTGAACAAAACAGTTATCGTAGCTTATAATTTATATTAAGAATCACATATTTTTCTTCTTTCAAACAATTTTATTCAAATTTCATAAAATTTAATGTTCATAAATTGATTGAAATTACGGTTTGTTGCAATCCCTCTCAATCAAAAAATTTCATCTTCCAAAATGAATGAAGTAAGGAACTAACATTTAATGATTTACCATTTGCACTAATATCATGTTCGAGTGCTTGTTCTAATGCAAAATTTATTTCTAATTAGTATTAGTAACCTAATCATTCCTGTATAGACGCAGATTTGATTTCTTAATTATAATTTTTTCATTCTTCTTGCATAAAAATAAACTATGATAGAGAACTTCGGATTCATATCGAAAACTCATATCAGCGTTCATCGTCGAGAATCGAGTGAACGATTCTACTTGGAATCAAAATAGTATATTCAAAACTGAATCAAAAGTGCCATGTGAATGTTTCTATTGGTTTCTTAATTGTACCAATGTACTTATTCAAGATTTTATTTTTAATTTTAGATGCTTTAAAGATAAGATTTTCTTTAATATCGAAAATACTTTATATCAGAAATATTTTTGATAACTCGATGTTTCAACAAGGTTATCCCCATTCTTAAAGAATTCTGATAATACATTAATTAGACACAAGACTAGAAATCTCTAAGTACTTAATAAACCCACTTCAATATCCAATGAAAATGTAATACCTTGATTTTTTTAATAAACAGTAATTAAATAAAAAGGTGTAATAAATTAAATATTAATCAGAATAAACTTTGGAATTAGACAACGGGACTAGCACCATTGGGTCCATTGTAATTTTTTGATTAAAATGGACACTTGGTTTGCTGAAATCAAAGTTAAAATTGTAACACCCCGAATTTTTTGAATGATCAAATTAACTAAATTTAAGAATACCTAATTTCAAATGTGGGAATTAAGGAAAACGGGTTGCGCCATTGCGTTAGTCTCGGAATTCTGCTTGAGATAGATCCGAGTTTGCGTAAAAAGGACACCATATGAAGGAGATATGGACGAACGAAGTTCGGTGGAAAAACCAGATGAAGAAAAAAAATGCATTGGCGCACTTGTGAAGTGCGTCAGTACAAAAATACACTGGCGCACTTCCCAAGTGCGCTCAGGCCGAGCAGAAAGCCTGATCCACACTGGGACTCATTGCTGAGTCCTTTCTAACTCCTTGATGAGTCATTAGGGCTAGGTGTCACCCTATCCTGACTGAGTGGTTTTGATTAACCCTAAAAGCATCCGACGGCTCAAATTAAATTGAAATTATATATAAACATGTGTAGACTCAAACCTTAGAATCAAATAAAAATTAGATCAATGGCCGTCATACTGTCTCTCCAAAACCTAGAGTAGCCGACACCAACTAGAAGCAAAGTAAAGCAACTCAATTCTATTCAAATCAAAGTCTAATCTCAACAACGAAATTGTGTACAACAAGGGAACGCTAATCAATTACAGAATTCAGATCCCAGAACTCAAGACCCTCTTTTTCTGTGAGTTCTAGTCACTTTTAGGTTTAAATAGATAAAAGTGAATTGTGGTAGACTATGATTTGGGTATATGTTGTTTGTAGTTATGCAAGTTTATTGTTGTTGTGGATCATGAAATTATGCAAGTTTATTGTTGTTATGGATCATGAAATTATACAAGTTTATTGTTGTTGTGGATCATGAAATTATACAAGTTTATTGTTGTTGTGGATCATGAAATTATACAAGTTTATTGTTGTGGTGAATCATGAAATTATGCAAGTGAAATTCATAAACCTATGCAAGTTACCTATGCAAGTTATTATGTTGCGAATTCATGAATCTATGCAAGTTGTTATCATGAATCTATGCAAGTTGTTATCATGAACCCATGCAAGTTGTTATGAGATCATGCAAGTTACCTATGCAAGTTATTGTGTGATGAATTCATGAAGCTATGCTAGTTGTTATGTTGTGAATCATGAACCTATGCAAGTCACCTATGGAAGTTGTTATGTTGTGAATCATGAACCTATGCAAGTCACCTATGCAAGTTGTTATGTTGTGAATCATGAACCTATGTGAGTTGTTAATTATGTTGTTAATTCATGAACCTATGCAAGTTGTTATGTTGAAATTCATGAACCTATGCAAGTTGTTATGTTGCAAAATCATGAATCTATGCAAGTTATGTGATGAATCATAATTATATGCGAAGTTATCATGTCATTTTCCCTGGTTGTCATGCTTATGCCAAAAATTGTACTGAAAACGATCATCTTGTCATTCCCTTTATTTTATTGTTATGGCGAGGCTACCTCGTAGCCTCGCTGACGCCAAAAACGCAAACGGTTACGCTAGTTAAGAAGCGGGGAAAATGGGAATTTGAAATAGGCATAATTTATATAGTGTTTATGTAAATTGGACACATGATTCTAGTAGGGAAACATATAAATAATTACCTATTATGACGTAGGTAAAGTTGAGTAAAAACGGTATAATTTGAATATAACCATTTATGGATAGGAAAATCAAATTGTTAATAAAATAGGGATTGACACCTATAAAAGGAAAGGATTAATTAATTAACTTAATTAATCAAAAGAGGAATGTTTAAGCAATTAAAGTCTGAAAATTTAATTAACACTTATGACACAAGGTTAGGTTACATTAGCGGTGGAAGTCTGCCCGGACCCGACCGGCATATCCAGTAGCCACTAATGTTGAACCAAATGTGAGAGGTCTAAGTGTGTAAATACGACTCGGGCTGAAACGACCCGCAAATCCATACACTTTGGATCGACTAATAACATCACACGTCCAACCCAAATTGCACAAAAATACGAATCATTATTAGAAAGAAGTTAGAGGATGAGAAATAAAAAGAAAGAAATATTTGAATAGAAGAAAAACGAAGATCACAAACTCACATCGGAACGAAGAAGATATATTAGATAACATAAACTTTGAAATACAAATAGTAACTTTATATACATACCATTATCAGAGCATAACGGTTATTCCTGGAACAGTTATAAACACCTGTTTCCAGATACAACATAGTACACAGCGGAAAGTATGATAGTCTACAGCTAGCTGGTGAAGCCTCCTGCTTCGAGCTCTTCCAAGTGAATCTGAAAAATCCCGACTACTTGACTGCCCGTACAAATTTGGGCAGCCAAGAGTTTAGGGAAAACAAAACAAAATAAACTCTGGGTCAGTCATGGGAATGGTGTGAGTAAACTCCAACCATTTGTTTAACTTTCAAATTTCTTTCGAAAGAAATGATAATCGTAAGACCGATCCACACATAAACACGGATGGTTTTTACCTCACGATAACCCAAAATATTTTGATAACAAAATCTGGTGATATTATAATAGTGTCTACAACAAATAAATAGAATCTAGCAGAACGCTTGCATCTCACGCTCCATATATAATATAAAATCAAAAACCGCAGGGCACTTATTGGAGATTGGATTTCCAACATGACAAGGTATGGGACCACCTGCCGATAGTGTATCTCTAGAGACGAATACACTGGGTTCAACAAGAACGTCTTGCAACCCGGCCCTTACATGACCGACCACTCATTTCGCTTGAGTGTATGAATGTATATCACCAACGGTTGGGATCAACAACCGTTTCCCGAAAGGGACTGCATCGGTAGATTAAAGAACAAATGGAATTTCTCTAGATGGGTGATTATACATCCTAATGGGAGTGACCCGATTAGCCATGCTGCCTGCCCAATTTTTGTCAATTCCGGGTTGTGAGGCTTGAGGTCATTACGTATCTTTTAGAACACCTGACCACCATTCACTTTGAAGGCCACATCGTCATGCCCGCCAAATCACAAATTGATTTCCCCAAAAATACCACGGGTATAAAGCTAAGAGAAACGAATTCCTCCGCCACCAAACGTAAGTACGTTTGAAGATATCAACTTACGTGATCCGTTAGATATACTCTGTCAGACATTCGTCCATTCACGTTGTCTTGGGACTGGACGAACCGAAGGCACTATCCTGTAAACAGGATAGCCCTTGCATAACTTCGCCTTTAATTATTGTCATCATATTTGATCGCAACGCTAACGCCCATACAGAGTGGTTTCCAGATAATAAATCTGATCCCGGTCTCTCTGTATTGACGACGGAAAAGTGGTCAAAAACTTCGATAGTCGGTGATTTAACTATCAAAGAAAAATAAGTGTGCAACCAACGATCTTATTTCCAGGTAGGAATTCGATCGATCAATCATCAATCAACATTGGCCCCCTTTAAATCAATTCATTATTTATATTATCATTTATAATTCTCATTTCCCATCTTTCATATTCTTTTAAAGCTCGATTTCCCTTCTCGATTCTTTGAAAAACATTTTCAATATTATAATTCCTTTATTCGAGATAATATCTCTTATTCCAGTTAGATAACGTTTTTAAATATCCTTGAATCCTTATTTTCTATATTCAGAAAATATACATTATTAACATCGGAAAATATTTCCGAATTCCCTTTCTTAATTCCTCGTTGACCAATTCATTTCATTTTCTACGCGTAGAAAATAACTCTTAATTTGGGAAACATTTCAAAATCTTTTAAATTAGCGCGATGTTACGAAACATCGTTATTATAACTCAAACCATAAATCATTCGTTAACTAATGGTATCACTAACCAATCCTTGCCACCGAACCTTAACTATTTCTCTGTCAATCATGACGTCAGTCAAGTTGGGGTATAATTACCTCTCAGACCTTAACTGAACGACATTCTTAACTTTGAAATAGTCAAAGCTCACAACTTTAACCAAAAAATCACTTACACGATTCTCGGATTCGATCTAAGAACATACTTCCTTTACAGAAAAAATATTGATTATAACGGTAGCGTTATAATCACTGTTTCCAAATATTTAGTTTATAAAACATTGCTTTTTAACAACAGCGTTACAATCGCTGTCTAGAATTATAGAACATTTATTATAACAATAGCGTTAAGATCGCTGTTTAGATTTTACAAAACGGTTATTATAACGACAGCGTTTAAAATTGCTATTTAGATTTATCAAAACATTTATTATAAAGGCAGCGTTTAAAATCGCTACAAACTATTTTGTTTATAAAATGCAACTTGTATTTATTTATTTAAATAAATAAATAAATTATTAAATTTGATTCAACGAGAAGTAAAATAACTACTTCCCTAAATTCGATATATTCGAATTCCAATAACAACTCTCATTCGAATACTCTATATTCGATTTATATTCTGAACTTCAGAATTTATTTACCATTTCAGGTAAATTCAAATTTCAAATTCACTATTGAATTTATCGTTTTTCAAATCCTTGCCCAATTCTTTTATAACCCTTTTGGTTTACCAAAACGTTATTACAATTTATTTTATATTCCAAATTTCGGAATAAAACTCATCGTTTTATTTAAATGATGATCCATTTCCCTTTCTCATTCACATTCTAATTTGGATTCATATTTCAAATCCAAATTTCCTATATAGATATTTTATTTGCCAATATTTACTTCAAACCATTGTTTACTTTAATTCTGAATATATTTCCTTTATATACCATCATTTGGTTTTGTTCTTATAAATATACTTTTAAAATCAAATTTCTATTTAAAACTTCTATTCAGAATTTTCAACATTATACTTTTATTCCAATAACTTAAAGTCTTGTTTATGATTTACTTTGAAATTCGCTAAGTTCAAAGCCATTTCCCAATATTGGTTTCAAAACCAATTCCTGTTTTTCTATATAATTCAACTTGAATTGTCCAACGTTAAATATTTTATTAAATTTATAAACATCGTTTTAAAAATCAATTTCTTGTTTATTTCATTTAAACAAGTTTCACTACCAAGTCCATTCAAAATTTAATTAGTATTTTGGGAATAAATTCCCTTTTTGGAATCTCAAATTTCTTATCCTATATTTGAAAATACATTACGGTATCTAAAATACCAAATTTCTAGGGTCAAGGTAATTTAACATAGCACAGTCAATCATAGTATACACATCACAATAAATAACAAATAGTAATATAAATGTTTAGGAACCCAGTTGGGTCCCTCCAACCTATTTCCCTGCATCCACAGATGTTAATTAACATCAAAAATATTATTTCGCATCAATATGAAATATCAGAACTAATAACTGATCAACCATGTAATTGTATCAACCAATTCAACCAATTTTACCAACTATTCAACCAATCAACCATCACAGTATAAAATGACGATAAATAAATTTAAAACTTGTTTACATAAAAATATAAACGAAGCAGAGTTAGTGAGTTTACTCACCTCGTTTTGTGGTTGACGGTTCTGCTTTTATTTCGTTTACACTCAAACAGCAGTTGAACTTATCACAAACTCCAGTAGCACTGCTCTCAGTCACATTAGTGCCACAACATAAACCTCGTTGCTATGATTCCAACGTGGTTTAGTTCGCTTGGTTCTGTTTACATATGAAGTAATTGTCAATGCTATCAAGTTAAATCGATTTAAACTAAATTTAATTAATTTTTTTTATTTACCCTTAAATTCTAATCAACTGTTAATTATCATCCTTATCCTTCAGTCTTCTTAAATCAAACAACACCCTAGTTACTTTAACCGAACCCACCATATCAATCAATTACCAAAGTCTGTCTTTAGTTGTGCTAGAATGGATGCCTTATATATATTAGTATATGGAATTTACTGGTTGAACTTTTCTTGCATGAGTCGTCGTATAAAGTGAAAATTGGTCATATATAATATGGGTATTTTAACTAAAATGAACTTAAATTTTATAATTTTTCATCAATTCCTCATTACGCATGACCCTGGCGTAGCCCAAAACCAAAAGTAACCCCAGTAGCAGCACCGTAAACAGAAATGGGATTATCATACCAGGTACGAGATATGGCAATAACGTCGTTAGTATATGGAATGTACTGACCTCCGACGTTGAGTCTGAACGTTGTCCGGATCGGCATGGTGTACACATCTCAGTTCGATCACTTCCGATAGAGATGGTCGGCTGTGTAAAGTTTCTGACGTGGATATGATTTCATTTCCATTTATAATCCGACCAACCCATGACTGAGACGACTGCCATCGACCAACAAACCGAGTCACCACCTGCTTTGGCTATTAGCACCCATCCCAAACTTGAACTGTGTCCTCTTTCCCATTCACGAATCAAGCCAGTTCTCCAAAGTTCCATCATGTCGCTACTGTACAAGTGCCCATTCTTTCTCATTCCATTATCCAAAAACAAAAACTGAATATATCCACACAGCTCTTCTCCACAATCTCCCCTTAATCATTTCTTAATCACTTTCATTTCTCTTGATCCCACGCTCATTCTTTCTCTTTCCCGAGAACACTTCAAACATCTCCAGAAAATGGCGCACCTTTCATAGATCCGTTCTCCTTCCTTTCTTGATGAATTCGAGCGACGTCGCCACCGTTAAACTCTCCTCACCACGCTTTTCGACTTCCTCACCTCAAACTTTGACCCGTAGCTCCACCATGGAATGCGACTTCGGCCACCGCGTACAGGTGCTACAAGATTTGCGAATCCTTTTTGACAGCATATCCTACCATTTGATTTCTTGACCAAGCCTCCACTTACTGTATGTATATATATATTCATGCGGAAGAATAAGACATGGGACTCTTGCAGAACGATGCTTCGGTTATGAGGTTAGGGAATCAAAAGGGTTTTAAAATTTGTTTTGGAATTCTAGTGTTTAATGATTGCGGAGGATATGTTCTGTTCTGCTGTGCGATAGCAAGAATAAGGAGTCGATATTTAAAAGAGGAAGAAGATTGAGGGGCACGACTGAAATAACTTGAAAAGCACGGAAATAAACAGCTTGGGGATCACGGTTCTGATGGCGTGAATAGCATGGTTTCTAATGCCGTGGTTAGCACGGTTCTAATGGCTTGGCTCACACGTATCTTCATTTGCGTGGCACACATGGTTACAAGGATTGGTAGGCACACTAGTTAGTTAAGCTTAACAAGGCATGTATTGATCTCAGCAAACAAGATGGCATAACATGCGGAATTTTAGGTTTGCATAGGAATTTAGACCCTGGCATGTGTGTTAGTTTAGCTGAATGTAATCTAAAATTTCTCCTTTTCCATTGTATTATTTTATTGTAGCACGCTAAGAATAACCATTTAAAACATTTCAGTATTAGGAATATATGTAAATAAGGGAATATAACTTATATAAGTTTGTATCTCTCCATTTATTTGAAAACCATTTTAGGGTCAGTTTGAAACAAGATTTTTCTATGAAGTGGTGTATTTAATCATTACCCCTTTTTTCTACTTTATCGATCGCTCTGGACAGAAATAAAAATATGATCGTGACAAGCAATATGCCACGATTCCAAAAATATAATAATACCGGTAGTTTAACTTATATTGTGAAACCCCAAAAATATTGATATAGGGTGCAAAATACTCCAAAATAAAAAGTGCTTATTTTACGAAATAAAAATTACAGTAAAATTCTAAAAATTAAATTATAACTACACCTCAAAAGAACCTTGTCCAAATTCAGGACCGATATTTAAATATGTTAAATAAATCGTTATGGTCTATAGGCGATTCTACAACTACTTTATGAAAATTTGATTTGGACGTAATTCACAATATATAAAACAAAATCTCGATTTTCCACATTCGTTGGAAAGTTATTTTCAGACAAATTCAAATATTTCTGGTTTCGCTAAAATCCGATTTATTTTGAATCCTGTACATTCATTTGAAATTTGAAATCGAATTTTCAAACTACCACGTCATTTTGAACTCGTTTTAAATTATATTATAAATTATATGTTTAAATATCGTTTTATTAAATAAATTCCTATCTATAATTCAAATAAAATATTTAAAACAAAATTTAAATATTCAGAATTCAACGGCTGAAAAATCCTGTTCGTTACATTCCTTCCCCCTTAAAATAATTTCGTCCTCGAAATTGCTATGGTAGGAAAAGATGCTACATACCCTATTAACTAGGTCCAAAATTCCTTTTTGTTTAACTTCAGTTTAATTGGACCAAATTATTTCAATTATTATTCTTACTAACGCAAATTTTCGAAAATTCTGAAAATTTTCTAACACTTTAAATTCTGAAAAATTTCGGCAGCATCTCCTCTGCACGGCTCAATCGGTACAACCACAACTCGCCTATCTAGGCGTCTCCAGTCCAAAAGAAAATCAAACAGCCAAGCGGCTTGCCCCATAGGCTCATAAAATCATCAAATCCAAGTAATATTGTAAACATGTACCTTTTTGTCGGGCATAAATTCTATCTCTTGCATTTGCTTCCATTCAATATCTGCTCAACATACATATATCCATTTCCAGTTGGTTTCAGTCAATCCAACCTTTGGTCTTTAACTTTTTGATTAGTTCATTTCTATTCACTAATCCAAATTGAGTTCTGTTTTAAAAAATCAACCCCCTACTTCTGCTGGAGTTCAATTCCATCACAGTTCAATTCCAAACACAGCATCCAGTATATATTCAACTTGCTTATTAATAATTCGAATATTAATAATCCAAATCTCAACATTTCTTTATTTACTTCATTCGGAATTATTTCTAATCTAATCCGCTTTTAATTTAACTCGACTTAAGTTAAATTTCAATCTATTTGATACATTTTTACCATTTCAATCTATTCAACTTATACAAGTTAAATTTAAACTTTTAGAATTCAAATTCCCGGGTTTTATTTCAAATTAGTTTGAAATCATATACATCTATATACATATATTTATAATCAGCTCAATTCAAAACATTTGAATTTCTAAATCATCATGTCCTTTTCAAACAAAATTTTCTTCCCAAATTACTATGGTAGCAATTCATCATTCAGAAACTCAAAAATGAATACCGATAATGTCGCGACCCATTATCAGAATTATTTTCTCGCCACTGAAGTGATTTCAGTGCTTAATCACTTTCAAATTCTTTTAAAGCCATTCTTATCCAAAATCCCTTGAAAATAATGTTATATTACCTTTGAATTACTTCAGAAAATATTTTCTAAATATCCGGGATTCAAATTCCAAATCTGGTTCGAACTCAGTCTTGGTTTATCTCATTTGTATACATTATCCGTATACAAATTATACTTGGTTATATATAACCATTTCAATATTTGATAATTCCATTTGATTGTAATAACAATCAACATTCAATAATTTCATAAAATTATTCATTTTATATCAAAATAAATTTTAGGCAAAATTATTTCATTTACCCACTTTAAAACAATACTGTGTCCAATTGATCTGTTCGAGAGTTTAGAAACACCTATCGATACAGTTGTACTTCTTGTCTCGACCAGAATTCATAAACCACTCAACAAACCAGCCAACACAATATAAAACAAATTTTTATATCAAATCTACAAATACGCGCTCTTATATAAACCTCAACTCAATCCAGGGTATTACTAACCCTATCTTTACCGAGTCACGCCACAGAGCCAAGGTTACTACTCAACCTGGCTCTGATACCAAATGAAACGACCCGCAAATCCATACCCTTTGGATCGACTAATAACATCACACGTCCAACCCAAATTGCACAGAAATACGAATCATTATTAGAAAGAAGTTAGAGGATGAGAAATAGAAAGAAAGAAATATTTGAATAGAAGAAAACGAAGATCACAAACTCACAGCGGAACGAAGAAGATATATTAGATAACATAAACTTTGAAATACAAATAGTAACTTTATATACATACCATTATCAGAGCACAACGGTTATTCCTGGAACAGTTATAACACCTGTTTCCAGATACAACATAGTACACAGCGGAAAGTATGATAGTCTACAGCTAGCTGGTGAAGCCTCCTGCTTCGAGCTCTTCCAAGTGAATCTGAAAAATCCCGACTACTTGACTGCCTGTACAAATTTGGGCACCCAAGAGTTTAGGGAAAACAAAACAAAATAAACTCTGGGTCAGTTATGGGACTGGTGTGAGTAAACTCTAACCATTTGTTTAACTTTCAAATTTATTTCGAAAGAAATGATAATCGTAAGACCGATCCACACATAAACACAGATGGTTTTTGCCTTACGATAACCCAAAATATTTTGATAACAAAATATGGTGATATTATAATAGTGTCTACAACAAATAAATAGAATCTAGCGGAACGCTTGCATCTCACGCTTCATATATAATATAAATTAAAAAACCGCAGGGCGCTTATTGGAGATTGGATTTCCAACATGACAAGGTATGGGACCACCTGCCGATAGTGTATCTCTAGAGACGAATACACCGGGTTCAATAAGAACGTCTTGCAACCCGGCCTTCACATGACCGACCACTCATTTCGCTTGAGTGTATCGAATGTATATCACCAACTGTTGGGATCAACAACCGTTTCCCTAAAGGGACAGCGTCGATATATTAAAGAACAAATGGAATTTCTCTAGATGGGTGATTATACATCCTAATGGGAGCGACCCAAATAGTCATGCTGCCTGCCTGATTTTTGTCAATTCCGGGTTGTGAGGCTTGAGGTCATTACGTATCTTTTAGAACACCTAACCACCATTCACTTTGAATGCCACATCGTCATACCTGCCAAATCACAAATTGATTTCCCCAAAAATACCACGGGTATAAAGCTAAGAGAAACGAATTCCTCCGCCACCAAACGTAAGTACATTGGAAGAGATCAACTTACGTGATCCGTTAGATATACTCTGTCAGACATTCGTCCATTCACGTTGTCCTGGGACTGGACAAACCGAAGGCACTATCCTGTAAACAGGATAGCCCTTGCATAACTTCGCCTTCAATTATTTTCATCATATTTGATCGCAACGCTAACGCCCATACAGAGTGGTTTCCAGATAATAAATCTGATCCCGGTCTCTCTGTATTGACGACGGAAAAGTGGTCAAAAACTTCGATAGTCGGTGATTTAACTATCAAAGAAAAATAAGTGTGCAACCAACGATCTTATTTCCAGGTAGGAATTCGATCGATCAATCATTAATCAACATTGGGCCTCTTTAAATCAATTCCTTATTTATATTATCATTTACAATTCTCATTTCCCATCTTTCGTATTCTTTTGAAGCTCGATTTCCCTTCTCGATTCTTTGAAAAACATTTTCATTATTATAATTCCTTAATTCGAGATAATATCTCTTATTCCAGTTAGATAACATTTCTAAATATCCCTGAATCCTTATTTTCTATATTCAGAAAATATACATTATTAATATCGGAAAATATTTCCGAATTCCCTTTCTTAATTCCTCGTTGACCAATTCATTTCATTTTCTACGCGTAGAAAATAACTCTTATTTTAATTTGGGAAACATTTCAAAATCTTTTAAATTAGCGCGATGCTATGAAACATCGTTATTGTAACTCAAACCATAAATCATTCGTTAACTAATGGTATCACTAACCAATCCTGGCCACCGAACCTTAACTATTTCTCTGTCAACCATGACGTCAGTCAAGTTGGGGTATAATTACCTCTCTGACCTTAACTGAACGACATTCTTAACTTTGAAATAGTCAAAGCTCACAACTTTAACCAAAAAACCACTTACACGATTCTTGGATTCGATCTAAGAACATACTTCCTTTACAGAAAAAATATTGATTATAACGGTAGCGTTATAATCGCTGTTTCCAAATATTTAGTTTATAAAACATTGCTTTTTAACAACAGCGTTACAATCGCTGTCTAGAATTATAGAACGTTTATTATAACAATAGAGTTAAGATCGCTGTTTAGATTTTACAAAACAGTTAGTATAACGAAAGCGTTTAAAATTGCTATTTAGATTTATCAAAACATTTATTATAAAGGCAGCGTTTAAAATCGCTATAAACTATTTGGTTTATAAAATCCAAATTGTATTTATTTATTTAAATAAATTAATAAATAAATAAATAAATAAATTATTAAATTTGATTCAACGGGAAGTAACATAACTACTTCCCTAAATTCGATATATTCGAATTCCAATAACAACTCTCATTCGAATACTCTATATTCGATTTATATTCCGAACTTCATAATTTATTTACCATTTCAGGTAAATTCAAATTTCAAATTCACTATTGAATTTATCCTTTTTCAAATCCTTGCCCAATTCTTTTATAACCCTTTTGGTTTACCAAAACATTATTACAATTTATTTTATATTCCAAATGTTGGAATAAAACCCATCGTTTTATTTAAACGATGATCCATTTCCCTTTCTCATTCACGTTCTAATTTGGATTCATATTTCAAATCCAAATTTCCACTATAGATATTTTATTTGCCAATATTTACTTCAAACCGTTGTTTACTTTAATTCTGAATATATTTCCTTTATATACCATCATTTGGTTTTGTTCTTATAAATATACTTTTAAACTCAAATTTCTATTTAAAACTTCTATTCAGAATTTCCAACAATATACTTTTATTCCAATAATTTAATATCTCGTTTATGATTTACTTTGAAATTTGCTAAGTTCAAAGCCATTTCTCAATATTGGTTTCAAACCCAATTCCCGTTTTTCTATATAATTCAACTTGAATTGTCCAATGTTAAATATTCTATTAAATTTATAAACATCGTTTTAAAAATCAATTTCTTGTTTATTTCATTTAAACAAGTTTCACTACCAAGTCCATTCAAAATTTAATTAGTATTTTGGGAATAAATTCCCTTTTTGGAATCTCAAATTTCTTATCCTATATTTGAAAATACATTACGATATCTAAAATACCAAATTTCTAGGGTCAAGATAATTTAACATAGCACAGTCAATCATAGTATACACATCACAATAAATAACAAACAGTAATATAAATGTTGAGGAACCCAGTTGGGTCCCTCCAACCTATTTCCCTGCATCCACAGATGTTAATTAACATCAAAAATATTATTTCGCATCAATATGAAATATCAGAACTAATAACTGATCAACCATGTAATTGTATCAACCAATTCAACCAATTTTACCAAATATTCAACCAATCAACCATCACAGTATAAAATGACGATAAATAAATTTAAAACTCGTTATATAAAAATATAAACGAAGCAGAGTTAGTGAGTTTACTCACCTTGTTTTGTGGTTGACGGTTCTGCTTTTATTTCGTTTACACTCAAACAACAGTTGAACTTATCACAAACTCCAGTAGCACTGCTCTCAGTCATATTAGTGCCACAACGTAAATCTCGTTGCTATGATTCCAATGTGGTTTAGTTCGCTTGGTTCTATTTACATATGAAGTAATTATCAATGCTATCAAGTTAAATCGATTTAAACTAAATTTAATTAATTATTTTTTATTTACCCTTAGATTCTAATCAACTATTAATTATCATCCTTATCCTTCAGTCTTCTAAAATCAAACAACACCCTAGTTATTTTAACCGAACCCACCATATCAATCAATTACCAAAGTCTGTCTTTAGTTGTGTTAGAATGGATGCCTTATATATGTTTGTATATGGAATTTACCGGTGGAACTTTTCTTGCATGAGTCGTCGTATAAAGTGAAAATTGGTCATATATAATATGGGTATTTTAACTAAAATGAACTTAAATTTTATAAATTTTCATCAATTCCTCATTACGCATGACTCTGGCGTAGCCCAAAACCAAAAGTAACCCCAGTAGCAGCACCGTAAACAGAAATGGGATTATCATACCAGGTACGAGATATGACAATAACGCCGTTAGTATATGGAATGTACTGACCTCCGACGTTGAGTCCGAACGTTGTCTGGATCGGCATGGTGTACACATCTCAGTCCGATCACTTCCGATAGAGATTGCCGGCTGTGTAAAGTTTCTGACGTGCGACCAACCCATGACTGAGACGACTGCCATCGACCAGCAAACCGACATCACCACCTGCTTTGGCTATTAGCACCCATCCCAAACTTGAACGGTGTCCTCTTTCCCATTCACGAATCAAGCCAGTTCTCCAAAGTTCCATCATGTCGCTACTGTACAAGTGCCCATTCCTTCTCATTCCATTATCCAAAAACAAAAACTGAATATATCCACACAGCTCTTCTCCACAATCTCCCCATAATCATTTCTTAATCACTTTCATTTCTCTTAATCCCACGCTCATTCTTTCTCTTTGCCGAGAACACTTCAAACATCTCCAGAAAATGGCGCACCTTTCATAGATCCGTTCTCCTTCCTTTCTTGATGAATTCGAGCGACGTCGCCACCGTTAAACTCTCCTCACCACGCTTTCTGACTTCCTCACCTCAAACTTTGACCCGTAGCTCCACCATGGAATGCGACTTCGGCCACCGCGTACAGGTGCTACAAGATTTGCGAATCCTTTTTGACAGCATATCCCACCATTCGATTTCTTGTCCAAGCCTCCACTTACTATATGTATATATATATTCATGCGGAAGAACAAGACGTGGGACTCTTCCAGAACGATGCTTCGGTTATGAGGTTAGGGAATCAAAAGGGTTTTAAAATTTGTTTTGGAATTCTAGTGTTTAATGATTGCGGAGGTTATGTTCTGTTCTGTTGTGCGATAGCGAGAATAATGAGTCGGTATTTAAAAGAGGAAGAAGATTGAGGGGCACGACTGAAATAACTTGAAAAGCACGAAAATAAACAGCTTGGGGATCACGGTTCTAATGGCGTGAATAGCACGGTTTCTAATGCCGTGGTTAACACGATTCTAATGGCTTGGCTCACACGTATCTTCATTTGCGTGGCACACATGGATACAAGGATTGGGAGGCACACTAGTTAGTTAAGCTTATCAAGGCTTGTATCGATCTCAGCAAACAAGATGGCATAACATGCGGAATTTTAGGTTTGTATAGGAATTTAGACCCTGGCATGTGTGTTAGTTTAGCTGAATGTAATCTAAAATTTCTGTTTTTCCATTGTATTATTTTATTGTAGCACGCTAAGAATAACCATTTAAATCATTTCAATATTAGGAATATATATAAATAAGGGAATATAATTTATATAAGTTTGTATCTGTCCATTTATTTGAAAACCATTTTAGGGTCAGTTTGAAACAAGATTTTTCTATAAAGTGGTGTATTTAAGTCATTACCCCTTTTTCTACTTTATCGATCGCTCTGGACAGAAATAAAAATATGACCGTGACAAGCAATATGCTATAATTCCAAAAATATAATAATACCGGTAGTTTAACTTATATTGTGAAACCCCAAATATATTGATATAGGGTGCAAAATACTCCAAAATAAAAAGTGCTTATTTTACGAAACAAAGATTACAGTAAAATTCTAAAAATTAAATTATAACTACGCCTCAAAAGAACCTTGTCCAAATTCAAGACCGATATTTAAATATGTTAAATAAATCGTTATGGTCTATAGGCGATTCTACAACGACTTTCTGAAAATTTGATTTGGACGTAATTCACAATATATACAACGAAATCTCGATTTTTCACATTCATTGGAAAGATATTTTCAAACAAATTCAAATATTTCTGGTTTCGCTAAAATCCGATTTATTTTGAATCCTGTACATTCATTTGAAATTTGAAATCGATTTTTCAAACTACCACGTCATTTTGAACTCGTTTAAATTATATTATAAATTATACGTTTAAATATCGTTTTATTAAATAAATTCCTATCTATAATTCAAATAAAATATTTAAAACAAAATTTAAATATTCAGAATTCAACGGTTGAAAAATCCGGGTCGTTACACGGGCTAAGACACGAGGTTAGACCAAACTGTGGAATAAGACTGCCCGGACCTGACCGACATATCCAACATCCACATGTTGTACGCCTAATGTGGGAGGTCTAGCCCAATATAACCATAATTGGACATGGTAATAAGAAAAGACTAATTAACCTAACTTAATACATGTGGACTGTATAATGATAGACATAAGTTAGGGTTAAGTAAAATGAGTTGGATTTGGGAGGGTTAAGTACAACTGAAGGGTAGGTGGGTAATATTAATATATATAGGCCCACAAACTTAACCATTGAATAAATAGGATTAAATCAGTGGGAGGGTTAAGTACAACCGAAGGGTAGGTGGGTAATATTAACATATATAGGCCCACAAACTTAACCAGATAAAAAGGGTTATGTAATTAAAGACACCTAATGGTATACATAACCGGGGCAAAATAGTAAAGTTATGTATTAAAGACACCCTTAGGGGTATGCATAACTAATGGGAATAGATAGAGTTATGTATTAAAGACACCTATAGGTAAGCATAACCGATAGGTAGATTAAGGGTTATGTATTAAAGACACCTATAGGTACGCATAACTGATTGAGGGCTATGTAATTAAAGACACCTTAGGATATACATAATCAGTAGAAAACCTAGTAGGGATACAAGACATGGGGGAGAGCTTGTATCATGTTGTGTGGGACCCATTTCAGTCAGTAACTCGGAGGGGTATCAAAGTAAAGGACTCCGTACTAGGCGGGGAAGGGGCACGCTTACTGATTGATTGTAAGAGATCCAAAACGAGACGGATGGTGTGGGCGGCGCAAACCGACTAGGGACATGTGCGTGCATGGACCGGGCAGAGGGGGACAAGACGATCGTGACACCAGTAGGCATAACTGTTCACACCTTGGGTTGCCAATTTAGGGAAGTGATACCCCTTTGTTGTGGGACCAACACAGGGTATCTATAGAGTAGGGAGCCGATCGATTAGGGTAGTGGTTAGGGTATACCCGGACGTATGCCCTAAATCTACCAATTTATTGTAGGAGGGTAGTGGGTACAACTAGTTGAGACAGGAGCAGGCAGCACCTATGACAACAGCTAGGAATACACGAAACTACCACCATCGTTATCGTTATTATGGTTAGCAGGAGGGATCATCCCATCTTGATTTTACTAGTAATAGTGCAGAGTAGTTTGTAGTGAAGCATGCATACATCTTACCTTATTTGTCCTATCATATCTGCCATCTGTACCGTGAATCCTCTTATCCACTTTGTATGCCTGTCATGTTTACCTTTACTTATTTACTGGCTAAAAGTTACTGGACTCACCAGACGTATGTTTGACCTAGTTTGTTTCGCCTCTTTTCTTCCGTTTCCCCCCTAGGTTCTCAGGGAGGAAACACCCAGGTTTAGTCAGGATTTTGATATCATTTTCTAGGAGCTACTTCTGAAGTATGGCTCGAGTCTCTGTCTCTTATATGGCTTGCTCTTTAATCTGGGGAATGATGTTTTTCTTTTAAATACCTATGTACTCTGATAATGTAAGACAGAAGTGTTTTGTTGTAAGGGTTTTATGACTCATGGTATTATGTAACAAAGTATTTTGGTGATTTAATAAAGTTGTTTATTTTCTGCTGCAAAATTTTTATATCTGTCTTGTGATATTCTGTGTTTGTTTACCAAAAACGCTCCACTGAAGTTAAGGCATTCCCTTTGTGAGTGACCTTAATGAAGGTGGTGTGTTATAAAAATGAATTGGTTATAAATTGAAGAAGTTTAACTTGAAAATTAGAAATAAAAAATATAACAATGTGTTGGGTTAGCGGCCAAGTGGACACTCTCACCACCACTTAGGTCGACCTAAAGTCAACCCAGAGGTCATTGGGTCGACCCAGTGTCGACCCAAGATGTGGTTGGGTCGACCTAAAGCGCTAAAAGCACTTGCCTTAGTGTGCACATTTGCAGCGATTGTTTTATTTCGTTCGAACATTCGCTAACATGGCATTGTTTTATTGGTTTATTTTAAATTAAAGGCTAGCGCAGCACTTTCTGATTGACCCAATGACATGGCTGGTCCAGATCTAATTAGAAAATTGGACGGCCGAGGGCATCTAGTAAACCCTATAAATAGACTAGCCTAGCCTCTCTGATTTCTTCACATCCGTTCTCTCTTCTTCTTCTTCTTCTTCTTCTTCTTCTTCCCCAAGCCTATCTTCAGAAATAGGAAAGGTCAAGTAATTAAACTTTTTACGGGGATAAAGAAGTTCTATACTTTTAAATATATATATTTATAAATACATCTGGACACGAGGGAAGCTCTCTTCGTCAGATCTATGAGGTTTATGTAAATTTTGGATTAGTAAAATTATGTAGGAAAAGTTAGACAATTAAATAGTTTTAAGTTTCTTGGATCTCGCTTTATAGCGTTTTGATTTTGACAACTATGTGTGTGTGTATATATATATGAATATATATATATATATATATATATGGGGCCGGTTATTTGGACACAAAATTAAACACAAAGAGAGAGACACAAAGCCTCCACCGTTGGATTTGTTTGTCTTTATATGGAGAGTGGAATTCATGGGAGGATCCAGTGGTTGAGATTTATTGTGTGCAATTTTGTGTTCTCGTTTTGTGTCTAAATAGAGTTTCCCTATATATATATATATCAACTAACTTTGTTTTGTAGGACGAAACTCAACAAATAGATTCAAGAGATCAAATTGAAGATTATATGTGTTTAGAGTCTACTAATGTTAGTATATATTATTAAAATCTTCCTTGGTGATACACACACATGCATGTTTTTTTTTAATTTATAAGATTTTATGTAAGACATACACAAGGCATAGGCATGAAACAACAAACAGACATCTGAAATTTCCAATTCAGACATCTGTCCGCTAAAAGGGAAATAAATTTATCATAATATTCAGACGTCTGTTCTAAAATATTCAGATGTCTGAATAATGACCGAAATAGCCTATTTCCTTGCTATTTGAGTTTTATTTAAAAATAGACATCTGAATTTTTAATTCAAACATCTGAATATTGGCTGAAATAGCCTATTTTCTTGCTGCTAAATTTTATTCAAAAACTGACATCTGAATTTTTTATTCAGACATCTGAATTCGAAAGGATGCAACCATTCAGTGAAGAGTCACAACTTTTAATTCATATCCTTTCTTCGAATCTCTTCGTGAATGATTGTAACCCTTTGTGTATTATAAATAGAGGTTCTATCAAATGTTTTTCTCATGGAATCTTACTCTAATTCTTTCTATCTTATCTCTAGCTTTCAGATTCACAAGAGCACTCTATTTCTATATTTCAAAGATTACAAACCATTTTAAATCTTCCATATTTTTTCACGAATTACACTATTATCATCAAGGAAAGATTGTAGGAAGGGTGTACATCAATTTGACATATCCGTGTTATCAAGAACATAAGTGATCAACAAATTCTTTGTATTGTGAAAGTCCTCTTCAACGGTTGAGGCAAGAAATCTCGTTCGGTTGTTCGGGTAGTTGTAAACCTGTTCCTCCGGGTGAAGTGAGGGTTGTTGTGTTTTGTGAAATACTAGAAGGGAGTCTGGGACTGGACCTAGGGCAGTGGTCCGAACCAGTATAAAATCGACTATGTCATTTTACTTATTGCTATTACTCTACTATCTACACATTACCTTGCTTATACTTCATGCTATACAATCTTACCGCTGCATTGACTCTTTCAATTGGTATCAGAGCAAGGACATATTATAACCATAACACGTTATTTGATATTTTGATAATATGGAAAATAACACAAGTACCAACACCTCTACATTTGCCGAAGGACAATCTACTCAAAGACCACCACTATTTAATGGTTTACATTATAATTATTGGAGGATATATATGCAAGCAACTGGTTTTGATGCTTGGAATGCAACTCAAACAGAATTTGCAGCACCCACAACTGAATACTCTACATGGACAATAACTTAAAAAAATAAAGCAAGTGCAAATGCCAAAGTTATGAACATGTTATTCTGCGTTTTGGATAGAAATGAATTCAATCATGTTAGCATGTGCACTATTGCACATCAAATATGGGAAATGCTTAATACATTGACGAGGGTACAAATAAGGTCAAACAAACAATGATCTAAATGCTCAAAAACCAGTTCCATAACTTAAGAATGAGACAAAATGAAATGACCAACGACCTGTACTCAAGATTTCAAGGCATTCTTTATGACTTAATAGCGTTAGGAGAAAAATATAGTGACTTTAATATTGTTTCAAAGGTACTAAACTCTTTAACCGGCGATTGGGAGAGAAAAGTATTAGCCAATGAGGAAGCCAATGATTTATCTACAATCAAACCAGAAGAACTCATAGGCAACCTCATGTCTTTTGAAGTAAATCTCCATTCTAAAAAGGAACAAGCATAAGAGAAAAAGAATGTAGCCTTTTACGCTGAAAAAGAAGAATCAGAAGATGAAGAACTAGCATTCATCGCTAAAAAATTTAAGAAATTTTTGAGAAAAGGAAATAAAAGTAGTTTCAAAAAGAATTCCCTAAATAAACCTTCATCCTCAAGCTTAGAATGTTTTAATTCTCACAAGAAAGATCACATGGTAAAAGACCTTTCGGAACTAAAAGAGAATCAGGAAAACTTCAACAACAAGAATAAGAAAGATAAATTCAAAAGGGAGGCTTTTTCTGTCACTTGGGATGATTCAGAATTAGATTCATCAGATGTTGATAGCGAAAATGAACAAGCAAATGTGTGCTTCATGGTCAAGAATCTGAGTTTAGTAATTTATCTTATGATGATTTAATAGAAGTAAACACTGAATTTTTAAATACTATAAAAACTCTTAAAAAGAAGCTTAAAGAAACACGTGAAATCAGAATAAAGCTAAATTTGAAAGAGATATGCTAAAAGATGAAAAGAAAATATGAGGAAGAACTTGAAAAAGTTCAAGAATCTTTGTCCAATTCAGGTAGTCAACTTCCACTTTTGAGTCAAGAAACTGAAACTCAAAAGGAAAAGAATGATGAGATTATCTATGAAAATCACAATATAAAAGCTAAAATAAAAGAGATATAATTTGAAAACACTAGTCCCCAAACCAGATTAGATAGCATTACTAAAAATGTTTCTAACTTTAATAAGGGAAGAGAGAATTCATCTAGAATCATATAAAATTCTCAATCCTCTTCAAATAAAAATGGATTAGGATTTAAAAAGGAGCCAAAATTTCCTCCAAAGAAAAATGCTAATCTTAAGAGGAAAAATGATTGAAAACATAATGTAGTATCACAAAATATACCAAAACACACTAAAAGGAAACCAAGATATGGGTTCCAAAAACAAACAATAATTTAATTAGGAACAAATATATCAAATTATTTATGAAAATTGTTTATAACAATAAAAATTATCTTTATAAGAGGGATACTGAAACTACTTGGGTTTGGTTTCCTAAGATCCAACTCTTAGGACCCAGTTGAAAGTGGGTACCAATGTACTTATATGTATATTTGTTTTAGGTCCCACTCAAGAAGAGAAAATGAATATTAGATGTGTGTACAAAACATTACTTTGTGCTTGCTACTACGTTTAAGATGTTTATCATCTGTATGTTTGTAAATATTGGTGCTTGTTAATTATGTCGTGTTTGTTATATATATTCATGTGTATTGCATTATAGTTATATCTCCTTTTTGTAAATGACAAAGGGGGAGTAAATATATGCATATTGACATGGGGAGTTACATGTATAGTTGTCACTATCAAAAAGGGAGAGAATGTTGGATCTCGCTTTATAGCGTTTTGATTATGACAACTATATATATATATATATATATATATATATATATATATCGACTAAGTCTGTTTTCCAGGAAGAAACCCAACAGCAGATTCAGGAGCTCATATTGAAGATTATATGTATTTAGAGTCTATTTGTGTTAGTATATATTGTTAAAACCTTCCTTGTTGATACACACAACATGCACATTTTTTTTAATTTATAAGATTTTATACTAGACAAACACAAGGCATAGGCATGAAACAACAAACAGACATCTGAAATTTCAAATTCATACGTCTATCTACTGAAAGGAAAATAATTTTATCATAATATTCAGACGTCTGTTCTAAAATGCTCAGATGTCCGAATAATGTCCGAAATAGCCTATTTCCTTGCTGTTTGAATTTTATTCAAAAATAGACATCTGAAATAATAATTTAGACATTTGAATATTGGCTGAAATAGCCTATTTCCTTGCTGTTTGGATTTTATTCAAAAACATACATCTGAATTTTTTATTCAAACATCTAAATATGAAAGGATGCAACCATTCAATATGGAGTTACAACTTTCACTACAACAAAAAAGGGCTTTCATAGCATTTGAAAAACGCTATTATATCCTAACATAGCGTTTCAGAGAACGCCATATAATGACATGCTATGTTAGCCCTTCTACTTTAGATAGAAGAAAGAAAAACTCTATAAAAAATTATTTTTCTATAGCGTTTGTATTTGCTATCAAACAAAAACGCTATAGAATATACCATATGATGCTTACTTTCAATAGCGTTTGTGTGTATGTTTCTATAGCGTTTTATTTGCATGTTTTATAGCGTTTGTGTGTATGTTTCCATAGTGTTTATTTAGTTATACTATAACATTCCCCATCTTTGTTTATATAGCTGTGACAACCCGGATTCCGATAGACCGAATTTTTCAAATTCTATCCATTGAGACCCGAGTTGGGTGCTCTGGTATCCTGTAGAAAAAGACAGAGATAAAGAAACATGTCAGAACTCGTAAAGCATCTCACAGCGGAAGGCATTAAAATATTATATATTCAAAAATAGCTTTACCTTATATATCATACTGTCTAACCTGTATCCAAAGCTATACCATCTCTGTTATGAACCTAACCTGGAAGTATGTAATGAGGAGGGGGTCAGAACATAAGTTCTGGGGACTGGACTTAGAATAAACTTCTGTATAA